>CM064873.1:12659360-13859360 GCA_032719365.1 Prinsepia uniflora | reverse complement strand
GTGATCGTTTTAGGAGAAAAGGAGAGGAAGAAGACGCAACAGCAACTTTCAAAGCAATATTAAGTCGCGGCTTCATGGCGTGCAACGTGGCCGTTCTTTGTCCACCGGACCGTCTCCCCCCTTTTATATTTCAGCATTTGACTTGTCCTTGCTTCTGCAGTGGATTTTTCCTTCCCTTTTTTTTATAACTAATATTTTTTTTTTATAAAGGAAAATCTTTCATAAATTAAGGACGAATAGATACATTGGCTTCTTTAGCTACAATATTAAACATTTATTCTGCTAGATCAAAGGAACCCCAATCATGTGATCTTCCAACTCTACCCATAAACGCAGCGATTGAGTAAGCCGCACGATTACAGATACGAGGTGTAAACCTAAATTAAACCCGTCGGACCAATTTAGCCATTTGGCTAATATAAAAAATTATCGTATAAACTTCTGCTATGGCCTCATGAACACCATGAACAATATTTATGAGGTACAAGAGTCCGATTCTACAATTATATCCATGTAGCCCTCCTACAGAGCTAATTGCAGTGCCCCTCTTATTCCTTCTGCTTCAGTGGTAATTGCCATCGAGCTTCGCAGCCCACCGATGCCTCTGGCCCTCAAAAAGTCCCCATAACTATCTCTAGCAATCCAACCAGCACTACCAAATCCAGTCTAACTACACCAAGCACCATCAGAATTTAGCTTAATCGTATTCATAGGTGGTTTAACCCAGACAGGTGCATGGCAACCCCCCATCCTCCTAATGGGATCATCCACAGTTGAGGGCGCAGTAGGTCCGAGTGCATCCGTAAATTCCTGCATTTGAGATTGCATCAACTTGACTGCAAATCCTGGGGTTACTTCTTCCCCGCTAAAGACCATGTTATTTGTGCATTTCCATAATCTACAGCATCTAAAGCTTAAGCATTGAGTTATTTCTTGGGCTGATTCCCTCCATTCAAACCTCTGCATTAGCAGTTGCCAAATCCCCTGAAAATCACAATCCTCAAGAGCTGTGGTATCCAAGTTGAGAGGGCTAGCAAACCAGAACATCCTAGCAAAAGAGCACCTGAAGTGCAGGTGTGTCACAGATTCCTCGACCTTTACACACTGGACACTCAGTATTAATCTACATTCCCCTAATCCGTAGCGTTTTCCTCACAGCAAGGAAGTTATGCCAAGCACGCCAAAGGAAACCCTGTAGCTTTGGAGGCACCGGTAGAGACCAGATATGCCTTCAAACTTTACTTTGGGTATTCAGGGAACTTCCCTCTCCACCTCCCCTTCTACCAAGCTCCCTATTTCGGTTCAAGGTCATTGCCACCTAGTAGCACTCTTGACAGTCTACTTTCTAGATTTAGAGAAATGATAGATTAACAAATTAGGGCAACCCCATCTAGACAAAGGCAGTTAAAAAAAATTTTCGGATTCAGAAGGCATGAACAATCGTCGTACGAAGTCTTCCTTCCATTTATGAGTGTTATGATCCACCAAATCCTCGACCCATTCAGGCATCTCTGGGTGTCGAGATAGGGCCTTGAAAGCATATGGTAGTGGAATCCATAGGTCAGCCGTGATGCGAACCTATGCACCATTTCCTATTCGCCATCTCCCCCGGTCCTTAATGACTCTACGACCCTCAATAATGCCTCTCCAGCCCCATGATACCCATGAGCTGATATTAGCCTCCATAAAGATTTGTCCTGGGTAGTACTTGTCCCGTAGAACCATTGGAAGTAACGATTCCAGAAACTTAATTAAGCGCCAACCAATTTGTCCCAACATAGCAACATTGAAACTCAAAAAATTCTTGAAACCCAAACCTCCATGATGCTTTGGTCGTGCCAAACGCTCCCACCTTGCCTAGTGGGCCCCTTTTTGCATATTCTTACTACCCCACCAGTGTTTGGCCATGATTCTCTCTAACTTCTTACACACATTAATTGGGAGCTTGAAGCAGGACATAGAATAATTTGGTAGAGTCATTGTCATTGTTTTTAGCATGATTTCCTTCCCAACCGACAACAAAAGTTGTTCGGCCCACCCACAAGTTTGGCCTCAACCATATTCCTAAGTTCCTCAAAAACACGTTTCTTCGATACTTCAAACCCCACGTTCAGCCCCAAATACTTTCCAAAACTCTCCTTGCGTCTAATCCCCAGGGAATCTTCCATCCGTTGCTGAACCTCACTAGAGCAATTGGCACTAAACTAGACTGAGTTTTTGTCTATATTGATACCTTGCCCTTAACCAATAGTATACTGATCCAGCATCCTCTTTATCACACTATCCTCTTGAGGAGTGGCCCTACATAAAAGCACAGAGTCGTCTGCAAACAACATATGGGATATACTTATACCATTTGAACAAAACTAGACACCATGTATGAGTCCACGTTCTTTCTGTCTAATGAGAGCACTAAACCCTTCAGCACATATTAAGGATAGGAAGGGAGAAAATGGGTCACCCTATCGTAAGCTTGTGAATGACCTCGGTAGAACTATATAATACTAAATTCGTGTATAAGGTAGAATTAGATAGACATACACCTAGATCTATATAACCAGACAGACTCGTGTATACTAGAAACACTAAAATGTCTTAGGTAGTTATAGGCTGTTAGTCTGTTACTACCTACAGTTAGAATAGGATTAAGACAATGAGATAATTGTCTGATCTTATCACCATATCATCATGTATATATACAGTCGTTTGGCTTGTAAATGAATCATCAAATTCATAAAACTTCAACATGGTATCAAAGCCTATACATCTGACCACCATAAATTGATTCCTCAGTCCTTTCTTCTATCATGGCCAGTGACTCATGTGCATCTCCCTCAGTTTCCCCGAATCATGTCTTAACCCTAGTCTCTATCGGACTTACTGAATCCTACTATCTCCTCTGAGAAATTCAGATCATGCCTTTCCTAATTGGCTATAACTACTGGTGTTTCATTGATGGAACTCATCCACCCCCTCCTTCTAACCTCCCACACTGAATCTTCTCCCCAATCTGACTCATCTTCCTCTGCTCTCACTTCCTCCTTTGTCCCACTTCCTAATCCTACTTATCACCAATGATTCCAGATTGATCAAACTCTCATTAGCATGCTTCGAGCCACGCTAACAGAACCAATCTTATCCCAAGTAATTGGCCTCAATACTTCCCGTGAAATCTAGGAATGCCTTCGCTAAAACTTCTCTCAACAATCACTAGCCAATGCCACAAATCCCAGATTTCAACTTATGTCTCTCACTAAAAAGTCCAAAGCAATCTCCGAGTATCTCTCTCTTGCAAAAACCCTCGATGATTCCCTTGCTACAATCATTGAACCCCTCCTCAAATGATTTGGTTACTGTTGTGTTACATGTCCTTGGACCTAACTATACCATGCTTGTCACTGCTATGCTAAATTTCCCACCTCTCCTTCTCTTTTATGACCTAAGAGCTCGTCTCCTTTCCTTTGAATCCCAACAAACCTCTATTGTCGCACATGTTGTTGCCATTCCACCCACTGCCTTCTATACATACTCTCATAGCCATGCTTCTCCTGCCTCAAACTCCACCTACTACACTTCTCGTGGCCACTCTAGATTGTAGCGAGGTTCTTAATTTTGGCCGTGGTCCACGGTCCTTTAATTCCTCCCTAAGAGTGCTGGGTTCACCATCATTTCCTTCCTCTCGACCTGCAGAACCTCAATGTTGGTCCTGCAACCGCTTCAACCATGTTGCTGCCCATTGCCCTTAACTATCTCAGTCCATAAATAATAATTTTTCCCCAAGTTCTGCTGGTCTCCACCTTGCATATGTGTCTGACCCCAACTGGTACCTCGATACTAGTGCAACTCACCATGTCATAATGAATCCTCTATGTCCACCACAACCTGCCACCTCTACTCCCGATCAAGTTATGATTGGTAATGGTACTACCCTTCCCATTCATCAAACTGGTAATGTCTCTTTCTCTTCAGGCCCATTTACATTTCAACTATCTGATGTCCTACACGTCCTTTCCATTCAAAAGAATCTCTTGTCTGACTCACAATTCACCATTGATCACAAAGGTAAACTTACCTTTTTTTTCAGGACCCGAACCTCCTCGGTCAGGACCCGACTCTAGCACGATTTTGTCCGCTTTGGACCTCCTCGCCCTCACCGTTTTGTTTTCAGTAGCTCACGGTGCAACTTCCAGGGGGTCACCCATCATGGAATTGCACCAACCTCAACTCGCTTAACTTTGGAGTTCCAATCGAACCCAAATCCACTGAGCTCCCAAAAGGCCTCGTGCTAGATAGGTGTGTGCCTACACCTTTAAGGCACACCATCATTCCCCTCCCAGACCATTCCCCTTGCAGGAATGTGGGATCGTTCACCGTTCCCTCCAAGACATGGATCTTACAATATCGTGATGGAGAGGAGGTATAAATCGGACAATGTCATGCTAGAGTCAGGTCCTGACCGAGGAGGGTCGGGTCCTGAAATAATGGTATCAGAACCAGACCCTAACCGGGAAGTGTGCCAGCTAGGACACTGGGCCCTAAGGGAGGTGGATTGTAAGACCCGTGTCCTAGAGGGAACGGTGAACGATCCCACTTTCCTGCTAGGGAGGAATAGTCTGGGAGGGGAATGGTGGTATGCCTTAAAGGTATAGGGACACATCTACCTAGCACGAGGCCTTTTGGGAGCTCAGTGGCTTTGGTTTCAGTTGGAACTCTAAAGTTAAGCGAGTTGAGGCTTGTTCAATTCCATGATGTGTGACCCCCTAAGACGTTGCACCGTGAGCTCCCGAAAACAAAACGATGAGGGTGAGGAGGCCCAAAACAGACAATATCGTGCTAGAGTCGGGTCCTGGCATTTTTCCCCACTTACTTTTTGGTTCATGACTTACTCACCAATAATGTTCTGTTTCAAGGTCCTTGTAAAGATGACCTTTACCCGATCACACCTCAATAATCAACCCCACCACAAGCATTCCTAACTATTATTGTCCCTTCCCTTTGGCATCAATGGTTAGGCCATCCATCTCACCAAGTTATTCGGATGGTGGTAACCACCTCCAAAATATGTTCCTCTATGTCTTTCAATTCTGCAACCTTTTGTAATCATTGTGCTTTAAGAAAGTCTTGTAAAATGTCTTTCTCTTCCGTTGTTCACAAATCAATAAAATCATTCGATTTAATTCATTTTGATATTTGGATGTCTCATATACTTTCTATATCTGGTTTTCGATACTATGGCCTATTCACTGATGACTATACCCGTTATACATGGATCTTTCCTCTTATAAATAAATCTGAAGTATTTGATCACTTTACTAAATTTTATGCTTATGTTTGTACCCAATTCTCCACCACAATCAAATATTTCCACAATGATGGTGGAACTGAATACACAAGAAACTCCTTCAAAGACTTTTGCACACTCCATAGCATTCACCAATGTTTTTCTTATCCCCACACCCCTCAACAAAACGGGTTAGTTGAGAGAAAAAACTGCCACATCTTTGAAATGGGTCAAACCCTCCTACTTAATGCAGGTCTGCCATACTCGTATTAAGCAGATGTTATTACCACTGTTGTATTCCAAATTAACCTCATTCATACCTCTACCCTAAACTAGACAACCCCATACATTAAGCTTTATGGTCAACCCCCTTCTTATCACATTCTCAAAACATTTACTACTTTTGCTTCCCTTTTCCTTGGTGATTACACCAAACATAAACTTCAACCCCGCAGCCTTCATTGTGTTTTCCTTGGATACAGTCCCTACTATGCAGGGTATCACTGTCTTCATGTTCTAACAAGTTGTGTTTACATCAGTCGTCATGTTCTTTTCAATGAATTTGACTTTCCCTATCCCAAGCCCTTACCATCTACTAATGAATTCTCCTTCTCACCTCTCATCCACATTCACCTCTCTACCCAACCAAACATCTCACCAGCACCCTTGATTCCCCCACAAGCTCCATCTTCCCATCCTTCTCAAACTTCGTCCCAATCTTCCATTCCCAGCCTGTAACGACCCATCCCGGATTTCGGGATTAGATTAGTAACTAATCATGATTAGCGGGGTTACTCGGTGATTAGTTGGGCGAAATCGGACGAACGATGCAAAATGGCCGTTTTGCCCCTAGTCGTGGGTAAAACGTTGACTTTTTATTCGAGCAATCAAATAGACTTTGACCGATGGCCGTAACGTAGTTTGGGGCATCACGAGTTCATAGACAGGTGGTACGTTCGATTTCGACGTTCGAGGTGAAAGTTATGATATCCGGAAGTCTAAGGGCACTTTCGTAATTTGGACGAAATGGGGAATTGTTGACTTTTTGATTGGGAGGTCCGATGGCCGAGGACCAAGGACCGTTAGGAAGGTCTCGATGCCCTGAGTTCGTAGACAAGCGGCACGCGTCAATGGGCGTCCAAATGACCAAGTTACGGGTCTAGATGCGTGAGGGGCATTTTGGTAATTTGTCTTAAGGAGGGTAAAATGGTAATTTTGGCCGCTGCTTGTGAGACAGCCGTGTATGGTGCTGGGCTCCTTTCAGAAACAGAGCACGGGTGGATTTTTTTATGGAACAAATGCTTGGACTTAGTGTTAGCAATTGTTTATGCTTTTGGGTGGATTGATCAGTGCACGGGTGTAATGGTGGGTTGGGAGCAGGAGCAGCTGGTGTGTCTGAAAAATTGGAGAAAAACTGAGACTGTCCTCACGCGTGATCGATTTCCCAAGGCCATTTGAGAGGAAACTGAGTGCTAGTGAATTCTTTATGTGTTGAGTGAGGACACAGGGACAGGAGTGCAAGCTGTTGAAGTGTGGTGGTGTGGGGACTTGAAACTGGGCGGTGATTTTGAATTGAAAAAAAATAACAGAGCACAAAACTTGTTGATGAGCACGGGTGACAGGGAGTGGGTTGGAATTAACAAAACCATTGCTGGGACGATTTTAGAGAAGCTGAGAGAAAGATTTCGGGAAGAAAAACCAGAGAGGAAGGTCTGCTGCGAGACCCGAAAGCCATTTTCAGATTTCATTTTGATCAATAATTGAATTCGAGATTATGGACATTTGTGGCTGTAATTAAGGTTGTATTTAGCTCTCTAGAACCCAGACGACTCGAATGGCTTCAAAAATTGATGAAGATGAGGTCGTTTTGACCGTAACCGGAGTAGCTCGACACCTCCAATCCCAGGGATCGAGTCGTGTAATTGGAGGGGTTATAAGAGGCAATTGGACTTGGAAACCAATTCAGGGTACCCTTACGAAGCTTTGGGCCGGATCAATTGAAGAAAACGATGAGGATTGATGCACTTCCAGTAATGAACAGCGATCTGTTGTTCATCGAAAAACCGAGCTGGGATGGACGGATTAAGGTAAGGGTTGTTGAAATTTAAGTTACAGAACCGTAATTAGGATTATGATGATGCTCTAGACTGAAACAATTGAAGAAAATAACTTGAGATTCGCAGGGATTGAAACGGGTCATCATGCGGGTCGAACGGCCCGTTTAGCAGTGAGTCGGGTGAAGGAGATGCACAGTACCCGCACTGTAGCAGGCGCGTGAGGGCGCGTGGGACGGTTTCTCAATGTGAGTTCAAAACGACTTTTATCCTATGCAATGTAACGAACATTTTAGCGTTGGTTTCGGAATTATCGAACACCATTTCGATGTTGTTCCGAGGGTCCGAAGGTTTATGTTACGTTTTTAATTACCGATTAATTCCCGAAAAATTATGGGAATTTAGTATGTTGTTATTTGGGACCTTAATGACCCCTGAATGTGATTTCGGACGGGATTCAAGTTTTCTGGAAAATTCCGGATATTAAGGGAACACGTGCGGCGCGAAACCGAGCTTTAAGAACTGTGTGTGAGTGGACGTTGCTTTCAAAATTTAATGCATGCATAAATATTTCCATGATTTCTATGATTATTATTATGACTTGTGTTGATTTCGATTCCCGTATTATACGTATTTTTTATATGCACACGAAATTGCACGTATTTCGAGATTTTGGTTTCCCGTATGTTTTGGGTGATGGATTAACGAATGATTTTATATGCTTTGTGCGTATCATGTTTTTGAGATGTTTTGATTGTGGTTGTGAGTATGGTTTACGGCTTTGACACGTTTTTCGAGAATGTCCCGGATTTGCACGTTTTACGGGATTTCGAGTGTGTTGTGGTTTGATCATGATTTTGGTGATTTGATTGTGGTTTTGATGTCTTGATCTTGAGATTTGAAATATGAGGTGTTTTCAAGGATTTAAAACGGATTTTGAAAAAAAGAGATTTTGGGCTTGATGCTCGGGGCATAAAGGAAATTTTGATGAACGAGATTTTGGTTTTCGGAAGTTTGGAAACGGATTCTTGGTTTGGGTTCGGGATGATGCTTCCTGATGCCGGCTTACGGAATCATCATTGCGAATTCGAATTCGGGAATGGAAGAGGATTTAATAAAGTGATTTGGTATGATTATACATGCCCCGTGTTTAATGATGATTTGATTATGTTTTGTGAAGTAAGATTGGGGATTTCAATGTGGAAATTCGAACCATGAGTCCTGTTATGACAAGATTGGATTGGAATTTGGATCACAATGGATCCTGAGTTGTTGTGATTGACAAATGTTTTGGGGTTTAAAAACCCGTTGAAATCTGTTTTGGGTTTAAAGATCTGGTGCTATTGCTGGAGCACATTTTGAGTTTAAAGACTCGGTTAATTGATGACGGGGGCTGGCCCGAAATTGGGTTTAAAGACCCGGATTGAGTTTAAAGACTCGTGAGTTTAAAGACTTGGATATTGTGATACCCCCGAGGCCTATTGATTATGTTCTGAGTTTAAAGACTCGTTGATATTCCGGGAAGGCCTGATTTATGCGCATGGTTTTGAGTTTAAAGACTCGGGCGCACTTGATATCCAGCAAAATGATTGACTTGTGATTCATTCTTAATTTCTGATGTTTCGGATGTGTGGGGCAGTGGCCCGGTTTTATGGTAGATGGTTTTGGATTATGTTGTGTTCTTGGGTTTGATTCGTGATTTTGGGCTGAGGCCCGGTGTTTATGATTGCGGGCTAAGACGACGATGGTTGAGAAAGGAAAAATGATTTTGAGTTTCATACAAGTTTTCCTTATGTTGAATTTGATACACAGTTTTTCCTACGTCAAAAAAGAAACGGATTGTGAAATGATTTTCGAATGCATGCATTGGTTTTACGTGGAAGGTAAAAATGTCTTTCCGTAACTGTTTTATAAACTGATTCATTTTTGTCCACTCACACCTTTTGGTTTTTATTGACCCTCCAGGTTGTGGTGCGTTGACCGAGGCTGATCGTGAGGCGGAGGCATGAGTAAGTACATGTGGATATCCCTGGTCTGGCATGTACTGAGGGTAACTTGAGGATTTCAGTCGTCTTGCCAGACGGGAGCAGGACCGGGCACGGTTAACAATGCCCTTTTCGGGGGCGGTTCTATCACAACCCCTCTCCCAGAGTCTTCCCTAGTATCCCAGTACCTCCACACATCCCTTGTAATGACCCGTCCCGGGTGTCTGGATGAGCTTAGTGATTAGTGACGGATTAGCTAGGTTAATTGGTGTTTAGTTGGTTACTTTTTAACAGTTAGCGGAGAATGATGATTTTGCCCTTGGATTGGGCAAAATGTTGATTTTTAGTTCGAATGGTCAATTGGGCATTGACCAATGACCGTGACGTAGTTTGGGACGTCACGAGTCCGTAGACAGGTGGCATGCCCGATTCCGACATCCAGAGATGAAGTTATGATGTTCGGAAGGTTGAGGGCATTACCGTATTTTGGTTAACAAGAGGGAAAATGTTGACTTTTTAAATGACAAGGTTTCTTCACGCAAACCAAGGACCGTTAGTTAGATCTCGACGTCCTGAGTACAACGACAGGCGGCATACCTTTATCGGACATCGGACGAGTGAGATACGGGTCTAGAAAGTGAAGGGTAAAATCGTATTTTGGACTCACATGGGTATTTTGGTCTTTTTGCACCTTGGGAAGCGTGAAAATCAAATGAGGACAGGTGTACAGGAATTATTGGATATTTTGGGATGGGACCACCAGGTGTTTGACACCTGGCTGGATTCCAATGGGTTCTAGCCTTACACGGTTGCACGTTTAAATGGGTTTATGTTTGATCGATTAAGAAAACAGAGAGACTGACCCATGAGAGAATCGACCATCCTCCCAAGTCTGAGTCGTGTGTGTGATCTTTATGGAGTGTTCAGAGACTAGCTGAGAGTGTAGGGATTGTATTAGGGTGCTTGTCGGGTGAGGAAGAGACGGGAAGTGGAGGAAATCGCAGAAAAACAGAGAAGCCACCGTGCAAGGCTGAAAGGTCCATTGTTTTAGCCAATCGAGTTTAAGGTTTGTGGTGGTGTTCAGTAACCTGAGAAGTGCCTTGTGGACCCAGAAGAGCACGACGGAGCTCACGGTGGTGGTCAGAGAATAGGTGAGTCTCTCGGTTTCCCCTGTTTTCTCTATTTTTCCAGTTTGGTTTTAAAACTAAAGTCGTGAAGTTTGGTGATTTGTTAACTCGATTTATTGGTTCTAGTAGCTTTAGAAAGTTGTGTTTAAGCTTAGGAATCGAACCAGAGCTTAGTGGTGGCCATGGGTGGCCAGAATTCGAACTGGTATTTTTCTGGGTTTTACTTCGAGTTTGGGAGGTAGTTGTTAGCTGTTATTTCGTGTTTTTAGATAGTGGATTAGGTTGCTAGGAGTAGGACGAAGCTTTTGGGATCTTTTGGACTGAAAATGAGTTGGAATTGCGTGAGAACCGGTCACACCGGTTCGGTTCGACTGGACCGGTCTGAACCGGCTGGACAGAGGTTGAAGATGACCCTTTAGCATGCGTGTGAAGCCCACGCGCAGCCCCTTTGGGCGGCGCGTGAGGGCGAGTGGGGAAGGTTTTGGGGAAGTGTCCAACATGGTTTTCACTCTAATCGATGTAACGAACATTTTAGGACAAGTTTCGAGACGATCGGACAACGTCTCGGGTTAGTTTTAAGTGTTCGAAGGTTTAGGGTTCTGTTTAATTACGTTTAAAAATCCGAAAAAATTGGAGAAAATAGGGTAAGCTTAAATGAAGTGTTTGTGACCCAGATTGGTGACTTTTGACAGGTCGAGAAATCCCTGAGGCAACCGAGGAACATACGGGACGCGAGTGACGTGCCCGGGACTTGTGAGTGGACTCATTTCTTTCTAACCGAGCATGCATAACTGTTTTTATCTACTTGTTTTATGGTTTTAATTACGATTTCATGATTATTGATTTTTATATCTGTTTTATGTACTTGCACATTTTTCGAGAAATTTACTTATTTCGCCACGTTTTACGAGATATGCTCTGTTTATGATTTTGATGCCATGATTCTGGGATTTACATATAAATGATTTTCTATGACTATAAATGGGTTTTGAAACATGATTTGATAATCAAGGTTTTCGGTTTTAGAATCGGATTTCGGAAATCGAGATTTGGTTTTAAAGCTTGAAAAAGGGATTCCGGATTTGGGTTCGGAATGACGGTTCTGGACGCCGGAATGGCTTCGGAATAGTGATTTCGAATTCGGGTTTGGATATGGATTTATAAATGGTTTTCAAACGGTTTTGGATTGGATTTTCTGGATCTGGTTATTGGGTTTAAAGACCCGGATATGTTATGACGGGGGATGGGCCTGGATTGGGTTTAAAGACCCGGATAGAGTTTAAAGACTCGGGAGTTTAAAGACTCGGATTATATTGAGGTCTGGATTGAGTTTAAAGACTCGAGAGTTTAAAGACTCGGATTGATCCAGCAGGTTTGATCGGATGATGATATTGGTATCTTATGCTTTAATACTGTTTTTATCTTGTTATTTTCAGATACTGAGTTATGCATGCATGTTTTTAAAACGGATGGCAAAATCCTGGTTTGCTTATTCAACTGTTTTTGAACTATTATTTATTTTTAGTCCACTCACACTTTCTGGTTTTAAATTCCCTCCAGGTCGTGGTGCTAGCACTGGGGCTGACGTTGAGGCAGAGTCAGATGCATAAACTTATCCCGGAGTTTTACCGGAGTTTCCGTTACAAACTTTTCCGTTGTGCGTGTAGTCAACTTTAGTAGGATTTCTGTTTACCTTGTTTTGTACTATGCTCTGTATAGCTGTTAACTTGTTGGATTTTAAATCTCCCTGGTCTGGCAATGTAATTGTGGGTTGTTGTGAGAATTTTCTGGTACTTTGAGTGGGTTTGTCAGACGGGAGCAGAGTTCATCCCAGTTATCGGGGTGATAATCGGGGTGAGTCCTGTCATCCCTTAACCCCTCCACGAAACCAGAATATTCCTCCCATGACTACCCACAGCAAAATTGGAATTTCCAAATCCTGAAACATACTTTTTACTTCACGGTATCCCCTCCCCCAAGCTTTCACCACTACCAAAGTTTCCACAGGAGAACTTACCTCCTACATCCAAGCCTCACGTTCTACTACCTCGACTACTGCCAAGCAATCTGAGTACAATGCCCTACTCAAACAACAAACCTGATCCCTAGTTCCCCTACCACCACATGCCAATGTCGTGGGCTGCAAATTGGTATTTCGCCTTAAACGACATGCAGATGGCTCCATTGAGCGACACAAAGCACGCCTTGTCGTCAAAGGCTTTCACCAGCAAGAGGACCTTGACTAACAGGAAACCTTCAGCCCTGTTGTCAAGCCCACAACCATCCATGTGGTTCTTACCCTTGTTGTCTCCCTTGGCTGGCCTATCCGTCAGATGGATGTAACCAATGCATTTCTCCATAGAAATCTCACTGAGGATGTCTATATGGTCCAGTGCCCTGACTTCATTGATCCCCAACGCTCTACTCATGTTTGCCGCCTCCATAAAGCTCTTTATGGACTCAAGCAAGCCCTTCGAGCATGTTTTGCTCTTTTCAGCTCATTTCTTCTCCGCTATGGCTTTATCTAAAGTCAGGCATATCCCTCTACGTTTGTTTTTCATCAACCTAACTACATAATGTTCCTAATTTTGTATATCAATGACATTATCCTAACAGAAAACTCCCAAGGTGCACTGATTTCTATCATTGCTTCCTTAGCCCATGTCTTTGACATCAAAGAATTGGGTCCCTTTCACTATTTTCTAGGTGTTGAGGCTGGTACCACCCTACTAGTCTTCACCTTACACAAAAAAGGTACACCATTGAGTTCCTACAACGCAGTGGATTTACAGACTGCATACCAGCCCATTCCCTCGTTGTTGCTAATCGGGTTCTCTCTGACCACCTTGGAAAACCTCTCTCAAATCCATATATCTATCGCTAGCTGGTAGGGCCCCCTTCTCTGCTTGACTCTCACTAGGCCAGATATCTACTTTGCAGTCCAGAATGTTGCGCAGTTTATGAGCTCCCCAATAAACATCCATGTTACCACTGTTAAGAGGATAATCTGTTACCTAAAAGAGACTCTCGGAATAGGACTGCTGACATGACCCATCCCAAATTCCCTCAGGATTAACAAGGGATGTGTCATGCTCCCGTCTGACTTGAAGTGTCAGACATGGGATAACTCGAACCTCAGCCCGTTCGGGGCTTCTAGAGTTTGCCAGGATCGAAGGAGGAGTGTGATGTCTCGGTCTCTGCTACAGCCCGCATCCGCGATCAACCTGAAGGACATTAAAATCATTAAAAGATGTGAATGAACGAAATAAATAATTTAATTAAAAACATATTTCACGAAAAGATATTTATGTCCTTCACTAAAAAGCATGCATGCATTTGAAAACTATTTAATGCAATCATTCCTCAACTCATCAAATCAAAGTTAATAAAACTGTAAACCAAAGTATATGGGAACTCAGCCCAAAACCAATCAAGTGGGAACTCAGCCCAAAACCAAGTATATGGGAACTCAGCCTAAAACCAAGTATATGGGAACCCAGCCCAAAACCAATCATGTGGGAACTCAGCCCAAAACCAATCCTCGGCATCCTTGATGCTTGACATGCCAGATGTCATAATCAACACTGTCACAGTTCGAAGCTACGCGTGCTACTCAGGGTCTCAAACCCAAGTCTCCCCAGGGTCCACCCAGGTCAATGACCCGTAGAGCAATGACCTTCCTTGGGGGTGGTTTTAACCTCTAGCAATCCTACTCCTGAGTCACTATACGGACCAGTCGCTCCATACAATGACCCATCGCAGGCAATGCCCTGTGACTACTTCAAGATACTACGAGACGTCTGTAGGAGACAACCAACCACTTTAGGATACTACGGGACGTTTGGAGGGCAACCGTTCGTGAGGATGGTATATGGAAAACCATTTCATAAATCGTCTCAAATCGTTCAAAGGGCTATGCCCAGGATTTTCCATAAAACCATCGTAAATTCATAAATCCAAATCCATTTGGGGTCCCCAACTCGAAATCACATTTATAAACCATAACTGGGCTTCATGCCCGAATTTGTAAACCAATGGAACCCCCAGCCCGATCATATAATGCAAATGGGTCTCCAACCCGATTTCTCATTAAATCAAATGGACTCCAAGTCCGATGGTTTCCAACCAAATGGGTCTCATGCCCAATTCCATCTTTCCAAATCCAAAACCATTCCATCAAATCACCATAGAAATACTAGCACGTATAAGCACAATATAATACTATAAATATCGAAATACTTGCAAATACGGAAAACCACGCATCACAATCATCATCGTAGAAATCACATATGTAAAACATATAAAACAGTTATGCATGCATCACAATTTAGAAAACAAGGTCCACTCACAGACCATCCAAGCTGCGCCTCGATACACACTCCATAAGCCTCTCCCGACTAATCACCATCACCGGAACTTCTGAACTGTCCAAATCATACTCGAAGGTCACTAACTACTTCGAATAGGCTAACATTTAATCCCCCAATTTTTCGGGATTCTTAAACGTATTTAAAATGGACCCTAAGCCTTCAGACATCCTGAACTATATTGAAACGATGTCCGATCGACTCTAAACTTGTCCCAAAATGTTCGTTACATCGAAAAGATGATTTCATATGTTGAAATCATCTTCAAATAGTGCCCCACGCGCCGCCCAAAGGCGCTGCACGTGGAGCTCACGCGCCCAACACAGTTCTTCTTCAACCTAGCGTGAACCGTTCACTAGTCAGCTGGTCCAACCAAACTAGAGTGACCGGTTCAGGGCCATATCTCACCCATTTTTTATCTGTTTTCCATCCTTTCAGTTCCTACACCTTCGTCCATTCATTTCCTATCATTCTACATTATCAAAACCAGAAAACCAAGTTTAGAAGTTACCTTCCCGATCGATGAACAACTGGCCAACTTCCTCCGTCCAGTTACACGATCCTAGCCATCTCCAGCCATGAACTCGATCCCAAACAGCTCATACGACCTCCAGAAACACATCCTCGTCATTAGAATCGATCAACAACCCCTAAAAACCCATATTCAATTTTTGAACCAAAAACTTACCATTTTCGAGTTCCCCGGCCACCGTCCACGACGGTCGACGCCGTTAGCACCACTGTCATCATCTCAGTCCCCCCTCCAACATTCCTTCACGGCCCAAAAGCAATAGATAAGGATTGAGGAAGGTGGGTTTGGGTTTTTGGGGCAGGTTATACGTGGGTTCGGGTTTGGTTGAAACAATGAAACAGATGAAGATGATATGCATGAATGTGGGGTGATAGGAAATGGATGGGTGACACTTGTCACTCATCTATTGGGCCTGGGAAAATATCTGGGGCCCACTCCAGACAAAAGCCAAGTTAACTTCCTCGTAAAATGTACCGCCGTAAACAGTTTCCAAAATCTTTCGTGACCCATAACTTTCCCGTCGAATGTCCGATTTTGACGTGCCGCTTATCTACGGACTCGTATATACTCGATCTACGTAATGGTCCTCGGTCCTCGTGCATTGGACCTCCCGGGTCAAAAGTCAACTGTTAGCTCTCGTTTAGGGGTAAAATCACAATTTCACCCTAACCATCCGATAATCCTCGATTAATCTTTGATTAGTCCTGCTAATCCATAATTAGGTTTTAATTAATACCAAGAATTTGGGATGGGTCGTTACAAACTTCCCTCCTTAAAGAATTTCATTCTCAAAATTCAAACTGATTCCATTCCACAACTAAACTGTAGTAATCCAATCATGTCCCCATACTAGGGCACTCTCGTGTAATCATACACGTCCGACACAACTACAGTACCCGTCGGTATTCCTTGTTACTTGAGCTCCCAAAGCTCCTACTCAACTCTCGAGAATCTACTCGTTGGTTTGTAAGTCTCACTCGAGATACTGACACTCGTCAATCTCGCCTGTCACTCACTCTGACTGGTCAGTTATACTAAGCTGATATCAATCGGCCTTTGAGTTCACCACTCTGACACGTTCCAACCTATAACCATCATGCTGAAATACGTATTCCCACTAAGGGCTATCACATCCAAGCTGACATCTTGCTCAGCATCCGATCTGACTACATCCTCTAGATCTTGTCGTCTCAATGGCACAAATTTCACCTCGCCGACCATATCCAAATCTATGACGCAGATTTGATTGACCTTGATACTCACACGAGTCAACTCTCATTTTCGCATATGGACTCTCGCTAGAGTCCCATCACTACATACCAACCCGAATCTGTCGGATACCAATTTAATCCATTACCACGAAATGCCAGATTGACTTCGTAGTAAGCCAATCCCATCTACAACTATCGTGACCAGCCGGTAACTAACAGGGCCCACCCCCAATCCCCCGGGATTAAGGGCTAAATCCTGCTCCCATCTAACTTACGCATGACACGAAGGCTAAACCAACGTCCAACCTCCATATGACACGTAAGCAGGACAAGGGATTCTCGAGCCAACCGTCCAAAAAGCTTCCGGACTTCCCAGAGTGTGCAGAATCAATTGTGGATCACGTGTGTGATGTCTCCGTCTCTCTAGACCAACAGCCCGCACCGCAACAACCTAGAGGGTATCAAAATATGAAGAGACTGTGAGTGGACAAAAATAAAGTATAAGTTCAAAAATAGTTATCAGAAAACACACATTTATACCATCCACGTAAAAACCAAAGCATGCATATCAAATCCATGTCATAAAACCATTCAATATTCAGGTTAAACAAACCATGTAAGAAAAACCGAACACATTTCCTTTTCTCAAATTTCGGGCCTCAGCCCAAAACCATCGAAAATCGTCTCATCCGGGCAGAGCCCAAAACATCGAAAAATCATTATTAAAAACCATTATCATCAAAACTCAATGAAATCTAAAGCACATTCGAAACTGCATTTCTATCCATCGAACTTGCTGGATCTATCCGAGTCTTTAAACTCCCGAGTCTTTAAACTCAATCCAAGCCTCAATATAATCCGAGTCTTTAAACTCCCAAGTCTTTAAACTCAATACGCCTACGGGGGAAATATCAATATCCGAGTCTTTAAACTCCCGAGTCCTTAAACTCAATCCGGGTCTTTAAATCCAATTCGGGTCTGCCCCCGTCATATCATATCCGGGTCTTTAAACCCAATAACCAGATCCAGCAAATCCAATCCAAAACCGTTTGAAAACCATTTTCCATTTCCGAATCCGAATTCGCAATCTCATCAAGATCCCGAATCCAAACCCAGAACTCATATCCATCTCCATTTCCAAATCCGAGTCCAAAACCATCATTCCGTAATCCGGAATAACCATTCCGAACCCAAACCCGGAAATCCATTTCCAAGTTTCCAAAATCGAATCCAAAATCGTCATTCTGAAATCCGATTCAAAAACCCGAAATCTCGTTCTTTAAAACCACTTTTATGAACTGGGCCTCTAAGCCCGAAGTCTTTTTCCAAAATCCATTTTAAGTTTTTGAAATCAAATCGTATTTCAAATCCCAAAATCAAATCATTAAAACCATAGTCAAATCACAACCTCGATCGAAATCTCGTAAAACGCACAATTTTGTAAATATCTCGAAAACCGTGCAAAACCGTAAACCATCAAGATCATAAATCAAATCATAGAATCACGTTTAGAAAACATATGAAAACATATATGCATGCATCACAAGTTAGAAAGCAAAATCCACTCATAGACCGTTTCGTCGCTACCTCACTGTTCATCTCCTTCAACCTTCCACCAGCCCGATCCAGACCGGTTTGAACCGGCCCAGTTTGACCGAACTGGCGTAGGCAATTCACAGCTATTTCCATCGTTTTTCAAATCCAATTTCCCTCCTGTTAATGCCTACGTGTTTTTCTCTTGATTTACGATTGGTTCCTCACTTAAACATAGGAATTTAGACCTTAGAACTTACCTCCCGATTCAAAGGACAAGTTTCAGAAAATTGCAGCCCTCAGTTCTCGGCCACTGCGAGTTCTCCGATCACGGTTTCTTATCCTCTGGACTAATCTCAATCTCCAGAAGCTAACACAGTCACCCAAATCAGGTCTCAACTTATGAACCAATAATTTTTCCTTTTTTAAACAAATCGAAAAAACAGAGATTGTTTACCTGCACCCTTCGTTTCCACCATGGCACGACCACCGTCCTCCCGTCTTCCTCACTTCTCTTGATCATTGAACACTACCAAAAGCTCTGGTTCCACTCAAACTCACCTACAACCCATATAAACCCGCACACTTCACTCCGTTTTCCACTTGATCACATCCGCACAACACAGGTTTGCTCACGGCACCAGCACAACCTGAACACAGGCACTACACCCACACCCAAATGCCCTGTCTTTGTCTCTGTTCTCAGAAACCCGGGCAAACAACTTCCAACTTAATTGTTTTGAAACCAAATGAGTCGGTGTAGCAAGATTCCACAGCCCTCTAGACTTGGGACACGTGTTCCAATCTCTGTGGGTTCACTTCCCCCAAGGCAGCCAAAAGTCCACCTGTAACTGGGTACAGATCCTAAAGCAGGCTAATGACCAAAATACCTCTACCTTCAAAATTACCATTTTGTCCCTCAAGTTCCTATGCCCGTAAATGTGTCGTCTGAACTTCAATCGACATGTGCCGCTTGTCGTTGTACTTAGGGCATCGAGACCTTCCTAACGATCCTCGACGTTCGTGAAAATTCCATGTCGTTTGAAAAGTCAACGAATATCCCTTTTGTAATGAAATTACCAAAATACCCTCAAACTTCCGAACGTCATAACTTCCTCTCCGAATGGCGGAATCGGATGTGCCACCTGTGACATGACCCATCCCGATTATTCCTCGATAATCGTGAATGATCCTGCTCCCGTCTGACTATGGTTTTAACATATTAAAAGTAGTCCAAATATATATATAAATACATAATATAACGTAACAAACAACACACATAGTCAGACCAGGGATAGGTACGTCTTTAGGACCGTTGACTATCTCAATCGTCAACCGGTTTACAGAGCATAAGAAATATTTACAAACAAGGATTAAAGTCCTACGCGGTCAGAACTCGAGTATGCAACGGTCTGTTTATTCTTCTGCCTCAATACGAGCCTCAGTACCTGTGCACGGGCCTAGAGGGTACAAAAACAGTAAAGGTGTGAGTGGACAAAAATAAAGGTTTAGAAATACATTTATCAAAATAGTCTTACCCTCCAGTTTTCACAAACATGCATGCATATCATATAAAACATGAGTTCTATACATTAAAGATAAAAGAAAACAGTTAATTTAATTCAAAATCAATCATGATACCACCATCCTCAACATCCAATCTTAATATTCAATAACCCGTCACGATATCAATGCAACGCGTGCAACTCGGGTGTCTCACGTCCGAGTACCTCCCCAGGATCAACGACGTTTGGAGTGATATCATCTCCAGGATCAACGACGTCTGGAGGATATCATCATAAACTCACACTCCTGAGACTGAGCCTCCCCTCAGAGCTACTCATCTCCAGGCAGTGGATCGTGACTACTCCAGGATCTACGACGCCTGGAGGAGACCATCAAATCACCGAGGATGGTACCAATAACCAATAATCTCATTTCAGAACCATTAAAATCTCAAAATCAAATCAATAGTTCAATAGGGCCTCTGCCCGAAATATAGCGTTTCCAAAGCACAAGTAACTTCCATCAATTCATGTCTAACATATCATTTATAATTCAATTTCCTCAATTAAATCATGTAATTTAATTTCAAAGTCAAAAGCCATCTCAAATTTCAGACAATCGCCCAAAATCACAATTTTTATGATTTTCTCGAAATTCATGCCCAAAAGCAATATAATAATAATATAATATTCCCAAAATCCGGAAATCATCATATCACATCATTAATCATGGAAAATCAATTTAAATCATATTATAAGCATTTAAAAGCAGTTAAAACATATATGCATGCATTCAGGGTAGAAAACAAAAGTCCACTCACACACCGTCCAGATTGCTCGGATTCGAGCTGTTCGTTCTCGTCCGGTGTCCCGAGAATATTTTGGCCTGTCAAACATGTAAATAGGGTCACTAGAGTATCATATAATCTTAGGTACGAATTTTCGAATTGTCGGAATAAAATAATATTATTTAAACGTAACCTATACGCTTCGGATACGTAAAACTATCCTCAATTTATCTCTGATTGACCTGAAACTAACGCCAATAGGTCCGTATCATCGAGAACATCAAAAAGTATGTTGGACCCTCCTTTAGATTCCCGGTCACGCGCCCTCACGCGCCGCCGCAAGCGGCTGCGCGTGACAGCCACGCGCCGTGAACAGTGGCTGCTACAGTTCTCTCTCTCGCCCGTTTCTCTGGTAAACGGGTTGTAGACCCGCGATCAGACCCGACTCGCTTTCCCTTGATTCTAACTCAATTCCTTCCGTTCTTTCACTCATTATCCTAAATTCAATCTGACATATAGTTCTATAACTTTAATTCAATCGATTAAGCCTTAAATCATCTCGGCTCAAGATGAACACCCGTCGGGTTTGAGTTCGGGTCCCAACCAAAACTCACCTGTTTCCTTCAATTGTTCACCCCAGAAGCATCATAGGATTATAATGAACACGAAATCGAGATCAATTTCATGAAATTTTACCTCTAAGTAACTCGACTCAAGCTCGGTTTTTTCAAAATAGTTGCAGCGTCTGATCGTCACGATTTCACCTCCAATTTTTGTTCCAGTTGATTGGGTTCGAGTCGTTTAGCTCCCAGGAAGCTAAATCTCACCTCAATTGCGATCGAATTCATCTCAAAAGTCAAAATCAAATTTGGGTCCTTCAATGGTGGTTTCGGGTATTCCAGTACAGGTTTCCCCTGGATTTTGTTCGGTTTCCTTTCGGTTTTTCTCTCCAAATTGTCCCTAATCTCTCACTTAATTGCACTCAATTCCACTGAAAATTGATCAAGGTGAAGGGAGAATGTTTTGAATTCTCACTGTTGTTCTTAGTCGACTACAGTAATACAAAGCAATGGATTAAGTTAATTAATGGTATTTAGTTAGGTTAAGAAACAGCTAAGCAGCCATGTGCCACTAATATGTTTCTCAACAATAGCAGGTGTCCATAGCTAATGTAAAGGTGATGAATCAGCCATTAAATGAATGAATCAGCCCTCAAACCGTTTAACTTAAAGCCTTTACATGAAAGTACCATTTTAACCCCCTTAAGCACAATTACCATTTTGCCCCTACACTTCATAACCCCATAACTTTTTCATCCGAACTCCGTTTTCGACGTGCCACCTGTCTACGGATTCAGCGTTCCGAGACCTACACCATGGCACAAGAAAAATGTACAAACAGTATACCAAACCAAAAGTCAACTTTTAGCCATGTCCTTCTAGGGGTAAAAACGTCATTTTCACATTATTTTAATATTTTACAATTTTTGGATTTTTCGGGGCGTTACAACCTTCCCCCATTGGGAAATTTCGTCCTCGAAATTTCACGGAAACAAGTACGGATACTGTTCTCGCATCTGAGCTTCGGGTTCCCAAGTAGCTTCTTCTACATTCTGATTTCGCCAAAGCACTTTCACTAGGGGAATCATCTTTTGGCGGAGTACCTTATCTTTTCGATCCAAGATCTGCACAGGTTGTTCCTCAAAGCTTAGATCTTCCCTGAGCTCAATAGGTTGCTCTTCTAGTACATGGGATTCGTCATACACATACTTTCGCAACATTGATACATGAAAGACATTATGAACTCTGGAAAGCTCTGAAGGTAATGCTAGTCTGTAAGCCACTCGGCCGATCCGCTCGATAATCTCATAAGGCCCGATAAAACGGGGGCTTAATTTCACGCGTCTGCCAAATCGTACTATGCCTTTCCAAGGTGATAACTTCAGGAAAACCCAATCTCCAACGGCAAATTCAAGATCTCTCGTCCTTCGATCCATGTAGCTCTTTTGCCTGTCCTGGGTCGCTTTGAGTCTCTCCCGGATTAGCTTGACCTTCTCCGTCGTCAGATCAATCAATTCAGACTTAGAAAATTTTCTTTCGCCCACATCTGTCCAACAAAAAGGAGTTCTGCATTGTCATCCATATAAAGCTTCATACGGTGTCATCCCAATGCTCGCCTGGTAGCTATTGTTGTAGGCGAATTCCATTAATGGTAAGTGTGACTCCCAAGTTCCCTGAAATTGCAGAACACATGCCCTCATCATATCTTCCAGGATCTGGATAGTTCGTTCTGACTGTCCGTCTGTCTGAGGGTGGAACGCCGTACTGAAATGAAATCTCGTCCCAAAAGCTTCCTGTAAACTTTTCCAAAATCTAGAGGTGAATCGTGGATCTCGATCTGAAATAATAGAGGAAGGTGTACCATGTAACCGGATGACCTCATTAATGAATAAATTAGCATACTGGGACATCTGAAAATCTTCCTTTACAGGTAAGAAATGCGCTGATTTGGTAAGTCTGTCCACAATCACCCAAATTCCATCGTGGCCTCTGGGCGTCCTCGGAAGTTTAAATACAAAGTCCATGGTTATATGGTCCCATTTCCATTCTAGGATAGGAAGCGGTTGCAGTGCTCCATAAGGTCTTTGTCTTTCGGCTTTTACTTGTTGGCATATCAAACATTTGCTCACATATTCAGCCATTTCTCGTTTCATTCCTGGCCACCAGTAATGTTCTCGGAGCGTACAGTACATCTTAGTTCCTCCTGGGTGCATAGCGTATGCTGAAATATGAGCTTCATCCAGAATTTCCTTCTTTAACACAGCATCAGCAGGAACACACAATCTGCCTTCTTTTGTCAAGGCTCCATCCTCACTCACTGCATAATCCTGTCGTTCCCCGGCTTCCACTTCAATCCGGAGAATACATAAGATAGGGTCTTGGAACTGAGCTTCAATTATCTGATCAAGTAGGATTGGTCGAACCTGGAAACTCGCTACCAAACCACCTTGGTTATCCAGTTTCAACATAGCGCCAGTCCGACGAAGCTCAACCAATAAGGGTAAATGTACCATCTGCAAATGGGCCATAGAATGTGCTGACTTCCTACTCAACGCATCCGCCACTATGTTTGCTTTCCCTGGATGATATTCGATCGTACAATCATAATCTTTAAGCAATTCCAGCCATCTTCTTTGCCGCACATTTAATTCTTTTTGTGTGAAAAAGTACTTTAAACTTTTGTGATCCGTAAAAAGTCTACAAGTGGCACCATATAAATAGTGTCGCCAGATCTTAAGTGCATGCACCACCGCAGCCAGCTCTAGATCGTGGGTAGGGTAATTGTGTTCATGTGGTTTTAACTGTCGAGAGGCATAAGCAATTACCTTACCATGTTGCATCAACAAGCACCCCAATCCATGCAAGGATGCATCAATATATACATCAAATTCTCCACTGTCGTCCGGAAGAACCAACACCGGAGCGAATGTCAATCGTTTCTTCAATTCTTGAAAACTTCGCTCACAAGCTTCATTCCAAATGAACTTAACTCCCTTTCTGGTCAATTGGGTCAGTGGAGCGGCAATAGTAGCAAATCCTTCGATAAAACGTCTGTAGTAACCGGCCAATCCCAAAAAGCTTCTCACTTCGGTTACTGTCTTTGGTTGTTCCCATTTTGCGACTGCCTCAATCTTCTGGGGATCAACATAAATGCCTTCTGCAGAAATCACATGCCCCAGAAATCCCACACTGGTTAGCCAAAATTGGCATTTACTCAACTTCGCATACAACTTGTTCTCCCTTAGTGTCTCAAGCACAAATCTCAGGTGTTTCTCATGCAGCTTTTTACTCTTGGAATACACCAAAATATCATCAATAAATACAATGACAAACTGATCCAGATATTTCCGGAATACTCGGTTCATTAGATCCATAAATGCCGCCAGTGCATTGGTTAACCCAAACGGCATTACTAGAAACTCATAATGACCATACCGAGTTCGGAATACTGTTTTTCGAATATCTTCTTCCCGAATCCTCAACTGATGATAACCAGAACGGAGATCAATCTTCGAGAAATACTTGGTCCCCCTTAATTGATCAAACAAATCATCAATCCGGGGTAAAGGATACTTATTCTTGATTGTGACCTTGTTGAGCTGTCTATAATCCATGCACAATCTCAAACTGCCTTTTTTCTTCTTTACAAATAGCACGGGGGCTCCCCACGGTGATACGCTCGGTCGAATAAACCCCATGTCAATCAGATCTTGCAGTTGCACCTTCAGTTCCTTCAATTCAGCTGGGGCCATACGATAAGGAGTCAATGAAATGGGTCGTGTACCAGGGATCAAATCAATCGTAAACTCCACATCCCTATGTGGTGGTAACCCTGGCAAATCCGCAGGAAACACATCCGGAAACTCACATACTATGGGGATATCTTCGGCCTTAATTGGTGAATCCCGTACATCAATCACCTGTGCTAAATAGCTCTGACAACCTTTCCTCAACAATTTCTCTGCCGTGAGGGCGGATATGATTTTGGCGGGTAACGCTCTCCGATCTCCCTGAAATACCGCCTCCGGTAACCCTGGGCTCTGGAGTAGTACCTTCTTCTCGAAACATTCAATTGAGGCATGATGGGTTGTCAGTCAATCCATCCCAAGAATAACGTCAAAATCACATAAATCTAACAATATTAAGTCAGCTACTAAATGCACACCTCCTATCAATATAGGATAATCTCGTATCATTTGGTTGACTACATAAACATCACCGGTCGGCGTACCGACTCCCATATCACGACCGAGTGCAGAAATCTCTCTATCAGCTAAGGTTGCATAAGTGCAAGAAACAAAAGAATGCGTAGCTCCCGGGTCTATTAAGGTACGTGCATCATGACCAAAAATAGGAAGCATACCTGTCACCACTCCCGGAGTTGCTCGGGCCTCCTGTTGGGTTACTGCAAACACTCGAGCCTGTGGTCCTGAAGTCTGACCACGTCCGCGACCAACTCCGTTTCCTCCAGTTGCGTCAGAAGTCGAGGCTGTATTCAAATTCTGCTCTGCTGTCCCCCGACCTGTACCACTGTTACCTGACCGGTATGGGCAGTTCCTTATAATGTGTCCAGGCTCTCCACAAGAAAAACAAGTCACTGAACTCGGCCGACTAGATCTTTCACTCTGTCTCGCAGTAGATCCCACAGATGTTCCACTGGACTGAGTTGTTGCCTGAGGTCGAACACCAAATCTCTGCGTACCTCCTCCACTGCTATAACTCGGTCGAGTACCACCAGAAGATCCAGAACTAAAACCACCCCTTTTTGGCCATCTTTGGTTCGGGGCTCCCTGATATTGTCGCTCTCGACGCCGGCCGAAACCCGAAAACTGCTGTCTTACTGGTAATGTTGCCTCAACTTTAGCGGCAGCATCAGATAACTCTCTCAGAGTAGCAAACGATCCCACTGTTACAGCACCACGGATCTCATTCTGTAACCCCTGCTCAAACCTTCTGCACTTATCTTCTTCATTGGCCACATACAGAGGAGCAAAATTAGCTAGGTTCAAAAACTTTTGTTCATAATCAGCCACAGACATATTTCCTTGTTGCAGCTGAAGGAACTCCACTTCCTTGGCATTACGAAAGGAACGCGGATAGAATTGATCTAGGAAACGATGCCTGAAGTCCTCCCAAGTCAGGGTGCTGGCATCCAATCCCATCAACTGTAAGCCGCGCCACCATCTATATGCCTGACTACTCAGCATAAACGTGGCTAAGGGAACCATGTCTCCAGGTGGACATTGCATGATCTCAAAAATCCTCTCCAACTGGGTAATCCAATCATAGGCTTCGTCTGGGTTGGTCTGGCCAGTAAAGCTAGTGGCCCCTAAACGTTGAGCTCTTTCGACATCTAGACCCTCTATCTCTTCGCCAGGCTGTGCACGAGGCTCGCGTCGCGGAGGCATATTGAGGTAGCTGTAAACAGAAACAGATTAGTATAACAACCCATGCACACCATGTGCCGAACTCATACCGCAACCTATGCTCTGATACCAATTTGACAGGACCCATCCCGATTATTCCTCGATAATCGTGAATGATCCTGCTCCCGTCTGACTATGATTTTAACATATTAAAAGTAGTCCAAATATATATATAAATACATAATATAACGTAACAAACAACACACATAGTCAGACCAGGGATAGGTACGTCTTTAGGACCGTTGACTATCTCAGTCGTCAACCGGTTTACAAAGCATAAGAAATATTTACAAACAAGGATTAAAGTCCTACGCGGTCAGAACTCGAGTATGCAACGGTCTGTTTATTCTTCTGCCTCAATACGAGCCTCAGTACCTGTGCACGGGCCTAGAGGGTACAAAAACAGTAAAGGTGTGAGTGGACAAAAATAAAGGTTTAGAAATACATTTATCAAAATAGTCTTACCCTCCAGTTTTCACAAACATGCATGGATATCATATAAAACATGAGTTCTATACATTAAAGATAAAAGAAAACAGTTAATTTAATTCAAAATCAATCATGATACCACCATCCTCAACATCCAATCTTAATATTCAATAACCCGTCACGATATCAATACAACGCGTGCAACTCGGGTGTCTCACGGCCGGGTACCTCCCCAGGATCAACGACGTCTGGAGGATATCATCATAAACTCACACTCCTGAGACTGAGCCTCCCCTCGGAGCTACTCATCTCCAAGCAGTGGATCGTGACTACTCCAGGATTTACGACGTCTGGAGGAGACCATCAAATCACGGAGGATGGTACCAATAACCAATAATCTCATTTCAGAACCATTAAAATCTCAAAATCAAATCAATAGTTCAATAGGGCCTCTACCCGAAATATAGCGTTTCCAAAGCACAAGTAACTTCCATCAATTCATGTCTAACATATCATTTATAATTCAATTTCCTCAATTAAATCATGTAATTTAATTTCAAAGTCAAAAGCCATCTCAAATTTCCGACCATCGCCCAAAATCACAATTTTTATGATTTTCTCGAAATTCGTGCCCAAAAGCAATATAATAATAATATAATATTCCCAAAATCCGGAAATCATCATATCACATCATTAATCATGGCAAATCAATTTAAATCATATTATAAGCATTTAAAAGCAGTTAAAACATATATGCATGCATTTAGGGTAGAAAACAAAAGTTCACTCACACACCGTCCAGATTTCTCGGATTCGAGCTGTTCGTTCTCGTCCGGTATCCCGAGAATATTTTGGCCTGTCAAACATGTAAATATGGTCACTAGAGTATCATATAATCTTAGGTACGAATTTCCGAATTGTCGGAATAAAATAATATTATTTAAACGTAACCTATACGCTTCGGATACGTAAAACTATCCTCAATTTATCTCTGATTGACCTGAAACTAACGCCAATAGGTCCGTATCATCGAGAACATCAAAAAGTATGTTGGACCCTCCTTTAGATTCCCGGTCACGCGCCCTCACGCGCCGCCGCAAGCGGCTGCGCTTGACAGCCACGCGCCGTGAACAGTGGCTGCTACAATTCTCTCTCTCGCCCGTTTCTCTGGTAAACGGGTTGTAGACCCGCGATCAGACCCGACTCGCTTTCCCTTGATTCTAACTCAATTCCTTCCGTTCTTTCACTCATTATCCTAAATTCAATCTGACATATAGTTCTATAACTTTAATTCAATCGATTAAGCCTTAAATCATCTCGACTCAAGATGAACACCCGTCGGGTTTGAGTTCGGGTCCTAGCCAAAACTCACCTGTTTCCTTCAATTGTTCACACCACAAGCATCATAGGATTATAATGAACACGAAATCGAGATCAATTTCATGAAATTTGCCTCTAAGTAACTCGACTCAAGCTCGATTTTTTCAAAATAGTTGCAGCGTCTGATCGTCACGATTTCACCTCCAATTTTTGTTCCAGTTGATTGGGTTTGAGTCGTTTAGCTCCCAGGA
Source organism: Prinsepia uniflora (assembly GCA_032719365.1). NCBI lineage: Eukaryota > Viridiplantae > Streptophyta > Magnoliopsida > Rosales > Rosaceae > Prinsepia > Prinsepia uniflora. The sequence goes on along the minus strand of CM064873.1, from coordinate 13,830,991 downwards.
AGCTAAATCTCACCTCAATTGCGATCGAATTCGTCTCAAAAGTCGAAATCAAATTTGGGTCCTTCAATGGTGGTTTCGGGTATTCCAGTACAGGTTTCCCCTGGATTTTGTTCGGTTTCCTTTCGGTTTTTCTCTCCAAATTGTCCCTAATCGCTCACTTAATTGCACTCAATTCCACTGAAAATTGATCAAGGTGAAGGGAGAATGTTTTGAATTCTCACTGTGTTTCGTTGTTCTTAGTCGACTACAGTAATACAAAGCAATGGATTAAGTTAATTAATGGTATTTAGTTAGGTTAAGAAACAGCTAAGCAGCCATGTGCCACTAATTTGTTTCTCAACATAAGCAGGTGTCCATAACTAATGTAAAGGTGATGAATCAGCCATTAAATGAATGAATCAGCCCTCACACCGTTTAACTTAAAGCCTTTACATGAAAGTACCATTTTAACCCCCTTAAGCACAATTACCATTTTGCCCCTACACTTCATAACCCCATAACTTTTTCATCCGAACTCCGTTTTCGACGTGCCACCTGTCTACGGATTCAGCGTTCCGAGACCTACACCATGGCACAAGAAAATGTACAAACAGTATACCAAACCAAAAGTCAACTTTTATCCATGTCCTTCTAGGGGTAAAAACGTCATTTTCACATTATTTTAATATTTTACAATTTTTGGATTTTTCGGGGCGTTACAACCTGTCTATGAACTCGTGACGTCCCAAACTACGCCACAGTCCTTGGTCAAATTCAATTTGACAGCCCGAACTAAAAGTCAACTGTTGGCCCAATTCTAGGGGCAAAATCGTCTTTCGGCACCGTTCGTCCGAAAATGTCCAACTAATCACTGATTAACTTCACTAATTCGTCATTAATCACTAAACTAATCCCGATTTCTGGAACGGGTCCTTACAGTAACTCCCGGATCTACTGTGCTTTTGCTGCGCTACCCTGATCTCGACTCGCTCTCGAGTCCCCATATCGTATCTCATGTCACTCATCAACTTCTGTTGAAATCCCGACTCGTCTCGAGTCTCAAACCTTCGCATCACGTATCCTGTCGAAACACATTCGACATCTCACCCAAGTTGGGTGTATCTGGACCCCATCGATTACTTGCCTCAATAGAGGTAACCACACCTATAAAATTATTAGGGTTCCTCTGGCCCACATGGAACTGAGCACTCGGCTCACATAATCACTGAACCATCTCAACTACTCTACTTGAGCACACAATATTCAACATCCATTCATCATCTCATCATGTCGGAACACATCCCGATCATAAGCCTCGTCGGACTGTCACCATCGGATCCAATCCGATCAGTATCTCATGTCCAACTAGGACACTATACATTCGGCACACATTCTTCCCTTTTGGTACTCTCAACCCAAACGTATCGGTTTACTATGATCAATCTCATCGTCCAACGTGCACTACTCACTGGTGCACCCATATCATATCAATTTTCAAGGCATTACTTGGCCTGCTCAAGGACTGCACTCTGGAACGTCCAACCACACACTACTGTTCATGCTCCAAACATGGCTCGGACCTCAACCGTCCATCACCAGACGAACATCAATCCGTCACAATCTCTACTCTCATATCCAACTCAAGGTATCAGCTATTCATCTCTTCCTGATCGATATCTATGTATTGTAATTTTCTCATACTTATCCATATATGTAACCTCCATCATCTCGATCATCATGATCGTCATCACACTACTTAATCTAACTCACCTCGATCCACCATGGGTCCACCACCTCGGACTCACTCGTCACATCCGATGACGATAAGTACCATCGGCTCATCAAGTCAATCAAATTTGACTCACAGCCTAGGTGTTCGGTTCTTACACCCTCTTTGAACCCTTTAACTGTCATATCACTCATCATTTCTCGCTCATCTCTGTCATCTCCACTAAGGTAGCGTGACACACTCGCTAGCGCCCAAATCTCTTCTCCTTCTGTGATCGCACACAGTCGCAACCGAGCCAACTCCCAAAACCACTGCTCATACTGCGCGTCACTCACGCACCTCCGTACCATTGCCATGACTGGTAAATCTCCATCGTCACAGTCGTCACGGTACACAAGCCTATCCAGCTCGACAAGTCTCGATCACGTCCGTCGATAGCATCGTCTTCTACAACTGCGTGCAGACCAATCCCATAAATGCTCCACTATCGAGACTCCATATCTATACGGTCAACTCACCACCAGCACCAACCACTCAACACGTAATAACCACTAACCAGTCCACCTCAGGATCCGGTCCACAAGTACCACTCTCTTGGTAACTTGTCCAATCAATCTCAAACTGGGGTTATCACAAACCCGGCTGCTCACTGCAGCATAACCCTCATAACCCATACATTGTTCTCGACTCCAAAAAGTCGTCACACGAGGTTAACTGGTGCACAACCACCCAATAACCACAATCCGCCATGACTGCTCAACGGTCCCGACTCTCAGGTCGTCACACTGTGTCTACTGGTCTATTGGATCCTATCCACCAGTAACACTACGGCTCTAAGTCGTTGGATCCCCATGCACATCGCTCCAACTCGGGACCAAATCTCACTACCACGAGGCATCCCATGCCAATCGAACCCCAAACCATTGCACCATGTGCCAATATAACCTACCCAGGGTTCAATTCCATCAAATTCTCATACTCTTTACCCTAACTTTCAGGTTGATAACGAGCTGATTCCTCATAGAGACATCACATCCTCGACATGCATGTACCACAAGAACAAACTGCGCTCTGATACCATTTTGGTATCAGAGTACCTTATGAGCCAACCCATTCTGATACCATTTTAGTATCAGGCACCACAAAGCAAACCTTGCTCTGACCATTTTGACACGACCCATCCCAAATCCCCCAAGGATTAACAAGGGATGTGTCATGCTCCCGTCTGACACGAAGTGTTAAACAAGGGATAACTCGATTCTCAGCCCGTTCGGGGCTTCTAGAGTGCACCAAGATCAGAAGAGGAGTGTAATGTCTCGGTCTCTGCTACAGCCAGCATCTGCGATCAACCTGAAGGGCATTAAAACCATTAAAAGCTGTGAGTGGACGAAATAAATAATTTAATTAAAAACATATTTCACGAAAAGACATTTATGCCCTTCACTAAAAAGTATGCATGCACTCAAAAACCATTTAATGCAATCATTCCTCAACTCATCAAATCAAAGTTAATAAAACCGTAAACCAAAGTATATGGGAACTCAGCCCAAAACCAATCATGTGGGAACTCAGCCCAAAACCAAGTATATGGGAACTTAACCTAAAACCAAGTATATGGAAACTCAGCCCAAAATCAATCATGTGGGAACTCAGCCCAAAACCAATCCTCAGCATCCTTGATGCCTGACATCCCAAATGTCACAATCAACACTGTCACGATTCCAAGCTATGCGTTCTACTTAGGGTCTCAATCCCAAGTCTCCCCGTGGTCCATCCAGGTCAATGACCCGCAGATAAATGACCATCCCTGGGGGAAAGTTTTAACCTCTAGAAATCCTACTTCCGAGTCACTATACGGACCGGTCGCTCCATGCAATGACCCCTCGCAGGAAATGCCATGTGACCAAGGATGAAAATATCGATATCGACGCATATATCACTAGTTAAATTTACGGATATCTCGCTCCAAATATCGGTATCAATATCGATATCTTTTCCGGTCAACAAAAATGACGGAAATTCGGTCTAAAAGTTGGAAATTTGGAATGAAACTTTGGGGAAAACTTAAGTATCCAATAATGGTTACATATGACTAATAAAAACTATAAAATGACTTTTATATAATAAATATATGATATAATATGATTCTGCTGATGACTAATAATATAAAATCTTAAATATAAATATAAATTGAAGTGAGTTACTATAATTGAATGTTAAAATGGTTAAAAAAATAACAATAAACATACAAAAATTCAATGTAAGAAAAATGATAAAATAAGTTTAAATATATTTAAAATTGGAAAGAAAAAAATGAAAAAATAGGGTCAAATTTTGTTAAAAAATTGGAAGTAATGGATATATATAAAATTGAACAAAAAATGAAAAAAAAAGACCAACCGTTGAAAAATTGGAAAAAATGAATAAAAAACGAAACACACAATAATTATTGGCAGCTAGGGGGGTCGAACCCAAGACCCCCCTACCTCCCGCCAGGTCTGCAACTCGGGGTCTGCAACTCGGGTTTTTCGACCCGGCGGCATGACCTTTGCGTCTGATTTTCACGAATTAATAGTGCATATTCATCGTTTTGATACCAGGAAAGGGTCAATGGACTCAAAACATGACAATTGTTCGATATTTCAGTGAATTCTCCCCCCCCCCCCCTTTCTTATATGTCGTCGGCTCAAAATACCAAAATTTCGTCGACATTCACCGATATTTTCATCCGTGCCCGTGACTACTCCAGGATACTACGAGACGTCTAGAGGAGGCAACCAACCACTCCAGAATACTACGGGACGTCTTGAGGGCAACCGTTCGTGAGGATGGTATATGAAAAACCATTTCATAAATCGTCTCAAATCGTTCAAAGGGCTATGCCCGAAATTTTCCATAAAATCATCGTAAATTCATAAATCCAAATCCATTTAGGGTCCTCGACTCGAAATCATATTTATAAACCATAACTGGGCCTCATGCTCGAATTTGTAAACCAACGGGGCCCCCAGCCCGATCATATAACTCAAATGGGCCTCTAGCCCGATTTCTCATTAAATCAAATGGACTCCAAGTCCGATGGTTTCCAACCAAATGGGTCTCATGCCCGATTCCATCTTTCCGAATCCAAAACCATTTCATCAAATCACCATAGAAATACCAGCATGTATAAACACGGTATAAAATTATAAATCTCGAAATACGTGCAAATACGGAAAACCACGCATCAAAATCATCATCTTAGAAATCACATATGTAAAACATATAAAACAGTTATGCATGCATCACAATTTAGAAAACAAGGTCCACACATATACCGCCTAAGATGTGCCTCGATACGCGCCCCATAAGCCTCTCCCAGCTAATCACCATCACCGAAACTTCCGGACCTATCCAAATCATACTCGAAGGTCACTAACTACTTCGAATAGGCTAACATTGAATCCCCTAATTTTTCGGGATTCTTAAACGTATTTAAAATGGACCTTAAGCCTTCAGACCCTCGAATTATATCGAAACGATGTCTGATCGACTCGAAATTTATCCCAAAATGTTTGTTACATCCAAACCCGAACCCACGTACAACTTTCCCCGAAAACCCAAACCCACAGTCCTCAATCTTCATCTATTGATTTTGGGCCATGAAGGAATGTTGGAGGGGGGGGGGGGGGGGGGAGAACTGACACGATGAAGGTGGTGCTAACGGTGTCGATCGTCGTGGACGGTGGCCGGGGAACTCGAAAATGGTAAGGTTTTGGTTCAATGTGGGGTGATAGGCAATGGGGAGTCAAACGTACGAGGACCGATGACAGTGATGTAGATCGGGACGTCACGAGTCCGTAGATAGGCGGCACGTCGAAATCGAACGTCGAACAGAGAAGTTATGACCACGGAAGTGAAATCGAGGATTTACGTCTCAAGATCCGAATAAAATATTAATTAATTCTTATTCGTTGACTTGATAGTGTGGGACCTTTGTATGAGTGACAAGTCCCATTGGTCATTATCCCTAAAAAGTGGATTTAACTAATTAAAATAATATTATCCTAATTATTTTATAATTAATTCCACCCACCTCTCATCCTAGCCATTCATCTCTACCTCCCCCTCTCATCTCCACCGTCCATCTTTTTCTCTCTATCTCTCTCTCTTTCATCTGATTATCATCATCAGATATTATCTTCATTTTTCATCCTCTAACCGAGCACTATTCTTCATTTTCTCTCTAGACAAAACCCGAACACCAACACACCACCCCATCACCATTTCACTCTGTGTTCGTGTGTGCCACTGTGAGAGACTGAGAGAGGAACTGTGAGGCAAGGGACAAACGGCCGGCCGCCGTGGACGGCGGCGATAGTTCAGGTAACCCGAAACTGTGAGTTTTCAAAAATTGGAAATTGAGTTTTGGATGTTGTTTTGAGCCTCTTTTGATCCTAACATGACCTAGGGACAAGGACAACTCGATGGGGATCAATTTCGAAGGAAATGGACGACTAGAAGGACGAGAAACCGAGCTTGAAGTTCAAGCCCACTGTTTGATCATGGAAGGTATGGTCTCGTCTATGTTTCACGTGTTTTCAGTGACTAGATCGATAGGAAATAAGTAGAGGAAGGTTTAGGAATTGAAAAGGGTAAAAATGGATCAAAAATGGAGAAGTTAGAACCCTAAACTGGTCATGCCGGTCCAGACCGGTCTGGTTCGGTTCAAAACCAGAGAACCCGGTTCACCCAAGGTTAGGGGTGACATTGTTCATCAGTGTGTGGCTTTGACGCGCAACCCCTTTGGGCGGTACGTAAGGGCGCATGGAGCATATTCTGGGGGTGACTTCAACATGATTTTTAATATATTCGATGTAACGAACATTTTGGGACTGGTTTCATGTCGATCGGACACCGTCTTGATATAATTCGGGACGTCCGAAGGTTTAGGATCGAGTTTAAAAATAGTTAAAAATTCAGGAAGATTACTGGACTTCAATGAGAGGTTCATGAGGTAGTTAGTAACCCTCTAGTATGATTTGGACAGGTTTAGGAGTTCTGGTGACGGTAATTAGCCTGGGGAGGCTACGACATGCAAATCGAGGCGGCAACGTAGGACGGTCAGTGAGTGGACCTTGATTTTTAAACTGTGATGCATGCATAAATGTTTTATATGTTTTACATATGTGATTCTATGATGATGAATTGGATGGTAGTGATTTACATGACTTCACGTATTTCGAGGTGATTTACATATTTGCACGTAAATCGAGGTTTACGGTTTTGCACTGATTATATGTGCTTATGGTTTTGGAAATGGTTTACTGAAATGGTTTTGGATTTGAAAAGGTAAAACCGGGCATGAGACCCATTTGGTTTGGAAACCCTCGGACTTGAAGTCCATTTAGTTGCGTTATCAGGCTAGGGGCCCAATTGGTTCATGAACTGATTTTGGATTTGAAAATATGAAATCGAGCAAGAGACCCATTTGATTTACAAACTCTCGGACGTCCATTTGATTTAACAAGCCATCGGGTCGGAGGCCCAGTTGGTTTACGTATCGGGCTTGAGGCCTAGTTGATTTGCGTATCGGGCTCGAGGCCCAGTTGATTTACGAATCGGGCTCGGGACCAATTAGGTTACAAAATAGCGCACGAGGCCCATTTGGTTTACGAAATTGGGCACGAGGCCCAGTTGGCTTACGAATCGGGCTAGAGTCGTAGTTGGTTAACTAAATCGGGCGTGAGGCCCAGTTGGTTTATGAATTTGGTCTTGGGGCCCAGTTATGGTTTACGATTGTGATTTCGAGTCGGGGACCCATAAATGGATTTCTGGTTTATGACGGTTTATGGGGACCGGGCATGAACCCTTGAAAGGTTTTGAGAATGATTTCAAAATGGTTTTTCATATACCATCCTTATGTATTTATGGATTGTCTCCTCCGGGGAGGGTCGTCGGCCTAGGTGGATCCTGGAGTAGTCACGAAGCACTAACTGAGTGGAGTTGCCCCCGTTGGGTACCTTACTCTTAGGAAGGCTTATGGATTATAACCCTCAGGGAGGGTCATTGATCTACGGACATTGACTTGGGTGGACCCTGGAGAGACTTGAGATTTGAAACCCCGGGTAGCACGCGCGTAGCTTTAGAAACCGTGACAGGATTGGTTATATGAAATTGATAAACATGATTTCTTGGATTTGTGAAATTGTGTTTTGTGAATAATAAATGGATTTGGGTTGAGTTCACACATATGGTTACTATGTATGGATTTGTATAAATGGATTTGGGCAGGGGCCCGTATGACTTGAATTTACCGAACTTGGGGTTGCGACCCTAAATATGGTTGTTTGAATATATGATTCGATAAATGGTTTTCGTATGCATGCATGCTTTTTAATGAAGGGCATAAAGGCCTTTTATGAAATGTGTTTTATTAAATAGTAGATTTTTCGTCCACTCACAGTCTTTTCTGGTTTTAATGCCCTTCAGGTTGATCACGGATGCGGACTGTAGCAGAGACTGAGACATCACTCCTCCACTGGATCCTTGCGCGCTCTGGAAGCCGGTCGGGCTGATGGTTTTAATTTATTCCCTTGTCTGACACTTCGTGTCAGAAGGGATCATGACGTCCTGTGTTAATCTCGGGGGGGATTGGGATGGGTTGTGACATCCTAGGTCCAAACCACATCTGCTAGTGTGCAAAGAAATAGAAAACTATCTCTCACTTTAGTTCAGAGGCCGAGTATCGTGCTCTCGCTTACACTTGTGCAGACACAATTTGGACTCTCAATTTTCTTCGAGAGCTCTGTGTCTTGCCTCAAATGCCACTCACTCTCCACTGTGACAATCAAAGTACGACCTACACGACCTCAAATCCAGTGTTCCATGCTCGCACCAACCACATCGCCCTTGACTATCACTTTCTTCACGAAAGAGTTTCCTCTGGAACACCTAGAGTTCTTTTTGTCTCATCTACTTATCAACTCGTAGACCTCTTCACCAAGGGACTACCAATTACTCGCCACTGCCAACTTGCATCCAACCTTGTCACCCATAGGGTGCCAAGTTTGTGAAGGGATGTAGAACTGTATAATACTAGACCCATGTATAAAATAGAACTAGATAGACATACACCTATACCTAAATAACTAGACAGACCCGTGTATATAAGGAACACTAAACTATCTTAAGTAGTAACTAACTGCAATTAGAATAGGATTAGGACAAGGAGATAACTATATGATCTTATCTCCTTGTCATCATGTATATATACAGTTATTTGGCTTGTAAATGAATCATCTAATTCATAAAACTTCTATAACCTTGTTAGTTTTTTCCTTAAATTATTTGTTTCACCTTACTTTTACTTAAATTTTAAGAAATACTTCGTAAAAATATCTAAATTACAAGGATTATTTCAAATTTGTATCTCAATTATCAAAAATTAGATTTTAAGTACTTAAATTATCAAAAAAGAACATTTAGATATTCATCATTAATAACATTTGTGGGCACTCTTTCACTGTGACTTGGATGCCACATGAATAAAAAACAATAAAAATTGAATTATATTAAAATAATTAATTAAATCTTAAATTAAATAAATTAAAAAACAAAAAAAAATTCAAAATCAAATCCCTCGCATAATCGAGAACGATGATCTTTCCTTTGTCCTCTCTAGCCTTTCCAACTCCACCTCACCCCTTAATTTTCGATCGCTTCAATTCAATCATTTTGATAAACCATCAACCACTCCACCACCGACACACCCACTGTCGCCCGTATATTTTCAATTCAATTTCAACCCACCCGTTGAATTTGAAGCAATTTGAACTTACTTACGCATATGAGTGAGCAAACCCAGGTCCAAAACCCAGTTCCAAACCCAGATTCAAAACTCAATCCCAAACCAAGTCCAAGCCTAATTTCAAACCAAGTTCCAAACCCAGCCTCAGACTCAACTCTGACACAGGCCCAACCGCTGCACCATCTTCAGGCATCTATGTGCGAAGGTTAGATCCGGCGTAGTCGACGTCCGCGATGATCTAAGGTGTGTTAGAGTATCTGGGCATAAGCAAACTCAAACTCAATTGAAAGAATGAAACACACTCTTATTGATCACAGCAAGACATCGACATATATATAGCCTTACAAAAAAACTTGAACTTGAAGAAAAACAACCAAGTCTAACAAACCTAAAAATGTGGTATACTAATGAAAGACCAAATCGAAACAAAGTAAGTAATTCTGTGGAATAGGTCTTATTAACAGAAACTGAAAAAATAGCCTGATAAACTAGCTTACTTCATCATCAAGTAATGACTGTTTCAACAAATTCCTCCCTTAAACTGCTTTGCATTCTACTGGTAGTTTATCTCTGATGCAACAACCACACCTAGTTGTCTCCTAAGCTTTTCAAAAGCCTCCAACTTCAAGACTTTTGTCATAATGTCTGCAACTTGATCCTCCGTTGAACAATGAACCAACTTCACAACCCCATCACTAGTAAGGTCACGTAGAAAATGAAACCTTACATCAATATGCTTGCTTCTCTTGTGCAACACCAGATTTTTTAACAGCTTGATGGTAGAATTATTATCACATCAGACTGTTGTACAACAGTCTTGAGGATTCTTAAGTGTCTCAAGCAGTATCCTCATCCAAATTCCCTGACACACATAAGACACTACAGCCACATACTCAGCCTCAGTGGTGGACAAAGTCACAACAAGCTGCTTCTTTGAAGACCAAGCAGCAACTCCACCTCTCAGCAAGAACACATATCCATATGTACTCTTTCGATCTTCTAGGTCTCTTGCGTAATCATTATCGGTGTAGCCAAGCAGCTTCACAACTCTACCCCTTTTGTAAAACACTCCCAAATCCAGCGTTCTTTTCACATAGCACAGTGCTCGTTTTGCAGCTTGCAAATGTAGATTGGTTGGATTCTCCGTGAACCTGTTGATTAATCCCACAACAAACATCATATTAAACCTCGTTACTATTAAGTATCTGAGGCTTCCAACAATCTATTTGAAGACAGTGACATTAACCTGAAACCTAATTCCATCCTTCACCAACTTTGACCCTGGCACGATTGGATTCTTAACATAATTGTTCTCCAACATTCCAAACCTCTCACCACCTTTGCTGCATATTTTTTTTGGCTGATAAAGATGCCTTCTTCATTTTGTACAACTTCTACCTCCATAAAGAAGCTCATCTTACCAAGATCAGTAATTTCGAACTCAACCATCATGGAGTTTGTAAAACTATCAAACATCTTCACATCATTACCAGTAAATATAAGATCATCCATATATAGACTGACTATAAGTATATTATCTCCCAAACCATACTTAACAAAAAGGGTATGTTCAAATGTGCACCTTTCAAAGCCTTCTTTTATCAAGTAGGATTCAATCCTAGAGTACCAAGCTCATACTTAAGGTTGTATAGGGCCTTTTTTAGTTGATACACCGTGTGCTCCTATCCCTTATTCTCATATCCTTGAGGTTGATCAAAAAACACTTCTTTAAGAAACTCACCATGAAGGAAAGCGCTTTTCACATCAAGTTGAAAGAGATTCCAGCCTTTTTGTGTGGCCATTGCAATCACCAAATGGATTGTGTCCCACCTTGAAACTGAAGCAAACACCTTGTTGTAATCAACTCCATGCTCTTGTGCATACCCTTTTTGCCACAAGACGAGCTTTGTGTTTGTCCACTTCACCAAGCTCATTGAGTTTCGTCTTGAAAACCCATTTAACACATATCCTCTTTACACCAGCGGGAAGCTCCATCAACTCCCAAGTCTCATTTTTCTTGATAGCTTGTATCTCAAGGTTCATAGCTTCTAGCCACTTCTCACTCTTCACGGCTTCTTGGTAAGAGATAGGATCCATGGCAGCAAACAACACACAATTGTTAACTTCTTCTTCTCCTTCTGAAAGCCCCAGACCAGCTCCAGCAACATAGTCTTCTAACCAAACTGGAGCTCTTCTAGTCCTCCCTTGAAATTCGCTAGGTGTGTTCTAATTTAATGATGAACCTGACAAAGCTTGAACAGCTTCTGGTGATGAGGGAGCTGCTTCGGCCTCCTCTAAAATCTCTTCCTCTTCGTATTCACCTTCTTCACTTCCACTATTCTCATCTTCATTGTCTTCGAATTCATGCTCATTTTTTCACTTCCATTATCTTCACTGTCTTTCCATTATAACACATCTTTGTTCACTTCTTCCAAACTTTTTCCCCAATCCCAGCATTTATCCTCTTCACACACCACACCCCTGCCGGCTTAGAGGCGGGATAAAAAAGCCTATAAGCCTTGGACTCAGTACTTACACCAAACAGCACGCAACATAAGCTTTTGTCGTCCAACTTGGTTCTCTTTTGGTCAGGTACATGCACATGAGCTACGCACCCAAAGACACGAAAAAATCCATGGTAGACTTGATGTTGCTCTATAACCCTTCTGGTGTTTTGTTCTTCACTATTGCAGTTGAACTCATGTTCATCACGTGCACACACCATTGAGCTGATTCAGGCCAAAGTATCTTGGGAACTCTTTCTTCGGACATCATGCTTCGAACTGAGTTCATTATAGTCATATTCCTCCGCTCAGCTGCCCCATTTTTCTAAGGATTATAGGCTATTGTCAACTACCTTCTAAGGCCATTCTCAATGCAAAAATTGTTAAAATCAAACGAGGTGAACTCTCATCCTCTATATGTACGTAGGAAAGTTATAGGTTCTCTACACTTCTTCTCAACACATTTTTTAAAGATTTTAAACATTCTAAATGCCTCATATTTTTCACTCAAATAATAAATAAAAACTTTTCAGGTTAAGTCATCAATAAAACTAAGTAAGTACCTCTTCTCACTGCTTGATATTGGTGTGATTGGTCCACATATGTCGGCGTGGATCAATTGCAGTTTCTTTAGTGTTGTCCATGAACTTTTCCTGGGCATCTTATCTCAATGTTGTTTTCCTATCAAATAATAAGTGCACAACTAGTCTGAAGATGTGAATGTAGGTAACTCGTTCAACATCTTTTGATGCTGCATCGTTCTCAAATTTTTTTGTTCAAGTGACCAAATATACAATGCCATAGGTGGAACACATCTTCTGTAGCAACTTGAAAGCAAGTAGGAGTGAAAGATACCATTATGTTGTTAGGTGCAGCAGTAGTGAGGAGTATGAACATCCAGTTTTTCGTCATCCTTATTTGCACGATCAATCCTCGACATGGATGATACAATCTACACTCACCTTCTTGAATTAAGATGGCAAGCCCTTTCTCTTGAAGTTATCCCATGCTAAGGAGATTTTTCTTGAGCTCTGGCATGTAAAAGACTTCAGTGATCATTTGTGAGAGCCCTCTTACTTCCTTTCTTACGTTCCTTTTCCTAGTGACTGAGATTCTTGTATCATCGCCTAGTTTGACTGTCTGCTGAAAGCTCTCATCCATGTGTGAAAACCATTTTTTGTTTCCACACATATGGTTTGAGCAGCCCGAATCGAGGAACCACACATCTTCTTTCTTTGAATCATGTAGCTTTACATGTGCCATCAAGAGTAGTTCTTCCTTCTCGTCAGAGTCCACATAGCTGGCCTTATTATCCCAACTAAGGCACTCGTATTGAAAATGTCCTAGCTTGTGGCAATTGTAGCACTCAACGGTAGCTTTGTTGAACTGCTGATGTCTTCTTCCTCTGCCTCTGCCCCTCGATGAATCCCTACCTTGACCTCTTCCACCAGTCGTGTCAGGACCTGTCCCAAATCCCTTTGGGATTAACGCGGGACGCCCCTGATCCCGTAGACAAGGGAAAGTTCCAACTTTAGCCCCACCGGGCTTCCAGAGTACTCCAGAATCCGGAGGAGGAATGTGATGTCTCGGTCTCCGCTACAGCCCGCATCCGCGATCGACCTGAAGAGCATTAAAACCACGAAAAGCTGTGAGTGGACAAAAATCAATAGTTTAGAAAACATTTCATAAAATGACATTTATGCCCTTCACTAAAAAATATACATGCATTCAAAAACCATTTATCAAAATGAAACCATTAGGGCCTTAGCCCAAAATGTAAATCAAACCATATGAGAACTCAGCCCAAATCAATTACATGTGGGACTCAGCCCAAATCACATCACGTGGGTCTCAGCCCAAATCCAGTACATGTGGGTATCAGCCCAAAACCGATACCAATGGGTCTCAGCCCAAAACCGATACCAATGGGTCTCAGCCCAAAAACCAATCCTCGGCATCTTTGATGCCTGACATCCTAGATGTCACAATCAATCCTGTCACGGTTCCAAGCTACGCGTGCTACCCGGGTCTCAAATCCCAAGTCTCCCTATGGTCCACCCAGGTCAATGACCCGTAGATCAATGACCCTCCATGGGGGAGGTTTTAACCTCTGGCAATCCCTGCTCCTGAGTCACTATACGGACCGGTCGCTCTGTGCAATGGCCCATCGCAGGCAATTGCTCCATGACTACTCCAAGATACTACGAGACGTCTGGATGAGACAACCTGCCACTCCAAGATACTACGAGACGTCTGGAGGGCATCCGTTCATGAGGATGGTATACGAAAAACCGTTTCATAATTCATTCAAAACCGTTCAAAGGGCCACGCTCGGGTTTTCCATAAACCATCATAAATCCAAATATGGGTCCCTGGCCCGAAATCATGTTTATAAACCATAATTGGGCCTCATGCCCGATATCATAACTAACAGGGCCTCAAGCCCGAATTCATAAATCAACGGGGCCCTAGACCGATCGTATAACTCAAATGGGCCTCCAGCCTGATTTCTCATTAAATCAAATGGTCTCCAAGTCCGATAGTTTTCAATCAAATGGGTCTCATGCCCAGTTTCACGTTTCTAAATCCAAAATCATTTCATCAAACCAATATAGAAAGCATAGCACATATAAACATCGTATAAAATTGAAAACCTCGAAATACGTGCAAATATGTAAATACGAACAACCACAAACAATTGCACTCATGGCATTCCAAAACATGTATTAAAACACGTATAAAATATTTATGCATGCATCAATTTAGAAGGAAAGGTCCACATACAGACCGTCCAAAGTCGCGCCTTGATACACATGCCATACGTTCTTCTCGGGCCAATCACAGTCACCGGGGATCTCGAACCTGTCCAAATCGTAATAGAGGGTTATTAACGACTTAAATAACCTCTCATAAAAGCCCTCTAATTTTTTGGGATTTTTAACTATTTTTAAAGTCGATCCTAAACTTTCGGACACCCCAAACTATATCGAGATGATGTCCGATCGATCGAAACCAGTCCCAAAATGTTTGTTACATCGAATAGATGAAATTACATGTTGGAACCTTCCCCAGAAAGTGGGCCACGCGCCCACACGCGCCGCCTGAAGTGGTTGCGCGTGGGAGCCACACGCCACTGTACAGTCGTCCTCTTCCCTGCGATTCAGCCGGTTTAGACCGGTCCACTGGTCAGTCGGTCCAGGCCATTTCTCCCTCAATTTTTGACCAATTCATTCCTAATCTATTTGTCTCATCAAAACCTACCTATCTATACAATTAAACTCAAGAAAAACCCCCTGGAACCTCCCCGTTCAAAACTCTCTTTCACGGTCCATTTTTTTCGGCCACTCCCTTGGGCCTTGCGGCCATCATCCACCATCCAAAACTTCTCCCTAATGATCATACTAATACTATAAACACTTTACAATCCACAGAAAACGACATAAACGTCTAAATCCAAGAATTGGATAAAAAAGGGTTTATCGGGTTACCTTCATCCGCCGTTTGCGACAGCGCAGGCCGCACCCAGCCACCGTCCTCTCGCCTTCCCCGTCTCATTCACGACCTCCCCCTCAGTCTCTCTCAGTCAGCACAGGTGGGGGAAGGGATTTGGGGATGGTGGTTTGAACGAGATCAGGTGAAAATTCAAAGGGAATGAAATGGGTGATATGCATGTACGTGTTTGAGTGAGCAATGGATGAGTAACACTTGTCACTCATCCATTGGGCCTTCTTCAAATATCTGGGGCCCACTTGAGGACAAATGGCATCCGTCTCGTACTTCGTGCAATAGTTCCTCGGAATTTCCGTGAACCGTAACTTTCCCGTCGAACGTCCGATTTCGACGTGCTTCCTGTCTACGGACTCGTATCTACTCGATCTACACAATGGTTCTTGGCCCTCGGCCATCGGACCTCTTGGGTCAAAAGTCAACTTTTTGCCCTCGTTTAGGGGCAAAATTACAAATTTTCCCTGAACATCTGATAATCCTCGGTTAATCCCTGATTAGTCTCACTAATTCGTAATTAGTCTTAATTAATCCTTAATATCATGGACGGCTCGTTACAAGTCGAATCACTGGACACCTTAAGAGCTTGTTCTTTAGTGTTCTACGTTTGGAATTTTTGCTAATGAACGATCAATGACCTTTGTAGTTCATTAATGGAAATTTCATCGAAATCATTTGATTCTTCGATTGAGCAGACTATGTAGTTAAATCTTTCAGCCAAAGAATGCAGGATTTGCTCAACCACATCCATATCTTTCAACACATCACCATTTACACACCTCTTATTTACTACTGACATAACCTTAGAGAAGTAGTCAATAATAAACTCACCAGCTTTCATCTCTAGCATTTCATAATCCCTCCGTAAAGCTTGAAGCACTGCTTGCTTGACTCGTGTACTTCCTTCATAATTTTTCTTCATAGACTCTCAAATGTCCTTGAAGTATCCTTCTTCAGTATTGTCTTCAGAATTGTTCTATCAATTGCATGGAACAAATAGTTCTTTACCTTCATGTCCTTGAACTTGGACTCCTTGATCACTTTGCGCTGCCCTTCAGACGATTGTACACCTCCTGTTGTCAGTGCCACCGTAGGAAAGGATCTTAGTTCCATTCCTTATGGTTCCTCTGGGATTTCTCTGTCTATTAAATCCTAGTACTCCTTAGAACAAAGAAATTTTTCCATTAGCATGGCCTAGTGGTTGTAATGACCATCGAACCTAGGGATTACTGGTTGGAAAAAACCCTCAAAAGCCAAGTCTTTCTCTTTTCTTGATTCTCTCTCATTTTCATGTATCTCTCACTGTTTTCCCTGAGAGGAATCCACAGATTCTCACTCCCTCTCTAAATCAGGCCCCTATGATGGTGCTCTGATACCACTTGTTAGAGTATCTGGGCTTAAGCAAACTTAAACTCAGTTGAAAGAATGATACACTCTTATTGATCACAGCAAGACATCGACATATATATAGCCTTACAAACAAACGTGAACTTGAAGAAAAACAACTATGTCTAACAAACCTAAAAATGTGGTACACTAATGAAAAACAAAATCAAAACAAACTACTTAATCCTGTGGAATAGGTCTTATTAACAAAAACTAAAAAACAACCTGATAAACTAGCTTACTTCCTCATCAAGTAATGATTATTTCAACAGGGTGGGGAAGGAAGGGGAAAATATGAAGAAATAGTAAAAGGAAATCAGGAAACCTAATGGAGCAGCAGCCTTTGAGTCGACCAAAACATTCTTTGTGACCCGATCTTCACTGGAATCCAAGTCCACCTAATCGTGGTACCAGCTTACTGATTTATGAGCTTTCAGTAGAGAGGTCGACTGATGTAGCAAGAGCAAAGCTGAGTCAAAAAACCCAACTCGAAGATGATCCAAACTGAATCAAAGACCCTTTTGTTATCTTTGACGACCCCTTCACCACCATCTCCGCTGACTAAACCTAACCCATCATCCCCGTCACATGAACCCAACTCACCATTCCCATCGATGATGAACTCCTCCACCACCATGTGGGGTGGCAAAATCGCACCAAGGGAGAGGATGAGAGACAAAGAAAAAGAGCGCGAGCTCGACGATGTCATCAGACTTCAGCTGATTGGTGTGATGCAGTAGGGTAAACACAAACAGGGGACGGGGAAGAGGTGGTGGTGGTGGTGGCGTGCTCGTGCTTATGAAATTTCAGATCTGGACAAGGAAGAAGATGAGGTTCTTCAATTTTTTTTTGTTTTATCATTTATTTTAAAATTTTATTAATTGTTTTAAATATAATTCAATTTTTTAATTTTTTTATTCATAAGAATGCACTTCAACATAAACTTTGAGCAAAAAAATGTCAATTCAGCATTTAACAGATAGGCTAAATGTTATATTTTCATAATTTGAGAATTTAAAATATAAATTTTATTATTGGAGGACTATTTAAAATTAATTTTATAATTTGAATATTTTTATATAATTTTTTCTATATTTTATTAATAGTCAACTTTTTTATTACAGGAGAAAGAGAATTTTTGAAAATTATCCATACAATATATTATCGGGTCTCGAACTTGAAACTAATTGTCTACAAATCAATTTTAGAACTAACTAAACTAGACTCACTTAACGAATTTAGTAATATTTATAGATAGATTCCACTTGTTTTTAACTGTGATGATGATGATGATGAATGTTGATTAGATTGACTTAAAGTGGTACATCAACAATTTTGACAAAATTTAAACAGAACTAGCAGTAATTGATTTAGTTGAAATGATTCTTTCGTTCAAGAGGTTTGTTTTATTGGAGAAATTGAGATTATAAGTTTATATCATTTTGTTTCCGGAAAATTCATCTTTAATAATTAAAGGTAAATAGAAACATCAATATCCTTTGCGAGAAGGTTAAACAACCAAGCTGGCTCAAAATCTAGCTAAACACGATACCCTCTCTTACACTTGACATGATGAGCTACAATATGAACTACCACGTTACACGCCCTAGGGAAAAATTAGAATGTAACCGATGAAATCGACTCACAAAGTACTTCTCTAGGGATACACTCTCTTATTTACTACGGACATAACCACATCCATACAGATACAGATACACATCACCAAGCTGATTCCACCACAATTGTATTGTGCCCCGCAGTCACACAAACCTCCAAACTTGCACGTACTGCTAAAGCCTCAGCTTGAAGGACAGACGAATTTGTATTTGTATCTGTATCGCACAAATACTTTAATTTTTTTTTACCCTTACTTGTCTAGTTCTTTTTTATTTGACTCAATTACAAGATTACGGTTCGAATCTGTATCTGTATCGCACAAATACTTTAGATTTTTTACTTGAAAAATACCAAATATGCAAATACTGTACGATAGTACAAGGATTCCGAGATAAATGCATCACGTGGTGTATTTTTTCAGATACGGATACCAATTGTATAATTTTGCCATATCTCTATAACTTTTCGTCAAATTCGTATATGTCTTGGTAGATCTCAATCGCAAAAAAGACAGTGAATACTCAACGTCGTGTAGACGTAATACACAAAATACAAAGAAAACCAAAAAGAAAAGGACCGTTCTCTTCTCATTCTCCCCCCCAAGGACCCCCAACTCTCTCGGAAACACTGAATTCTGTAGCTGAGAACTCGATAAGTAAAAACGGAATAATCTGAATCGGATGGCAACTGTCATGGCTGAAGACACGAGCTTTGAGGACGACCAATTGGCCGCGATGACCACCGGTGATATTATAAGAGCCACTCGCCTTCTTGACAACGAGATCCGAATACTCAAGGTCCCTTATTTCTCTCTATCTTTTTCTCCATCTCCCAAAGTTTACTCTCATCAGCGACCTAGGGTTTCCTAATCCTGCCCTTATATAAGTTGCCCAATAGCTTATTTAATTCTCAGAAAAATGACTTCTTCGCTGGGTTGGAAGAAAAATTGTCCTTGATTTTGTTCAGTTTCTTGAGTTGTTGGGTTTCTGAACACTTTTATTTTCCGAGTTTTTATTGGGAAGTGATACATTTATAATGGCTTTTCTGTAAGTTATTTGATTGACGTTTGAATTGTGGGGTTCTTTTGAGTTTTAATATGCCAAAATTTGGTAGACTTTTCTGATACTTTTTTCTTTGTGCGATTGAAGGAAGAAATGTCAAGAACAAATTTGGAGCTGGATTCATACAAGGACAAGATAAAGGAGAATCAGGAAAAGATTAAGCTCAATAAGCAGTTGCCTTACTTGGTGGGCAATATTGTTGAGGTAAGGGTTTTCTTTTAGTATTTTCTTATCTACTTTCGTGCAAAGTTTCTTTTAGTATTTTCTTATCTACTTTCGTGCAAAGTGTTATCTTTTCTCATTAAAGTGAGTAAAGTAACTCTCTTTAGGGTCTGATTGATTATTAGAACGACAATTGGCAATTCCTCTTTCATGGCCGAGGTATGCAAACAACGCTAAATCTTGTTGTAAATTTTGTCCCTTGATAGACTTAGGTGACTATGCAAACAATAGGATGATGCTAAGATAATGCGGAATATAGATGAACAATAAAGTAAACACGCCACACACACGAACACAAGAATTTAGCGAGGTTCGGCTAATCTTTGCCTACGTCCTCGTGTGACCTCCTTGAGAAATCACTAGCACTATGAAGATAACAAGATTACAAGAACTTATGTAGAATCCTGACCTAATCCCCAAACCCTTGCTCACGATCTCTCAAATCACTCTTTTGCTCTTATACCCGTGTATGACTTCTTAGTTTACTGCTGTCTTATTTTTCTGTGTGTATGTAAGGACTCCTAGGAGGCCTATTTATAATGTATAGGACTTAGGTTACACTCCTTAGCATATTACAATTCCTATTCCTCTTTGGAGATGGAAAGATAACTTATTTCCTAATCTTTAGAGGGCTATGGAATACTTTTCCTAATCCTATATGGAAACACTAGATTAACTTGGAATCCTGGTTAAACTAGTATTCCTGGTCAAACACTAATTCTTGGTATTTGCCGAGCCAATTCTTCAACAATCTCCACCTTGGTGAGTCAAAACCAAGAAATGACCATTGAAAACCCAGAATGTCTTCGAACCTTCTTGAAGCAACCCTGGAAAAACCTCAAGAACCTTTCACCTTGGCAAAAAAAAAAATAAACTCCCTTTTGCCCTACTGCACCTCATATGAGGAGGTGCTCCACCCAACCCTTTAGCACGAGATAAGGTTGAGTAAGTTCAAGCAATACTTGAACTTCTCTGGTATAACTGTTTTAGTAAGATAGTCAGAAGCATTTTCCTTTCTATGGACCTTTTCGACTATCACCTCCTTAGAGTCGACCCAATCCCTTATCCTGTGATAAGGGACATCAATATGTTTTGATCTCCCATGAAACACATGATTCTTTGCTAAGAAGATAGCACTTTCACTGTCACACCTAATCACCACAGATTTCTGAATGATTCCGAACTCCCTCGCTAAACCACTTAGCCAAACTGCTTCTTTTCCAGCTTCTGCTAGTGCAATGTACTCTGCCTCTGTTGTAGACAATGCTGAAATAGACTGTAGAGTAGACCTCCAACAAATAGGGCCACCACCACACGTGAACACGTAACCTGTCGTGGACCTTCTTCTGTCTAGATTCCCTGCGTAGTCTGCATCCACATAACCCAACACATATGTTTCTCCTTGCTGTTTTTCAAACAAAATGCCCAGATTTTATGTTCCCTTCAAATAACGAAGGATCCACTTAACTGCAGACCAATGCTCCTTTCCTGGATTTGCCATATACCTCGAAACAACGCTCATTGCTTGAGCTAAGTCAGGTCTGGTGCAAACCATTGCATACATAAGACACCCTACTGCACTTGCATATGGTACTTTCTTCATCTCCTTCAACTCTTGTTTTGTAGTTGGACTTTGCAGTGCACTCAATTGATAGTGTGTTGCTAATGGAGTGGACACTGGCTTTGCTTCATTCATGTTGAAGCGCTCCAAAATACTTTGAATATACTTTGGTTGTGATAGCCAAATCTTTCCCGCTGTTCTGTCCCTCCGTATTTGCATTCCAAGAATCTTTTGTGCGGGTCCTAGATCCTTCATGTCGAATTCCTTACTTAGTTGCATCTTCAACTTTCGAATTCTAGACATATCTTGACATGCAATCAACATGTCATCTACATAAAGTAGCAATAGTATAATCTTACTATCTTCGAACATATGATAGTAAACGCAGCAATCATATAAGCATCTTCGAAACTCAATTTTCAGCATATAGGAATCAAAACGTTTGTACCACTGTCTTGGAGATTGCTTTAGCCCGTAAAGTGACTTCTTCAATCTGCAAACCATACTTTCCTTTCCTATTTCGACATGCCCCTCTGGTTGAACCATGTAGATGACTTCTTCTAAATCACCATGTAGAAACGCTGTCTTCACGTCCATTTGTTCTATCTCCATGTCTTGCTGAGCTGCTATAGATAATAGCAATCTAATTGAAGTATGCTTAACTACTGGTGAGAATATCTCATCATAGTCAACTCCCTCCTTTTGCGAGTATCCCTTAGCCACTAACCTGGCTTTGTACCTCATTGCGTCTCCTTCATGTGTTCCTTCTTTCTTTCTAAACACCCATTTACAGCCAATTGTTTTTCTATCCTTTGGTTTAGAAACTAACTCCCAAACAGAGTTCTTCTCAAGAGATTCCATCTCTTCTAACATAGCAATCATCCAACTTTCCCGTTCATTACTTGCTATAGCTTCTTGATACGTGGTTGGATCTCCTTGACTGATTGTTAGAGCATAATTCACTTCATCGTGTTCAAAACCATACTTTTCTGGTTTCTTACGATTTCGAACAGGTTTGTCCAATGCTATGATCCTCTGAAACTGTTCTACAGGTGTTGTGCGAACCAGGGAGTCTTGGTTCTGCACGTGTGGCTCCACCTACGTCTGTACTGGTGATTGCTGCTGTTGCTCTACTTCTTCCTCATCAAACTCCGCGACGTAATCCACTTGCTCATGCTCCACCTGAGCTGGATTTTCTTCCATGACTGGTTGGGGTTGAGGAACTTCGGTTGTTTCTTCTTCAGCATTATTCCTTTCATTTTTCTTATTCTGGTTCAAGGGCATAGTCTTCTCGTTGAATATTACATCCCTACTTAAGACTACCTTCTTGTTTACGAAATCCCATAGCTTGTAGCCCTTCACTCCTTCACTGAAACCAATGAATATGCACTCGAGTGACTTAGGCTACTTGGTTCTCTCATCACTTGGAATATGGGCATAAGCACTGCAACCGAAAACTCTTAATTTTGAATAGTTAACTGGTTTTCCGGTCCATATCTCTTCTGCACACTTAGAATTGAGAACCCTTGATGGTGATCGATTAACCAAGTAGCAAGCATGGTTGACTGCTTCTGCCCAGAACATATCTGGTAATCCAGCATGAAATCTCATGCTTCTCTCTCTTTCCATGAGAGTTCTGTTCATCCTCTCGGCAGCACCATTTTGTTGGGGAGTTTTCTTCACCGTAAAATGTCTTGTAATGCCTTGTTCTTTGCAAAACTCTAGGAAGCTGTTGTCCTTATATTCACCTCCGTTGTCACTCCTTAGGTATTTGATTTTTCGTCCAATCTGATTTTCTACAGCAGCTTTCCACTCTTTAAACTTAGTGAAAGCTTCAGATTTCTCCCTCATGAAATAGACCCAAATCTTCCTCGAAAAATCATCTAAGAATGTGATAAAATACCTGGAACCTGCCATGGATCTGGTTGGTGCAGGGCCCCAAACGTCTGTGTGAATATACTCCAACATATTTTTGCTTCTTTCCTCAATATTCGCAAGCTTGAACGACGTCTTTGTTTGTTTCCCAAGGATACAATATTTGCATAAATCTAGTTTGCAATAATTGACACCTTCTAGCTTATTCTTCTTGTGTAACTCTTGCAAACCGTTCTGACTCATGTGCCCGAGCCTAAATTGCCAAAGCTCAGTCTTGTCGTTAGTATCACCTTTCGTGGATACTGCTGCTCCACCTACTACTGTATTTCCTCGAAGCTTATATAGTTGATTAGGTTGGATTTCTCCTTTCATTACGACAAGAGATCCTTTGACAACCTTGAGTATCCCTCCTTCAGCTGAGTATCTTAGCCCTGCCTTGTCAAAAGTACCGAGAGATATAAGGTTCTTCTTCAATTTTGGAATATATCTGACCTTGTCCAATGTCCTAACAACCCCGTCGTGCATTCTGATTTTAATTGATCCAATACCTTGGATCATAAGTGGTGAGTCATCTCCCATTAACACTTCTCCGATGCTGGTTTCCTCATATGTATCAAACCATTCTTTGATAGAACACATGTGGAATGAACATCCCGTATCCAAAATCCAAAATTCGAAAACACTGGAGCTGGATGATACTGCAAGGAGCTCTCCGTTGTAATCCTCAGATGTTACAACACTGGCTGCGTTTGAGTTCCCTGCCATCGCCTTTGCTTTCCTTTCTTTCCATATGTTGCAGTTCTTCTTCCAATGATCTGAAGCACCACATACGAAACAACCCTTTTTATCTTTTCCTTTGGATTTTGACCTACCTCTGTTGCCTGGTTTATCCGGTCTTTTCTCTGATCTGCCTCTCTCTGTGCCTTTAACATAAAGGCCTTGTGCTTGAGAGCTTTCAGTTTTCTTGTCCATCTTGACATAGGACTGAATGGCTTCGGTAACCTCATCTAACTTCAGAGTATCCTTACCGAACATCAATGTGGTTCTGAGGTGCTTGAACGAAGGCGGTAGAGATCTTAGCATTAAGAGTGCCTTGTCGTCGTCCTCATATTTTACATCCACCTTGGATAAATTCGCAACACAATTCTGAAACTTGCTTAGATGTTCTTGCAAGTCTCCCCCTTCTTCCATCCGAAGGCTGAATAGTTCATCTTTTAAGAAGAGTTTGTTGGATAAAGTTTTACCCCTAAAGAGCTTCTCCAGCTTATCCCATGTTTCCTTAGAATTCATGTCCTCGTCGATATGAAGCAATACATTATCCGCTAGGTGCAATACATTATCCGCTAGGTGCTGCTCTATAAAACTCTTCGCCTTCCTGTCCATCTTCTGCCACTGCGCATCTGTTATGTCAGTTGGCCTTTTCTCTGTACCGAGAAGAGCCTCCTGCAGATCTTGTTGGATCAGGACGTTTTTCACCTTCCTCTGCCATAACGTGAAGTTCTCTTTCCCGTCAAATGGCTTGATCACAGTCTTCACGTCGTTGCTCGTGTTTGCCTTGACACCCGCCATCTCAAAAAAAACACTTTCCCGGGAGCTCTGATACCAATTGTTGTAAATTTTGTCCCTTTACTGATCTTGTTTCTTGATAGACTTAGGTGACTATGCAAACAATAGGATGATGCTAAGATAATGCGGAATATAGATGAACAATAAAGTAAACACGCCACACACACGAACA
Source organism: Prinsepia uniflora (assembly GCA_032719365.1). Lineage (NCBI taxonomy): Eukaryota > Viridiplantae > Streptophyta > Magnoliopsida > Rosales > Rosaceae > Prinsepia > Prinsepia uniflora. The sequence continues at coordinate 13,806,026 of CM064873.1, read as the reverse complement.
CAAGAATTTAGCGAGGTTCGGCTAATCTTTGCCTACGTCCTCGTGTGACCTCCTTGAGAAATCACTAGCACTATGAAGATAACAAGATTACAAGAACTTATGTAGAATCCTGACCTAATCCCCAAACCCTTGCTCACGATCTCTCAAATCACTCTTTTGCTCTTATACCCGTGTATGACTTCTTAGTTTACTGCTGTCTTATTTTTCTGTGTGTATGTAAGGACTCCTAAGAGGCCTATTTATAATGTATAGGACTTAGGTTACACTCCTTAGCATATTACAATTCCTATTCCTCTTTGGAGATGGAAAGATAACTTATTTCCTAATCTCTAGAGGGCTATGGAATACTTTTCCTAATCCTATATGGAAACACTAGATTAACTTGGAATCCTAGTTAAACTAGTATTCCTGGTCAAACACTAATTCTTGGTATTTGCCGAGCCAATTCTTCAACAAATCTAACATGGAATCTTATACTATAGTTAGCATAAGATCCATTTGAATGTACGAAAGGTTTATATCATTTTAAGAAACTACATTGTTGAAACCATGAAAAGAAAATCTTTAGCCTAGGATATAGCTTCTCTGAGTTCCGTAAATATCTCTGGAAAGGAAGTACTAATGCTGATTTTTATTGATCTAAAGTGTGTTGAATTAAAGGATTTGGGTCTTTCTGTATCGCATTTCAGCATATCACTATGGGCAACCCTGCTATGCTAATTTTTAGTCATATAATGAATCTATGAAATTGTGCTTTAAGTCGTTGATGTTTATGGAGACCAGAATTATTGTGGTCAATTGAGTTATTCGCTTGTCGTTTTAGAGTTGTTGATAGACTCTATGATGATGAACTTTACCCTATTTTGAGTTGATGTTGACTTCTGATGGCCAGTAGTAGATTTGTTAATTTCTATTTTGCAGATTTTGGAAATGAACCCAGAAGATGAGGCCGAAGAAGATGGTGCAAATATTGATCTTGACTCTCAAAGAAAGGGGAAGTGTGTTGTTTTGAAAACATCTACTCGCCAAGTAAGCAGACTATCGTTTTTTTTTTAATATTATTTTAGTCACTACTAAAGTCAGGTAGTGCAGTTGTATTGTTGTTTTTCTCAAAAAGAAATTCCGGAAGTTCCATTTTATGATAAATGTGTTTTCTGAGAGACTGGCATATTTGATCCATTATTCACAATCCAAATTATGTGTTTTCTTTACTACAGACAATCTTTCTTCCAGTTGTCGGGCTTGTTGATCCTGACAAACTGAAGCCCGGGGATCTTGTTGGTGTGAACAAAGATAGTTACCTGATTTTGGATACTCTACCATCTGAGTATGATTCCCGGGTAAAAGCAATGGAGGTTGACGAAAAGCCAACAGAAGATTACAATGATATTGGAGGGCTTGAGAAACAGGCAATTTTTCTACTTTAGACATGCTTTGTTAAGGTGCTTAGGTTCGTAATAGCACACATCTGGATTTTTTAACTCAATTTACTTTTAATGCAATAGATTCAAGAACTTGTTGAGGCCATTGTTTTACCAATGACCCACAAGGAGCGTTTTCAGAAATTAGGAGTTCGTCCACCAAAGGGAGTGCTATTGTATGGACCTCCTGGAACTGGTAAAACTTTAATGGCCCGTGCTTGTGCTGCACAAACAAATGCCACTTTTCTGAAGTTGGCAGGCCCACAGCTGGTTCAGGTATAACAAGATTTGATATTATTATTACTTATACTAATTTCCTTACATTGATTTCAAGTTTGTGTACATGTTGAACATGGGCTGCTGATGTTACTTCTGATTCCTTAGTGTACACTAATCAAATTTTTTATTTTTTCATTTCTGCTTAGCCTTTGTTTCTGCTTTGCTGTTCCTTTGCTCAGATTTGGCAAAGATCATCTGTTTCTCACAGTTTTGGTGTCCTTGCCTTGTGATAATCTAAAATTATCTGTTAGTGGTTAGGAGAAATAAGTTTGCTCAAATTAATTATTTTGGCCAAATATTTTCCACTGTTTCTGGTTAGGGAAAATATTTTTGTATTTTTTGGGGAGAGTAAGGTTTTGTTTGGTAGCATTTATAAGTCTCCAACCAAAAACAAGGAAATACATGTTTGGTGGACCCACTTGAAAAACCAAGTGGAACTTTCTGCAAGAATGAATTTCACTATTATGTTTTTTATTAGGAGAAATATTCATTGTATACTCTTGGAGAGTAAGGATCTGTTTGGTAGCATTTATAAGGATCATTTTCTCAAACCAAGAACAAGGAAAATACATGTTTGATGGCCCACTTGAAAAACCATGGGGAACTTACTGCAAGAATGAATTTCACTATTATATGTTGAAATTGCCTAAATGGCGGTTCCTCCTTTCTGAAATCCAATGTATGGTAACGTATCTAGAAGCACAAAGTACGCTGGAACTACAACTGCTTTCTCAACTACAGCTGGCTGAGCACCATCTTCTCCATGGTAAACAGGTATGAATTTCCTTGTTTATTAACTGATAATAACTTTACAATAGGAGAAGCCTATATATACAGTTCCTAGGTAAGTCTAAGTAGGAAAACAATTATAAACTAGGTAGGAAATCGTGGACCTAACTAGGGAAGTATCTACAGAGATAGGAAAACAATTATAAACTAGGTAGGAAATCGTGGACCTAACTAGGGAAGTATCTACAGAGATCCTAGGACAGTTTTAGGAAGGAATTTGCTGAATTCCTTTGACTTCTGAGATCTGGAAATCAGGGAGATTGATCCTCAATCTCCTCGGATTCCCTTGTATCTTTATCACGCCCCCACAAGATGGTGGAGCCGTCTGCGACGCCAATCTTGTCACGGAGGAGCTGGAAACGTGGAGGCGGCAGGGGTTTGGTGAGAGCATCTGTGAGTTGATCATCAGTGGGAACATGGTGGACATGAAGAAGGCCACGGGTGACCTGATCACGAACGAACTGAAAGTCAATGTCCACATGTTTCATCCTGGAGTGTAGAGCAGGATTGGCACAGTAGAAAGTGGTGCCTAGGTTGTCACAGGAAATAGTGGGTGTTCCTGTGGCCTGAATGCTGAGCTCCCGCATTAGGGATTGAACCCAGAGTAATTCTGCAGTGGTGAAGGCAACATCCCTGTATTCAGCCTCGGTTGAAGAGCGGGAGACTGGCCGTTGTTTGCGTGAGCTCCAGGATATTAAGTTACCACCTAGGTAAACAAGATATGCTGTGGTGGACTTGCGGTCGTCATGGTCACCAGCCCAGTCTGCATCTGAAAAGGCACTGAGTGTGCTGAAGGAATGTGCAACAGCATGTAGATGATGGGTGGCAGTGCGGCGGATGGGAAGACCATAGAGTACTGTGCCCTTGAGATAGCGTAGAACACGTTTTAGGGCCTGCCAATGAAGGTCCGTGGAAGCATGCATAAATTGGGAGAGGCGGTTGACAGCGTAAGAGACATCCGGGCGGGTTAAGTTTAGGTACTGAAGGCTGCCCACCACTCTACGAAAGTGAGTGGCATCAGTTGGCGGGGATCCATCGTTGAGAAGGAGAGGTGGAGAGACGGCCAAGGGTGTGGACACGGGTTTGGCCCCCTCCATATGCACCATGGTGAGGATATCCTGCAGATATTGATGCTGGGACAGGAAGAGACCATCAGAGGTGGGCAGAACTTCCACGCCCAAGAAGTAGTTCAAGGTGTCGAGATCCTTGATAGAAAACCGAGTGGCCAAGGTGGTGATGAACTTCGAGATGAGGGAAGAATCACTGCCTGTAACAATAAGATCGTCAACATGAACTAGGAAGTAAAGAACTTGAGAACCTTTCCTGTAGAGGAAAAGAGAGGCATCAGATTTAGCATTGACAAAACCGTTGGCCAGAAGAAAGGAGTGAAGCTCTTGATACCAGGCTCGGGGTGCCTGTTTGAGACCGTATAGGGCCTTCTTCAGCTGGCAGACATAAGTGGGGTTGTGTGGATCCACAAACCCAGCAGGTTGTGCCATGTAGACAGTCTCGGTAAGGGTGCCTTGCAGAAATGCCTTGTTGACGTCCAGCTGTCGTATGGGCCAACCATGGGTCACACTAAGATGGAGAATCAGTCGAATGGTTGTGGGCTTGACTACTGGGCTGTAAGTAGCAGTGAAGTCCAGTCCTGGGTGTTGGTGATAGCCCTTGGCCACGAGTCTGGCCTTGAATCGGTCAACAGTGCCATTGGGCTTCCGTTTGATCCGGAAGACCCATTTGTTGCCAATGACATTCTAGGGGGGGGGGGGGGGGGAGGAGAAGCCGTGGGGGGCTGGCTGTGGGGGTGGGGGAGCAGAGGTGTGGGACCGTCGTGAGGACCGTCGTGTATATGTACGAAGGGTAGGTGGTGCAGGGGGCCGAGGTATAGTAGGCGGAGGGGAGGCTGTGGTGCTGGTGGTGGTTTGTGGCAGGTTTAGTGATGGAACTAAGGTAGGGGCAGGTGCAGCGTCAAGGGCAAGTGAGGAGGATGGATCCAAGTGGCCTTCAGGGGAAGGTGTTGACTGTGCAGGCACTGGTGAAGCAGCTGAATCAGGGACGGGAAGAGTAGAGACAAGAGGCTGGGAGGAGAGCCATTGGTGGAAGACATCGGAGGAAACATGAGGGACAGCGGACGGGAGACTTAGTCCAGGGTAGGTAGACTCATCAAACTGGACATGACGGGAGACATATAGGCGGTGAGCTGAAGTATCATAGCAGAGGTATGCACTTTGGTTTAGTGAGTAGCCGAGGAAGAGACAGGGAGTAGAGCGAGGCTGCAGTTTATTGGAGTTGTAGGGCCGGAGCCAAGGAAAACAAAGACATCCAAAGGTTCTGAGACGGTGGTAGTTGGGTGGCTGTTGGAAGAGGGCAGTATATGGGGATTGGTTGTGGAGAATGGAGGTAGGAAGACGGTTGATGAGGTATGCGGCTGTTTTGAAGGCATAGGTCCAGAAAGTGAGGGGTAGGTTGGCTTGATGAAGGAGGGTGAGGCCGGTTTCAACAAGATGACGATGGCGTCGTTCGGCCACACCATTGTGTTGGGGAGTGTGAGGTGGGGTAAGAAGGTGATTTATGCCGTGGGTGGCAAGGAAGGGTTTGAGTTTGGTGAATTCACCACCACCATCAGTGTATAGAGTTTGAATTGGATGTTGAAAGTATTTTTCGACGTGAGTTTTGAAATCAATGAAGGTGGAAAAGACATCAGATTTTTTCTTTAGAGGATAAAGCCATGTATACTTCGTGTAGTGGTCAACAAAAATGATGTAATAAGAAAAACAGTCAATGGAAGTGTGAGGGGCAGGACCCCACACATCAGTATATATTAATTGTAAAGGACGATGACTGTGAAGGGAGGAGGTGCCAAATGGCAGCCTATGACTCTTATTACAAAGACATGACAAACATGGGGACTCTTTGAGCTTGGGAGACAGATTGATGGAGGATTCACGAAGGACGTTGTGGAGGACTTTGGAGTGGGGATGACCGAGACGACGATGCCAGAGATTGAGTGAAACAGCAATGCCTACCAGTGCCTATGGTTGGTGTAAGGTTGCAGGTGACCACTTGTAGACACCATCCTTACTCGGGCCTTGAAGGAGAACCGCCCCCGTGCTTAGATCCTTCACATGAAAACAAGAGGGAAAGAGTTCAATAGAGGTATTGTGCTGTTTGTTAAACTGGGAAGTAGATAGAATATTTCTAGTTATTTGAGGTGCACAGAGAACATTATGGAGAAGAAAGGATTTATTTGAGGGAGAGGATAGAGTGGTGGAGCCGACATGGGTGATGTCAAGCCCTTTACCGTTACCAATGATGATCTCGTCTGGGCCCTGGTATTCAGAAACAGCAGACAGATGGTGAGGGGAGGCGGTCACATGGATTAGGGTTTGCTTTCTAGGGTTGCTCGGTGGAGCTTTTACTGCTCTGATACCATAAACAGGTATGAATTTCCTTGTTTATTAACTGATAATAACTTTACAATAGGAGAAGCCTATATATACAGTTCCTAGGTAAGTCTAAGTAGGAAAACAATTATAAACTAGGTAGGAAATCGTGGACCTAACTAGGGAAGTATCTACAGAGATCCTAGGACAGTTTTAGGAAGGAATTTGCTGAATTCCTTTGACTTCTGAGATCTGGGAATCAGGGAGATTGATCCTCAATCTCCTCGGATTCCCTTGTATCTTTATCACATGGCAGATTGCAAATCTTAGTGAAAAGTAAAGGAATTTCACAAGTTCGAGTATTCTGAAATTCAATGCTATTCTTGGTTGTTGACCACTGCACGCCACTAAAGCCCTCATATCTCTTCTCCCTCATTTTCTGCATCCTGCCACCCCCACTTCAATGTTTGAGAAAGACAAAACTAAAAAATGGTCACGACCCGTGAGCTGATTTGATAATGGTGCACTCTGATGGGACTTTATGTGATTGCTGGTGATCAAGATTGTTGGGAATTTGGGGATTCTTGTTTTTTGCTTTAGCCATGATTGTAGACATGGAAAGGAGGAGGAGGAGGAGGGATGCTGTATATTGTTCGTGCGTAGGTAGACGGTAGCTATGGGTACAATGAGATGACTGTGTTCTAATTTTGGATGTGAGAAACAGGGAGGACAGTTTGTAAAGAAAGTGAAAGATGAAGAGGAGCTAGGTTGAGGTGGGTTTTTTTTTTCCCTTAAAAAAATTAATGTCTTTGTACTAAATTTACATTAGACACTTTTATTAGGGGCCTGCTTGATAACCATTTGGTTTTTAGTTCTAATTTTTTGTGCTTGAAATGAAGGGAGAAAAATATCACAAAAAGACAGAAAAGTTAATGGGAGCAAAAAGGGATGAGAGAAGAGTGGAGGAAAGATGGTAACAGACATGTAGAGGAAATGTGCACAAAATGAAACGAGAAACCAAAATTTATTTTGAAGTTGTTTACTTTCTAGATTTTGTTTTCATTATGTTTTTCTTCTCCTTAATACCCCCGGATATTCTTCATCCCTTCCTTTCCCCTGTCTACTTTCTCAATAATTCAAGCACAAAAAGTGGGAACTTTACAGGCAGTGAGAGCTTCCTTATGACCTTTGGTTTGTTTGTATGGAGTTTAGGGAGGCATCATTTTTTAATATTTGGTAGGAGTGAATAGAAGATATTTGTTAGGTTTGGGGAATCTAGTTATGCCTTAGTTTTAAGGGAACTTTTGATTTATGCTATGTCTGTCTAGGTTGTGTTCCCCTATTGTTTTTAATGAGATAATGACTTTTTGTTTTTTCGTTTCAAACTTCATTGGTTCTTTCATTTTATTATATTTGTACCAGACGTGTTAACTGTTTTTTCTTTGGAAAATGTTTTCTAGTTAAGTTGGGATCCTAAAAAAGCAAATCTTTTCTCATTTTCATTTCTTACATTCTCTGAAAACATTGTCCGGAAATGTTACCAGATGGATGCTAAATGATCTATGATCACTGTGATCTGTGTAGAAATGTGCTAGAGAATTGTATTAGCAATCACTTTGTAGGTTGTCAATGTTCTCTAGATTCTCTAACTAGGTCCTCAATGAAGTAATCTTGCTTTGAAATTTGTAGATGTTTATCGGGGATGGAGCAAAACTTGTGCGCGATGCCTTTCAGCTTGCAAAAGAGAAATCCCCCTGCATCATTTTCATAGATGAAATTGATGCGATTGGCACAAAGCGATTTGATAGGTAAATAGATGGGTAAATAGACAATATATTATGTACTTGGATGTTGTTTCCCAATTTGATACAGGATTATATCCTGATTGACTCTTATTCTCTCATCGTCGGATACAGCGAAGTGAGTGGAGACAGAGAGGTACAGCGTACAATGCTTGAGTTGCTTAATCAACTTGATGGCTTTAGTAGTGATGATCGGATCAAGGTTTGTTCATTCTTGTTTATAGTTTATTCACTTTTCCTGCAACTATGATGATGTGGGAACACTTTATAGATGTTGCAGCTGTGATGTCTGTAATTTTGTATTTTTACAACTCCAAAGCATTGATACATGTTTGTCTTTTTAGAATCTGATTGGATTATATGCGTTTATCGTGAAATAATAAAATTCTACTTGATTTAGATTGGAAGTAACTTATTATAAAGATGAGAACAATATCTACATTAAATGAAAAAAAAAAAAAGGAGAGAATGGTGATGATAAATGGGAGGGATTGACACCTAATGCTACGTATTAGTCAGGATTTATTTATTTATTTGGAGAACGTATATCGCGTAGACTTTGATCTAATGCCATGGGGTCAGGTATATATGAAGTAGACCCCTGTGGTTCATTTCAGCTTTGTTGGAGTAGATTACTCTAGAGTAGTACATGGAGTGAGGAAATACGTAAAGAATGTCTTGCTTTCATTTTATTAACATAACCAATTTTGTTATCAAAATTGCAGGTGATAGCAGCAACAAATCGTGCTGACATTCTCGACCCTGCTCTGATGCGATCTGGTCGGTTGGACCGTAAAATTGAGTTTCCACATCCCACCGAAGAAGCAAGAGCTCGCATTTTGCAGGTTTGCCATTTTGAATTGCTTGTTTTCCATCATTTCTTTTGCTCTCGGCAGCATTCTTATTAGAAGCGTACATTTATTTTGTAGATTCACTCGAGGAAGATGAATGTTCACCCAGATGTGAATTTTGAAGAATTAGCTCGGTCTACTGATGACTTCAATGGGGCGCAACTAAAAGCGGTCTGCGTGGAGGCAGGCATGCTAGCCCTTCGCCGCGATGCAACTGAGGTGCTCCTCTTATCTCTCTCTCTCTCTAAATAGAATTAGTTTCTTACTCACGTGTTTTCTCTAAGAATTATAGTAATCTTCAGCCGTGTTTGCTTATACTCCAGGTGAACCACGAGGACTTCAATGAAGGCATTATTCAAGTTCAGGCGAAGAAGAAGGCTAGCCTTAATTATTATGCCTAGAGCGGATAGGGTTCCCATAGAATTTATAGGAGGGAGGCAACTTTTGAGGTTGTTCATGAGAACCAGACGACACCTTCATGTAATTCTTCTTTGAAGAGTAATGAAAAGGACCCTTTTTTCTCTCCCTTTTTCTAACAGAATCAATTTAACAAGACTAGCGATTAACATGCTATAGAAAGGAGATTATATTTAGTTGTGAAAGCATGATTCCCTTTCTTTCCCATATTTTGTAAGGAAGACTGATAGACTTGAATTTTGAGAACCCGAGGCATGTTATAATCACAAAATAAAGAAATGCCATGGTATATTATCATTGTAATTGCAATGTAATAACAGTGTAACAATGTAATAGCATAGTAAACAGTGTAATAACAGTGTAACAATGTAATAACATTGTAATTGCAATCCCTTTTTTTTTTTTCTTTGTAAAAAAAAAAATACATGTTAGTGTTGGGCATATGAAACTGTTTACACATACACCTAGGTTGGCACCCATGTACACCTGTACTAGATTAGAATGACTAAACAGTTAAGTTAGTGATTTGTCTTAGATTGTGTTAATAATAGGACACCTGTCCTATTTTAGATAGAAATAGAAATCAGTTAAAAAGATAACTTTTGTCTTATCTCCTTAACCAAACTTGTATAAATAGACATGTTGGCATTAATACAAACACACTGTTATAGAAATTTCTACATGGTTTGAAAGCCATCTGTTTGATTGCCATAATCTGATCCTTCACCCTTTTTGCCATGGCTGTCGATTTCTGTTCTTCTCCATCAATCTCCCATTCTCATGTTTCTAATATGGTTTCTATCAACCCTTCTTGATTGGTCATAACTATTAGTGATTCATTGATGGCACAAACCCCCACCCCCTCCCATTCTCCTCAATCTGATCTTACTGCCTCTCCTGTCACTCCTTCTCTTGAACCCGTGCCTAACCCTACATATCAACAATGGTTTCAAATTGACCAGACCTTGGTTAGTATGATCCGATCCATGCAACCCTCATTGAACCTATTTGTCCTAGGTTGTGGGTCTTAACACTTCCCGTGCCATTTGGGAATGTTTGCGCCAAAACTTCTGCCAATAATCCCTTGCCAATGCCACCAACTTTCGCTTTCAGATCATGTCCCTCACCAAAGGTTCCAAAACAATCTCTTACTATCTAAATCAAGCCAAAGCCCTTGATGATTCCCTTGCTGCCATTAATGAGCCTTTCTCGCAAACAGACCTTATCACTACTATCCTACATGGTTTGGGACCTGATGTCAGGACCCGACCCTCTTCTGTCAGGTCCCGATTCATCTAGCACGATATTGTCCGCTTTGGGCCTCCTTGCCCTCACGGTTTTGTTTTCGGGAGCTCATGGTGCAACTTCCCAGGGGGTCACCCATCATGGAATTACACCAGCCTCAACTCGCTTAACTTTGGGGTTCCAATCCCCCCCCAAAGCCACTAAGCTCCCAAAAGGCCTCATGCTAGATAGGTGTGTGCCTACACCTTTAAGGCACACCACCATCCTTTCCCACACCATTCCCCCTCGCAGGAATGTGAGATTGTTCACCGTTCCCTCCAGGACATGGGTCTTACAATCCACCCCCCTTAGGGCCCAGCGTCCTCGCTAGCACACTTCCCAGTCGGGGTCTGGCTCTGATACCAAATTGTCAGGACCCGACCCTCTTCTGTCAGGTCCCGATTCATCTAGCACGATATTGTCCGCTTTGGGCCTCCTTGCCCTCACTGTTTTGTTTTCGGGAGCTCATGGTGCAACTTCCCAGGGGGTCACCCATCATGGAATTACACCAGCCTCAACTCGCTTAACTTTGGGGTTCCAATCCCCCCCAAAGCCACTAAGCTCCCAAAAGGCCTCATGCTAGATAGGTGTGTGCCTACACCTTTAAGGCACACCACCATCCCTTCCCAGACCATTCCCCCTCGCAGAAATGTGAGATTGTTCACCATTCCCTCCAGGACATGGGTCTTACACCTGAATACACCATACTGGTAACAGTTATGCTGATTTTCCCACCCCTTCCTTCCTTCTCTGACCTAAGAGCCCGTCTATTATCCTTTAAGGCGCAACAATCCTTGACTTCTTCCCCTATATCAGCACCCCATCCCACTGCCCTCTATGCCTCTCCTCAAGGCCCTACCATGCCTCCTCCTACCCAAGTCTACTATACTACTTTTGGTCGTCATAATTTCCACCATGGCTCTCGCCCAAGCCGAGGCTCTAGACAGTTCTACCGTCGTGGTTCTAGTAGGTCCTACACCCCAAACACAGTCGCTGGAGTACTTGGCTTCTACCTTGCTCCTCCACTTCGCTCTACTGGACCACAGTGCTGGTCTTGCAACCAGTTTAGTCACATTGCAGCCCACTGCCCACATCTTTCCAACTCGTAGGATCATGATCTTTCCTAGGCGTTTGTTGGCCTTCACCTTGCCCAGGTTTCTGACCCCAATTGGTACTCAGACAAACCATGTCACCATGACCTTTGCCCCTCCTAGCTAACCTGCCACACCCCTAACTGATCAGGGTTGGCAATGGTACCACTTTGCCTATCACTCATACTGGTAATATCTCTTTCTCTTCTAGTCCCTATATCTTTAACCTCATTGATGTACTCCATGTTCCTACAATACGTAAAAATCTTCTCTATGTCGCCCAACCAAGGACAATCAAGTTAGTCTGACTTTCTACCCCACCCACTTTGTCATTTAGGATTTAACAACTAGAGCTGTTCTTTTCAGGGCTAATGTGACGGAGGCCTGTATCCCATTCCACCAAGTCCTAACCTGTCCCAAAAAATCCCTGCTCATTACTGCACCTTCTGAAATATGGCACTAGCACCTCAGCCACCCTTCTACTCAAGTCTTGCGCAAGATAGCCACTCAGGCCAAGCTTTACTCTCCAGTTTCTTTAAATTCAATGTTTTGTAATCAATGTGCCTCAGGCAAATCCCACAGATTGTCTTTTTTCTCTGTTGAACACAAAGAATAAAATCGTTTGATCTTATACACTCTGATGTTTGGATGTTTCTTGTCACTTATGTATCTGGTTTTTGCTATTATGTACTATTTCCTGACATTTTACCAGATACTCATGGATTTTCCCTACCCGCATTAAATCGAAAGTCTTTTCACATTTCTCCAATTTTATCTCCTGTGTTAAAAATCACTTTGCTGCCACCATTAAAAACTTCTAATCTGATGATGGCAAGGAATATGCCAACCACCAGTTTCAGGACCTTGTTCCCACAATGGCATACACCACAGATTTTCCTGCCCACACACCCCTCAACAAAATGGTATGGCCGAACGTAAGCACAGACATATCTTGGAAATTGGTTGTACCCTACTTCTCACTGCTGGCCTACCTTACTTTTATTGGGCAGAGGCTGTTACCACAGCAACCTTCCTCATTAATCTGCTCCCTACAGCCTTCCTTCGATGGTCTTCACCCAACTTTATCTCTCATGGTACACCACCCCCATATCACATTCTCATACCCTTTGGTTCTGCCTGTTTTCCTTACCTTGGTGATTACGTGACAGGACCAGCCCCGATCCCCCGTGGGGACCACCGGGGCCAAGACCTGCTCCCATCTGACATGTAACATGAAATACCACAACTACCCTTACTAAGGTTATAATAACACAAATACCCTTACTAGGGTTCCAAAATACACACCGACCTTTAATACAACACTGTTGTCAGACAAGGGACAAGAGCATTATGTTCGTACTAATAAAAAATTACAAACACCTACCCCGCATGGTGAACAATACGCAACGGTACTATTTATGCCTCAGCCTCGGAGTCGTTCCCCTTCTTTGTATCACCACCTAGAGGGTCAAGAAAACAGTCAAAGTTTGAGTGGATAAAAAATAAATCAGTTATAAACTCATTTTGGAAATATATACAGTCTGGCCCTCCGTCTTAGAAACATGCATGCATTCAAAACAAATCGTAGAAATACAGTTAAATCATACACATAAATATCTATACATATACATATATCTACACATGCATACATCTGGACGCAACCATCAGTGAAATAATATATATATATATATATATGTATAACCTATCCTCGACATCCCAGATGTCCAACTAATATCCGTCACAATTTCTCTACAGTACGCGTACTACCTGGGGTCTCATCTCCGAGTCTACCCCCGGGATCTACAACGTCTGGGGTGGACCTGCCTCGGATCCCAACATGTATGAGACGATAGCATAACTCGCAATCCTGGGTCTGAGTGCCCCCTTAGAGTCACCCATCCCAGGCAGTGGATCGTGACAACTCCAAGATCATCGACGTTTGGAGGAGACTAATCTGTAAGTACAAGAGGGTATATATATGTGTGAAAACATGCAGTTCAATAATATCATATTTGAAATTCGTCTTTTCTGAAATCCTAACAACCACTATTTAAAACTGGGACTAAGCCCGAAACCTTCCAAATCTGGGTCCAGAATCCATTTCTTAAAACTCATTCCTTGAAAACTGTTCATACTGGATCACCGGTTAAATCATTTAAATCAATCTTTCTTTCAAAACTCCAACGACCCCAAAACCTGAGTCAATCGGTCACTACATGGGTCTCAAGCCCGAAAACCTCATTTTCATGCAAATCCACAATGTAATCCATGACCAATGATTCGAGTATGTAAATTCCATGGTTTTAAAGCATTTATCATAAATCAATAGGAAAACATGTAAAACAATTATGCATGCATTTCAGTATAAAACAACCGATCCACTCACAGTTAGTCCTTGCTGCACTACAGATAGCCTAAACCTGTCCCGAAGCTAAACATAGTCTTCGAGCCTGTCCAAATACATCCAAAGGTCACTAATTGACCCTATTAGGTCTAACATCAAATTCTAGAACAAAACCGACCCGGGAAAGCGTCTCGAAAACGCTTCCCGAGGTTTCAAACCTCAATTTGACCTACCTAACGGTCTCGGATCAACACGAAACCACCACCATTGGATCCAAAACATCAAAACCTTAAAGTGCCAGCCCCGCCTCGAAAATCACATCCACATGCGGGTCAACGCCCACTAGTCAAAAGTCAACGGTCAACCCTGCTGACGTCAACATGACGTCATCTGACAATGTCAGACTTACACGTGTCAGACCGTATCAAGTGCCACATGTCGACCTCTGACAGATGCCATGTGTCATCAGCACACTTGTCCACGTTACTGACATGTCAGTGACATATGGCACCCTTTGATTGGGCCACGTAACTGACATGTCAGTGCTGATTGTGCACTAACATGTGACACGTGTCGTGCTCTGAGTGGTCCACGTTTTCTGATAGTCTGACAGGTGATGACGTCAGCTGATGATGTCATCACCACTAACCTCTCGAAGGGTCTGTGTTCGGGTCGCCCAAACCCGCGAGCCTAACCCGGCTGTAACTAGCCCATTTTGACCCGTTTTCGAAACTATTAAGTCCTACTGGATTGTCTAGGTATCTAGGTTGGATCTATGGGTTCAAATTCAACTAAAACACATATAATTCATACCTTAAGTCGAGCAACAATGGAGGTTGGTTTTCCGATCTGTTTCCCGTCAATCACAGTGTCTTCGAGCCTGGTTATAGGCTCCAATCTGCACATACTAACCTCAGAAATCACTCTGGGCCCATAAATCTACTTAACCAAGCCTAAAAATTCAAACCCAAACTTGGCCCAATCATGAGGGTTTCGGGTTTTTCCTTGTGAAGTCCTTATTCGCCTTGCGCCGTCGTTATCAACCTCTGAGTAGTCGTCCAACACTCTCTCAGTCACTCCTCAGTCTTACTAAATGAAGGTGACGGTATAAGGAAGAGGGTTGATGGTTGTGTGTGTGTTTGCAATTGCTTAGTGCATGGTTCGAATGAACAAAAGAGAGAGAGAGAGAACAGATACATGCATTCCAATATTTTGGGTAAATGGGCTTGTTAAATGAGTGACACTTGTCACTCATCTAATTGGTCCAAGGATTCAGTTGACCAACCCAATCATGCCATTTGGCCCGAACGTCTCGAAAAATGTAATAGTAACCCTCAAACTCCGTGACCCGTAACTTTCGCATCGATAGTCCAAATTCGGCATGCCGCCTATCTACGAACTCAAGGCGACACGATCTACTTAACGGTCAAGGGTCAACATCAAAATAGTGTCTCTAGTCAAAACTCAACATGTCAGGGCCCACCCCTAATCCCCCAGGATTAGGGACTAAACCCTGCTCCCGTCTGACAACCCAAAAACGAAAGACCGAAACAATCTCACAAAAACCACAAATTATATTGTCAGACGCAGGAGAATTAAAACACCCCAGAGTCAACAGTTATACAGAGCATAGTACCAAACTAAGAAAAACAAAAACCGATACACCGAGTACACGCACAACGGGAAATTGGAAACACTCCGGGAAAACTCTCGAGTACTCTATGCCTCCGACGCTGCCTCAACGTCAACCCCCACACTCCACGGCCTGGAGGGCAATTAAAAACCAGAAAGTGTGTGACAGGACCCACCCCGATTATCGCCTCGATAATCGGGAAGCATCCTACTCCCGTCTGACAATCGAACCCAAAAGACCGGAAAACTAGTTAAAATTACAACACACCCATTGTCAGACCAGGGAGATTAAACAAATACATGCGACTGGACGTCAAGTCCACAGTTTCACAGAGCAATATTACAAAACAAATTAAAGAACAAGTCCTACTCTGTGAACTAACTACTCCGCAACGGAAAACTTTATGCCTCCGCCTCTGCCTCGGCGCTTGCCCCCACGCTTGTACCACGACCTGGAGGGAATTTAAAACAACAAGGTGTGAGTGGACCGAAACATAAGTTTAACAGGAAAAACAGTTTTTCCGAAATCGGGTTCGCCCTCCAGTTTTGTAATCCGCATGCATAACCAAATATTCAAAATTTGTGTATTAAACTTTTGAAAACTCTTTTTCCGAAACACAAGAAAAACGTTACAGGGATCGTCATAACTCATGTAAAACCATATAATAATACCAGATTCCAGAAACCGTCATTTTGAAACATTATTTGCACAAATCAAGTGAAACATAAATCAATAATCATGATTATGCCGTTGGATCCATCCGAGTCTTTAAACTCAACATTAGGCCTTCCCGGGATATCAACGAGTCTTTAAACTCAAAACACGATTAATAGGCCTCGGGGGTATCATAATAACCGAGTCTTTAAACTCACGAGTTTTTAAACTCAACTTTCGGGCCCGCCCCCAAAATCAACACACCGGGTCTTTAAACCCAAATCCAGATCCAACCATCAACCGGGTCTTTAAACCCAAAACCGTTTTTAAACATAATAAGTCAGGATTCATCACAAATCTTTTTCCAACATTATTCCAAAAACATTTCTCATCGTAACAGGACTCATGCCCGAATTCACATGTAAATTCCAACACATGCAATTACCAGAAAGTTTCTTCACAATATGATCAAACATCATAAATCCGAAACATGCATATTCATAACCGGATACTTCATCAAAAATTATCACGCATGCATAGGCAAAAACCGAAACCTCGAAATGCGTGAAATACGATAATTATCTCGAAAAACGTGAAAACAAGTAAAACTGATATATCATCTCACCATCGTAAAATCATATGTAAAACCATGAGATAAATAAGCAAAATAGTCATGCATGCCCAATTTAAAAATCAAAGAGTCCACTCACAGTCTTAGGACACGTCAATCGCGTCCCGCGTGCTCCTCCGTAGCTTCGGAAGTGTCTGGGCCTGTGAAACGTACAAGAAGGGTTACAAACATCCCAAAATAACTCGTAGGATTTTTCCTAATTTTTCCGGATTTTTCGGCAAAAATAAACTTAAAGACTTAATCTTCCGGACTCCCGAAATTATCCCGAATGACTCCCGATCGATTCGAACCCTAAAGATAAAATGTTATTTAAACTGTAAGGATAAATTCTCATGTTGACCGTGATCGGAGTTGACGTCACACGCGCCGTCACGCGCCGCCCAAAGTGGCTGCGCGTGAAAGCCACGCGCCAAGCTACAGTACCTTCGTCCTTACCCGAATCAACTGATAAACGGGTCTAATACCCGCGACTCAACCCGACCAGTTCAAGCCCAATTCTCAATCAATTCCTCTCGTTTTTGTTCCTATTATCTTCCCTAATCCTTTAATTTTAGGTCTGCAATGAAGGTTAACCTCGACTAGTACCCAAACGACCCAACTCAAACTCGAACAGTCGAACAAATCGACATTCTGGAACTCACCCAAACTAACCCCAATCTCAAATTATTTTCACCAGTAGGTTAAGGGGATTCATACGAACACAATGGTACTGTCAATTGATCTTGCCGTTACCTGGAAGTCGTCGTCCTCAAGCTCGAAAATACTCAGAACCAGGGTACTCCGTTCTTGGCCAATTCGTGAATGTCGTCCTTCGAATTTGACGTGGTTGGTTTCCTTTTGCTCCCAGAAGACTAGAATGGCCCCTGGTTTCGATCAACAAACCTCAAAAATCGAATTCAGTTTTTCCCTCCAACTGGTTCAACTCTGAACCGTAGCTCAGGTTCCTGGGCGAAACAGGCTCCAATCCCTTCAGTTCTTGCACCGTAGTGATCCTAACACTCCCAGAAGTCTCACCGTGTGTTTGGTTTGATCCTTCGACCCTCAGAATTTGAACTCAGCGATTTCCCCCCCAGAAACCCGAAATGGTTCAACACTGGTTCTCTCAATCTCTCTCAGTTTTTCCACCGCAGAAAGGACGCAAATGAGTCCCTAAGTCCAACAGCAATCAGAGTAATCGATTCAAACGGCCAGCAACTCGTGGGAGACACTCTGAAGTCTCTGAAAACGGTTTCCCGCAAGCACAGAGACCACGGCCATTCCTCACTCTCCCGTGCTCTGAGCTCTGCCCAAACGTGCACCAAGGTCACTCAATCCTGTTTCCACTGCCTAAAACTACATAAACAAAACGTCTGAACAATCCACTAAAGCCATAAACAATTGAACGCACAAACCCACGGCCGCTGCTCTGTTTTCCACGGTGGTGAACAGTACCCCGTGTGGAAATTACCAAAATGCCCCCAGGGCAAAAATTACCAAACTGCCCTCCAACTTCCGTGACCCGTAACTCGGTCGTCCGACGTCCGTTTCAAGCGTGCCGCCTGTCGTTGTACTCGGGGCGTCGAGACGAACATAACGGTCTTCGAGTCAAATGGATATCAATTGTCAAACAAAAAGTCAACTTTTTCCCCTTATAACGCCCAAATTACGATAATGCCCCTGAACTTCCGAACATCATAACTTTCACTCCGAGCGTCCGAATCGGACGTGCCACCTGTCTATGAACTCGTGACATCCCGAACTACGTCACGGTCATCACTCAACGTCCGTTCGACCTCCAAATCAAAAGTCAACAAATCGACCACACAAACACAGGGGTAAAAACGTCATTTTATTCAATATTTAATAATATTACATTTCCAGAACGTCCGGGGCGTTACAATCTCCCCTCCTTAAGAAATTTCGTCCCGAAATTTCAAGGAAACAAGTAAGGGAACTGTTCTCGCATCTGCGCCTCGGGTTCCCATGTGGCTTCCTCCACATTCTGGTTCCTCCAGAGAACCTTCACCAGAGGAACGGTCTTCCGACGTAGCACTTTCTCCTTTCGATCCAAAATCTGTACCGGTTGTTCCTCGAAGCTCAAATCATCTCGAAGTTCAATGGGATGATCCTCCAGTACATGAGATGCGTCAAACACATATTTCCGCAACATCGACACATGAAAAACATCGTGGACCTTCGAAAGCTCTGGCGGTAGTGCCAGCCGGTAGGCCACCGGGCCAATCCTCTCGGTAATCTCGTAAGGTCCAATATAACGAGGGCTCAACTTCCCTCGCCTGCCGAATCGCACTACACCCTTCCAAGGGGACAATTTCAGAAATACCCGATCTCCGACCGCAAACTCCAGATCTCGAATCCGATGGTCCACATAGCTCTTTTGTCTGTCCTGGGCTGCCTTGAGCCGATCCCTGATGAGTTTGACCTTCTCGGTCGTCAGTTCCACCAATTCGGATTTAGTCAGCCTCCTTTCCCCCACGTCCGTCCAACACAACGGAGTTCTGCACTGCCGTCCGTACAAGGCTTCGTACAGAGCCATCCCAATGCTCGCTTGATAGCTGTTGTTGTAGGCAAATTCCATCAAGGCTAGATGTGACTCCCAAGTGTCCTGAAATTGCAAAACGCAAGCTCGCATCAAATCCTCCAATGTCTGGATGGTCCGCTCAGACTGGCCGTCAGTCTGAGGATGAAATGCAGTACTGAAACGAAGTTTCGTCCCAAATGCTTCCTGCAGACTCTGCCAAAATCGAGAAGTAAATCTTGGGTCTCGGTCAGAAACTATTGATTCCGGAGTACCGTGCAAACGGATGATCTCGTCAATAAACAACTGGGCCAACTGCGTCATCCTGAAGTTCTCTCGCACTGGCAAGAAGTGAGCTGATTTCGTAAGCCTGTCCACAATCACCCAAACTCCATCGTGACCCCTGGGTGTCCTAGGAAGTCCAAACACAAAATCCATCGTCAAGTGATCCCATTTCCATTCCGGAATAGGTAGTGGTTGCAAGGCTCCATAAGGTCGTTGTCTCTCAGCCTTCACTTGCTGGCAAATCAGACACCTGCTGACAAACTCGGCAATCTCCCGTTTCATTCCCGGCCACCAGTAGTGCTCTCGCAAGGTACGATACATCTTGGTCCCACCAGGATGCATCGCGTAGGCCGCACTATGAGCTTCGTCCAAGATCTCCTTCTTCAGTGCCTCCACGCCGGGCACACACAACCGTCCTTCTTTTAGCAAAGCTCCATCCTCCCTGACTGTAAAGTCTAGCCGTTCACCGGCTTCCACTTCAATCCGAAGTACACATGAGACAGGATCTTGAGATTGAGCCTCAACGATCCGATCGACCAGGAGTGGTCTCACATGAAAATTAGCCAGCAAGACACCTTGGCCATCCACACCCAAATCAATGCTATTCTTACGGAGTTCAACCAAAAGTGGCAAATGAACCGTCCGTAGATGTGCTACAGAATGTGTTGACTTCCGGCTTAGAGCATCAGCCACCACATTGGCTTTTCCCGGGTGGTACTCAATCGTGCAATCATAATCCTTAATTAGCTCTAGCCACCGTCGCTGCCTCACATTCAACTCCTTCTGAGTGAACAAGTACTTCAGGCTCTTGTGGTCCGTAAATATTCTGCAAGTCGCACCGTACAGGTGATGTCTCCAAATCTTCAATGCATGCACAACAGCAGCTAACTCCAAATCGTGCGTCGGATAATTGCGCTCATGCGGTTTCAACTGGCGCGAAGCATAGGCGATCACTTTCCCATGCTGCATTAGTACACATCCCAAACCCTGTAAGGATGCATCACTGTACACCTCAAATTCCCCACTGCCGTCTGGAAGGGTCAGTATAGGAGCAGACGTCAACCTTTCCTTTAGCTCCCGAAAACTACGCTCACAATCGTCATCCCACTCAAACTTGACTCCCTTCCGCGTCAGTCGCGTCAACGGGGCAGCAATGGTAGAGAAACCCTCTACAAACCTCCTGTAGTAACCAGCCAAACCCAAGAAACTCCTGACTTCAGTGACGGTCCTCGGTTGTTCCCACTTCGCCACTGCCTCAATTTTCTGAGAATCCACACTGATCCCGTCAGTTGAGATCACATGCCCCAAGAAACTCACGCTCGTCAACCAAAACTGACATTTGCTGAGCTTCGCATACAACTGGTTTTCCCTCAAGGTACCCAGCACCATCCTTAAGTGCTCCTCGTGCGCTTCCGCACTCCTCGAGTAGACCAGGATATCGTCAATGAACACGATGACAAAGTGATCCAAGTAAGGCTGCAACACTCGGTTCATCAAATCCATAAACGCTGCGGGTGCGTTGGTCAAGCCAAACGGCATCACCAGGAACTCATAATGACCATAACGGGTCCTAAATGCTGTCTTGGGTACATCCTCATCCTTAACCCGCAATTGATGATACCCAGAACGTAGATCAATTTTGGAGAAGTATTGCGCTCCTCGCAGCTGATCGAACAAATCATCGATCCGAGGCAACGGGTATTTGTTCCTGACTGTTACTTTATTCAGTTGCCTGTAATCGATGCAAAGTCTCAAACTCCCATCCTTTTTCCTCACAAACAACACCGGAGCTCCCCAGGGGGATACACTTGGTCGAATAAATCCCATCTCAAGTAATTCTTGTAACTGCGCCTTCAGTTCTTTCAACTCGGCTGGCGCCATACGATACGGAGTCTGAGAAATAGGTTGCGTACCTGGAACCAGATCAATAGTGAACTCAACATCTCGATGCGGTGGCAATCCCGGTAGATCCTCCGGAAAGACATCCGGGAACTCCCGTACAATCGGTATATCCTCCACCCGCAATGGTGCAGCTCGTGAATCCATCACTCGGGCTAAGTATCCCTGGCACCCCTTCCTCAACAACTTACTTGCCTTCAGGGCAGATATTACTCCGACAGGAGTTGCTCGCTGAATTCCCTGAAAAGTGGTTTCCGGTAGCCCCGGGCTCCGAAAAGTAACCCTCTTATCGACGCATTCGATAGAGGCGTGATGGAGCGTCAACCAATCCATACCCAAGATGACATCAAAGTCGTGCAAGTCCAAGAGTATCAAATCTGCCACCAGACCAACATCACCTACCATTACGGGGCACTCCCGCAACACTTGGTTCACCACAAACTCATCTCCGGTGGGCGTACTCACTCCCATGTCACAGTCCAGTGCGGACACCTCTCTACCCGCCAACAACTCACAGTCCCGTGAAATAAATGAATGAGTAGCTCCGGGATCAATTAAAGCACAAACATCATGTCCAAAGATCGTGAGTGTACCTGTCACAACACCAGGCGCTGCCCTGGCCTCCTGCTGCGTAACAGCAAAAACTCGGGCCTGTGGTCCAGCTGCTCGCCCACGGCCCCGGCCCCTCTGTCCACTAGCCGCTCCGGTACCACCTCCTCGAGTGCTCCCAGTCCCAGAAACTGCAGCTGTGCTCCGTCCTTGCTCTGCTCCACCCCGACCTGCGCCACCACCCTGTGGCAAAGATGGACAGTCCCTCCGATAGTGGCCCCGCTCGCCACAGAAGAAACAGATGACACTGGAAGCATCTCGAACAAAACCACCACTCTGCCGTCCCGTGGAAGCAACAGAAGTCGCGCTCGCCTGCGGAGCAGTCTGCGCCCTAGGCGCTCGGAATCCGGAACCCTGATAGTTACCAGGCCTGCCATAACGTGCCTGCAGATGAGGCTCCACCATAACGTCCCTTCTTCGAGGCTCCCTGACCATACGATCCAGAATATGAACGCCCGCGACGTTGTCCACCACCAGAATACTGTGGACGTGTCGGGAGACTAGCCTCAACCCGCACCGCGGCATCAGACAACTCCCTGAGAGTAGCAAAAGCTCCGGCCGTCACAATGGCCCGTACCTCACCCCGTAGGCCAAGCTCGAACCTACGGCATTTCTCAGCCTCAGTAGATACAAAGGTAGGAGCAAAACGAGCTAGCATCTGAAATTTCTGTTCATACTCAGCTACGGACATGCTCCCCTGCTGGAGCTGCAGAAACTCGGTCTCCCTAGCATCACGGAATGAACGGGGATAATACTGATCCAGAAACCGCTCACGAAAGGTCTCCCAAGTCACTGTACGGGCATCCCAACCCGACAACTCCAGAGTGTACCACCACTCATAAGCAGAGCCATCAAGTAGAAATGTGGCCAACACCACACGCTCCTCAAGAGGACAGTGCATCACAGTAAAAATCCGTTCAATCCGAGAAATCCAACGGTGAGCATCCTCGGGATCCGCTCCACCACTGAACACCGTAGCCCCAAGACGCTGGGCTCGCTCGATCGAAGCGCTCTCGGCATCGCCATTAGGTCGTGGAGGGGGTTCGCGTCGCGGAGGCAGGGCCGGTCGTCCTTCTTTCTGTAAGAGGCATAAGTTAGTACAATAATCAAGGCACACCCGAGTGCCGGACACGAATCGTAAACCTAGGCTCTGATACCAATTGACAGGACCCACCCCGATTATCGCCTCGATAATCGGGAAGCATCCTGCTCCCGTCTGACAATCGAACCCAAAAGACCAGAAAACTAGTTAAAATTACAACACACCCATTGTCAGACCAGGGAGATTAAACAAATACATGCGACTGGACGTCAAGTCCACAGTTTCACAGAGCAATATTACAAAACAAATTAAAGAACAAGTCCTACTCTGTGAACTAACTACTCCGCAACGGAAAACTTTATGCCTCCGCCTCTGCCTCGGCGCTTGCCCCCACGCTTGTACCACGACCTGGAGGGAATTTAAAACAACAAGGTGTGAGTGGACCGAAACATAAGTTTAACAGGAAAAACAGTTTTTCCGAAATCGGGTTCGCCCTCCAGTTTTGTAATCCGCATGCATAACCAAATATTCAAAATTTGTGTATTAAACTTTTGAAAACTCTTTTTCCGAAACACAAGAAAAACGTTACAGGGATCGTCATAACTCATGTAAAACCATATAATAATACCAGATTCCAGAAACCGTCATTTTGAAACATTATTTGCACAAATCAAGTGAAACATAAATCAATAATCATGATTATGCCGTTGGATCCATCAGAGTCTTTAAACTCAACATTAGGCCTTCCCGGGATATCAAGGAGTCTTCAAACTCAAAACACGATTAATAGGCCTCGGGGGTATCATAATAACCGAGTCTTTAAACTCACGAGTCTTTAAACTCAACTTTCGGGCCCGCCCCCAAAATCAACACACCGGGTCTTTAAACCCAAATCCAGATCCAACCATCAACCGGGTCTTTAAACCCAAAACCGTTTTTAAACATAATAAGTCAGGATTCATCACAAATCTTTTTCCAACATTATTCCAAAAACATTTCTCATCGTAACAGGACTCATGCCCGAATTCACATGTAAATTCCAACACATGCAATTACCAGAAAGTTTCTTCACAATATGATCAAACATCATAAATCCGAAACATGCATATTCATAACCGGATACTTCATCAAAAATTATCACGCATGCATAGGCAAAAACCGAAACCTCGAAATGCGTGAAATACGATAATTATCTCGAAAAACGTGAAAACAAGTAAAACCGATATATCATCTCACCATCGTAAAATCATATGTAAAACCATGAGATAAATAAGCAAAATAGTCATGCATGCCCAATTTAAAAATCAAAGAGTCCACTCACAGTCTTAGGACACGTCAATCGCGTCCCGCGTGCTCCTCCGTAGCTTCGGAAGTGTCCGGGCCTGTGAAACGTACAAGAAGGGTTACAAACATCCCAAAATAACTCGTAGGATTTTTCCTAATTTTTCCGGATTTTTCGGCAAAAATAAACTTAAAGACTTAATCTTCCGGACTCCCGAAATTATCCCGAATGACTCCCGATCGATTCGAACCCTAAAGATAAAATGTTATTTAAACTGTAAGGATAAATTCTCATGTTGACCGTGATCGGAGTTGACATCACACGCGCCGTCACGCGCCGCCCAAAGTGGCTGCGCGTGAAAGCCACGCGCCAAGCTACAGTACCTTCGTCCTTACCCGAATCAACTGATAAACGGGTCTAATACCCGCGACTCAACCCGACCAGTTCAAGCCCAATTCTCAATCAATTCCTCTCGTTTTTGTTCCTATTATCTTCCCTAATCCTTTAATTTTAGGTCTGCAATGAAGGTTAACCTCGACTAGTACCCAAACGACCCAACTCAAACTCGAACAGTCGAACAAATCGACATTCTGGAACTCACCCAAACTAACCCCAATCTCAAATTATTTTCACCAGTAGGTTAAGGGGATTCATACGAACACAATGGTACTGTCAATTGATCTTGCCGTTACCTGGAAGTCGTCGTCCTCAAGCTCGAAAATACTCAGAACCAGGGTACTCCGTTCTTGGCCAATTCGTGAATGTCGTCCTTCGAATTTGACGTGGTTGGTTTCCTTTTGCTCCCAGAAGACTAGAATGGCCCCTGGTTTCGATCAACAAACCTCAGAAATCGAATTCAGTTTTTCCCTCCAACTGGTTCAACTCTGAACCGTAGCTCAGGTTCCTGGGCGAAACAGGCTCCAATCCCTTCAGTTCTTGCACCGTAGTGATCCTAACACTCCCAGAAGTCTCACCGTGTGTTTGGTTTGATCCTTCGACCCTCAGAATTTGAACTCAGCGATTTCCCCCCCAGAAACCCGAAATGGTTCAACACTGGTTCTCTCAATCTTTCTCAGTTTTTCCACTGCAGAAAGGACGCAAATGAGTCCCTAAGTCCAACAGCAATCAGAGTAATCGATTCAAACGGCCAGCAACTCGTGGGAGACACTCTGAAGTCTCTGAAAACGGTTTCCTGCAAGCACAGAGACCACGGCCATTCCTCACTCTCCCGTGCTCTGAGCTCTGCCCAAACGTGCACCAAGGTCACTCAATCCTGTTTCCACTGCCTAAAACTACATAAACAAAACGTCTGAACAATCCACTAAAGCCATAAACAATTGAACGCACAAACCCACGGCCGCTGCTCTGTTTTCCACGGTGGTGAACAGTACCCCGTGTGGAAATTACCAAAATGCCCCCAGGGCAAAAATTACCAAACTGCCCTCCAACTTCCGTGACCCGTAACTCGGTCGTCCGACGACCGTTTCAAGCGTGCCGCCTGTCGTTGTACTCGGGGCGTCGAGACGAACATAACGGTCTTCGAGTCAAATGGATATCAATTGTCAAACAAAAAGTCAACTTTTTCCCCTTATAACGCCCAAATTACGATAATGCCCCTGAACTTCCGAACATCATAACTTTCACTCCGAGCGTCCGAATCGGACGTGCCACCTGTCTATGAACTCGTGACATCCCGAACTACGTCACGGTCATCACTCAACGTCCGTTCGACCTCCAAATCAAAAGTCAACAAATCGACCACACAAACACAGGGGTAAAAACGTCATTTTATTCAATATTTAATAATATTACATTTCCAGAACGTCCGGGGCGTTACAGTGTGAGTGGGCCATAAAGAATAAAAGTTCAAAAACCATTTCATAAAAAAATCACGGTTTGGCCCTCCGTTTTGAAAACATGCATGCACAACCCATTTATTTAAACACAGGTATAAACCATATAATAATCATCATAAAAACATTTATAATTCACAAAATAGGCATCATGAAAACAGTACGATAAAACACAAATCATTATCCGATCAAACGTGCTGGACCTATCCGAGTCTTTAAACTTCCGAGTCTTTAAACTCAATCCAGGCCTCAATAATCCGAGTCTTTAAACTCAACAGGCCTACGGGGGAAATATCAATATATCCGAGTCTTTAAACTCAATCAGGGTCTTTAAACCCAATCCGGGCCCGTCCCCCGTCAATCACAATATCCGGGTCTTTAAACCCAATAACCAGATCCAGCAAATCCAATCCAAAACCATTTGAAAACCATTTCTAAATCCGTATCCAAACCCGAATCCGAAATCACTAGTATGATGCCCTTCCGGCATCCAGAACCGTCATTCTGAACCCAAATCCGGAATTCCACTTTTCAACTTTAAAACCAAATTCCGCTTTCCGAAATCCGATTCTAAAACTGAAAACCTTGATCATCAAAATCATGTTCCAAAATCCCTTTATAATCATTGAAAACCCTTTATCATTTGAAATCCCAAAATCATAGCATCATAATCAGAAGTCGAGCCTTTCTCGTAAAACGTGCTGAAAACTGTAGCTTTCTCGTAAAACGTGCAATAATGTAAAATAGTTATAGAATATAAATAACCATGAATTCACATATAAAACCGTAAAACAAGTAATTAAAAATAGTTATGCATGCTCAGTTATAGAGAAGGGGTCCACTCACAGTTACCGGGTACGTCACTCTCGTCCCGAACGTCCTGCACGTTCCTCAACCTCCTCAGGGATTCCCGATCCTGTCAACAGTCACCAAACTACGTCACTAACACGTTAACGAAGGTTCTCCTAATTTTCCCCAATTTTCCCGAACTTCAAACCGTAACGAACCGAGACCCTAAACCTTCGATCCCGCCGAACTAACTCAATTCGACGTCCGATTAACCCGAAACCTAACCCAAAAGATCCGCTACAACTTCTAGACCAAAACCCTAGTTGGAAGATTCCCCAGAAAACGCCCCACGCGCCCCCACGTGCCGCCCAAAATGGCTGCCCGTGGGCCTCACGCACCTGCACTGTTCATCGTCTTCAATCTGCGTCCAGGCGGTCCAGACCGAATCAGCCAAACCGAACCGGCGTGACTGGTTCTCTGTCATCCGTCCACCATTTCAGTCCCTCTTTCCACCATTCGCTTCGTCCTCTACCCAGTAATCCATTCCCCTCAACCAAACACGACAACAAAGCCTCTAAACCATCGTCCCAAACTCGAACCCGTGACCAACACAAACCTCTGTTCCACAATCCGACCACCCATACACTTCCCCTTCACGGCTTCACAACCAGAAGCTCCATACGAACTCACTAAGTCGACTAGCACTCACCAAACCCCTCGACTCGACCCCAAACTTCACGACCCAACGTCTGAACCTAAATTGGAAAACATAGCATTTTAAGGAAATTATGAAATTACCTGTACTCAGGCCGCCGTCGTGCCCACTCGACTCCTCTAGTCCTCCTCCGTCCTCTGGACACCACCACCAGCCTCGATTGATCAATTACACGACAGCACCACCGCCAACACCCCTCTCTGTTTTTCTGAAAACTCTCACCTCTCACACACCCGAACTCACTTCAGTGCAACCCACACACTCACTAGTCTCCCTCTCTCTCACTGCTCTCACTCACTGGATCAACAAAACTCACACTCTCACCCAGCAACTGATCGATTACACTCTCAAACCTCACTCTTTTTTCTCTCGAATGTACGACTACACAGCCCAAATAATTGGAAACGTGCACACGCCTAGAACCCACTAGACATATGCCACATGTCACAATCCTGTGGTCCCAATCCAAAATATCCCAATTAGCACTGCACACTTGTCCTCATCAGATTGCACAATTCCCAATGTGCAAAAGACCAAAATGCCCCTACTTGTAAGTCCAAATTACCATTTTGCCCCTCACCGTTCTAGACCCGTATCTTAACTGTCCAATGTCCGATGAAGGCATGCCGCCTGTTGTTGAATTCAGGACGACGAGATCTACCTAACGGTCCTCTGTCTACGTACAAAAATGACAAGTCTAGCAAAAAGTCAACTTTTCTCCCTATTTTAACCAACTTACGGTAATTCCCCCAACCTTCCGAACATCATAACTTCCTCCTCGGATGTCGGAATCGGGTGTGCCACCTATCTACGGACTCGTGACGTCCTGTACTACGTCACGGTCATCGGTTAATGCCCAATTGACCCCCCGAGCTCAAAGTCAACATTTTGCCCAAACTATGGGCAAAATCGTCATTCTACACTAACGGCCTAAAGTAACTAACTAAACACCAATTAAATCAGTTAATCCACCACTAATCACTCATCTAATTACTTCACTAATCCCGACTCTCGGGATGGGTCGTTACACAACATTTTTCCTTGATTAGGGGCAAAATAGTCATTTTACACGAAATTTTCCAATTTACAAATAAACAGAAAATCCGGGTTGTTACAAACTACCCAACTAACAAAAATTTCGTCCTCGAAATTACTCAAACAGAGGTGTCAGCAGCACACTTGTCCACGTCACTAACATGTCAGTTACACATGGCACCCTCTGATTGGGCCACGTCACTAACATTTCAGTGATGATTGTGCACTAACATGTGACACGTGTCGTGCTCTAAGTGGTCCATGTTTTCTGACAGCCTGACAAGTGATGACGTCAGTTGATGATGTCATCACCACTAACCTCTCGACGGGTCTGTGTTCGGGTCGCCCAAACCCGGGAGCCTGACCCGGCTGTAACTCGCCCATTTTTGACCCATTTTCGAAACCGCTAAGTCCTACTGGATCTTTTAGGTCTCTAGGTTAGATCTATGGGTTCAAATTCAACTAAAACACATAAAATTCATACCTTAAATCGAGCAACAATGGAGGTTGGTTTTCCGATTTGTTTCCCATCAATCACAGTGTCTTTGAGTCTAGTTCTAGGCTCCAATATGCACGTACTAACCTCATAAATCACTCTGGGCCCATAAATCCACTTAACCAGGCCTAAAAATTCAAACCCAAACTTGGCCCGATCATGAGGGTTTCGGGTTTTTCCTTGTGAACTCCCTCTCCGCCGTGTGCCGCCATTATCAGCCTCTGAGTCGTTGTCTAACACTCTCTCAGTCACTCCTCAGTCTCACTAAATGAAGGTGAAGGTATAGGGAAGAGGGTTGATGGTTATGTGTGTGTTTGCAATGGTTTAGTGCACGGTTCGAATGAACAAGAGAGAGAGAGAGAGAACAGATACATGCATCCCAATCTTTTGGGTAAATGGGACAATTAGATGAGTGTCACTTATCACTCATCTGATTGGTTCAAGGAATCAGTTGACCAACCCAATCATGCCATTTGGCCCGAACGACTCGAAAAATGTAATAGTAACCCTCAAACTCCGTGACCCATAACTTTCGCATCGAGCGTCCAAATTCGGCATGCCGCCTATCTACGAACTCATGGTGACACGATCTACGTAACGATCAAGAGTCAACATCAAAATAGTGTCACTAGTCAAAAATCAAGATTTTGCCTTGACTAGGGGCAAAATGGTCATTTTACACAAAATTTTCCAATTTACAAATAAACAGAAAATCTGGGTTGTTACAAACTACCCAGCTAACAAAAATTTCGTCCTCGAAATTACTCAAACAGGTGTGGGTGTTGCTTTCGCATCAAGGCCTCGGGTCGTTACACTACGCCAAACCCAAACTCCAGCCTCGCTCTCTTTCATGTGTGTTTCTCGACTATAGTCCTCATCATTCTAGTTACCGTTGTTTGCACGCCCCTACTAGACATGTTTATAAGTTGTCATGTCCTCTTTAATGAAACAGTGTTTCTGTAACAACCCGTACCTACGGGAAGGGTAAAAATGTAATTTTTGTGAAGTTTTGTAAAAAGGACGATTTTGCCCTTATGAATAGTAAACGAAAAGTTGACTTTTTGTACTATCGATTGGATGAGTGTTAGCCTTTGACCGTGACGTAGATTAGGACGTCACGAGTCCGTAGACAGGCGGCAGGTTCGATTCGGACAACCGGAGGAAAAGTTATGATGTACGGAAGGTTGGGGGCGTTACCGTAATTTTGAACTAAGAGGGGAAATGTTGACTTTTTGGAGGATTTGTGGTTTTCACGTAGACCGAGGACCGTTGGATAGGTCTCGACGTCCTGAGTTCAACGACAGGCGGCACGCTGTCATCGGACGTCGGACGGAAAAGATACGGGTCTGGAAAGTCTGAGGGCAAAATGGTAATTTTGTGCAGGAGGGGCATTTTGGTCATTTTTCCCTCAGCCCAATCAGATAAGGGCAAGTGGCAGATATTTTTGGGCTGGCCAATAGCTGATGGACACGTGGGGGGCACTAGATGGTTCTGGGAGAAACTTAAGTGTGCACGGCCACACTTGGTTATTTTTGAACCGTGCACAAGTTCGAAGGAAACAGAAAACAGAGAGAGGATTGGGGTGAGGCGGTGATCGATTTGGATGCTAGGGAGAGTGAAGAGTGAGTTGAGAGAGTGACATAGAGACAAGGAGGAGCTGGTGATCGTAGTCTGGTGGTGCAACCGTGCGCGGAGGCGACGTGGTGGCTGGTTGGATACTTGGAAGAAACAGAGGAGGCCGTGGACGGTGGTGGCTGTTGTGTTGTGTGGTGGACGGATTCAAGGTACTAGGAGACTCAGGAGGTTGAGGGGAGTCCCACGAGCACCGTGGTGGGTGACGGTTCTCACGGCGGCGCCGGAATCGAAAGGTAATTTCTTTTACCCTGTTTTTCGTGGATTTTCATTTGCAAAGTCGTGACGTTGGGCTTAGAGTCGAGGGATTAGGAAGTCAGGGTGTTGTTCAGGGAGGTCTTAGGATTGGTTTGTGATGGCTGCCGTGACGGGGGCGTACACGGCGGGGCTCAGTCGACGGCGAGTATCCAATACTCTGTTTTTGGCCGTGACTTCAAACTTGAAGTCGTGGACTTCGGGGATGAATCGACGGATTCTGTGAGTTGGGTAGGACTAAGTAGGGTCCTAGGATGGTGCTGGTATCACCACCGTGAAGGGGGAAGCAGTGGACGGCCGGGAAGGAAAACAGGGCTCACGGTCAGTGGGTTTCGAGGTTGAAGACGAGGGGTTTCAGGCCGTGATTTCTGGATTTTAGGACTGGGTTTGGTTGCAGGGGACTGGACGAAGCTAATGGTATTGAAATGGGGAAGAACGGTGGAGGAATGGAGGAGAACCGGTCACGCCGGTTCAACACAGTTGAACCGGGTGACTCGAGGTTGAAGATGGACTGTAGCAGGCGCGTGAGGCCCACGCGCAGCCACTTTGGGCGGCGCGTGGGGGCGCGTGGGGAGGAATCCGGTCAAGCGTCCAACATGAGTTTAGCCCTAAATGTCCTAAGGAATCCAATGGTATAGTTTTCGGGTTAA
The DNA here is from genome assembly GCA_032719365.1 of Prinsepia uniflora. Lineage (NCBI taxonomy): Eukaryota > Viridiplantae > Streptophyta > Magnoliopsida > Rosales > Rosaceae > Prinsepia > Prinsepia uniflora. The sequence continues at coordinate 13,774,390 of CM064873.1, read as the reverse complement.
TCGGACGGTGTTACGGAATGGTTCGGGAATCCGTACGGTTTAGGGATTCGGATTAAAATATTATTAAATTCCTGAAAAATTGGGGAAAATAGGGAAGGTATCCTTGATGTTATTGTGATCCTATTTGGTATCTATTGACAGGACGGGAGACACCAGAGACGGTTGAGGAGCGCACGGAGCGCGAGTGACGTGTTGTAAACTGTGAGTGGACTCTTTCTTACTTCCGAGCATGCCAAACTGTTTTAATTACTGTTTTATGATTTCTATGTGTGTTTTTATGTCCTGATGATGATGATACGTGATTGAGATGTTTGCACGTTTTTTCGAGACGTTTTCGGGCTTTTGCGCGTTTTTCGAGAAAAGCTGATTTTCCGATTTTAAAGCTATGTTTGGAGATTTTAATCTATAAGTGTTTCAGAAGATGATAAATGTATTGTGAAACATAAATTGTGATTTAACGTGAGTTTTGGGTATAAAAGTAGATCTCCGGATTTGGGTTCGGAATGTCGGTTCTGAATGCCGGAAGGGCTTCGAACCGGGGATTTCGAATTCGGATTTGGCGATGGATTTTGAATTGGTTTTACACTGGATATGGATTGGATTTGCTGGATCTGGATATGGGTTTAAAGACCCGGATTGATATTGATGGGGGACGGGCCCGGATTGAGTTTAAAGACTCGGGAGTTTAAAGACTCGGATATTATGATATTACCCCCATAGGCTTATTGAGTTTAAAGACTCGGGAGTTTAAAGACTCGGATTGATATGTGAGGCCTGGTTGAGTTTAAAGACTCGGATAGGTCCAGCAGGTTTGATCGGGTTATACTCTGGTTTCTTATGATGTTTTATAGTGTATCTGTTTCTTATGATATTTTATAGTGTTTCTGTTTCTTATGATGTTTCATATTATGGTTTTTCTAATACTTCATTGGCATGCCTGGTTTAAACCGGAGGGAACAAATGATTTTATTTCCTTACTTTGATTTGCTGGTAAACGGTTTTAAAACGTTCATTCTTTTTGGTCCACTCACACCTTTTGTTTTTAATTTCCCTCCAGGTCGTGGTGATAGCGCTGGGGTGAACGTTGAGGCAGATATCGAGGCATAGGGCTTCCGACGTTCTTCCGTTGCGGACTTAGACTTGTAGGACTTTTGGTGCCCATTTTGTAGAACTATGCTCTGACTTACTGTTGTATATATTTACTCCTTCGTCTGATGGTTATACTTATAGTGGTATTAAGTTTATTTTTGGTATTGTAAGTGTGATTGTCAGACGGGAGTAGGGTTCATCCCGAGTATCGAGGTGATATTTGGGACGGGTCCTGACAATTGGTATCAGAGCATAGGTTGTGTCAATTTGTGTTGGGTCTAGGTTGTTATACTAACTCTATGCCTCCTTCAGCGTACGATTGATCATGCCTCCGAGACGTGAACCCCCTCCACGACCTGACGATGAAGCGGCGAGAGGGACTGAGAGCGCTTCGATTGAGAGAGCCCAGAGGCTTGGGGCTACTACGTTCAGCGGTGGGGCTGATCCCGAGGAAGCTCACCGGTGGATCACCCGACTAGAACGTATTTTTGGGGTGATGCACTGTCCTCCCGAGGATCGGGTATTGTTAGCCACTTTTCTGTTGGATGGAGCTGCTTACGAGTGGTGGTATACGCTGGAACTGTCCGGCTGGGATGCACATACCGTGACCTGGGAGACTTTCCGGGAGCGGTTTCTAGATCAGTACTATCCCCGTTCTTTTAGGGATGCGAAGGAAGCGGAATTCCTTCACTTGAAGCAAGGAAACTTGACAGTTGCTGAGTATGAGCAGAGGTTCCAGATGCTATCTCGTTTTGCTCCGGCATTTGTGGCGACTGAGGCGGAGAAGTGCCGCCGGTTTGAGTTGGGTCTCCGGGGAGAGATCAGGGCCATAGTGACAGCCGGCTCTTTTGCTACATTCCGAGAGTTGTCTGATGCTGCTGTCAGGGTGGAGGCCAGTTTACCTGCTCGACCACAGTATTCGGGCAGTGTTCGACGCCGAGAGCAGTCATTCCCAGGAGCATCGAGTCAGAGGCCCCCGAAACGGGGTAATTTTGGTGGATCACTATCGGCTGGTGGAGCCCGGTATGGCAGACCAGGCAGTTTCCAGGGCTCAGGATTTCGAGGAGCTAGGTCACAGCCGACTCCTCAGGCGAGTGCGACTTCAGTGGCTTCTACAGGGAGGCATACCGGTGGACCCGGTAGGGACACTTGCTTCTATTGTGGGGAGCGAGGACATTTCCGTCGGGAGTGCCCATTGTTAGCCCCGGAGGGTGGAGCAGGCAGAGGTGCAGCAGAACCCGGGCGGAGTACTGCATCAGTATCAGGGGCGGCAGGCCCTAGGGGTGGCGGTGGTGCCACGAGCAGTTCCAGAGGGCGCGGTAGGTCATCGGGACCACAGGCGCGAGTTTTTGCGATGACTCAGCAGGAGGCTAGGTCAGCACCGGGAGTGGTGACAGGTACACTCACCATACTTGGTCACACTGTTTTTGCTTTGATAGATCCCGGGGCTACCCATTCATTTATAGCTCGGAGTTGTAGTCTGGTTAAGGAGAGGGAGGTGTCTACTTTGGATTGTGCGTTAGGAGTGAGTACACCTACTGGGGAGGTGTTGGTAGTGACTCAGGTTTTGAGAGAGTGTCCAGTAATGGTAGGCCAGGTGGAGTTACTGGCAGATTTGTTACTCTTGGATTTACGGGACTTTGATGTGATCTTGGGTATGGACTGGTTGACGAGACATCATGCTTCTATCGAATGTTTCGATAGGAGAGTGACTTTTCGGAGTCCCGGATTATCAGAGACTACATTTCAGGGGGATCAGCGTGCACTTCCTACGGGAGTTATTTCGGCACTCGAGGCTAGTAAACTGTTACGTAAGGGGTGCCAGGGTTACTTAGCTCATGTGGTGGATACGCGTTCTACGCCAGAGAGGGCGGAGGATATACCAGTGGTACGGGAGTTTCCCGATGTTTTTCCCGAGGAGTTGCCAGGACTACCCCCACACCGAGATCTTGAGTTTACGATTGAGCTTCTACCAGGTACACAGCCTATTTCTCAGACTCCTTATCGTATGGCACCTGCCGAATTGAGGGAACTTAAGGCCCAGTTGCAAGAGTTGGTCGATATAGGATTCATTCGACCGAGTATGTCACCTTGGGGAGCACCTGTTTTGTTTGTCAAGAAAAAAGATGGAGGATTGAGATTGTGTGTGGATTACAGGCAACTGAATAAGGTAACTATTCGGAATAAGTACCCCCTACCCCGGATTGATGATTTGTTTGACCAGCTCAAGGGAGCACAGTATTTCTCGAAGATTGATCTTCGCTCCGGCTATCACCAGTTAAGGGTTAAAGAGGAGGATATACCGAAGACAGCTTTCCGGACCAGGTACGGTCACTATGAGTTTGTGGTGATGCCTTTTGGTTTGACTAATGCCCCAGCAGCTTTTATGGACCTTATGAACCGAGTGTTCCGGCCCTACTTGGATCGTTTTGTGATTGTTTTCATTGATGATATTTTGGTGTATTCGAAGAGTGCGAAGGCGCATGAGAAACATCTGAGGATCGTGCTTAAAACGTTGAGGGAGCATCAGTTGTATGCAAAGCTTAGTAAATGTCAGTTCTGGTTGACCAGTGTTGGATTTCTTGGCCATGTGATTTCGGCCGAGGGCATTCGTGTGGATCCTCAGAAAGTTGAGGCGGTAGCCAATTGGGAACAGCCTAAGACGGTGACGGAAATTCGGAGTTTTCTGGGTTTGGCAGGGTATTACCGGCGTTTTATTGAGGGCTTTTCTATTCTTGCAGCACCGTTGACGAGGTTAACACGGAAGGGAGTTCGGTTTGAGTGGGATGAGAACTGTGAACAGAGTTTCCAGGAGCTTAAAAGGCGGTTGACATCTGCTCCTGTGTTAGCCCTTCCAGATGATAGTGGGGAGTTCGAGGTGTACAGTGACGCTTCTTTACAAGGTTTGGGATGTGTCTTGATGCAGCACGGGAAAGTGATTGCTTATGCTTCCCGGCAATTGAAACCCCATGAGGTGAACTACCCTACACATGACTTGGAACTGGCTGCGGTGGTTCATGCATTGAAGATTTGGCGACATTACTTGTATGGTGAGAAATGCAGGATCTTCACGGACCACAAGAGTTTGAAGTATTTGTTCACTCAAAAGGAATTGAACCTCAGACAGCGCCGTTGGTTGGAGTTACTTAAGGACTACGACTGTACTATTGAGTATCATCCAGGGAAGGCTAATGTGGTAGCCGATGCTCTGAGCAGGAAGTCAGCTGGATCTTTGTCGCATTTGAGGACAGTACGGTTACCTTTGCTGGTTGAGCTCCGTAAGTTGGGAGTAGAGTTGACTGTGGATGATCAGGGAGCACTCCTAGCGAGTTTCCATGTGCGACCCGTTTTGATTGATCAGGTGATTGATGCTCAGTTTGAGGACCCTATTCTGGGCATCATTCGGATTGAGGTCGAGGCTGGAGAAAGACAGGATTTTGAGATTCGTGAGGATGGAGCCTTGGTTAAGAATGGACGGTTGTGTGTACCTGAGGATGAAGTTTTGAAGAAGGTGATATTGGATGAGGCTCACTGTTCAGCTTATGCGATGCATCCTGGTGGGACCAAGATGTATCGTACACTTCGAGAGCATTATTGGTGGTCAGGGATGAAACGTGAAATTGCAGAGTATGTCAGTAGATGTTTGATTTGTCAACAGGTAAAAGCCGAGCGGCAGAGGCCTTATGGAGCAATGCAACCTTTGCCGATTCCCGAGTGGAAATGGGATCACCTGACTATGGATTTTGTGTTCAAGCTTCCGAGAACACCGAAGGGACATGATGGTGTGTGGGTTGTTGTGGATCGACTTACGAAGTCTGCTCATTTCTTGCCAGTACGGGAGAACTTCAGGCTGGAACAGTTTGCACAGTTGTTTATTAATGAGATTATTCGATTGCATGGGACTCCGGAGTCGATAGTATCTGATAGAGATCCGAGATTCACTTCTCGATTTTGGCAGAGCTTACAGGAAGCTTTTGGGACTAAATTACACTTCAGTACTGCTTTTCATCCTCAGACTGATGGGCAGTCTGAGCGGACTATTCAGATTCTCGAGGATATGATGCGAGCTTGTGTGCTTCAGTTTCAGGGTACTTGGGAATCACATCTGCCTTTGATGGAGTTCGCTTACAATAATAGTTTTCAGGAGAGCATTGGGATGGCTCCTTACGAGGCTTTGTATGGGCGGCAGTGTCGGACTCCATTGTGTTGGACTGAGGTTGGTGAGAGGAGGTTGACTACTTCTGAGCTGGTGGAGCTTACTCAGGAAAAAGTGGCATTGATTAGGGATCGATTGAAGGCAGCGCAGGACCGCCAAAAGAGCTACGCTGACCGTAGGATCAGGGATTTGGAGTTTGCTGTTGGAGACTGGGTTTTCCTGAAGCTATCTCCTTGGAAAGGAATTGTACGATTTGGCAGACGAGGGAAGTTGAGTCCTCGTTACATTGGACCGTATGAGATTTTGGAGCGGATTGGTCCTGTAGCTTATCGGTTGGCCTTACCAGCAGATTTGGAAAAGGTACACAATGTCTTTCATGTTTCTATGCTTCGGAAATATATTCGAGATGATTCGCATGTTTTGGAAGCACAACCAGTGGAACTGAGGGAAGACTTGAGTTTTGAAGAGCAACCTGTTGCAATCTTGGATCGGAAGGATAAAGTGTTGCGAAGGAAGACGGTTCCCTTAGTGAAGGTATTGTGGAGGAATCATCAGGTCGAAGAAGCTACCTGGGAACCCGAGGCCTTGATGCGAGAACAGTACCCTTATCTATTTCACTGAATTTCGGGGACGAAATTCTTTTTAGGGGGGTAGATTGTAACAACCCGTACCTACGGGAAGGGTAAAAATGTAATTTTTGTGAATTTTTGTAAAAAGGACGATTTTGCCCTTGTGAATAGTAAACGAAAAGTTGACTTTTTGTACTATCGATTGGATGAGTGTTAGCCTTTGACCGTGACGTAGGTTAGGACGTCACGAGTCCGTAGACAGGCGGCAGGTTCGATTCGGACAACCGGATGAAAAGTTATGATGTACGGAAGGTTGGGGGCGTTACCGTAATTTTGAACTAAGAGGGGAAATGTTGACTTTTTGGAGGATTTGTGGTTTTCACGTAGACCGAGGACCGTTGGATAGGTCTCGACGTCCTGAGTTCAACGACAGGCGGCACGCTGTCATCGGACGTCGGACGGAAAAGATACGGGTCTGGAAAGTCTGAGGGCAAAATGGTAATTTTGTGCAGGAGGGGCATTTTGGTCATTTTTCCCTCAGCCCAATCAGATAAGGGCAAGTGGCAGATATTTTTGGGCTGGCCAATAGCTGATGGACACGTGGGGGGCACTAGATGGTTCTGGGAGAAACTTAAGTGTGCACGGCCACACTTGGTTATTTTTGAACCGTGCACAAGTTCGAAGGAAACAGAAAACAGAGAGAGGATTGGGGTGAGGCGGTGATCGATTTGGATGCTAGGGAGAGTGAAGAGTGAGTTGAGAGAGTGACATAGAGACAAGGAGGAGCTGGTGATCGTAGTCTGGTGGTACAACCGTGCGCGGAGGCGACGTGGTGGCTGGTTGGATACTTGGAAGAAACAGAGGAGGCCGTGGACGGTGGTGGCTGTTGTGTTGTGTGGTGGACGGATTCAAGGTACTAGGAGACTCAGGAGGTTGAGGGGAGTCCCACGAGCACCGTGGTGGGTGACGGTTCTCACGGCGGCGCCGGAATCGAAAGGTAATTTCTTTTACCCTGTTTTTCGTGGATTTTCATTTGCAAAGTCGTGACGTTGGGCTTAGAGTCGAGGGATTAGGAAGTCAGGGTGTTGTTCAGGGAGGTCTTAGGATTGGTTTGTGATGGCTGCCGTGACGGGGGCGTACACGGCGGGGCTCAGTCGACGGCGAGTATCCAATACTCTGTTTTTGGCCGTGACTTCAAACTTGAAGTCGTGGACTTCGGGGATGAATCGACGGATTCTGTGAGTTGGGTAGGACTAAGTAGGGTCCTAGGATGGTGCTGGTATCACCACCGTGAAGGGGGAAGCAGTGGACGGCCGGGAAGGAAAACAGGGCTCACGGTCAGTGGGTTTCGAGGTTGAAGACGAGGGGTTTCAGGCCGTGATTTCTGGATTTTAGGACTGGGTTTGGTTGCAGGGGACTGGACGAAGCTAATGGTATTGAAATGGGGAAGAACGGTGGAGGAATGGAGGAGAACCGGTCACGCCGGTTCAACACAGTTGAACCGGGTGACTCGAGGTTGAAGATGGACTGTAGCAGGCGCGTGAGGCCCACGCGCAGCCACTTTGGGCGGCGCGTGGGGGCGCGTGGGGAGGAATCCGGTCAAGCGTCCAACATGAGTTTAGCCCTAAATGTCCTAAGGAATCCAATGGTATAGTTTTCGGGTTAATCGGACGGTGTTACGGAATGGTTCGGGAATCCGTACGGTTTAGGGATTCGGATTAAAATATTATTAAATTCCTGAAAAATTGGGGAAAATAGGGAAGGTATCCTTGATGTTATTGTGATCCTATTTGGTATCTATTGACAGGACGGGAGACACCAGAGACGGTTGAGGAGCGCACGGAGCGCGAGTGACGTGTTGTAAACTGTGAGTGGACTCTTTCTTACTTCCGAGCATGCCAAACTGTTTTAATTACTGTTTTATGATTTCTATGTGTGTTTTTATGTCCTGATGATGATGATACGTGATTGAGATGTTTGCACGTTTTTTCGAGACGTTTTCGGGCTTTTGCGCGTTTTTCGAGAAAAGCTGATTTTCCGATTTTAAAGCTATGTTTGGAGATTTTAATCTATAAGTGTTTCAGAAGATGATAAATGGATTGTGAAACATAAATTGTGATTTAACGTGAGTTTTGGGTATAAAAGTAGATCTCCGGATTTGGGTTCGGAATGTCGGTTCTAAACGCCGGAAGGGCTTCGAACCGGGGATTTCGAATTCGGATTTGGCGATGGATTTTGAATTGGTTTTACACTGGATATGGATTGGATTTGCTGGATCTGGATATGGGTTTAAAGACCCGGATTGATATTGATGGGGGACGGGCCCGGATTGAGTTTAAAGACTCGGGAGTTTAAAGACTCGGATATTATGATATTACCCCCATAGGCCTATTGAGTTTAAAGACTCGGGAGTTTAAAGACTCGGATTGATATGTGAGGCCTGGTTGAGTTTAAAGACTCGGATAGGTCCAGCAGGTTTGATCGGGTTATACTCTGGTTTCTTATGATGTTTTATAGTGTATCTGTTTCTTATGATATTTTATAGTGTTTCTGTTTCTTATGATGTTTCATATTATGGTTTTTCTAATACTTCATTGGCATGCCTGGTTTAAACCGGAGGGAACAAATGATTTTATTTCCTTACTTTGATTTGCTGGTAAACGGTTTTAAAACGTTCATTCTTTTTGGTCCACTCACACCTTTTGTTTTTAATTTCCCTCCAGGTCGTGGTGATAGCGCTGGGGTGAACGTTGAGGCAGATATCGAGGCATAGGGCTTCCGACGTTCTTCCGTTGCGGACTTAGACTTGTAAGACTTTTGGTGCCCATTTTGTAGAACTATGCTCTGACTTACTGTTGTATATATTTACTCCTTCGTCTGATGGTTATGCTTATAGTGGTATTAAGTTTATTTTTGGTATTGTAAGTGTGATTGTCAGACGGGAGCAGGGTTCATCCCGAGTATCGAGGTGATATTTGGGACGGGTCCTGACAGTTTCCTTATCCCGCAAAACCTAACCCTAAAAGTGTGAGTGGATAAAAAATAAATCAGTTATAAACTCATTTTGGAAATATATACAGTCTGGCCCTCCGTCTTAGAAATATGCATGCATTCAAAACAAATCGTAGAAATACAGTTAAATCATACACATAAATATCTATACATATACATATATCTACACATGCATACATCTGGACGCAACCATCAGTGAAATAATATATATATATATATATATATATGTATAACCTATCCTCGACATCCCAGATGTCCAACTAATATCCGTCACAATTTCTCTACAGTACGCGTACTACCTGGGGTCTCATCTCCGAGTCTACCCCCGGGATCTACAACGTTTGGGGTGGACCTGCCTCGGATCCCAACATGTATGAGACGATAGCATAACTCGCAATCCTGGGTCTGAGTGCCCCCTTAGAGTCACCCATCCCAGGCAGTGGATCGTGACAACTCCAAGATCATCGACGTTTGGAGGAGACTAATCTGTAAGTACAAGAGGGTATATATATGTGTGAAAACATGCAGTTCAATAATATCATATTTGAAATTCGTCTTTTCTGAAATCCTAACAACCACTGTTTAAAACTGGGACTAAGCCCGAAACCTTCCAAATCTGCGTCCAGAATCCATTTCTTAAAACTCATTCCTTGAAAACTGTTCATACTGGATCACCGGTTAAATCATTTAAATCAATCTTTCTTTCAAAACTCCAACGACCCCAAAACCTGAGTCAATCGGTCACTACATGGGTCTCAAGCCCGAAAACCTCATTTTCATGCAAATCCACAATGTAATCCATGACCAATGATTCGAGTATGTAAATTCCATGGTTTTAAAGCATTTATCATAAATCAATAGGAAAACATGTAAAACAATTATGCATGCATTTCAGTATAAAACAACCGATCCACTCACAGTTAGTCCTTGCTGCACTACGGATAGCCTAAACCTGTCCCGAAGCTAAACATAGTCTTCGAGCCTGTCCAAATACATCCAAAGGTCACTAATTGACCCTATTAGGTCTAACATCAAATTCTAGAACAAAACCGACCCGGGAAAGCGTCTCGAACACGCTTCCCGAGGTTTCAAACCTCAATTTGACCTACCTAACGGTCTCGGATCAACACGAAACCACCACCATTGGATCCAAAACATCAAAACCTTAAAGTGCCAGCCCCGCCTCGAAAATCACATCCACATGCGGGTCAACGCCCACTAGTCAAAAGTCAACGGTCAACCCTGCTGACGTCAACATGACGTCATCTGACAATGTCAGACTTACACGTGTCAGACCCTATCAAGTGCCACATGTCGACCTCTGACAGATGCCATGTGTCATCAGCACACTTGTCCACGTTACTGACATGTCAGTGACATATGGCACCCTTTGATTGGGCCACGTAACTGACATGTCAGTGCTGATTGTGCACTAACATGTGACAACATGTGACACGTGTCGTGCTCTGAGTGGTCCAAGTTTTCTGATAGTCTGACAGGTGATGACGTCAGCTGATGATGTCATCACCACTAACCTCTCGAAGGGTCTGTGTTCGGGTCGCCCAAACCCGCGAGCCTGACCCGGCTGTAACTAGCCCATTTTGACCCGTTTTCGAAACTATTAAGTCCTATGATATTTGAGTTAGTGACAATGTTTATAAGTTGTCATGTCCTCTTTAATGAAACAGTGTTGCCTTATCCCGCAAAACCTAACCCTAGCCCAAATTTCTCCTTTATTCCCATCGTCACTAACTCAAATATCATAGGCCCAACATAAGGGCCCAATCCCACCCAAGTCAGCCTAGCAGTTGTGTCTAACCCTAACTCAGCCCTACACCAAGGTCCCAATCCTATTCCACCTCCACCACCATTTAACGACATATCATCCTCCACCCCAGTATCTAAAAATCCTCCCGCAAAACCTAACCCTAGCCCAGATTTCTTCTTTATTCCCATCGTCACTAACTTAAATATCATAGGCCCAACATACGGGCCGAATCCCACCCAAGTCAGCCCAGCAGTTGCGTTTAACCCTAACTTAGCCCTACACCAAGGTCCCAATCCTATTCTACCTCCACCACCATTTAACGACATCATCCTCCACCCCAGTATCTAAAAATCCTCCCGCAAAACCTAACCCTAGCCCAGATTTCTTCTTTATTCCCATCGTCACTAACTTAAATATCATAGGCCCAACATACGGGCCGAATCCCACCCAAGTCAGCCCAGCAGTTGCGTTTAACCCTAACTCAGCCCTACACCAAGATCCCAATCCTATTCTACCTCCACCACCACACACCCCCCCCCCCCCCCCCCCCCTCCCCCCTTTTCAATCCACCTTTGTTTCCAGTTATTCGTCCCTTTCCCTACCCACTACCAGAAATATTCATCTTGTCACGACCCGACCTTCTCTAATAGGATATTGTCTGTTTTGGGCTCAGTCCTCACGATTTTATTCTCGGGAGCTCACGTGCAATTTCCCAGTAGGTCACCCATCTTGGGATTGCACCAGCCTCTACTCGTTTAACCTTGGAGTTCTCTAATAATCCAAAGCCAGTGAGCTCCCAAAAGGTCTCCTGTTAAATAGATGCGCGCACACACATATAAGGAGCATCCCCCAAATCCCCCCGGGCGATGTGGGATTGCTAACCATGCCTTCAAGGCACAGGTCCTCACAATCCACCCCCTTTGGGGCCCAGCGTTCTCGCTGGCACACTCAATTCCGACCGAGGTTGGGCTCTGATACCAAATTGTCACGACTCAACCTCTACTCGATTAACATTGGAGTTCCCTAAGAATCCGAAACTAGTGAGCTCCCAAAAGGCTTCATGTTGAATAGATGTGCGCCTACACATATAAGACGCATCCCCTAGATCCCACGGGCGATGTAGGATTGCTAACCATGCCTCTAAGGCACGGGTCCTCACATATCCCATGATCACCCGCAGCAAAGCAGGGATCTATAAATCTCGTCACTTACTTTTTACAAGTCGCTATCCTCTCCCCCAAATTTTCCCTGCTCTTAAAAAGTCTTTCCTAGAACCCACCACATATAAACAAGCTTCCCGCTACTCCAATTGAACTAGGGCCATGAATCATGAATATTCTACCTTGAAAAACCAACAGACTTGGTCCCTTGTCCCTCTCCCTCCTCATGCCACTGCCATCGAGTGTAAATGGGTCTATCGTCTTAAACTACGACTACAGCCTTCGTTGGGTATCTTTTCCTTGGGTAATTTTTGAATTGTTTACTACGTAGGTAGAAAGTAGAATGGTAGTCTTAAACTATATTGGTTAATTATGTCAATACAACTTGTTACCATTCAATTATTTACATCATTTGAAAATAAACGAGAACTCTTCATTTATATACATCAGGATGTTTTCTTATTAATTAAAAAAAATTGATCCAATAATATAGGAGGCGAAGATTTACATTGATACACATTAGGTATCGTCTTCATCTTTTACGAGAATAAAACTTAATAACTTATGCATAACATATAAAAAGAAATATCACTAAATTATGGTATTAAGTGATTTATTAATAAATAAAAATTAAATTGGTTATTTTTATTTTTCCTTTTTGTATTTCTTTATATTTACATGATATTGAAAGGAAAATTAAATTATTATTTTTTCACATAAATATACAAACTATTTTACCATTAAAAATACAATTGTTTTTCCATGAAGTACAAATTAATTATTCTGCAGATAACACAAAATTGTTTCTACTGATGCATATGATTGTTTCAACAAATTATTCTACATATAAATTGTTGTTTCAATATACAAACACACCAAATAGGAAACTCGATAAACGAATACAACTAGCCCCAGCATACGAATGCATACGTTTATAATACTATTTTTACAATGAATGCACTATTTCTTTATATGAAAATTATTGTTTCAACATACGAATTTGCACAATTTCCATATCCATATTTAAAGCTTTTATATATTATATTTATTTATAAAATTATAATTTCAAAATTTCAAAATTTTTAAATACTTCCAGAAATAAAGTATATTCTATTTATTTTTACTAACAAAGAAATATCATAAATAAGATATAAATAATAAAGTTATTATCGATCAGCCAGACTTATTATTTTAAATACACTAAAATTTCATCGTTTGACTCAAATTGTTACACCTCTTTATATGGTCCTAAAACTATAGAGGCACAGCACTCTTTCATTTTATTTGAGGCAAATCCTTCATGTCATCCCAAATAATAGAAAGACAGTTGGGTATCATTTTGCATAATCGATGTACAAAAACATGAGTAAACGCGTTTAGTAATTTACAAAACAAGGCAAGGTTCTAAGTAGGTCACGACAATATGACCATAGCTACCACCACCACAACTGACGCAGCCATCCCATCCCTAGGATCCTCTGATTATCCATCAAAACTATCTCCACCCTTATCGTCTTGCGACAACTATTCACCCTTATTGTCGTCACCGTGACCACCACCCAAACCTGTCACCGCTATCACCACCTCCCCACATCGACCACCATCAGAACCAACCACTATTACAATCACCAGCCCACACCCACATCCACCATCATCACCCCCCACCTCCACCTCCACCTCTATCTCCATCTCCATCTCCACTGCAACCACCACCCCCACCACCACCCCAGCACTACCTCACTTCCACCTTCCATCTCCACTTCCACGACCACCGCTACTAGCTAGCCACCACTATTGTCCCACGACCACCCCCATCCCATCACCTCAGCACTATGATCTCCAAAACCACCACCCTACAACCATATCATCGCATTACCGCCATTATCTATACCAAGCTAATTCTCACCTCCATCAGCTGTGTTCAGAATCATTGCCAACTGCTCATTTACTCTTGGAATCATTGCCAACTGCTCATTGACTCTTCCTAAATTATATAAATTTGTAGCAGACAAGTTTTTTCTTTTTCATTCTTGTAAGTTCACTTTTGAAACAAACAACCACTAATACTAGATTCTAGTAGAATTTCTACCTCCTCGTAGTGATAAGTCTCGTGTCATAAATTTGACGCTCTAAAAAGCAAAATCATACCCCCAGTCCCCCACATCCCATTCGCAATATCGTGACTAAACAATTACGAACTACTTTTGTTTCCAATTCTTTCCCGCGTTATCAAATCTTGGGGAAATAAGGATGGAAAAGCTTTCCCTTAATTTCTTTCAAAACACAAAACAATGCAGGAGGGGAGTTTTATGTGCCACTCGCACTCCATTGACGAACCTAAGAATTCGGACGCTATGTGAATGACAAATAACCTTAAGCCAGATATGCTTCTAGTAGACAGAACCATAGATAAAGAGTTTAAAAGATCCAATTCAGAATATACACGACCAGCAATAAAAACATCAAATCCAAAGTTGATAATATAACTGTTCAAAAAGCTAGATAAACCATCACCAAACATAAAAAGCTAAAAATTCCCTTATCCTCGATATACAAACCTTATCTGGGTCCATCATAACGTTTGCTTCAAGTCGACACATTACAACCATACAAGCTTCAAACATTCTTTGCCTTCAAATATCTGAAACTCCATGGCCAGGCATTATATTCGGAGGCAGGAGCATGCTACCACATGAGGCAGCGTATGGACCTGTCTTCGGTAATTCCGATTCAATCTTTGCTTTTATACGGCATCTGCAAGCAATAATAAAATGGAATGAATAAATGACAGACTTCCATCCAACAATAAATGAGTCAGGAGAAACCTCAAGTAATTGATTCTAAATAAATAAAATAAAATTGTTCAGATAACCAACCCAAGAATGAGGGAACTATCAGAACATGAATTACTTGCAACTAAATCAGTAGATGATGGCTGTTTAGGCCAAACAAACTTCAAAGCACAAACAAGAACAGAAAAAACATAAAACCAAACAAGCCAACAAACCAAGCAAAACAACATGAATAAAATCAAGCCACCCAACCCAACATAGAAAGAAAAAGAAACGCAAAGAAAGAGACCAATATGTGAAAAGAGACTTGAATATTCCAAGCCTCACTATTCTGTATTTTCTGAAAACGAACGAACACATAAGTCCATACGGTGACAGTTAATTCAAGGAAGGCGTGAGATGACGTAGATTGTACCGAGACACAGTAAGAATCTAAACACTGCCAGAAATTCTGCTGGAGACACGGCAAAAGAATTGTTTGCTAGTGGTTAACTGTAAAGGACTGTGCTAGGCGTTTTATTGTTCGGGCAATCGATTTTTCTTGGAAAGTCTTTCCAAAATAATAATCATCATAGTAATTCTAGGCCAGTGATCGCTATATGAGTAAAACAGATGTTTTAAGAATGGAAGGATCAAAGTGAAAGTACCTTAACAAATCAAGAATGGTACATAGAAGAAGTTAACAGCCAACAAAAAAAAATACATCTTTTGAAATTGGAAATGCTCGTGCTAAATAGGAAGAGCAAACATTTTTCAAAGTACACGTCAAAATTGAGTTCTGAAATCAATAACGTAGAAACCATCAAACTCAATTAAATGAAGTGTGCTCCCATCAGCAAGGCAACGTTGTCCATTTTCCGTAACCCACTTACCAACTTAAATTGAAACTATTACAATGAGCACTAAAATAACAGAAGTTACCTGAAAACAAACTCTAACAGCTAAATATGGCAGAATTTGGGGCAAAGTTTAGGAACCACCATCGCATGCGGAATATCACATACATAGCTACAGCTACAGTTTTAAAAGTGTCACAACTTTCTTTTACTTCGGTCAAACACTGTTTGTATGAGCACAATCATAAGCTAAGTCTGCTCAATTAGTCAACGGCCAAAAAGCAATTTTCTGGGGTGAACAGCAAGACAGACCCATCCTCCTCTAAATCTACTATATACCAAGTTGAATTCACACTCTTACTCTGCATGTTGGGGTCAACATGAGACAAAATTACATCCAAAATGTTCAAACTTCTGAAGTAGAATTGTACCTTGCATTGAAGTTCCGTTATCGTAGACCTCAACAAGGTATCTCCAACAATCAACCTCAAATTTTTCACAAATTCGTCACGGGTTAGTTTTTTTCCCTGAATAGATATCATCACCATCAAGCATACAAAAGAGTCAAAAATATATTTTAAAGAAAAAGAAGGTAAGAAAAAGAAAAAAGGACAATAACAATATTAATCATACCCTGAATAAGTCGTAATGAACGTTAACTTGCTCCATATCTTCAGGAGGAACTTTATTTTGAATAGCAGAAAATAACATAGGGAAAGGCATCCATGGTGACCTAGGGGTTCTTTGAGATGTAGAACCAGCAGTAGTGGCTTCCCCCTGAAATCTCCCAGATTTTGAAATCATTTGATTATCGTTTCCATGAGATTTTCCAGAATAGGAAATAGGCTGACTCTCACTCCCCTATGATACAGAAAACAAATTCTGCTCAGTAAGGAGGTCAATTAAGACTTAACGGTCAACAAAGGATATCCAAAAGAAAAAGGTAAAAGAGCTTGGCAATAGAAACTGTTGTCGAAGTGACAATGTAACTACAATACCCAAGAAAAAGGTAGTTCATCCTAGCATGAATGAAGCAAATTAAAAACAAGTTATACAAAGCATTTGGAGCATTCAAAAGTACCTCATGCACTTCTCTAGGCGTTGAATAAAAGGCCAAAATAAGAATATTTTCAGCTGTCATTTTAAATAATGAAAGTTCCACAAGTGCATGAACGACAATCATGACCATTGAGCATCTAAAGCAACAATTATATCAACAACAATATGGCAATCTATAATGAAGAGAACTGACGTCCAGTGTCCAATATGGTAATCTATAATGAACTGACGTCCAGTGTCCCATAATGCTCAAGCCATCATTATTACTTTTACAGGGCCAGCATTTGAACATGCGTAAAGAATCTAAGCTGAGTGCATTGCATTACCAAAGATAGTCCCCACAGGTCAATTGAATGGATTTAATGCAAAACAAAGACTGATAAACAACCGAATCACATTCAATTTGAAGCAAAAAAACTACTAGTACAAGCCACATAATTCACTGAAGATGGAATTTTAACTTCAGACCAAGACCATGAAAGCCTACCAAACACCTGGGAATTTAAATTCAATTAATCTAACAGCTAGATAGTAAGTAATCGCCATAGACAAGAACGCATATCTCAAATTAGCTCATAAATTCAAACTTTCAAGTGGCAGCCACTTGTTGGATGAACATGAATTATACTTCAAGCATAAAGGAAAACAGTGAATGTAAGACTAATAAAATAAAAAGCAAATCAGCATAAAGAAACAGAAGATATATGAATTTTCAGAACGCACTGTATCTACTGCAGACGATCCCTGAGGTCCTTGGCAGGATGTCGCAGCCCCTGCAACACCGACCTTATTCACAGTTCCAACCGCATGCCCTGTGAGAACATCAACTACCAAATCTCAAGTAAAATAAGAAAGGAAAAAGAAAGATCTCAAAAGCTGAAATCATGGTATTCATACAGCATTGGGAGAAGACTGAGCCAGATATCTCCTTGAATCAGTAGTTGAAGAGATGTACTTACAAATCCCAACCATGAGCAATGAAATGAAGCAGATTTTCTTAAGCTAACTTCTAAATATTTTCCGTTCACATTGGAAATTGAACTGGACAGATGTATGAAGTAGTTTGTTTTTTAGCAGTAAAATTAGTAGCATATCATATGTACAAATAAAAAATGAAAAGAACAGTAAGCTTTAAAAGTAGAGTGTCACCTTCAGTATTGGATGAGACCTTGAAACTAACAACAAATTCTGGATATATGTGTGTATTCATGTTCATATTCCAGACAATATAATGTTTTGGATTCTGAAGAGCATCCACTCCACTATCAAAGTCTTTGCTACCGGGATGGAATTGTTCACTTCCAGGGTGAAGTAACTCCATATTTCCCATTATGACACGACAGAACAACATGTATCGTACCCCATTTTCGTCAACATCACAGGATTTTGCACTGTGAACAAATGAAAAGTTCATTCCTTCTCTAACAAGTATGATAATCATAAAGAAATCACCAAATACAAAACCCAACAAGTCAAGTTATCAGAAGAGACAGTCTTAACAACCAATAACAACTTTTTTTCATGGCAGAGAAAGCCAGCAGTATCATATAACCTTAAAAGTACAACAGCACAAACCAACGATGGCATTAATACATTTATAATAGTGGATGCAGTGAACATAAATACAAATGGTGAATGAGAACTGTAACACAGTCACTCAAACTAGCCAGCACATCCGGAGGTGCCAAACAAGAAAGGCATATAGTTAACCTTTTCAAGAACTTCAAGAACTAAACTATGGCACCGGGCCTTTCATGTTTAAGGCATATATGAAGGGCAAATTTTGTAGTTTTTACATTTGTTTGTGCACTTTTTTAGAACTTAAACCACTTCAAAAATCAGCAGACACCAAAAAAAAAAAAACTCGAGGTGTATCCGTTTTGACGCACCTCAGTAAGTGCCAAACAATAAAGATATTCAAAGGAAAACGCATCAATGCATCTCTTCTGAAGCACCTCCAATGGTGCCAAACAAGACACATATGAAAAAAAAGCGCACCTCAAGAGGTGCCTCCCTTTTAAAGCACCTCTGAAGGTACTTCAGACAAATAAACAGCTGCAAGCCAAAGACAGACATCCCGCATGCAGTAGCTAGATCTACCAAAATACTAAATGACGAGCAAAGGAATAATAGTGCTAGACACCACAATATCATCTCAGTACCTTGCAGTAATCATGTTCAGCCCCTAATATCATCCACTAAGTGCGGAAATGTTAAGCTTGTATCAAGCTTCACACAAGAATCCAGATTAAATCAGGAAGCTTGAGCCAATAAAAAACCAATCTTACTACCTCACCTTCTGATGCGACACACCAATTTTACCTAGGACATAAGAAGCTAATCCCAATAGAGAAAACCAAACTTTACCGACATCTCATCATTCAATCGACAGAATGAGCATGATTCAAGTATTAGAAGAAAATACTGTAAATTAAAGAAAAAACCCACTAACCAGGTGTTAGAGAAGCTAGCTTCTGTGAGATGAACACCAGTGCCATATATGGACCTATTTGTGGCTAGCCCACAATGGCCAAGCCCATACATCATTACAGTCGAAAGCTCTTCTTTTGAAGAAGTAAGCCAAGCATATCGTACATTAGCATCCCCTCGAAATGCTTTAGTAATTTCAACCTGCTTCTGAAAAAGTTCATATCGAGCTTGCATCAGAGTACTTGAGCATTGGTATATGTCAACTAGTTCAACATCATCACCAGTGCTCATTCCTTTAAGGAATATCTTACGCACAGTACCACAGTCCAACTTATTTTCAGCCTCACTTACTCTAGTTAAATCCTTTTTCACCGTTTCATTGTTATCAGCATCTTCATCAACGTTTGGACCCTGTTTCCTATTGCAACTATTCTCAACTTCCGTACCATCACGGTTACCGACTGGTATTTGATCAACCTGAATTTTCTTTATAAAACCATTTGACTCTCCACTACATTCATTCATCCCGGATTGACCCATTCCATTTATTTCAATTTCCAGGTGCAGTTTTATTTCATGTGACCCACAATGCTCTTCAGCCCAGGGTTCCAGATCTTTGCCACCTTCAGGCAGGCATTTCCAATTCGGGTCATCATTGTCCTCAGAATAGATTTCTGGAAAGAAACAACTACCAGCTTCATCAATCCAAGCGATGGGTTGTTGTCGACCCGTCTTCAAGTCCAAGCGGAACATATGCAGAAAATCTAGCAAATAATGTTCACCATGTGATTTTATGTTCATAGCTGCCTTTTTCACCTGTAGATCTTTCCTAACCAAATCAACAAGATCCTGAGGAAAATTAATCCATCCACCATTCTCATAGAACATCAGACGCTGTGGCACACCGCTCCTTGCAAAATTTGAATAAGATGCAAGCAAGGACCGTCTAAAATGAGATCCACATCTCATGAGCTTGCTGTTGCATCCATATGATTTCCTTCGTTTTCCAGGCGTATTCAAGCTCTGCCTCTGTGGTAACCCTCTGTAAGTAGCTCCAGGAACAAATGCAGCATACCTACTCGCCCGCTTTCTCTTTAAGTCGAGCTTAACACTTCGACCACTATCCAATACCTTTGCGATCTTTGCTTCCATTTCTTTCTACTAGACCAATATCTATCAGCAAGTTTGAATCCAAAAGTTCGAATGTCAATTAAGACAGAACTCTAGACCACACCATTATTAGAAGGGCCATCACAGATATTTGTCAAATCCTTCCTGGGTACGAAAAATATCAAGTAAAAAGGAGTACAAGCATGCAATTATGTTATAAATAAAACCCTGACAAAATAGATGAGACAAGTGATAGAACCACAAACAAACGCATGCGTCATTGTGGCAACCAATTAGTACAACAATATATGACTTGAATATAAATAGAGTGCTCAACAGTCGCCTATCTAACTGAATTGAGCCTCCTTGCAATTAAAATGCATTGACAAAATGAGGAGAAAAAGTGAAGCATACTCAAGGTTACTTACAGTGACTGAAAATCAAAGCATTATGGACTGCTGGTGCTAACTCGTGATGTGGGGAAGAAGCAATTAATGCATGCTAGTCTCATCCTTAGAGTAGATACAACCTAGGAGCAGAAACCAATTCATTCAGATGCTCATAATTTGACATTGTAAAGCCGACAACATATCCCTCAAAAAATATGAAAAGAATGAAAAATCGGTAACAATTGCCTAAGATTGCAAAGATAATAAAACCTAATAGCAGGTTCACTTATACATATTAAGTATAGTCCATATATAAGTTATTCTCAGAAAATACATTCCAATAACTAATTAAACGAATTTTTTAATTGAACAAGCAATATGCAATTATATAGATCTTATATAAATAAAAAATCTAATCAAAATATAAATTACAAAAATATATAGAAACAATTATAAAAGTATGAATAAGCGATAGCACATTTTTCACTCTTAATGCCATATTTATCATAAATATCTACGACAGCCTGTTTAATTTCTCTTTCATAACAAGCAGTTCCATGAGAGGTAGTTAACTACCACATTTTAATGTAATTTTTGTCATTTTGATGATATATTCATGAATGGGGATTAGAATTGACATCAAAGAGGACTTCCTGGCCCAAATTGGATCAGATGTTCCTATCTCTCAACGGAAATCGGAAGTAACTTTGATATTTTAGTCGTTAGCCTAGTCTCTCAGGCCTCACCTTACCATCATTAAAGTAACCACTGCATTTCCGGGATTCCAACTAGTTGTCACATCTGACACCACAAAGATCTTTTATATTTGATTGATCTCTCTAGCTCAAAAAAACCATTATGCTTTTGTTACCCCATATCTCACAGTATAAACACAATACATTTCATGAAGAATTTCAGCATCCAACCCATAACTACTCTAATTCCTTAATCCTTGTATAATGTACAACAACAATTCAAAGGCACAAACAAAGGTAATAGTAAACTTCTTCATCTAACTACATCCCAATAAAGTATACAAGGTACCACAACTTCTTCAACAATCTCCACACTATAATTAGGAACTAGGAACTGAAAATGAAGTTTTTGCATTATCCATTTACCAGCAGAAACAAATGTATGAAACCAGGTGATTTTTACTTTCAATTTAAGTCTACTTTTAGTTAGAACAAGCCCTTTTTCCATGCACGGATCATATTTAGGACAAGCAATGCTATGCAAGTGCCAAAGCCCCTCTCCTTGCACAAAACTAAAAGGTAAACGAAGTTATTTCACACTCCACTTTTCTCCTTCTGCAATCCTCAATTTGTTTTTTTCCCATTCATTCTGCTCTGATTTACTAGAGCTAACAGCTAGAAATGATATAGGAGCGCATGAAGAGAAAATGAGTGTGAAAAATCACCTCCCAAAGGTAATTCATAGACTTTTACCATCTTAGAGCATGTCTTCTAGAATATCACCCTCCTAAAACTCAACGCTGCCAAATGATTACTACCTGAGGACTCCTTTTAGCAACATATAAAGAACTTTTGGTGTTCCTATAATATTCCTTACATTGATTCGAACATGATAATATACTGCTTCATGGAACCTGAAAAGCTTCCTTATGGTAATTACAAATTTTGCTAGTGGGGTCCTTTCGTGAATGATCCCAAACCCATATGTGTTTCTTTTACCAGTGGGGACTAGAGGAGATGGAACCAACTCTTGATTCAGCCGGAAGGATTTTCTAGGTTGAATTCAGCTGAAAGGTTCACGATCAAAAATCTTATGTATAAATAAAAAAAGGTCGGTATCATGTATTTATATCTTATATACAAACTCTTGTTTCCGCCGGAAGGATTTTCTAGGTTGAATTCAGCTGAAAAGTTTCACAATCAAAAATCTTATGTATAAATAAAAAAAAGCTCGGTATCATGTATTTATATCTTATATACAAAATCTGAAACCTATTTGAAAAACCATCCAGAAATTATAAACAGCGGATAAAGATATAATAACAAACAGATCAAAGCAGATACAATATTAGCATCAGCACACAGCATTAGATACAAATACAGAATTATAAGCACCTTATTCAATTAACTAAAAATAATAACAATCAGGTTATTAATAAATTTTAATATAAAAAAAACACTGTGCACACAGCTCAAACAGATAAGCAAAGAAAAACGTAAGAACCAATTCGCAATAATAGATCAATCAAAAGTAAGAAAAGGTTACCTCAACCCTGAAAGCAGCAACCCAATAACACAAGGGGCAATCAAGGCTGCGAAAGAAAAAGAAAATTGCTTAGAGATTACCCTAAAATCAACACACAGATGAAAAACATAAATGAAAAGGTGTAATTTGTAATTTAGAATTGTGGTTTACCCTCTAACACTCAAAGATCGACTCGCTGATTGCTTCAATTGCATCCATTGCTTGATAGCACTTAGTTAGAAAATTCAAAGAGATAAATTGAGGGGGTAATCGGGGGAAATCAACCTGGAACAAAATTAGGGATTTAGGCATTCAGAAGAGGAAGAATCAGGTGAGAGGGCAAGAGAAAAGGGAAGAATAGGTGAGGAAAACCGTAATTCATTTACACCTTGAAACCTGAAAGCTGAACAGACGCGGCTAAAAAGACCGTCTGCCGTAGAAGAAGGCGAAAGAGAAAAGTCAGAAGGAAACGGCGTCGTTATGGAAGAAGGGCCGGAGTCACGGTGGATTGCAACGGAGCTAGGGTTTCGGATGGGCGAAGATTAAGATTACAGCAGACGCTAAGTTTGACATGTAAATGCGGATGCGTTGCGTGGTGCGGATGAAGACCTAGAAGGTTATAATCTGGTGCGGTCGGCCTAGAGTAAGAGTCAACCCAAACTACGACACACGGCGGCAAAGAAAAAAGTTGCAATTATATTCGGCTCAGGCTTCGGTGCGGCGTACCCACCGAGTGACTCCATTTTTAGTGCGTTGGATTTGATCTGACGGTGGACACCAATAGAGATTAACAGATTTGGTGAAATATATATATATATGGGTAAATCTTTGACAAAAAAAAAAATAGGAGACTTTGGTACTTTACCAAACAAATTGGAACTAAAATATAGGCTTCACCATTTGGCCCAAAAGCCCATGGGCTTATGGGGGCCCGATAAGCCCGATGGACAAAAGCCCGGCCCAACCCGCTATGGGTCGTGGGCCAGCCCGGCCTGAGAGTTAGCGGGCTGGGCTTGGGCTTATGGTGTTCAAACCCGATAGGCCCGATAGGCCCGAGCCCGATAAAGCCCGATAAGCCCAGCCCGACTCGCCCGTAATAAACCCGGCCCATAAGCCCGAAAATATAAAATATTTATTATTTAAAAATTAATACTCAACCCATTCTTAATACTAATATTTCAACCCATACTCAAATCTCAGCCCCAAGTCCACCTAATTTATTTTAAAAAACCTAATACTCAATACTCAATACCCAATACCCAATACAAACCCTAACCATTCATCCACCTACTTAATAAGCCCAACGTTTTTGGACCCTTGAGTATTTTATTTTAACGAGACCACATTTTTGCACCCTTGTGTATTTTTTTTTCATTATTAATATTTTTTTGTAATTTTAAAATTTGAGACATAATTTATTGCAAAAGCCCACGTAAGCCCGATCCAAATGGGCTTAATAGGCCCGACCCGAAAAGCCCGATATAAACTCGGCCCGATAAAAGCCCGTGGGCTCTTTTTTATGTCATTAAGGCCGCCCGGCCCGGCCCGCAAATTTAAAAATTATTTAATAAGCTCGGCCCGGCCCAATGCCGAACCTTACCAAAATACCTTAATTATTGATTTTTTTAAAGGAAATTCATTAATGTAAAGAAAATGATGAAAGCATATATTTTACATTAAAAACTAAAAAGAAAATATTTTAGCGGAGACATTGGGTAGCTACTCCCATCATCTATACGTTTCTTTTTAGGTATTCAGTTTATCTTTTTTTTTTTAAATTATAAATAAAATTGTTGATGTACAAAATGTGTCAACTTAAGGAGCGAATGCTGCTCTACCACGTGCCCTAGAGTAGACCTGAAAAGGGAGAAAGTTGGTTGGTCGGTCAGAGTATAGGCACCGGTTTGGTACTAACCCAAAGGTACTTCGACGCCCAAGTCAGTACTCGGTCTGAAGTGTAAGGGGTGTGGTAATAAGTGTACTGCAAAAATAGTTGTCAATAGTAAATGCTTAGTCACCTTTATATGCCAAATGGACTCATTTTGTATGGGTGTGGTGAGTATAATAATTGTATTCTTTTGATGTGGGACAAATGTCAGCTACTGTGGGACCGACACGTGGAGATAAGGGATGTCCACGTGTCGGTGTTGGTCAGGCCCTACTAAGGTTTGCTCATCTGAGTGGACCTAGACCCCTTGGACTTATGTTAGGCGGAGGTACTGTGACAGGACCCACCCCTAATCCACCTGGATTAAGGGCTAAATCCTGCTCCTGTCTAACTTACGAGTGACACGAAGGTTACACTTATGTCCAACCTCCATGCGACACGTAAGTCGGACAAGAGATTCTCGACTGAACCGCTCAAAATCTCCGGAATTCCCAGAGCTTGCAGACTCTACTGTGGATTGCGTACGTGATGTCTCCGTCTCTCTCGACCAACAGCCCGCACCGCAACAACCTGGACGGTATCGAAAACATGAAAAGACTGTGAGTGGACAAAAATAAAGTATAATTTATAAAACAGTTCAATAAAACATAAGTACAGTTTTACCCTCCACGCAAAAACCAATGCATGCATATCCAAACATATTACGAAACCATTCATATCAAAACCATCAATGAAAACCATTATCGGAAACTCAAAGCAATCTCAAATACGGGAACTCAGTCCCAAAACTCATCAAATCCAGTTCATCCGGGCCACTGCCCAAAACCAGTGAAAAACATTAATCATAAGTTTGTTGGATCTCAAGTGCGCCCGAGTCTTTAAACTCAAAACCATGCGCAATAACCAGGCCTTCCCGGGATATCAACGAGTCTTTAAATGTCAAGACCCGACCCTTCTCGGTCAGGACCCGACTCATCTAGGACCATATTGTAATCTTTGGGCCTCGCCCTCACGGTTTTGTTTTCGGGAGCTCATGGTGCAACTTCCCAGGGGGTCACCCATCATGGAATTGCACCAGCCTCAACTCGCTTAACTTTGGGGTTCCAATCCCCTCCCCCCCCCCCCCCCCAAAGCCACTTGAGCTCCCGAAAGGCCTAGTGCTAAATAGGTGTGTGCCTACACCTTTAAGGCACACCACCATCCTCTCTCAGACCATTCCCCCTCGCAGGAATGTGGGATTGTCAGGACCCATCCCAAATATCACCTCGATATTCGGGACTAACCCTGTTCCCGTTAGACAATCACACTTAAAGTACCAAAAGAACCGCAACATAACCATAAGCATAACTATCAGACAAGGGAGAAAATATAATACAACTGTAATACAGAGCATAGCGTTATACAAAACAGGCACAAAAGTCCTACTAGGTTAATCTCGCAACGGAGAACGTCGTAAAGCTCTATGCCTCGGTCCCTGCCTCAACGTTCACCCCAACGCTATCACCACGGCCTGGAGGGTAAATTAAAACCAGGAAAATGTGAGTGGACTAAAGAGAATTAAAAGTTCAAAACACGATTTAAGAACAAAAGAGCTTTAAGAAAACAACAAGATTTTTCCCTCCATTTTAAAATAAAGTATGCATGCCTAACGAAGTATTAGAAAAACCGTAACATAAAACAGTATAACAAATGTGCTAAGATCGTATCATAAAAACCAAATCCACTAATGTTAAAGTCTGATCAAACCTGCTGGGTCTATCCGAGTCTTTAAACTCAAACCAGGCCTCAAATGTAATCCGAGTCTTTAAACGCCCGAGTCTTTAAACTCAACAGGCCTACGGGGGTAATAGCAATATATCCGAGTCTTTAAATCCCTGAGTCTTTAAACTCAATCCGGGCCCGTCCCCAGTCCATCCGAATTCGGGTCATTAAACCCATAAATCAGATCCAGCAAATTCAATCCAAAACCGATTGAAAACCAATTCTAATTCCATATCCAAACCCGAATCCGAAATCACCGGTCTGATGCCCTTCCGGCATCCAGAACCGTCATTCCGAACCCAAATCCGGAATTCCACTTTTTCAACTTTAAAATCAAATCTCGCTTCTCGAAATCCGATTTTAAAACCAAAACCGTGATTACCAAAATCATGTCTCATAATCCATTTATAACCATCGGAAAACAATTATAGATTGAACTCCCAAAAGCATAGCATCAAAATCAGAAATCAAGCTTTTTCTCGAAAAACGTGTGAAAGCCCGAAAATGTCTCGAAAAACGTGCAAGTAGCTCAACCACATATAACATCATTTAAAAAGCATAAAAACATACTTAAAATCATAAAACATAAATAAAATCAATTAGGCATGCTCGTTAAAAAAAAGGAGTCCACTCACGAGTCTGAAAGCGTCAATCGCGCTCCGTGCGCTCCTCAACCGTCTCAGGCGTCTCTCGTCCTGTCAATAGTCACAAAATAGGGTCACATTTACTTCAATATGCTAACCCTAATTTCCCCAACTTTTTCAGGAATTTAAACGTAATTTAAATTAAAACCCTAAACCGTCCGGATCTTCAAACTAACCCTAAACAACGTCCGATTAACCCGAAACCTGTCCCAATAGATTCGTTATCACATTTAGACTTAAAACCATGTTGGAAGGTTCCTCAGAATCCTCCCCACGCGCCCCCACGCGCCCCCACGCGCCGCCCAAAGTGGCTGCGCGTGGGCCTCACGCGCCTGCACCAGTGCACTGTTCATTGTCTTCTTCAATGGGTGAACCGGTCTAAACCGGCGTACCCGGTTCTCTGCCATTCCTCCATCATTTTCAACCATTCCAAACCCAAAAAGTTCGTCCAATTCCCAGCAACCATTTCAAATCCTAAAATCTAGAAATCCTAGCCTCTAACCCGTCATCCTCAACCTCGAAACAAAATAGCCCGAAACCCCTGTTTCGGTTCCCGGCCACCCAGACACTCCCCCGTCACGGCAACCACCTTAGACGACTCCTAGGAACCTCCTGAGTCTCACACCACTCACCAAATCCCTCGACTCAGTCCCAAAAGCCACGACTTTTGGATTAAGTAAAACGGGAAAAACAGGGGATTTTGAGCTTACCGTCGATTTGTCCTCCGCCGTTCGCACCGCCGTGCACCACGGTGTCCACTGGGTCTCCTTCAGCCGTCTTAGCTTCCTCTCAGCTTGGATTGGACCAACACACGGCACAACCACCACCAATTCCTGCGACAACCCTATGTTTCCTAGAGAAATCGAACTTCACACCCACATTGTTCTTTGCACGATTCTACTCCCAACTCCAGTCACCAGCTTCTCTTTTTCCTTCTGTCACTCTCACAAATCACAAAAACCTCACACACTCACTGAATCGATCAAGAACTTCACCGCCTCACCTCTCTGTTTTCTGTTTCTCAAACCCAAAATGCACGGTTTGAAATCGACCAAGTTATACCCGTGTCCATTGTAACCACCTAGAAACCTCTAGGTCACTTCCACGTGTCCCAATTCATATGGACCAAAACACAAATATCCAATCCCACTAAACCAACTGGCCTTATCTGATTGGCCCTAAGGAGAAAAGACCAAAATGCCCCTAGACTTAAAATTACCATTTTGCCCTTCAACTTTCCAGACCCATAACTATTCCGTCCGATGTCCGATGATAGCGTGCCGCCTGTCGTTGTACTCAGGACGTCGAGACCTATCTAACGGTCCTTGGTCTCCATGAAAATCAAAAGTCCAACAAAAAGTCAACATTTTCCTATATTTAGCCAAAATTACGGTAACGCCCTCAATCTTCCAAACGTCATAACTTTTTCTCCAATTGTCCAAATCGGACATGCCACCTGTCTACGGACTCGTGACGTCCTAAACTACGTCACCGTCAATGGTCAACGCTCATTCAACCTGTAAATCAAAAAGTCAACTTTTGACACACTATTCACAAGGGCAAAATCATCCTTTATATACAAATCTTTTACAAAATTATAATTGTACCCTTCTTGAAGGTACGGGTTGTTACAGGGGTTGTTCACCGTTCCTTACAGGACACGGGTCTTACAATCCACCACCCTTAGGGCCCAGCGTCCTCGCTGGCACGCTTCCCAGTCAAGGTCTGGTTCTGATACCAAATTGTTAGGACCCGACCCTCCTCGGTTAGGACCCGACTCATCTAGCACCATATTGTCCGCTTTGGGCCTCGCCCTCACGGTTTTGTTTTCGGGAGCTCATGGTGCAACTTCCTAGGGGGTCATCCATCATGGAATTGCACCAGCCTCAACTCGCTTAACCTTGGGGTTCCAGTCCCCCTCAAAGCCACTTGAGCTCTCAAAAGGCCTAGTGCTAGATAGGTGTGTGCCTACACCTTTAAGGCACACCACCATCCTCTCCCAGACCATTCCCCCTCGCAGGAATGTGGAATTGTTCATCGTTCCTTACAGGACATGGGTCTTACATTAAACTCAAAACACAATCACAGGCCTCGGGGGGTATCATATCCGAGTCTTTAAACTCAAAACATATACTGAGTCATTAAACTCAAAACATATACTGAGTCATTAAACTCAAAACACATCAATCCAGGGCCCTCCCCCCTTCAATCAATCCGAGTCTTTAAACTCAAAACCAGATCCAGCTAGTTTTCTTTTCTTTGTCCGGGCCATTTTTCAGTCAACCGTGAAAACCATAGAAAATCCTTTTCCGAATTCGTGACAATGATTCCGTAAGCCGGCATCCGGAACAACTGTCCCGAACCCAAATCCAGATTCCCTTTCCCAAATCTCGAAAACCAAATCCGAAATCTCATTTTTGAAAGCGATTTTCAAAACCGAAACCTCGTTTATCAAAATCCCAGAAACAGGACTTCAACCCCGGAATCACTTTTTCGAAATCCCTTTCAAATCCTTGAAATCAAATCATAAAAATCATAGTCAAATCGTAACATAATCGAAATCTCGTAAAACGTGAAATTCTGTAAATACCTCAAAAAACGTGCAAAATCGTAAATCATCCAAATCATGAGCAAAATCATAGAATCACGTATGAAAACATATAAAAACATATATGCATGCATCAAGAGTTAGAAATCAAAGTCCACTCACAGACCATTGCATTGTTGCCTCGATACGCGCGCACTTATGCTTTCCCGGCTAATCCGTTGTCCTCGGGTTTCCCGAACCTGTCCAAATCCCATACTAAGGTCACTATCTAATTCACAAAGGTCATACTAAAGCCCCATAATTTTTCCGTATTTTTAACTATTTTTAACCGAGGCCTAAAACCTTCGGACATCCTGAAACATGTCGAGACGATGTCCAATTGACTCAAAACATGTCCTCAAATGTTCGTTACATCGATTAGAGTAAAAACCGTGTTGAACATTTCCCCAAAACCTGCCCCACGCGCCCTCACGCGCCAACCCAGTTCAGACCGGTCCAGTCCAACTAAGCCAGCGAGGCCGGTTCTCACTCAAATCCAGTCCGTTTTCAAACCTAACTACTCCACTAGTTTCGTCCTACTCCTAGCAACAGATTCACGTAATAAAAACACGAATTAGAGTCCTGGAACCTTACCTCCTAAACTCGAACTTAAACCCAGAAAAACCAAGTTCTGCTTCCGGCCACCAGTTGTCTCCTCAGGGCACTGGTTCGAATCCTAAGCTCAATTACAACTTCCTAGTAATGTTAGTATCAATAGAACGAGTCAACAACTGTCCAAAAGCCACGACTTTCAATTTGAACCGAAACTGGAAAATAGGGGACTGAAACCTTACCTTCCTTCTGCTCACCGCCGTGAGTTCCGCCGCGAGTCTCAGGGTCCCCAAAAGCACTCCTCTGGTCCTCTGAACACCACCACAACTCAACTTCGATGGGTTTGATCGATTGGGCTCTCAGCCGTGCATGAAGAACCTCTCTGTTTTTACTATTTTCCCACCATTCCCAGCTTTTTCCTCACTCGACTTTCACCAAGAAATACTCAGTAGACTTTCACACTCCACCACAAAGAACACACTCAACTCACACGCCCTGAAAATGGATCGATAGCTCACGGCTCAGTCTCTCTGTTTCTGTTTTCTCCTTTGAACGATTAACAGCCATATTTAAAACCAAAGTCACCGTGTAACCGTGAGAAGGATGGAAGCCACTAGACACAAGCCAGGTGTCCCCCATTCTGTGGTCCAGGCCTCAAAATATCCAATCCTCTTTGCCCAGGTGTCCCTATCTGATTGGGCACAGTTCCCCAGGTGTGAAAAGACCAAAATGCCCCTACAAGTCCAAATTACCATTTTACCCCTCACCTTCCTAGACCCATAACTTAATCGTCCGACGTCCGATGATAGCGTGTCGCTTGTCGTTGTACTCAGGACATCGAGACCTATAACGACCAGCCCCGTAAATCGAGATTAGATTAGTGGTTAATGATGGATTAGTGGGGTTAATCGGTGATTAGTTGGACGATTTCGGACGGACGGTGCAAAATGACGATTTTGTCCCTAAAATGGGCAAAAATGTTGACTTTTTGTTCGGATGGTCAAATGGACTTTGACCGGTGACCGTGACGTAGTTCGGGACGTCACTAGATCATAGAAAGGTGGCACGCCCAATTCCGACATCCGAGGAGGAAGTTATGATGTTCGGAAGATTGAGGGTATTTTCGTAATTTGGTTAAAAAGGAGGAATTTGTTGACTTTTTACACGACAAGTTTTCTTCACACAAATCGAGGACCGTTAGATAGGTCTCGATGCCCTGAGTACAATGACAGGCTGCATGCATTCATTGGAGGTCGAACGACAAAGTTACGGGTCTAGAAAGTTGAGGGGCAAAATGGTAATTTGGCAAGATAAGGGCATCTTGGTCATTATGCTGCCTTGGGAACTGTGCCCAGTTAGTACTGGACACTTGGCTATTTTGGGGTGTGTGTCCATCAGATTGGGGACAAGTGTCCCACACTAGAAGGTTGTGGAACTTTAGTGACCGCCTCATTTTTGTTTACAAATGTGGTGCTGCGCGGGTTCGAGTGTGAAGAAAACAAAAAAAACAGGGGAATGCAATTTTGGGAGGAATCGTGGTTGCAAACATCTCTAATGGCATGACCAGTCTGAAGAAGAATGATAAAGGAAGTGAGAAGAGTGGGTTGGTGGTAGGATGTCGAACCGTCGTGGGCGGTGGCCACGACACCGTGGCAGGCAGGGCACTCTAAACCCGCGAGATGATCTTGATCCAACCAGCTGCAAATGTGGTTCTTTGCTTCTAGTTTGTTCATCAAAGTTGTTGAGAGTAGTGAGCTGAAGCTGGTGGTCACCGTGGCTGTGCGCGATGGTGTTCATAACGGTGAACGGAGGTAAGACCACCATGAGCTCTCTGTGTCGAATTGGTTATAAAATCGATATGGTGACCATCTCTGATCAAAATGATTGCTTGATTAAGGTTAGGAGGTCGAGAGGAGTTCAAAAAGGACCAAACTGGGGATGTAAGTGGCCAGGAACACAAAAACACAGAGGATGAGGAGTTCTGAGTTTTTCTTTGATGTATGAAGGTAAGTTACAGACCTCAAATTTATGTTTTGAAGTCGTAGATAAGTAGGGAAGGACTAGACGATTAGGTAGGATTAAACAGTTTGGGAAAAGCTGGAGAAATGGCGAAAAATAGTGGACGCCGGTTCGATCGAACCGAACCGGTTCGAACCGGCCTAGACCGGGTCGGTGAGAGAAATGAGACGATGAACAGTGCAGGCACGGGGCTCCTACACGCAGCCCCTTTGGGCAGCGCGTGAGGGCATGTAGGGCCCTGTTTGGGGAAGGGTCCAACACGACTTTTAAAGTATTTGATGTAACGAACATTTTGGCGCTAGTTTCGAGTCAATCGGACATCGTTTCGTTATGTTTCGGGATATCCGAAGGTTTTAGAGCTCGGTTAAAAATAGCCAAAAATGCGGGAAAATTATGGGGCTTTAGTATGACCTTTGTGAAGTAGTTAGTAACCTTAGTATGGGATTTGGACAGGTTTTGGGAAGCCGAGGATAGCGGAATGGCCGTAAACGGAGTAAGTGCGCGCGTATCGAGGTGACGTCGGAATGGTCTGTGAGTGGACTTTGTTTTCTAACTCTTGATGCTTGCATATATGTTTTAATATGTTTTCATACGTGATTCTATGATTTTATTTCTGATCTCGATGATTTACGGTTTTGCACGTTTTTGAGGTAGTTATGGAATTTCACATTTTACGAGTTTTCGAACGATCTTGTGATTTAACTGTGGTTTTCACGATTTGATTTCGGGATTTGGAAGATGATTTGCTTTCAATGATTTCAAAAGAATTTCGGAATAGTGATTTCGGGCTTGGAGCCCTGTTTTTGAGATTTCGAGATATGAGCTTTCAATTTTGAAACTGAATTTTGGATTTGGTTTTGATTCTTGGGAAGGAAGTCTGGATTTGGGTTCGGGACAGTGGTTCTGGATGCTAGCCTACGAAATCATTGTTTCGGATTCGGAGAAGGATTTTCTATGGTTTTCACTGTCGATTGAAAAATGGTTTTGGGTTTAAAGACCCGGAAAAAGAGAAAAAAACCACTGGATTTGGTTTTGAGTTTAAAGACTCGGATTGATTGACGGGGGGAGGGCCCTGGATTGATATGTTTTGATTTTGAAGACTCGGTATATGTTTTGAGTTTAAAGACTCGGATATGATACCCCCCGAGGCATGTGATTGTGTTTTGAGTTTAAAGACTCGGATATCTCGGGAAGGTATGGCTATTTGCGCATTATGTTTTGAGTTTAAAGACTCGGGCGCACTTGAGATCCAGTAACTTGTATGATTGATGTTTTTCACTGGTTTTTCGATGTTTTGGGCAGTGGCCCGGATGAAGTGGATTTGACGAGTTTTGGAACTGAGTTCCCGGATTTGAGATTGATTTGAGATTTGAGGCTGAGGCCTGGATTGGAATAACGGTTTTAATACAAGTTTTCAAATGGTTTTTCTTGGATGGTTTTTGATATGAGGTTTTTTAGATGAGTGATTTCAAGACTTGACTTGATATGCATGTATTGGTTTTTGCGTTGAGGGTATAAATGTACTTGTTTTATTGAACTGTTTTTAAACTTATATTTTATTTTTGTCCACTCACAGTCTTTTCGTGTTTTCGATACCCTCCAGGTTGTTGTGGCACGGGCTGTTGGTCGAGAGAGACAGAGACATCACACCTGCGATCCACAGTAGTTCGGTATACTCGAGGAAGACCGGTACCGTTTCGAATGGTTGGTTCGAGAATCCTTTGTCTAACTTACTTGTCACATGCAGGCTGGACGTCAGTTTAGCCTTCGTGTCATGCGTAAGTTAGACGGGATCGGGATTTAGCCCTTAATCCCGGAGGATTAGGGGTGGGTCCTGTCAATTGGTATCAGAGCGAGGTTTCGTGTGTTCTATGCGAGGTTTGGTTCCCAGAGTCGTTGGTTTGTCAACTTGGGTGGTGTGATGCTACTATGAACGTGATGTCTCGACGCGGAACAGCCCGATAGCAACCTGGATACGATAGTGATAGTACGGTGGTTGTTAGTGTCAGGATATTAGTCGCTCGATATGCAGTACGCGGTGTGACGTACGTCGGCTTAGGGCCGGAACAGTTAGTGTGTTGGCACTGGTTTTGCTTGATTAACCTGGATTGTAGCCAGTGAGCTACGGATGAGTAGGGTGGTCCACCTGAGGAGCTTGAGAGTAGCTCGTTGAGCTAGTAAGATACGTAGGCCAAGGAGACCGGTTGACGGTGGCCGGTTTGGCCGAATAGTGTTTGGATGTTGAGCTTATAGATTGGTGACCTTTTGGTCAGTTGGGTTGAATGGCAGGGTTTAGGAAATACTTTGAGATTCGAGGGATTTTTCCCCTAGTGAAGGATACTAGTTGATGTTGGTGAGTAGAGTCGCGATAAGGAATGGTCTTAGTCGGGTGTGACGACCCGAGTGGTAAGTCTGTAGTGAACCTGTGGCAATTGTGGGTTTGGATAACCCAGACGACGAGGATGATTTGAGGAACCCCGTGGATTGTAGTAAGAAGTACCTGAGGGAAACGGTGAGTTGGGGTTTGTGGTATCGTAATCCTTGTGGTTTGGGGCCGACTTACGGCCGGATCGGAGATGGTGCTGCTAGGTGCAGCCGAGGCAGTGGGTGCCTGGTGGATGACTCTGAACGAGGGTTCGTACTCAGAGCGAGGTAGTGGTGACCATGGGTAGGTCATGTATCAGGACGAACGGTTAGGATGCCGTTGGTTGATCAGAGTAGCGCAGTGGAAGAGCGGTGGACCTAGGATTCGTGTTGGATCGGGCTAGGTTGGTATGGACAGGTTTGACCATCAGTGGGTCGTGGACTCATCCAGATGTGTTAGAAATGCCGAGGTTGGCATTTGGGTAACGCCGAGGCCCGTGCTTGGAAACTGTTTGAGATTTGGTGATTGACGGCTTCGAGGGTAGTTACTGATGAGTCCGAGGTTCGTAAGCGTTGATTGTGATTCCGAGAGTTGGTGACTTGTATCCTCGCAGGTGCTTGGAGTGGAACCTCAGGCATGATGTGATGCTATCATCAGAAGGAGTGATGATTGATACCCTTTTCGGATGTGCATACACAGTGATTAACCGACATGTGAGTAGTTTTGTAACGCCCTGGAACTTCGAAGAATGTAATTTTGTAAAATAATAAATGAAATGACGTTTTTACCCCTATGAATAATATGGTAAATTTGTTGACTTTTTGATTGGTAGGTTAAACGGACGTTGATCGGTGACCGTGACGTAGTTCGAGACGTCACGAGTCCATAGACAGGTGGCACGTCCAATTCCGAAGATCAAGGAAAAAGTTATGACGTTCGGAAGTTCAAGGGCATTTTTGTAATTTGGACGAAAAGGGGGGAAAATGTTGACTTTTTGGTTGACAACTGATTTCCACACAATTTGAGTTACAGGTCTCGGAAGAGGAGGGCATTTTGGTAATTTTGTGCAGAAGGGCAAAATGGTAATTTGCCAAGCCAGTTTGAAACAGTCGTGGGAAAATGCCGTGCAATTGTTTAATCTGTCCTCTTATCAAGGAATTCTTTAAGGTTTCCCTGAATCAAGGTTTTGTTTAAGTATTTTGAAGATAATGTGTAACGACACGGAAATTTGAAAAAAAAAATGTGGAAAAAGTTGAAGGAAATAACGATTTTGCCCCTGAAATTGGGCGAACGGTTGACTTTTGGTTTGAGCGGTCAAACGGAATTTGACCAATGAATGTGACGTAGGTTGGGACGTCACGAGTTCATAGAAAGATGGCACGCCCAATTCCGACATTCGAGGAGGAAGTTATGATGTTCGAAAGGTTAAGGGTAATTCGGTAAATTGGTTAAAGAGGGGCCATTTGTTGGCTTTTTGATCGGGAGCATGTTTGGACTTTCCGTCAATACCGTTGGGTAGGTCTCAAGACGCTGAATCTGTAGACAGGCGGCATGCGTCAATCGGGGTTCGGATGAAAAAGTTATGGGCTTGAGAAAGTGAAGGGCGATTTGGTAATTTTTCAAAGAAGGGTAAAATGGTAATTTGACTGGACCTTTGTGATGAGTCAGTATAATGGTGACTAATCTGATTTGGGGAGTGACATCTGTCACAATTAAATGTGGATTAGTGGCAATGAAGATTGGGCGGTGTGAATTCTAATTGATAATTGAGACATGTTTAAATTAACCAAAACAAAAATCGTGTGTGGTTTGAAGGAAAAAACAGAGGACCCAACCTTGATCCTTCGATTCAATTATACTCAACCAACACCCTGTGAGGAACCTTGTGTAATTGTGAGAATTAGGACACCACAATTGAAGGACGGGGAGACTGGAAAACCCAGTTCGACCCGCACTCAAAAATTAGCCGTCGTTCATGTTTTTCCCAAAATTCAAAATTGGAATTTTGGGCGGTAAAGGAGGAAACTGAACATCCATTGAGTCTTCTGAGCTTGATTGGGGTGTAACCATCTCAAATTGGAAGAGAATTGAGACAGAAATGGATAAGAACGCACCTGGCGACGAGTCTGAAGTCCCATGGTTGAGTTTGAATACTCACGGGTAAGGTGGGCTCAAATTGAATGTAAATTCTTGATTAGAATGAAGATATGATATTGCCTGCGTGATTAATTGAAAGAAATAGCTCGAAATTGGGTGAAACCCGATTAAGAACCCATCGGGTATGCACCTCGAGTCGAGTGGTTTAGGGCCCAATTTCCTGAAATTAACAATACAGATCCTCAATTAAGCTTACTTCGATGCATATTCCTGTTTTAATTGTCGAAAATGAAGCTGAATTGACTGAGAACTTACAGGGTCGTATCGCGGGTTGAACAGCCTGTTTGCAGGAATTCGGGTGGAAGAGATGAACAGTAGCAGTTACTGTAGCAGCGCGTGGACTCACGCGCACCGCAAGGGGCTCGTGAGGGGGAATCTCGAGGTGTGTTCAACATGAAACTTGTCCTATTTAATGTAACGAACATTTTGGCACTGGTTTCGAGGAAATCGGACTCCGTCTCAATACTGTTTCGAGGGTCCGAAGGTTTATTTTATGTGTAAAATACGTATTTAAATCCCGGAAAAAATTGGGGAAAATTATGGGAAGTATATTGAGATGTTAGTGACCTTTGATAATGATATTGGACAGGAGTGATGACTTCCAAAAATTACGAAAAAACGTGCAGCTCGAAAAGCGAGCGATATGGACGGTGTGTGAGTGGACTTTTGTTTTCTACCCTAAATGCATGCATATATGTTTTAAATGCTTTAGAATATGATTTGACATAATTTGGTATGATTAATGTTTCGATATGATGATTTCCGGATTTTGGGAGTATTATATTATTATTTTATATGATTTTGGGCACGATTTTCGAGGAAACTATAAATCTACTGTTTTGGGCAAAGGCCCAGGATTTGTGATTGGTTTTGACTCGGATTATGAGTCTGGAAATCGATTTGATGAATTTGTAATGTTTTTTTTATATATCTTATGGATTTATGTGATAATGGCAACTGAGGTTGCGGTTACGCGGATTTGCGTGAAATTGATATGTTGGGCGTGAGACCCAATGGAAATGTGATTTTGGCTGGATTAGTATTTTCATGCGATTACATGATGATATTGATGGTTTTCGGATTTATGAAATCGGGACTCTGGATTTATGGATTTTATGAATTATGTTTTGGGCTGAGACCATGTATTGAAAATGGTTTTGATTTCAAATGCAACTGTTTTTCACTGGTTTTCATGATGATGATGATGATATATTGTGAATATTAGGGCTTCCGGTTGGGAATGTGTTTCCCCGGAATGAACCCTGGAGATAATGCTCACCTCCGGGATGAAAGTGTTTACCCTGGAGAGGTCACGTAGCACGGTCTGTTGTCGTGCAGCCGAGGGAGGCTCGACTCAGATTAGATGTGCTGTATGATATGGAGGTCGGTAAGTGATATGTTCATGACGACCTGGATTGCCGGCTGGTGATGTGTTCACAGCGACGGATGCGCGGATTTTGAGCGGTCCTTGAGCCTATTGATTTGCACGCGTTGCAGGGATAACGTGACTATATGAGATTGGATATGATACTGGATATGGAAATGAGTCCCGTGGTTTTTTTATTGTTCATGATTTATGCTTTATGAACGTTTATGCCCATATTTATTTTACTCATGATTTATGATATGCATGCATGTTTGCGAAACTGGAGGCTAGGAATGTCTTTTAATAAATGTATTTCTAAACTTTTATTTTTGTCCACTCACACCTTTTCTGTTTTATTGACCCTCCAAGTCGTGGCACAATGATCGAGGCTGATCGAGAAGTGGAGGCATGAATGGGCATAGGTACGATTATCCCTTGTTTGGCAAGTGCTGAAAGCAATTTCGGAACTTCAGTTGACTTGTCAGACGGGAGCAGGACCGGGCACGGTTATCTATGTCCTTTGGGGACGGGTCCTATCAAATTGGTATCAGAGCACTAGTTTGCGGATTCTGTTGCCTCATCATGCCTCCGAAACGTAAGCCTCGTGCGCAACCTGGTTGTGAGACTAGTATACGAGGGCAAATGAGACCTCGTGATGGATCTCGGAATGAGATTGGCCCTGGATTGGGGGTCATATGTTAATCAGTGTACACTGTGAACTACTAACTATTAACCACGTATTTTTATGGGTCCCAAGAATGAATGAGCCCATAGGCTAGAAAGGGAGCACATTTGGGCTGATTAGACCCGGGATGAGATTATTCTCAGTGAAAAATGAGTCTAGAATGTGATGGGATATCCCTTAGGCCTTATAGGTCGTATCAGATGTGATCCACCAGTGGAATTTAATTGGTGTTCGGGTATGCCAAGGGTGGCATGGATGATTGTACTAAGTTTGGACTCAAAAGGAGTCAAGATCGGACTCGAGAGGAGTCGAGACAGGAAATAAGACTCAAAGTGAGTCAGGATATTTGATAATGTATCACAGTAATGTATTAGGGCTCGAGATGACACGACCTACCCTTGATTGAGGAATGTTTGGCACATGGGATGCCAAGGATTGAGACAAAACTTCGGTGGGTCATAACTTTATGAATGGTTATTGTTTAACCCTGTCTACTGGGTTTATGGACATGGATGGGTCGTGTCGCTTTCACTTACTGATTGGAAGGTCGGGCAGAGACCCGTAATACACAGAGAATTGGACCTAGGAGGTGGTCTAGTGCAGTGGGATGCCAGTTGGGTCCACTGGGTGATCAAATTCTAAAGATAATTGTTCATGATTATGAGTCGTCTAGTCACATGATAAAACAATGGTTATATCAATTGATAAGGTCATATGGCGCTGTTGGGGTGCAATGGCGCAGGGATTAACTCCTGAAATGATGGTCGATGTGACAGGCGGGGGAATAGTTGGTAGACCCGTGATGAACTGTAGGGGGCGTGGTCGGATTGGAACCACATGCCCAGGGATTGCAATTACTTAGCAGGAGGCCTGAGTAGCCCCTTGAGTGATGACCTGGATACCAGTACTCGTGGTCATGACGTATGTATTCGGTAAGTCCCGGGCTATCCACTCTTCCCTGTCTTGAGATTGCACATTGGACGGATATGGACATGTCTGTGTTTGGTTGAGGTATGACAGTCGGTGAGCCGACTCAAATACGGATGTAAGAAATTTGATAATATTCATGTGGTAACCTTGGTAATGATATATAATGACATTGGTAATCTATCAGGTGGAGGGGGGGGGGGGGGGGATAGCCCCATTAGTGTGAGACTACCCAGGACGACATGTGTTATTTACCTAATGGCTGATCTTGGACCTCCCTGAACTTGGATGATTTGGATATAATCCTTGGGATGGACCTCGAGTATGTCGATTAGAGAGTGATATGTGGAGTCCAGGATTTCCAGAGCCTGTATTTCGGGGGGGATTTGAGGATTACCCTCGAAATAATGTACAGATTTTGGAATATGTTTCCTGAGGTTTTGCCAGGATGAGAGATCGAGTTTATGATGGAAATCATGTTGAGATACAAGTTGTTTCTCAGACACTTTGGTATGGGGCACCTATGGAGTCATGAGGACTAAAGGTGAAAGTACAGGACTTGGTAGACACGGGTTCATTCGGCTCAGTGTTGCCGTGGGGAACTGTAACACCCCGGACATTCGAGGACTTTAATATTGTAATTTAATGTATCAATTGACGTTTTTACCCTTGTTAATGGTATGGCCAAATTGTTGACTTTTTGATTGGTGGGTCAAATGGACTTTGACCTATGACCGTGACGTAGTTCGGGACGTCACGAGTTCATAGACAGGTGGCACGTCCAATTCGGACGATCAGGGTAAAAGTTATGACTATCGGAAGTTCAGGGGCATTACCGTAATTTGGACTTTCGGGGGGAAGATGTTGACTTTTCTTTTGACAACTAATTTTCTGTTGACTCAAGGACCGTCAGGTAGGTCTCGACGTCCTAAGTCCGTAGACAGGCGGCACGCCGAAATCGGACTTCGTACGAGGAAGTTATGGTCAGAAACGTGAAATCGGGAGGTTCGTGTCTCAGTTTTCGTGTCGAATATTTTATTCTGGAAATTCTGATTGGAGGGCACCTGGTGAGTGACAAGTGTCACTCACCCATTGGCTAGATTGGATCAGATCCACTATGGGATTAAATAGCATTTAAATCAACTTTTAATTTCAGCCCTTGGATCTGAAAACCCCAGATCCAATCCTCACCTTTGATCTCATTCTGAGATTCAATCCTGGCCCTTGATTCATGTTCCTGTTCAGTATTAAGATTCATGCACCCATGTGTTCATTCTCTCAACTCGTTTGTGCGATTCCCCCTTGGAACCAGCTCACCAGCCCTCATCACTCAACCCCACACCTTAGGCAACCAGCAACCACCTTCCTGACGCCGGCCACCGCTCCACGGCCACCCTGCACGGCCGGCATTCCCTCAAACCCGAGAAGGAAACCCGAGCAGCCCAAGTCACCAAACCATCCAAACCTTCAATTTGGGACTTGAACCAACGTACGGTTGGGATCACCGTGACGACGGGACGGCGAGGAACTGACCTTGACGAGGTACGGCGGCGACACGGCGGCGATAGGACGATAAACCCGTGAGTTGCCGTTTTCCTTCCCTGCTTCGAACCGTCTGTGTTTGACGTTAACTTTGTTGGATGATTGTTAGGACACATCTAGGAGACTTTGACGACCAATTTGGACCCAGGACCGGGACTGGAAAACCGTCGACTCGCCGGAGAGGATAACCAGAACCGGCAACCAAACTTCCCGTCGATTTGCAGGTAATCTCTTAGACCTAAAACCTAATTCTATTTACACAGAACCGTTGTAGGGATTAAGACGTGTAGTTAGGAATCAAACGGAACAAAAATGATCGAGAAATGATGAAATGGTAACCGGGTCATGATCGCGGGTCTGATCGACCCGAGTTACAGGAATACGGGTCAACCCGTCTGAGGACAGCGGTGCTGACGTGGCACCCTGTCAGACTGTCAGGTGACGTGGACCAACCGTGAGCCGACACATGTCACATGTCAGTGCACAGTCAGCACTGACATGTCAGTGACGTGGCCCAATCAGAGACTGCCACGTGTCACTGACATGTCAGTGACGTGGACCAGTGCCGTACTGACACGTGGCACATGTCAGATCTGACACGTGGCATGACAGATCAGTGGGGTGGACCAATCGGATGTTGACACGTGGCACCTGTCAGAGTCTGACATGTCAGACCTGACAGCTGTCAGATGACGGTGGGCGCGTTGACTGGCGCGTGTGGGCGCGTGTGAACAGTACTTTTTGTGGGACCACCACCATTCTTTAGGTTTCGACGATCCGGATAAAATGGCGGTGGTTTCGGGTCGATCGGAGATCATTAAGTTGGTCAAATTAAGGGTTATTGCATTGGGAAGCGCGTTCGGGCGGCTTTCCCGGGCCGGTTTCGGCCTAGGCTTTCATGGTTGAATGTTGGGGGTTTAAATTGACCTTTACGTATACTTTGGACTTGACAGGGATTGTACATTTGTACCAGATCGAGGGTATACGCTCAGTTTTCAGCAGGACTGTACTGTGAGTGGACCCGTTTTCATTAAACCCTTGCATGCTTAAATGTTTTCCGATTTACTTATATGTTCACATGCTGGAATCTATAAATGGTTTTGAGATTTCGGTTATGGCACGTTTCACGGTATTTGGGCATGAGACCCGTTTGATGAAACGTAACGATCGGTTCAGATTTTACCTATGTATACATATATATATTTGCATGTGGATATAAATAAAACGTATTTGGTACTGCACTGTATAGATTCTTGCATATTATATTGTCTCCTCCGGATGAGGTACCCCGGAGAGGTCACGGACGTCTAGTACGTCCAGCGTCTATGACGCTAAGCATCGGGGATGCTGTAACCGAACAGGGTTCGGGGATTGAACTCGGAATTGAGACCCGAGTGACACGCGTAGCCATGTGATTGTGACCTTATTGGACGTCAGGGATGTCAGACATCAAGGATGTCGGATTGGAGTGTATAGTGCAGTGGCTAAAATTATGGTTATGGTTTTATTACATGCCTTATGATTCATATTATATTATTTATGATTTTAAATGGTGCTGCATGCATGTTTGGAAAACGGAGAGGTAAATT
The DNA here is from genome assembly GCA_032719365.1 of Prinsepia uniflora. Lineage (NCBI taxonomy): Eukaryota > Viridiplantae > Streptophyta > Magnoliopsida > Rosales > Rosaceae > Prinsepia > Prinsepia uniflora. The sequence goes on along the minus strand of CM064873.1, from coordinate 13,731,718 downwards.
ATATGTTTTACTTATCAAATGATTTTATAAACTTGAGTTCGGTCCACTCACCCTTAATGTTTTTGGTAACCCCTCCAGGTCGTGATACTGAGGTAGAGGAGGAACCTGAGGCTGAGGCATAGATCTACTTCTGCGTACCTGAACCCCTGCTGGGTGGTTTACCCGCAGGTTTATGTTAGAGTCGTGCTCGCAACTTGTAATTTTGAATTTCATCCCTTGTCTGACATTCGTTTAATTCGGATTTGATGTATGACTTTAATTTGGTCATTTATGCATTTGATGTTTTGAGGTTAACATTGGTATGAATTATTGGGTGTCAGACGGGAGCAGGGCACGTCCCCTTGTGGTCCCTGTGGGATCGGGGCGGGTCTTGTCAGCTTGGTATCAGAGCACTAGGTTGTGGTCAGTACTAGGGTATGGTCAGCATGCTAGACTAGCGATTAGTACTAGTTACTTTTCGACTTTTAAGAATATTGTTATCTGATCTATGCCTCTTGACAGTTGGTTATGCCTCCTAGGAGAATTCCTCATACACGAACTGACGAGGATCTGGAAAGGGAGATGGAATGCGCGAGCATTGAAAGGGCTCAACGTTTGGGAGCCACTCCTTTCTGCGGGGGATCAAACCCCAAGGATGCTCATGATTGGATCACCAAGTGGGAGAGGATCTTCTCGGTGATGCACTGCCCTCCGGGCGAACGGGTAACCTTGGCGGCCTTCTTGCTAGAAGGAGGAGCCTACCAGTGGTGGCACGGACTCGAAATGTCTGGGTGGTCTGTCCATACCACTACTTGGGAAGCTTTCCGTTCCAGATTTCTGGACCAGTACTACCCGCGATCGTTCCGCGCGGCAAGGGAGGCTGAATTCCTGCGGCTGGAGCAGGGTGACATGTCTGTTGCGGACTACGAGCAAACTTTCAGGAAACTTTCCCGGTTCGCTGCATCATTCGTGAGCACGGAGGAGGACAAATGCCAAAGGTTCGAGCTTGGACTCCGGGGGGAGATCCGGGCAAGTGTGACTGCTGCTACTCATGCTTCACTGAGAGATTTGGTCGACGCTGCGGTGCGTGTCGAGGCCAGTCTGGCGGCACACCAGACACGACAACCTTCGGGCAAGGGGCGACGTCAGGATCGCCCACATCGTGGACCATCGGTCCATAAGAACCATAAGGGAGGGGGCTACAGGGGAGCACCCTCATCCTTCAAGGGTCGTGGCTGGTCAGGTCGACGTGGAGGCTCTCAGGGCAGAGGATCTGGATACAACTATGGGCAGCGCTCATCTTGGAGCGGTGCTTCTGGCGGGCATTCGGACAGGCCGAGGCCAGTAACTTGTTTTGCTTGCGGAGAGGAGGGCCACTATGCCAGTGATTGCCCGCAGTTGTCCAAGAACAATGACGCTGGGGGCTCTAGTGTGGTGCAGAGCACGGCTTCCCACACTAATGGAGGTCGCGGTCAAGGAGGTGACCGTGGTGCTGGGCGTGGCGCGCGCGGGCGCGGACGGAACGGAGGGTCGAGGGCCCAAGTATTTGTAATGACCCAGCAGCAGACGAGGACTGCCCTAGGCGTGGTCACAGGTACACTACATATCTTAAACCTTCTTGTACGTGTATTGATGGATGCGGGGGCTACACATTCTTTTATTTCGAAGAATTGTGCTGGTATGCTTGATTGTGTGGTATCAGCTTTAGATTGCGAATTGGGTGTTGGCACCCCGATGGGCATCGTGTACCTTGTGAATCGGGTGATTCGGAGGTGCCCGGTAAGAATTGAGGATGTGGATTTACCAGCAGACTTAATTATTCTGGATATCCACGACTTCGATATAATCCTAGGGATGGATTGGCTGTCGGAGCACGGATCACTCATCGATTGCTGTAGCAAGCAAGTGATTCTGTGAAGCTCGGGTTTGCCGAAGGTTATCTTCTAGGGGGAACGTGACGGTTCGCCTCCTGAAGTGATCTCTTCACTTACTGCTACCAAACTTCTACGGAAGAGATGCCAGTGTTATCTGGCACATGTCGTGTCGGATCAGGTTGATACGCCGGGTATCGACGAGATACCGGTGGTGCGTGAGTTTCCGGATGTGTTCCCGGAAGACTTACCTGGATTTCCACCATCGCGGGAGATCGAGTTTACTATTGAACTACTCCCGGGTACCCGACCTATATCCCAGGCACCATACCGGATGGCGCCGGCTGAGTTGCGAGAACTCAAGACTCAATTGCAGGAGTTAGTGGATTTGGGATATGTCCGACCAAGTACTTCACCGTGGGGAGCACCGGTGTTGTTCGTAAAGAAGAAGGAGGGAAGTCTCCGTCTATGTATTGACTATCGACAACTCAACAAGGTGACGCTGAGAAACCAGTATCCTCTACCCAGGATCGATGACCTTTTTTGACCAGTTGCGGGGAGCTCAGTGCTTCTCGAAAATTGATTTGCGGTCTGGGTATCACCAACTGAGGATTTCGGAGGAGGATATTCCGAAAACTGCTTTTCGAACCCGTTATGGACACTACGAGTTCCTGGTTATGCCTTTTAGCTTGACGAATGCTCCAGCAGCATTCATGGATCTGATGAACCGGGTCTTCCGACCCTACCTGGATAAGTTCGTGATTGTGTTCATCGATGATATTTTGGTGTACTCGAGGAGTGCCCGTGCACATGAGGAACATCTACGGTTGGTCTTGGAGAGGCTGAGACAAGAACAATTGTACGCCAAGTTGAGCAAGTGTCAGTTTTGGCTAAGCAGTATTTGTTTTCTGGGACACGTGATATCGACGGATGGGATTTGCGTGGATCCCCAGAAAACAGAAGTGGTAACCAACTGGGCTAGACCGACAACGGTGACCGAGGTGCGGAGTTTCGTCGGATTAGTAGGTTACTACCGGAGATTCGTGGAGGGTTTCTCCAAAATTGCTGCACCATTGACTCATTTGACTCGGAAAGGAGTGAAGTTTATCTGGGACGAGCAGTGCGATCGGAGCTTTCAAGAGTTGAAAGATCGATTGACCACTGCACCTGTCCTTGCATTGCCGGATGACAGTGGAGAGTTTGTGGTCTTCAGTGATGCATCGCTGCAAGGTCTGGGCTGCGTGTTGATGCAAACTGGCAAGGTTATCGCCTATGCATCCCGGCAGCTGAAGACCCACGAGTTGAACTACCCTACCCATGATTTGGAGTTGGCGGCGGTGGTTCATGCTCTCAAAATCTGGAGACATTATCTATTCGGCGCAACGTGTCGGATATACACCGACCACCAGAGTCTTAAATACTTATTCACTCAGAATGAGCTTAACATGAGACAACGGAGATGGTTGGAGCTGCTGAAGGACTATGACTGTACGATCGAGTACCATCCGGGTAAGGCCAATGTGGTGGCTGATGCACTCAGCAGGAAGTCAGCAGGATCCGTTGCACACCTAGGGATGGTGTACCTTCCCTTACTGGTGGAACTCCGGAAGGCGGGAGTTATTTTGGGTACGGATGCACATGGAACTTTGTTGGCCAGCTTCCATGTACGACCTGTACTGATTGATCGGATTATCGAGGCACAACTTCAGGATCCGATACTCTGTATTTACAGAATTGAGGTCGATGCGGATGGGAGACAGGATTTTACCATCCGGGACGATGGAGCACTTGTGAAGTTGGGCCGTTTGTGTGTACCTGCAGTGGCAGAGTTACGGGCCGAGATTCTTGAGGAGGCCCATAGTTCGGCCTATGCTATGCATCCGGGAGGTACAAAGATGTACCGTACCCTCCGGAACCATTATTGGTGGCCAGGAATGAAGAAGGATATTGCCGAGTTCGTAAGCAAATGCTTAACCTGTCAGCAGGTTAAGGCAGAGCGGCAGAGACCGTATGGGGCTATGCAGCCACTTCCGATTCCCGAGTGGAAGTGGGATCACATCACCATGGACTTCGTCTTTAAGTTACCAAGAACTCAGAGTGGAGTGGACGGAGTATGGGTGATCGTGGACCGGCTAACCAAATCGGCCCATTTTCTGCCAATTCAGGAAACCTATAAACCTAATCGACTGGCTCAATTGTTTGTGAAGGAAATCATACGATTGCATGGTACGCCGGAATCAATCGTGTCCGATCGTGATCCGCGTTTCACTTCCAGGTTCTGGCGGAGTTTGCAAGCTACTCTGGGAACAACCCGACGTTTCAGTACTGCTTTCCATCCACAGACTGATGGACAGTCTGAAAGAACCATTCAGACCCTGGAGGACATGATGAGGTCATGTGTACTACAGTTTCAGGACTCTTGGGATGCTCATTTGCCATTAATGGAATTCGCTTACAACAACAGCTATCAGGCAAGCATCGGGATGACACCTTATGAGGCACTGTATGGTCGACAGTGCAGGACACCTATCTGCTGGACGGAGATAGGAGAGCGAACGGCTGTAGGGCCGGAATTGATGGACTTGACCTTGGAAACTGTTCGTGTTATCAAGGAGAGCTTGAAGGCGGCACAGGATCGCCAGAAGAGTTATGACGATCGACGGATTCGAGACTTGGAATTTGAAGTGGGAGATTTCGTCTTCCTGAAGTTATCACCGTGGAAGGGGATTATCCGATTCGGTCGACGAGGGAAACTGAGTCCGCGTTTTATCGGACCATATGAGATCGTGGAGAAAATTGGCAGAGTTGCTTACAGATTGGCGCTACCTCCAGAACTATCTAGAGTTCACGATGTTTTCCACATATCGATGTTGTGGAAGTACGTACGTGATGCTTCTCATGTACTTGGGGAACAACCTGTCGAACTACGGGAGGATTTGAGCTTTGAGGAACAACCAGTGCAGATCTTGGATCGGAAGGACAAGGTACTACGTCGGAAGACGATCCCTCTCGTGAAGATTCTCTGGAGAAACCAGAATGTGGAAGAAGCCACATGGGAGCCTGAGGCTCAGATGCGAGAACAATTTCCTCATTTGTTTCTTTGAAATTTTGGGACGAAATTTCTTAAGGGGGGAAGGTTGTAACACCCCGGACATTCGAGGACTTTAATATTGTAATTTAATGTATCAATTGACGTTTTTACCCTTGTTAATGGTATGGCCAAATTGTTGACTTTTTGATTGGTGGGTCAAATGGACTTTGACCTATGACCGTGACCTAGTTCGGGACGTCACGAGTTCATAGACAGGTGGCACGTCCAATTCGGACGATCAGGGTAAAAGTTATGACTATCGGAAGTTCAGGGGCATTACCGTAATTTGGACTTTCGGGGGGAAGATGTTGACTTTTCTTTTGACAACTAATTTTCTGTTGACTCAAGGACCGTCAGGTAGGTCTCGACGTCCTAAGTCCGTAGACAAGCGGCACGCCGAAATCGGACTTCGTACGAGGAAGTTATGGTCAGAAACGTGAAATCGGGAGGTTCGTGTCTCGGTTTTCGTGTCGAATATTTTATTCTGGAAATTCTGATTGGAGGACACCTGGTGAGTGACAAGTGTCACTCACCCATTGGCTAGATTGGATCAGATCCACTATGGGATTAAATAGCATTTAAATCAACTTTTAATTTCAGCCCTTGGATCTGAAAACCCCAGATCCAATCCTCACCTTTGATCTCATTCTGAGATTCAATCCTGGCCCTTGATTCATGTTCCTGTTCAGTATTAAGATTCATGCACCCATGTGTTCATTCTCTCAACCCGTTTGTGCGATTCCCCCTTGGAACCAGCTCACCAGCCCTCATCACTCAACCCCACACCTCAGGCAACCAGCAACCACCTTCCTGACGCCGGCCACCGCTCCACGGCCACCCTGCACGGCCGGCATTCCCTCAAACCCGAGAAGGAAACCCGAGCAGCCCAAGTCACCAAACCATCCAAACCTTCAATCTGGGACTTGAACCACGTACGGTTGGGATCACAGTGACGACGGGATGGCGAGGAACTGACCTTGACGAGGTACGGCGGCGACACGGCGGCGATAGGACGATAAACCCGTGAGTTGCCGTTTTCCTTCCCTGCTTCAAACCGTCTGTGTTTGACGTTAACTTTGTTGGATGATTGTTAGGACACATCTAGGAGACCTTGACGACCAATTTGGACCCAGGACCGGGACTGGAAAACCGTCGACTCGCCGGAGAGGATAACCAGAACCGGCAACCAAACTTCCCGTCGATTTGCAGGTAATCTCTTAGACCTAAAACCTAATTCTATTTACACAGAACCGTTGTACGGATTAAGACGTGTAGTTAGGAATCAAACAGAACAAAAATGATCGAGAAATGATGAAATGGTAACCGGGTCATGATCGCGGGTCTGATCGACCCGAGTTACAGGAATACGGGTCAACCCGTCTGAGGATAGTGGTGCTGACGTGGCACCCTGTCAGACTGTCAGGTGACGTGGACCAACCGTGAGCCGACACGTGTCACATGTCAGTGCACAGTCAGCACTGACATGTCAGTGACGTGGCCCAATCAGGGACTGCCACGTGTCACTGACATGTCAGTGACGTGGACCAGTGCCGTGCTGGCACATGTCAGATCTGACACGTGGCACATGTCAGATCTGACACGTGGCCTGACAGATCAGTGGGGTGGACCAATCGGATGTTGACACGTGGCACCTGTCAGAGTCTGACATGTCAGAGTCTGACATGTCAGACCTGACAGCTGTCAGATGACGTCAGCATGACGTCATGCTGACGTCAGCAGTGACGTCAGCGATGACGTCAGCAGGGACTGTTCCTGCGTTGACCGACGCGTTGACTGGAGCGTGTGGGCGCGTGTGAACAGTACTTTTGGTGGGACCACCACCATTCTTTAGGTTTCGATGATTCGGATCCAATGGCGGTGGTTTCGGGTCGATCGGAGATCATTAAGTTGGTCAAATTAAGGGTTATTGCATTGGGAAGCGCGTTCGGGCGGCTTTCCCGGGCCGGTTTCGGCCTAGGCTTTCATGGTTGAATGTTGGGGGTTTAAATTGACCTTTACGAATACTTTGGACTTGACAGGGATTGTACATTTGTACCAGATCGAGGGTTACGCTCGGTTTTCAGCAGGACTGTACTGTGAGTGGACCCGTTTTCATTAAACCCTTGCATACTTAAATGTTTTCTGATTTACTTATATGTTCACATGCTGGAATCTATAAATGGTTTTGAGATTTCGGTTATGGCACGTTTCACGGTATTTGGGCATGAGACCCGTTTGATGAAACGTAACGATCGGTTCAGATTTTACCTATGTATACATATATATATTTGCATGTGGATATAAATAAAACGTATTTGGTACTGCACTGTATAGATCCTTCCATATTATATTGTCTCCTCCGGATGAGGTACCCCGGAGAGGTCACGGACGTCTAGTACGTCCAGCGTCTATGACGCTAAGCATCGAGGATGCTGTAACCGAACAGGGTTCGGGGATTGAACTCGGAATTGAGACTCGAGTGGCACGCATAGCCATGTGATTGTGACCTTATTGGACGTCAGGGGCGTCAGACATCAGGGATGTCGGATTGGAGTGTATATTGCAGTGGCTAAAATTATGGTTATGGTTTTATTACATGCCTTATGATTCATATTATATTATTTATGATTTTAAATGGTGCTGCATGCATGTTTGGAAAACGGAGAGGTAAATTATATGTTTTACTTATTAAATGATTTTATAAACTTGAGTTCGGTCCACTCACCCTTAATGTTTTTGGTAACCCCTCCAGGTCGTGATACTGAGGTAGAGGAGGAACCTGAGGCTGAGGCATAGATCTACTTCTGCGTACCTGAACCCCTGCTGGGTGGTTTACCCGCAGGTTTATGTTAGAGTCGTGCTCGCAACTTGTAATTTTGAATTTCATCCCTTGTCTGACATTCGTTTAATTCGGATTTGATGTATGACTTTAATTTGGTCATTTATGCATTTGATGTTTTGAGGTTAAAATTGGTATGAATTATTGGGTGTCAGACGGGAGCAGGGCACGTCCCCTTGTGGTCCCTGTGGGATCGGGGCGGGTCTTGTCAGGAACCCAGTGGTTACATGTTGATTTTGGGCAATTTCCTATTGTAACGGTATTGGGATAAGTATCCATCCTCATAAGTTAATGAATTGTGGTTCTATTGAACATATGTGATTATGGAGCCTATGGAGGGAGGCTAACCTGGTGATGATTAACAATCCTGAGTAAAAGAGAAAAATATGGTACCCGAATTCGATGTGGCTAAAGTTAGCCAATGGTGACGCCTTTGGATGGGCAAATGAACCGGTTATGTTTGTGAGTGGATGGGTCTGGTATTTTGACCATATGTGGATGATGTATGGTACTATTCTTGATGACTGGTGTACTCATATGTACAGATGGGCGTGTAATCTACTGGACAGATGTATTGAATGCCCTCCGAAAGAAAATATATGGTTGGATATGTAAATGTTAGGTCTGGTAGACCAGAGTAAGTTTGGAGAACATACGAATAATGGCCGGGATTAGTGTGAATCCCAGGAAAACAGATGTATTAGCCAATGGGAATTGTCAAGGGAAATTATGAGTTGTTTTGAGATTGGAGGAATAGGATTGATGAGGGATTCTCTACCATGTTTTGGCGGTTATGGCGATCGACCCGGAAGGAGGTCAGAGTTATTGGAAATGAACACTAAAATCAAATGATTACCAGTTAAGAACTAGTGATATGTCACTATGAGATTTGGGATTGGGTGAGATGTGCTTTGGTAGCATGGGACTGGGATTGCCGATGCTAACTGAACCCCCAGGAGTTTTACTTTTCTTACATGATTTAGGCTCGACCATGGTGACCCATGGATCGAGTATGCAGAGGTCATACCTCTGGGAAGGAATGTATCGGTCATATATTGACCATCAGGATGAAAATGATTTATAAACATAAAAGCTGAATATGTGATGAGGCGATGGTCGGGATATAGTGAGATTATCACCGCATTGTTGGGTCAGGTATTAGTCATGGGGAAGCTACTACGATAACCGGTCAAGAATTGACATGTCTGATAACATAAGGATTGGTGAGATACTGATATTGAATAGAACTGAGGTTAAGAAGTGGATATGATTTGTGATATCGTATGAATAATTGTACTGGTTCTTGGCAGACAGGATGTGGGCATCAGTGAGGCCCATGAGGATAAACACAATAGAAAGAGAAGTTGAATTCATTATGCTTAGTGACCCTAGAAAGGGGGTCTGGAATGATGAACTTGATGAGGGGCAGGAGTTCCCGATTTTGGCCTAGTGGCTTACTGGCCTATGTGTGATAGATCATGTCATGAGTGGATGACATGTGATTGGGATGATGGTACTCGTACTTATGACTTCTAGATTGTGTGTATACTCGGACGTTGAGCAAGGCTCCGTATTTCGAGTAGGCTTGGATACGACTGTCCGTGGGGCAGGGGTTATAGAGAGATATGTCTCGATGTTGACCCAGTGACAGAGACTGGATTGTTGAGTTTCCATAAGTTTGATTTAGACTGACATTCGGTTTGGTTGAACGAGAAGAATATGCGATTAATTGTGTTTCTGATTCACATACATATACGAGTGATTATGGATTTGACTATCAGGGTACTACTGATTGGAATTTCGAGGACGAAATTCCTTAAAGGGGGAAGGTTGTAACGACCCGGAAATTTGAAAAAAAGAAAATGTGGAAAAAGTTGAAGGAAATGACGATTTTGCCCCTGGAATTGGGCGAACGGTTGACTTTTGGTTTGAGCGGTCAAAATGAATTTGACCAATGTCTGTGACGTAGGTTGGGACGTCACGAGTTCATAGACAGGTGGCACGCCCAATTCCGACATCCGAGGAGGAAGTTATGATGTTCGGAAGAATAAGGGTAATTCGGTAAATTGGTTAAAGAGGGTCCATTTATTGACTTTTTGATCGGGAGCATGTTTGGACTTTCCGTCAATACCGTTGGGTAGGTCTCGAGACGCTGAATCCGTAGACAGGCGGCATGCGTCAATCGGGGTTCGGATGAAAAAGTTATGGGCTTGAGAAAGTGAAGGGCGATTTGGAAATTTTTCAAAGAAGGGTAAAATGGTAATTTGACAGGACCTTTGTGATGAGTCAGTATAATGGTGACTAATCTGATTTGGGGAGTGATGACAGGACCCATCTCAATCCCCCCGGGATTAGTGCGGGATGACCCTGCTCCCGTCTAACACGAAGTGTCAGACAAGGGATATTTCCGACCTTTACCCTCCCGGGCTATCAGAGTACGCCAGGATCCGGAGGAGGTATGTGATATCTCGATCTCTGCTACAGTCCACACCGTATCCAACCTGAAGGGTATTAAAAACAGAAAGACTGTGAGTAGACAAAAATAAAGAATTTATAAAAACATTTCATCAAAGACCTTTATACCCTCCACTAAAAAGCATGCATGCATAGTAAAACCATTTATCCAAACACATAAGTTTAAACAACCATAATTAGGGTCTCAGCCCCAAATTCTATAAATACAAGTTCTACGGGCTCCTGCCCAAAACCATTTACAGAAAACCATAACATAGTAAACATATGTGGGATCTCAGCCCAAAACCATTTATCATCATAAAACATAATTTCCCAAACCAATTTAAATCATGTTTATCCCTTATATTCATATCCAGAACCTGTCACGGTAAAATAGAGCTACACGTGTGCTAACCGGGGTCTCAAACCCAAGTCTCTCCAGGGTCCACCCAGGTCAATGTTCGTAGATCAATGACCCTCCCTGGAGGTAACGAACCATGCCCATCCTGAGAGTAAGGAACCCAACTGGGGGGCGACTCCACTCAGTCAGTGCTCCGTGACTACTCCGGGGTCCACCCATGCCAACGACCCTCCCCGGAGGAGACAATCATATATAAAGGATGGCATATGAAAAACCTTTTGAAATCATTATTTAAATCTTCAAGGATTCATGCCCGGCCCTCATAAGCCGTCATGAACCATAAAACCTTTCATGGGTTCATGCCGGTTCCCATTAACCGTCATGACCCATAAATCCATTTCAAGGGTTCATGCCGGTTCCCATAAACCGTCATGAACCATAAAATCCTTTCATGGGTTCATGCCGGTTCCCATAAACCGTCATGACCCATAAAAACCATTTGTAACACATAACTGGGCCCTAGGCCCGAATCCACATAGAAACTGGACCCCCGGCCCGAATTGTAAATCAATTGGGCCTCCGGCCCGATTCCGTAAATCAAATGGACCTCAAGTCCGAGAATTACGTTTTCAAATCCAAAATCATTTCATGAAATCATATCCAAAACCACAAGAAAGGAAAATCAGTGTAAAACCGAAAACCTCGATTTACGTGCAAGCACGTAAATCGCCTCGAAATACGTGAAACCATATAATTCACAATCTTCCAAATCAACATCATAAAATCATATTCATAATCCATTTGGAAATCCAAAACCATTTCATTTAGACCAATAAAGACATACAGCCCCATATAGGCACTGTATAGGGCCGAAACCTCAAAATACGTGCCTATACGTAACCGCACATCCAAATGCACTCATGGAATCACAAACAAGTATTTAAAACATATAATAAACATTTATGCATGCACCAATTTAGAAAACAAGGTCCACTCATAGACCGTCCGAGCTGCCACCTCGATTTGCGTGCCATAGGCTCTCCCGAGCCGATCGCTATCACCGGGACTCCCAAACCTGTCCAAATTTTAATAGAAGGTTACTAACTACTTAATTAACCTCCTATCAAAGCCCCGTAATTTTCCCGAACTTTTAACTATTTTTAAACCGACCCTAAACCTTCCGAAACCTCGAAACATATCGACACGATGTCCGATTGACACGAGACCAGTCCCAAAATCTTCGTTACATCGAATAGAAGATTTCCCGTGTTGAACACTTTCCCAAATTATGGACCACGCGTCCTCACGAGCCCCTAGAAGGTCGAAAATACTGTTCATCATCACCTACCCCTGAAAACCGGTTTTTTTTCTGGTTTTGGACCGGCTACTGTAGCAGTACTGTTCCGAACCGGCGAGAATTTTTCAGAGGTTTTCTCCCTCTATTTTGGTCCGATTTCAACCCTAATTAATCCTATAATTCCTATTTCTTCATTCCCTATCATTTCCAATCATCAAAACAACCTAAAAACATCAAAATTCCATGGTTCAATTCTTGAACCATACGGTTCAAACGTCCTAAAATTCTCCCATGGCTTCACAGCCGTCCAACCCCATTAGAAACCTTCCTATTAAGTCCCTAGCAACCTAATAATCACTTCCTAGGCACCCAAAAGCAACCATAATGCAAGAATCGAAATTAAATGGAAAAATGGACAAACCGAGCTACCTTCGGGTTTCTCCTCCTCTCGCCGCCGTGGACGGCGGTTCTGGCCGGAAACCACTTCCTCTTGTCCTCTCTTCCATCCCTGGTATCAGTCCTAGTCCCTTGAGTGAAGGTTGGGTGGGTTTTGGGTGAATGGTTTGGATGAGAAAGTGATATCGGGGGAATGGTTTTGAAATGAAGAAAATGGAAGGAAATGCACGGTGCATGAAGGGAGAAATGGTGTCCATTGGATGGGTGACACTTGTCACTCATCCATTGGGCCTCCATTAAATATCTGGGCCCCACAAAAGTCCAAAAGTTAACTCGTTCCGTAATTCGTGCAATAATGCACTTGAACTTCCGTGAACCGTAACTTTGTCGTCGAACGTCCGAATTCGACGTGCCACCTGTCTATGGATTCGTATCGTCCTTATCTACGTAACGGTCTTTGGTCCTTGGCCATCGGACCTCCCGGTCAAAAAGTCAACATTTGACCCCTTTTAACCAAAATTACCAAAATGCCCCTAAACTTCCGAACGTCATAACTTCTTCCTCGAACGTCGGATTTGAACGTGCCACCTGTCTATGAACTCGTGACGTCACGAACTATGTCACGGTCATCGGTCAAAGTCCATTTGACAGCCCGAATGAAAAGTCAACGTTTTGCCCACGCCCAAGGGCAAAACGGTCATTTTGCATCGTTCGTCCGATTTCGCTCTACTAATCACGGATTAGCCTCACTAATCGTGATTAGTCACTAATCTAATCATGGAATTTGGGACGGGTCGTTACAAGTGACATCTGTCACAATTAAATGTGGATTAGTGGCAATGAAGATTGGGCGGTGTGAATTCTAATTGATAATTGAGACATGTTTAAATTAACCAAAACAAAAATCGTGTGTGGTTTGAAGGAAAAACAGAGGACCCAACCTTGATCCTTCGATTCAATTGTACTCAACCAACACCCTGTGAGGAACCTTGTGTAATTGTGAGAATTAGGACACCACAATTGAAGGACGGGGAGACTGGAAAACCCAGTTCGACCCGCACTCAAAAATTGGTCGTCGTTCATGTTTTTCCCAAAATTCAAAATTGGAATTTTGGGCGGTAAAGGAGGAAACTGAACATCCATTGAGTATTCTGAGCTTGATTGGGGTATAACCATCTCAAATTGGAAGAGAATTGAGACAGAAATGGATAAGAACGCACCTGGCGACGAGTCTGAAGTCCCATGGTTGAGTTCGAATACTCACGGGTAAGGTGGGCTCAAATTGAATGTAAATTCTTGATTAGAATGAAGATATGATATTTGTCAGGACCCGTCCCAAATATCACCTCGATACTCGGGATGAACCCTGCTCCCGTCTGACAATCACACTTACAGTACCCAAAAAACCTTAATACAACTAGAAGCATAACTATCAGACGAAGGAGTAAATATATACAACAATAAGCCAGAGCATAGTTCTACAAAATGGGCACCAAAAGTCCTACAATTCTGAGTCCGCAATGGAAGAACGTCGGAAGCTCTATGCCTCGATATCTGCCTCAACGTTCACCCCAGCGCTATCACCACGACCTGGAGGGAAATTAAAAAAAACAGAAGGTGTGAGTGGACCAAAAGGAATAAAATTTTTAAAACCGTTTACCAGCGAATCAAAGTAAGGAAATAAAATCATTTGTTCCCTCCGGTTTAAAACCAGGCATGCCCAACGAAGTATTAGAAAAATCATAATATGAAACATCATAAGAAACAGAAACACTATAAAACTGATATAGAAACCAGAGTATAAACCCGATCAAACCTGCTGGACCTATCCGAGTCTTTAAACTCAACCAGGCCTCACATATAAATCCGAGTCTTTAAACTCCCGAGTCTTTAAACTCAATAGGCCTATGGGGGTAATATCGTAAATATCCGAGTCTTTAAACTCCCGAGTCTTTAAACTCAATCCGGGCCCGTCCCCCGTCAATCAATATCCGGGTCTTTAAACCCATATCCAGATCCAGCAAATCTAATCCATTTCAGTGTAAAACCATTCCGAAACCCATCACCAAACTCGAATTCGGAATCCCGAGTTCGAAGCCCTTTCGGCGTTCAGAACCGACATTCCGAACCCAAATCCGGAAAAAGATCCATGTTCATAACAAAACCATAGGAAAATCCCAAATCATATTCCACAACCTATTTACCATCATCAGAAAACGTTTTTAGGTTGAATTTCTGAATTATAACATCAACATCTGAAAACCCGCTTTCCTCGAAAAACGTGCAAAATCCCGAAAATGTCTCGAAAAACGTGCAAACATCTCAATCACGTATAATCATCATCAGGACATAAAAACACACATAGAAATCATAAAACAGTAATAAAAACAGTTAGGCATGCTCGGAAGTAAGAAAGAGTCCACTCACAGTTCACAACACGTCACTCGCGCCCCGTGCGCTCCTCAACCGTCTCTGGTGTCTCCCGTCCTGTCAATAGATACCAAATAGGGTCACAATTATATCACGGATACCTTCCCTATTTTCCCCAATTTTTCGGGAATTTAATAATATTTTAATCATAAACCCTAAACCGTACGGATTCCCGAACCATCCCGTAACACCGTCCGATTAACCCGAAAACTATACCATTGGATTCGTTAGAACATTTAGGACTAAACTCATGTTGGAAGCTTGGCCGGATTCCTCATCACGCGCCTCCACGCGCCGCCCAAAGTGGCTGCGCGTGGGCCTCACGCGCCTGCTACAGTGCCACCGTCTTCCTTGCCCGAACCCGGTTCGCACCAGACGGCAACCCGGACCGGCGAGAGCCGTTCTCCGCCGTCCGGCCACCATTTCCCCTCCTATCTTCACCTAAAGCTTCGTCCACTCTCAAAGAATCCATCCCCCTCACTCTCTTGGTTCGACTCGATCCATAGCTTCACAACTGAAGCTCGAAAGAAAAACAAACCAACCTCTGTTTTCCTTTTCGGCCACTCAGCACGTCCCCCTTCACGGTGGTCACTCCAAACTCCTTCCACGACTTCACTGAACCACACACAACTCACGGGAACCCTCGATTCATCCTCCAACTCCACGATTTTCCGTTTGAAAATCACGGCTAAACAGGGTACAGAGTACCCGCCGTCGAACCACCTCCCACCGTGAACTTCCCGTCACGGCAACCACCATAAACGACTCCTAGGACCTTCCTAAACCTCCCTTCACTCACCAAACCCTTCGATTCTAGCTCTAGGTCCACGACTTTTGAAATGAAAATCCACGAAAAAACAGAGTAAAAGAGGTTACCTTCGATTCCGGCGCCGTCGTGAGAACCGTCACCCACCACGGTGCTCGTGGGACTCCCCGTAGCCTCCTGAGTCTTCTAGTGGCTTGAATCGGTCCACCACACAACACAACAGTCACCACCGTCCACTGCCTCCTCTGTTTCTTTCAAATATCCAGCCGGCCACCACGTCGCCTCCGTGCACGGTTGCAGCCCCAAACTGTGATCACCAGCACCGCCTAGCTTCACTGTCTCTCTCTCAACTCACTCTTCCCTCTCCCTTGCACTGAATCGATCACCGCCTCACCCAACACTTCTCTCTGTTTTCTGTTTCCTTCGAAGGTGTGCACGGTTCAAATGGGGATAACGTGTGGCCGTGCACACTTGAGAACGTAGTGGAACCATCCAGTCCCCTGCACGTGTCCACCAACCATAGGCCAGCCCAAAAAATCTCTGCCACCTGCCCTTATCTGATTGGGCTGAGGGAAAATGACCAAAATGCCCCTCCTGCACAAAATTACCATTTTGCCCTCAGACTTTCCAGACCCGTATCTTTTCCGTCCGACGTCCGATGACAGCGTGCCGCCTGTCGTTGAACTCAGGACGTCGAGACCTATCCAACGGTCCTCGGTCTACGTGAAAATCACAAATCCTCCAAAAAGTCAACATTTCCCTTATTGACTCAAAATTACGGTAACGCCCCCAACCTTCCGTACATCATAACTTTTCCTCCGGTTGTCCGAATCGAACCTGCCGCCTGTCTACGGACTCGTGACGTCCTAACCTACGTCACGGTCAAGGGCTAACACTCATCCAATCGATAGTACAAAAAATTCAACTTTTCGTCTACTATTAACAAGGGCAAAATCGTCCTTTTTTTTTACAAAACTTCACAAAAATTACATTTTTACCCTTCCCGTAGGTACAGGTTGTTACAATATTGCCTGCGTGATTAATTGAAAGAAATAGCTCGAAATTGGGTGAAACCCGATTAAGAACCCGTCGGGTATACACCTCGAGTCGAGTGGTTTAGAGCCCAATTTCCTGAAATTAACAATACAGATCCTCAATTAAGCTTACTTCGATGCATATTCCTGTTTTAATTGTTGAAAATGAAGCTGAATTGACTGAGAACTTACCGGGTCGTATTGCGGGTTGAACAGCCCGTTTGCAGGAATTCGGGTGGAAGAGATGAACAGTAGCAGTTACTGTAGCAGCGCGTGGACTCACGTACAGCTGCTTGCGGCGGCGCGTGGGGGCGTGTGAGGGGGAATCTCGAGGTGTATTCAACATGAAACTTGTCCTATTTAATGTAACGAACATTTTGGCACTGGTTTCAAGGAAATTGAACACCGTCTCGATATTGTTTCGAGGGTGCGAAGGTTTATTTTATGTGTAAAATACGTATTTAAATCCCGGAAAAAAATTGGGGAAAATTATGGGAAGTATATTGAGATGTTAGTGACCTTTGATAATGATTTTGGACAGAAGTGATGACTTCTGAAAATTACGGAAAAACGTGCAGCTCGAAAAGCGAGCGATATGGACGGTGTGTGAGTGGACTTTTGTTTTCGACCTTGAATGCATGCATATATGTTTTAAATGCTTTAGAATATGATTTGACATGATTTGGTATGATTAATGTTTCGATATGATGATTTCCGGATTTTGGGAATATTATATTATTATTTTAAATTATTTTGGGCACAATTTTTGAGGAAACTATAAATCTGCTGTTTGGGCGAAGGCCCGGGATTTGTGATTGGTTTTGACTCGGATTATGAGTCGGGAAATCAATTTGATGAATTTGTAATGTTTTTTTTTGATATATCTTATGGATTTATGTGATAATGGCAACTGAGGTTGCGGTTACGCGGATTTGCGTGAAATTGATATGTTGGGCGTTAGACCCAATAGAAATGTGATTTTGGTTGGATTAGTATTTTCATGTGATTACATGATGATATTGATGGTTTTCGGATTTATGAAATCAGGACTCTGGATTTATGGATTTTATGAATTATGTTTTGGGCTGAGACCCTATATTGAAAATGGTTTTGATTTCAAATGCAACTGTTTTTCACTGGTTTTCATGATGATGATGATATATTGTGAATATTAGGGCTTCCGGTTGGGAATGTGTTTCCCCGGAATGAACCCTGGAGATAATGCTCACCTCCGGGATGAAAGTGTTTACCCTGGAGAGGTCACGTAGCACGGTCTGTTGTCGTGCAGCCGAGGGAGGCTCGACTCAGATCAGATGTGCTGTATGATATGGAGGTCGGTAAGTGATATGTTCATGACGACCTGGATTGCCGGCTGGTGATGTTTTCACAGCGGCGGATGCGCGGATTTTGAGCGGTCCTTGAGCCTATTGATTTGCACGCGTTGCAGGGATAACGTGACTATATGAGATTGGATATGATACTGGATATGGAAATGAGTCCCGTGGTTTTTTTATTGTTCATGATTTATGCTTTATGAACGTTTATGCCCATATTTATTTTACTCATGATTTATGATATGCATGCATGTTTACGAAACTGGAGGCTAGGAATGTCTTTTGATAAATGTATTTCTAAACTTTTATTTTTGTCCACTCACACCTTTTCTGTTTTATTGACCCTCCAAGTCGTGGCACAATGATCGAGGCTGATCGGGAAGTGGAGGCATGAATGGGCATAGGTACGATTATCCCTTGTTTGGCAAGTGCTAAAGGCAATTTCGGAACTTCAGTTGACTTGTCAGACGGGAGCAGGACCGGGCACGGTTATCTATGTCCTTTGGGGACGGGTCCTGTCATAATGGAAGCTTGGTGGTGTGGGTTGGACAGAAAAACAGGGTACAGGGACCATTTTAAAACTGGGTTTTGGGGACTTTTGCGGGAACAGAGTTTTAGTGGGTATGAGAGAGATTCCCACGAGTGTTGGCTGAACGTTCGGTTATCAGAGAGTTAGAAGAATTTGATAGAGTCATTTTCTACGAAGGAAACACTGAGAGTTTGAGAGAAAACAAAGTTCAGAGAAATTGGGAATTTGGAGGGAAAATCGATTTTTAATTTGTGAGTCGAGTTGGACAGAAACAAGGATTGTGTTAGCCTTCTGGGAAGTTTTGGAACTCAACCACATCGATTTCGAAGGGAATCGATCACAGATTGGCCAAGAACTGAAGCATCTGGTTCTGTAAATTTTCGAGGTTGAAGACGCCTACTTGCAGGTAAGCTTTCCTGAAATTGGTTGTGTTATAGTGTTCGTTTAGATCCCCTAAAGCTTCTGTCTAGGTTATTTGAAAATGGAACTGATTTGGGTGAGTTTCAGAAGTCGACCCGTTCGACTGTTCAAGTGTTAATTGATCGATTTAGGGCATGTCGAAGATAATTAAGGAATGTTATCTTAAATTAAATTGATAAGGAGTGATTAGGTGGAAGAAGGGAAGGTTTCGAGTGTGGATTGAGGGGTAATTGGTCGGGTCGAGTCGCGGGTTGAGGACCCGTTTAACAGACTAACGGGTGAAGAAGATGACACTGTAGCTGTAGTGCTAGGCGCGTGGCTTCACGCGCAGCCACTTTGGGCAGCACGTGAGACCTTGTTTCCGATCACGGTCAACTTGAGATTTGATCCTTTCAGTTTATTGAACATTTTTTATTTAAAGTTCGAGTCGATCGGATGTCGTTCGGGATAGTTTTGAGGGTTCGGAAGTTTAGGGCCTTAAGTTAAATTACGTCAAAAAATCCCAAAAAATTAGGGAAATTAATACGAGCTTTTTGGGGATGTTTGTAACCCTTATTGTACTCTTTAACAGGCCCGAACATTCCCGAGGCTACCGAGGAGCGCACGGGGCGCGATTGACGCGTCCGAAATCCGTGAGTGGACTTTTGATTTCTAACCGATTTCTGTTTTATTGACCCTCCAGGTCGTGGCACGATGATCGAGGCTGATCGGGAGGTGGAGGCATGAATGGGCAAAGGTACGATTATCCCTTGTTTGGCAAGTGCTGAAGGCAATTTCGGAACTTCAGTTGACTTGTCAGACGGGAGCAGGACCGGGCACGGTTATCTATGTCCTTTGGGGACGGGTCCTGTCATAATGGAAGCTTGGTGGTGTGGGTTGGACAGAAAAACAGGGCACGAGGATCATTTTAAAACTGGTTTTTGGGGACTTTTGCGGGGAACAGAGTTTCAGTGGGTTTGAGAGAGATTCCCACGAGTGTTGGCTGAACGTTCGATTATCAGAGAGTTAGAAGAGTTCGAGAGAGTCATTTTCTGCTGAGGAAACACTGAGAGTTTGAGAGAAAACAGAGTTCGGAGAAATTGGGAATTTGGAGGGAAAATCGATTTTTAATTTGTGAGTCGAGTTGGACAGAAACAAGGATTGTGTTAGTCTTCTGGGAAGATTTGGAACTCAACCACATCGATTTCGAAGGGAATCGATCACAGATTGGCCAAGAACTGAAGCCTCTGGTTCTGGAAATTTTCGAGGTTGAAGACGGCTACTTCCAGGTAAGATTTCCTGAAATTGGTTGTGTTTTAGTGTTCGTTTAGGTCCCCTAAAGCTTCTCTCTAGGTTAATTTGAAAATGGAACTGATTTGGGTGAGTTTCAGAAGTCAACCCGTTCGACTGTTCAAGTGTTAATTGATAGATTTAGGGCATGTCGAAGATAATTAAGGAATGTTATCTTAAATTAAAATGATAAGGAGTGATTAGGTGGAAGAAGGGAAGGTTTCGAGTGTGAATTGAGGGGTAATTGGTCGGGTCGAGTCGCGGGTTAAGGACCCGTTTAACAGACTAACGGGTGAAGAAGATGACACTGTATCTGTAGTGCTAGGCGCGTGGCTTCACGCGCATCCACTTTGGACGGCGCGTGAGACCTTGTTTCCTATCACGGTCAACTTGAGATTTGATCCTTTCAGTTTATTGAACATTTTTTATTTAAAGTTCGAGTCGATCGGATGTCGTTCGAGATAGTTTTGAGGGTTCGGAAGTTTAGGGCCTTAAGTTAAATTACGTTGAAAAATCCCGAAAAATTAGGGAAATTAATACGAGCTTTTTGGGGATGTTTGTAACACTTATTGTACTCTTTGACAGGCCCAAACATTCCCGAGGCTACCGAGGAGCGTACGGGGCGCGATTGATGCGTTCGAAATCCGTGAGTGGACTTTAGATTTCTAACCGAGCATGCATAACTGTTTTATTCACTTATCTTATGTTTTCATGTATGATTTTATAGTGATGATTACGATATTTCAGTTTTACATGAATGCACGTTTCTCGAGGAGATTATCTTGTTTTACGTATTTCGAGGTTACGTTTTTCTCCTGTGCATGGATGATGGTTTGATGAAGTGATTTGATATGATGATGCATGTCACGTTTTAAGGATGATTTGATTATGTTTGTGAAGTAAATTTTGGAATCTGCATGTGAAATTCGGACATAGGTCCTATTATGATGAAATGTGATTTTCGGAATGGTTTTGGAAAATGGATCATGATGGATCCTAGTTTATTATGATTTTACTCATGATTTTGGGTTTAAAGACCCGGTGTGATTGTTGGATCTGGTTTTGGGTTTAAAGACCCGGTTAATTAATGACAGGGGCGGGCCCGAATTGGGTTTAAAGACCCGGATTGAGTTTAAAGACTCATGAGTTTAAAGACTCGGTTATTGTGATACCCCCTTAGGCCTATTGATCATGTTTTGAGTTTAAAGACTCGTTGATATCCCGAGAATGCCTGATATTGAGTTTAAAGACTCGGATGGATCTAGCGGCTTGATTGTTGTTGTTAATTTCGGTTTCACATGATTTTTGTGTCTATATACTGTGACGGTTTCCATATGATTCATAAAATGTTTCGAGTATTAAGTATGCTGTTTTCATTAACTATGCTATTTTCGAAGATTTAGTTATGCATGCGTGTTGAAAAATTGGAGGGTGAACCCCGATTTCATTAAACTGTTTTCTAGAAACTTTTGTTTTAGCCCACTCACACTTTGCTGTTTTTAATACCCTCCAGGTCGTGGTACAAGTTTGGGGGCTAACGCCGAGGCAGAGGCATAAAGTTTTCCGATGCGGTGTAGTTTAGTTCACAGAGTGAGATTTGATCTTTATCTTGTTTTGTAATTTATGCTATGTGAAAATATGGACTTGATGTCCAGTGGGTTGTACTGTTTAATCTCCCTGGTCTGACAATGGGTGTGGTGTAATTTTATTTGGTTTTCTGGTCTTTTGTGTTCGATTGTCAGACGGGAGCAGGATGCTTCCCGATTATCAATGCGATAATCGGGGTGGGTCCTGTCAGGTTTAGGTACGGACACGTGGTTGTGATCCGTAGAACTTGAGGATCGCCTAAGGCTAGTGGCGTTGAGTAGGAAAACTCGTGGTTGAAATGCCAGGATTTGAAAACCCCCCTTAACTTGTGTTGTGTTCCGAAGTAGAGAAGTACTGGGAGACGCTGAGTGTAGCGAGTGTTAGGAAATGGAGTTAAGATGGATTATAGTCGTTGTGGGGGCATGGTTGGGGACCATTGTGAGTTCCGTTGAAGGATGACGGAAGGAAATGAGAAAGGAGTGACTATAACTGATCGATATGAGGTTATTGAAGAGAACCCACAATCTAGACGTGCGGTATATAAGTCAATTGGATTGGATGCAGTGGCTGAAACCTAGTCAGTAGGATGAGATAACAAGACAGAGGTTGGATATGTTGAGGAAAGTGCTCTGTCTCGTAGCAGTGGTGCGTACCTAGTGATAGTCGAGCTGTGAGAATCGGTTAGTGTGGTGTTGGGAATATCGCGGGAACGAGATGGTTTTGTGATGACCCCTGTGCGATTGTCCCGATGAACTAAAAGTTGGTTGAGTTGATTCACAGGGAAATATGTGGTGACAGTTTGGGCACTATCAGGATATTTTGGATTGGCAGGTGCTGGACACCGGGTAGGAGACCCAGGTGTAAGATCAGTTGGATTTCTCCCCGCTGGTTACAGAGGTACAAGATGTGGAATTTCGGGACGAAATTCTTTTAAGGAGGGTAGATTGTAATGACCCGTCCCGTAAATCGGGATTAGATTAGTGGTTAATGATGGATTAGTGAGGTTAATCGGTGATTAGTTGGACGATTTTGGACGGATGGTGCAAAATGACGATTTTGCCCCTGAAATGGGCAAAAATATTGACTTTTTGTTCGGATGGTTAAATGGACTTTGACCGGTGACCGTGACGTAGTTCGGGACATCACGAGTTCATAGACAGGTGGCACGCCCGATTCCGACATCCGAGGAGGAAGTTATGATGTTTGGAAGATTGAGGGTATTTTTATAATTTGGTTAAAAAGGAGGAATTTGTTGACTTTTTGCACGAAAAGTTTTCTTCATGCAAACTGAGGACCGTTAGATAGGTCTCGATGCCCTGAGAACAATGACAGGTGACATGTGTTCATTGGAGGTCGAACGACAAAGTTACGGATCTAGAAAGTTGAGGGGCAAAATGGTAATTTGGCAAGATAAGGGCATCTTGGTCATTGTGCTGCATTGGGAACTGTGCCCAGTTAGTACTGGACACTTGGCTGTTTTGGGGTGTATGTCCATTAGATTGGGGACAAGTGTCCCACACTAGAAGGTTGTGGAACTTTAGTGACCACCTCATTTTTGTTTACAAATGTGGTGTTGCGCGGGTTCGAGTGTGAGGAAAACAGAAAAACAGGGGAATGCAATTTTGGGAGGAATTTTGGTTGTAAACATCTCTAATGGCGTGACCAGTCTGAAGAAGAATGATAAAGGAAGTGAGAAGAGTGGGTTGGTGGTAGGATGTCGAGCTGCCGTGGGCGATGGCCACGGCACCGTGGAAGGCAGGGCACTCTGAACCCGCGAGATGATCTTGATCCAACCAGCTGCAAAATGTGGTTCTTTGCTTCTAGTTTGTTCATCAAAGTTGTTGAGAGTAGTGAGCTGAAGCTGGTGGTCACCGTGGCTGTGCGCGACGGTGTTCATAACGGTGAACGGAGGTAAGACCACCGTGAGCTCTCTGTGTCGAATTGGTTATAGAATCGATATGGTGACCATCTCTGATCAAAGTGATTGCTTGATTAAGGTTAGGAGGTCGAGAGGAGTTCAAAAAGGACCAAACTGGGGATGTAAGTGGCCAGGAACACAAGAACACAGAGGAGGAGGAGTTCTGGGTTTTTCTTTGATGTATGAAGGTAAGTTACAGACCTCAAATTTATGTTTTGAAGTCGTAGATAAGTAGGGAAGGACTAGACGATTGGGAAGGATTAAACGGTTTGGGAAAAGCTGGAGAAATGGTGGAAAACCGTGGATGTCGGTTCGGTCGAACCGGACCAGTTCGAACCGGCCTAGACCGGATCGGCGAGAGGAAGGAGACGATGAACAGTGCAGGCGCGTGGCTCCCACGCGCAGCCCCTTTGGGCGACGCTTGAGGGCGCGTGGGGCACCTTTTGGGGAAAGGTTCAACACGACTTTTAAAGTATTCGATGTGACGAACATTTTGGCACTAGTTTCGAGTCAATCGGACATCGTTTCGATATGTTTCGGGATGTCCGAAGGTTTTAGAGCTCGGTTAAAAATAGCCAAAAATGTTGGAAAATTATGGGGCTTTAGTATGACCTTTTTGAAGTAGTTAGTAACCTTAGTATGGGATTTGGACAGGTTTTGGAAAGCCGAAGATAGCGGAATGGCCGAAAACAGCGTAAGTGCGCGCGTATGGAGGCGACGTCGGAATGGTCTGTGAGTGGACTTTGCTTTCTAACTCTTGATGCATGCATATATGTTTTAATATGTTTTCATACGTGATTCTATGATTTGATTTCTGATCTCGATGATTTACGGTTTTGCACGTTTTTCGAGGTAGTTATGGAATTTCACGTTTTACGAGTTTTCGAATGATCTTGTGATTTGACTGTGGTTTTCATGATTTGATTTCTGGATTTGGAAGATGATTTGCTTTCAATGATTTGAAAAGAGTTTCGAAAAAAGTGATTTCGGGCTTGGAGCCCTGTTTCTGAGATTTCGAGATATGAGCTTTCGATTTTGAAACTGAATTTCGGATTTGGTTTTGATACTTGGGGAAGAAGTCTGGATTTGGGTTCGGGACAGTGGTTCGGGATGCTAGCTTACGGAATCATTATTGTTGATTCAGAGAAGGATTTTCTATGGTTTTCATTGTCGATTGAAAAATGGTTTTGGGTTTAAAGACCCGGAAAAAGAGAAAAAAACCACTGGATCTGGTTTTGAGTTTAAAGACTCGGATTGATTGACGGGGGGAGGGTCCTGGATTGATATGTTTTGAGTTTAAAGACTCGGTATATGTTTTGA
Organism: Prinsepia uniflora; assembly: GCA_032719365.1. NCBI lineage: Eukaryota > Viridiplantae > Streptophyta > Magnoliopsida > Rosales > Rosaceae > Prinsepia > Prinsepia uniflora. Next base: position 13,706,823 of record CM064873.1, on the reverse strand, counting down.
GTTTAAAGACTTAGATATGATACCCCCCGAGGCCTGTGATTGTGTTTTGAGTTTAAAGACTCGGATATTCCAGGAAGGCCTGGCTATTTGCGCATTGTGTTTTGAGTTTAAAGACTCGGGCACACTTGAGATCTAGTAACGTATATGATTGATGTTTTTCGCTGGTTTTCCGATGTTTTGGGCAGTGGCCCGGATGAAGTGGATTTGACGAGTTTTGGAACTGAGTTCCTGGATTTGAGATTGATTTGAGATTTGAGGCTGAGGCCTGGATTGGAATAACGGTTTTAATACAGGTTTTCAAATGGTTTTTCTTGGATGGATTTTGATATGAGGCTTTTGAGATGAGTGATTTCAAGACTTGACTTGATATGCATGCATTGGTTTTTGCGTTAAGGGTATAAATGTACTTGTTTTATTGAACTATTTATAAACTTATATTTTATTTTTGTCCACTCACAGTCTTTTCGTGTTTTTGATACCCGACCAAGACCTATCTAACGTTCCTCGGTTTGAGTGAAAAATACTTGTCGTGCAAAAAGTCAATAATTTCCCCATTTTGACTTAATTACGAAAATACCCTCAAACTTCCAAACGTCACAACTTCTTCCTCGATCGTCGGAATCAGACATGCCACCTGTCTACGAACTCGTGACGTCCCGAACTTCGTCACAGTCAAAGTCCATTTGATCGCCCGAACTAAAAGTCAACTTTTGGCCCATTCCAGGGGCAAAATCGTCATTTTACACAGTCCGTCCGAACGCATCTAACTAATCACCGATTATCTTTACTAATCTATCATTAACTACTAATATAATCCCGACTTCCGGGACGGGTCGTTACATACTGGGCCTTCCGGTCGGTCTGGGTCGACATACCGATCGACGGAGGCTAGGTCTCCAGAGTAGGCATGTGGCATAGTGCTAGTAGAGGGCTGGGCCGACATATCGACTGACAGAGGACTGAGCATCCGATGTTAGCTTGGGCTGATATGGTATTTGGTAGTGGATTGGGTCTCCTTGTTAGTCTGGGCTCCTAGGTCGGTCTGGGCCAATATGGTATGAACAGAAGTCCCCCAAGTTCGTGACGAGGTGGAATTTCTCGGTTGTGGACTTGTAAAAAAGAGTGCCCCAGACCGGATGTACATGCCTCCAGTGCCCCAAGTCCCCCATGCAAGGGAGTGTGCCGAGCGGAGTAGTCTGCGGTGGGAGGCGAAAGGGAGACCAATCAGTCGGTGTGGGTGGGGAAACCAAGGGCCACCGTGTTGTGTCAATCGGTGTGGAAGTCAAGGAGCCGTCGGTATCGCAGGTCAATCGGTATGTTGGGTGTCGTGACCGTTGTGTGCCAACCAAGCGTGCAGGGGCACGTGGGGTCTGTGGAAGACAACTTGCATGATAATAAATGTCACGCAAAACGAGGGGACTCTTCCGTTGCCAACCTGGATGCATAAATTGTGCCAACTTAGGGAGCGAATGTTGTTTTGCAACGTGCCCTGGAGTAGACCTGAAAAGGGAGAAAGTTGGTTGGTCGGTCAGAGCATAGGCACCGGTGTGGTACTATCCCAAAAGTACTTCGATGCCCAAGTCAGTAGTCGGTCTGAGGTGAAGGGGTGTGGTAATAAGTGTACTATAAAAGTAGTTTCCAATAGTAAATTCTTAGCCACCTTTATATGCCAAATGGACCCTTTTTGTATGAGTGTGTTGAGTATAATAATTGTATTCTTTCGATGTGGGAAAAATGACAGCTGCTATAAGACCGACAAGTGGAGGTAGAGTGACAGGACCCCGTCCCAACTGGACGTCAAAAACCGTGCCCGGTCCTGCTCCCGTTTGACAAGTCAACCAAAGGTCCGAAATTACCCTTCAGTGCTTGCCAGACAAGGGATGTTTGTGCTGATTTCTGCTGCTGCCACTGCCTCACGATCAGTCCCGAACGTCGTACCACGGCCTGGAGGGTCACAAAACAGAAAAGGTGTGAGTGGACAAAAATGACCTCTTATAAAAACATTTGCCAAAATACATTCTTACCCTCCAGTTTTCACAAACTTGCATGCATATCACACAACATGAGTAATAGTATGAAATCATTCATGTATGAACCGTGGACCGATAAAATCAAAACATATTTTCCCATGGTCAATAAAACTCATGTTCACCAAATCAGTTCATGTTATAAAACATCAAATCCCGGCTCTCAGGCCAAAACATGTGAAAACATAATCACCTGGCCACAAGGACAAAAAACCCGTACTCAATACCAGTACGTCATCAAAAACAACATCAATCATCACTAATCACAAGTGCACAATAAATATATCAATCCAATCAATCCGAACTACTCACAAGTGCACAAACTATCACAATCACATCTGCACTACTCACAAGTGCTCAATCAAACCATCAACTGCACTACTCACAAGTGCTGCACTACTCACAAGTGTTGCACTATGCGTAGGCCAATATCCAGCCACTCTCTCGGGAACAGACACCTCTGGGCTCAACCCCCGGGCTCAATCACATCTAGGCGAACACATCCCCAGGCTCAAACCCATCCGAGTGGTACATCCAGGCTCAGTCACATCCGAGAAGCTGACTACCATAGGATCAACTCCCGATCCTACAATCACATCCCCCAAGCTCTGGTCGTCTGGGTAATCCCCCCCCCCCCCAAGCTCCGACCGTCTGGGCATTTCACAATCACAATGAAAACCATCTCGGGAATTACATCCCAAAATATTTCAATCAAATCTTGTCTTCATACAAAGTCAAGATCATTCCCGACTGGGTCTCAAGCCCCAAAATACCATTTACACATAAACCTTTAAAATCACATTTTAAAATAATAAAATAATCCAGAAATCATCATTGACTTACCAACTAAGTCAAAATATCTTTTTAGAAATCATTTAAACTCCGGGCCTAGCCCAAAACATCATTTGCACGTTCCTCGTAAAACGTGCCTGAAAGACCGATTAAAATAATCATAAAATCACAAGAAATCGTTAATTTCATTAAATTCACAAGTGACTCCAAATCTGAGTCAAAATCACTATCCACTTGGGTTCTCATGCCCAAAATATCATTTTCACGCAAATCCATGTGTTGCAACCTCCGTTGCCATTTTCACGTAAATCCACGAAATTGACCCTTGACTCATTCCCGAGTCACAACTTCATTATTCAATCCATGACTCATAATCCGAGTCCAAACATTATTTTCAATCAAATTCAATACCGGACTCATAACCCGAGTCCAAACATCATTTTTAACCAAATTCATAATTTCTCGAAATTCGTGCCAAAATATAATAATATAATAATCCATAAAATCGAGAAATCACCAGATTGAAACGTCAATCATGCCAAAGCATATAAAATCATATAATAAGGCATTTAAATCATATATGCATGCATCACGGTTAGAAAACAAAGTCCACTCACACACACCGTCCAAAACGGTCCATTTCCGAGCTGCACGTTTTTCCGTAAATTCTGAAAATCACAACTCCTGTCCAAAATCATTATAAAGGGTTACTAACATCTCAAAATACTTCATATAATTTTCCTCAATTTTTTCGGAATTTAAATACGTATTTTTAACGTAAATCAAAACTTCGGATACGCGAAACATTAACGAAACGATATCCGATTTCCTCGAAACCAGCGTCAAAATGTTCGTTACAATGAGAGGATTCAAAGTCATGTTGATCTCACCTTGAAACTAGGCCGTACGCGCCCTCACGGGCCGCCGTGAGTGGCCGCGCATGAAACCCACGCGCCTGCTACAGTAACCGTCTTCCTCACCCGTTTGTCTGTAAAACGGGTCCTGCAACCCGCGAGACGACCCGGTTCAAATCCTATCAATTTGATACCAATTTCAACAATTGAACACTCAGTTAGCTTCAGTTTAAGTCCAATTAGAGATCTGTAACTTTAATTACACAAAAACATACCTCAAACCTTAAGATCAAAGATAATCATTCGAAGAACATCTGGGTACTGTTCCCACTTCGAAGTTCATCAATCTCAACCGATTTCCTTCAATTGATGCAACCAGAAGCTTCAATGGACTCAGTTAAACACTTTCCCCAACTCAATTGCATCAATCCAAGGCTCAAACTCCACAACTCAAGCTCGAAATTTCTGCAACCACAGTCCTTCAGTTCTACCTCAAATGGACCTCAATTCTCTTCGTTTTTTATCTGAAACAACTCGTCACAACCTCAGGAAGCCACTTCCAAGCTCCATTTCGATCCTCACGGCTCAATTCTCAACATTCGAATTTCCCCCATAATTTTCTGAAATTCGAATTCCAGCCCCCCAGCTCTCAATCAATCCCTCGTGTTTTCCCAATTCAATTCAGTCTCAATAAACTCACAATTTCTCACTCTCTGGTTCAGAAATGGAAGAGGAATTAAGGTTGGAAGAAAAATGTCATTATGGTTGTACACGGGTTGAAAAAGACTGAAGAGATTAATGGAGGAATTAAAAATAATTAAGTTTAATTAATAATAAAACATCATAATTATGTCTTCCCCAAAACATGGATCTGTGTTTAAGCCTTAATTTAAGGGATGAGTGACACTTGTCACTCATCCAGGTGTGTTCAGTCACCGGGTACTGTTCATAATAAAATAATATTTTAATCCCAGTTCGTTCGGTTAATCGAGTCCGTTCCCGTGACCATAACTTCGTCGTCGAATCTCCGATTTCGGCATGCCGCCTGTGTAAGACCCGATCTTGGAAGCAAGAACGATGAGCAAGACCCGTGAGCTTGGAAAGGTAAGATCGGTGAACGATCCCACATCGCTCGGGGAGGGAAAGGTGAAGTACCTTATATGTGTGGGCACGTATCTATCTAACACAAGGCCTTTTGGGAGCTCAGTGGCTTTGGGGGGGATTGGAACCCCAAAGTTAAGCGAGTTGAGGCTGGTGCAATCCCATGATGGGTGACCTACTGGGAAGTTGCACGTGAGCTCCCGAAAACAAAACCGTGAGGGCTGGGCCCAAAGCGGACAATATTGTGTTAGATGGGCTGGGTCGTGACATAATGGTATCAGAGCTGGACCCCGACCGGAAGTGTGCCAGCGAGGACGCTGGGCCCCAAGGGGGGTGGATTATAAGACCCGATCTTGGAAGCAAGAACGGTGAGCAAAACCCGTGAGCTTGAAAGCAAGAACGGTGAGCAAGACCCGTGAGCTTGGAAAGGTAAGATCGGTGAACGATCCCACATCGCTCGGGGAGGGAAAGGTGAAGTACCTTATATTTGTGGGCACGTATCTATCTAACACAAGGCCTTTTGGGAGCTCAGTGGCTTTGGGGGGGATTGGAACCCCAAAGTTAAGCGAGTTGAGGCTGGTGCAATCCCAAGATGGGTGACCTACTGGAAGTTGCACGTGAGCTCCCGAAAACAAAACCGTGAGGGCTGGGCCCAAAGCGGACAATATTATGTTAGATGGGCTGGGTCGTGACAGCCTGTCGTTGGATTCGTATCGACGAGACCTACGTAACGGTCCTTGTCCCTCGTTCATTGGACTTCTCGGGTCAAAAGTCAACATTTGGCCCCTTTTTTAGCCAAATTACCAAAATACCCCTCAACTTCCGAACGTCATAACTTTCTCCTCGAATATCGGAATCGAACGTGCCACCTGTCTATGAACTCGTGATGTCCCGAACTACGTCACGGTCATCGGTCAAAGTCCGTTTGACCGCCCGAACTAAAAGTTAATATTTTGCCCACGTTAGGGGCAAAACGGTCATTTTGCACAATTCGCCCGATTTCACTCAACTAATCCCCGATTAGTCATTCTAAATTATAATTAATTAATATTCAATCCCGATATTCGGGACGGGTCATTACATAGAGGATGTCCACGTGTTAGTGCTATCCAAGCCCTACTAAGGTTTACACGTCTGAGTGGGCCTGGACCCCTTGGGCTTGTGTTAGGTAGAGGTACTGTGTCAAGACCCGTCCCAAATCCCCCGGGATTAACGTGGGTCGCGCCTAATCCCGTCTGACACCAAGTGTCAGACTAGGAAAAATTCTGTCTCTAGCCCTCACCAGAGCTTCCAGAGTATGCCAGGATCGTAGGAGGAGGAGTGTGATGTCTCGTCTCTGCTACAGCCCGTATCCGCGATCAACCTGAAGGGCATTAAAACATAAAAAGTCGCGAGTGGACAAAATAATATTTTAATAAAACATTTCACATAAAGACATTTATGCCCTTCACTAAAAGTATATGCATGCATTCAAAAACCGTTTATCAAAACGTTCATAAAACCATTTGTCAAACATTCTCAAAACCTTTCAAGGGTTCATGCCCGGTTCCCATAAACCGTCATGACCCATAAAAGCCTTTCAAGGGTTCATGCTTGTCCCTATAAACCGTCATGAACCGTAAATCCATTTATGGGCCCCTGACCCGAAATCACAAAAACCCGTAAATCCATACATGTGGGAACTCATCCCAAATCAACATACGTGGGTCTCAGCCCAAAACCATTCCCAGTGAAATACCAAAACATAGAACACGGGGTATCTGCCCCAAACCACTTTCCAAAACATAAAACACGGGGTCTCCGCCCCCAAATCATTTTCCATAAGAACCACATACGTATCAATATACGTATAACCCACTGTGGCACTTCCGAGAAGATTCCAACTCGGGGCACACAGCCCCTAGGGAACACATCCCCGATATATGTCACGATATCATCTCTATACTAGTGTGCACACTACTCGGGGTCTCACTCCGAGTCTTCCCTCAAGAATTCTCCATCTGGGAAGCTCAATCTCTGGATCTAGTCCGAGCTCTCTCTTTGGATCTAGTTCGATCATCTCTTCGGAATCTGGTCCGGGACCACATCATATCACATAACTCTCACTCCTAGAACGGGATCCCTATGGGGATACCCATTTTGGTATGTGGATCGTGACTCTTCAGGTCAACGTCTGGAAGAGACCATATAATCATATGAAGGGTTCATATTCATTTTCACAGGCCTCGGCCTAAATCCACAGTTCAACAGGGTCTCATGCCCGAATTCTCATTTCTCAAACCGAACTAGGACTCAAGCCCGATTTCACGACTAACTGGGCCCTAAGCTCGAAACCATAAAGCAACGGGGCTTCAAGCCCGATTTCACAACCAATAGGGCCTCAAGCCCGATACTACAATCAACTGGGCCTCCAGCCTGATATTACAACCAAATGGGCCTCAAGCCCGGATCATAAATCAACGGGACCCTCGGTCCGATTGTATAACTCAAATGGACCCTCGGTCCGATTCCTCGCCAAATCAAATGGACTCCAAGTCTGAGAGTTCGTAAATTAAACGGGTCTCGTGCCCGAGTTCATATTTCCAAATCCAAAACCAATTCATTAAAACCTCATTGAAAACCTAGCACGTATAAGCATCGTATAAAACCAAAAATCTCGAAATACGTGCAAATACGTAAATCCTAGGCTACCACAATCAAATGCACTCATGGAATCACAAAAAATATTCTAAAACAATTATAAAACATTTATGCATGCATCGAATTCATAAAACAAGTCCACTCACAGACCGTCTGAAATCGCACCTCGATATGCGTGCCAAAATGTCTTCCGAGGCCAACCGTCGCCTCCGAGATTCCCAAACCTGTCCAAATTGTAATATAAGGCTATTAACTACTTAAATAACCCCTCACTAAAGCCCCGTAATTTTCCGGAATTGTTAACTATTTTTAAACGCGATCCTAAACCTTCGGACGTCCCGAACTATATCGAAGCGATGTCCAATTGACACGAAACCAGTCCCAAAATGTTCGTTACATCGAAAGGATGAAATTATATGTTGGAACCATCCTCAAATTCCTCATCACGTGCTCGCAAGCGCCCCAAGGAGGTTCTGCGCGTGGGCCTCACGCGTCAGGACTGTTCACCTTCCCTGTTCTCCAGCGGCTGGTCCGAACCAGCCGGTCCTTTGCAGCCGGTCCAGCCGAACCGGAGTGACTGGTTCAGCCCCATAAACCCTTCATTTTTCGTCCAATCTCCTCCTTTTCAATCCCAATCTTCCTAACTTCTTATTTCCTATCAATTTACATCAAGAAACCTTAAGAAAAACGTCTTAAACCTATCCATGAACATAGGGCCTTACGGCCTCTCTTTTCCCGGCCCCCCTCGGGGCTTCCTCAGCCGTGAACCACCCTCAAAATCATCTCATTAACTTCCTAACAACCCAAAAGTCATCTTCCAATCATTCAAAGCTACCCATAACGTCAAAATCGAAATAAAAAGGGAATTGGATCTAACCGGGTACCTTGCTCAGGTCCATGGCCGTCTTCCACGACGGCATTGTTCCTGGCCGGCCACCAACATCCTCAAGTCCTCTCATCACTCTCTTGTCCTCACAGGCATGATCAGATGGGGATGGGTTGGATTGGTTCGAATGGTCGATTGGTTTTGGGTTTGGTATGCTTGAACAAAGAAGAAAGGGGTGATATGCATGAATGAAAAAGGGTGGCCAGTGGATGGGTGACACTTGTCACTCATCCATTGGGCCTTGGGAAAAATATATGGGTCCCACTTAGGACAAAACCCAAGCCGTCTCGAACTTCATGCAATAGTACCACGGAACTTCCGTGAAACGTAACTTCTACGTCGAACGTTCGAATTTGACGTGCCACATGTCTAAGAATTCGTATCATCCCGATCTACGTAACGATCCTCGGCCCTCGGCCATCGGACCTCCCGGGTCAAAAGTCAACTATTTGCTCATTTTCAACTAAATTACCGAAATGCCCTCGAACTTCCAAAAATCATAACTTCTTCCTCGAACGTCGGAATCGGGCGTGCCACCTGTCTATGAACTAGTGACGTCCTGAACTACGTCACAGTCATTGGTCAACATCCATTTGACCGCCTGAACCAAAGTCAACGATTCGCATATTTCAGGGGAAAAATCATCATTTCTCCATGCTCATCCGTTAATCCTCGTCTAATCTCTGATTACTCTCGCCATTCCATCATTAATTCTTAATTAATCCCGTTAATTCGGGACAGGTCATCACAATCTTCCCCCTTAAAGAATTTTGACCTCGAAATTCAAATCGGCCAGATTCCACAACCAAACTGTGGAATCCAACCTTGTTCCTCAACTCGGATCGCTGCACCCACACGAGAATATCCAAGTAACAGTACACGTCCGACACACATACCGCACTCATCGGTACGTACCGTCACCGGAGTCTCCAAAGCTCCAATTCATTTTCGAGAACTGCACCTCCGCTCGTACGTCTCACTAGAGACAAAATGTTGACACTCGTCGATCACGCCTGTCACTCACTTGTGTCAGGACCCGACCCTCCTCGGTTAGGACCCGACCCTCCTCGGTTAAGACCCGACTCATCTAGCACCATATTGTCCGCTATGGGCCTCGCCCTCACGATTTTGTTTTCGGGAGCTCATGGTGCAACTTCCCAGAGGGTCACCCATCATGGAATTGCACCAGCCTCAACTCGCTTAACTTTGGGGTTCCAACCAAACGCAAAGCCACTGAGCTTCCAAAAGGCCTAGTGCTAGATAGGTGTGTGCCTACACCTTTAAGGCACACCACCATCCTCTACCAAACCATTCCCCCTCGCATGAATGTGGGATTGTTCATCGTTCCCTCCAGGACACGGGTCTTACACTTGACAGGTCAGCAATACCAGACTGACATTCAAACGGTTTTTCAGTTTAACACTATGACATTATCCATCCTACAATCGTCAGGCTGAATTATGTGCTCCCACTAAGGCTATCACCTCTAAGCTGACATCTTGCTTAGCATCCGATCAGACAACATTCTATAGATCTTGCCATCACAACGGCACGAATCCCATCTCATAGGTCATCCTCGAACATATGCCCATATTGACTCTAAGGAGAGTCCCATCAATCCACATCAATCTGAACGCATCGGATACCAATCAATCTGTTACCACGATATGTCATGACTTTGTGACCAACCGACAACTCCCGGCTCCACTGCGCTTCACTGCTCTACTCTGATCTCGACTCGTTCTCGAGTCCTCGTATCACTCAGCGATATCCGCTGACATCTAGACTCACCTCGAGTCTCAACCTGTTACTATTGGATCTGATCTGATCGCCACTCATGTCCATCTAGGACTCAATCCAATCTACAACACATTCCCATAATCTCGGGACACTCTCAACCCGACATATCGATTGACCGTGGTCAATCACTCAATCCCATCGTCCAACTTGCACAACACACTGGTGCACCCACATCACATCAACAACGGGGCGCCACCTGACCTATTCAAGGATTGCCTCTCGCAACGTCGAACCACATTACTCGATTCACCTAGGCTCAAATATCAGCTTCCTAGGTCGACGTAAGGTAACCCATAAGACCAACATGGGTTCGCTACCTCAGACACTCACTCGTCACATCCAGTGAAACGAATTACCATCTACTCGTCAAGTCAATTAAATTTGACCCACAACCTAGGTGTTCGGTTCTTACACCCTCTTTAAACCCTTAGCTGTCATATCACTTCTCGTCGTCCCATCTAGGGATGCATCAAGGAGAATCCAAGATGATGGCATCAAAGTTCATCCAATGTCATCCTCCGGCACCCAACACTATTTACTAAGGAGTCACACTTAGTGACCTCGGAACATCCATCTCCAATGCGGAATCAAGCACTCTTCTTATCGTCTCAGTCACAACTTCTCTTGATTCCGAAGTTCCAATTACATTGGAACCATGCTTTTTTTCCAATTACTGAGCTCACTCATTATACGAACATTTTCGTGTCCTATAGGCAAATGATTTCCAAGTCTCAACTCAGGAAGTATGGTCAACCGTAGTCGACCAAAACCAATCCGCAATGGACTCTTAAGTCCTCAGCTCAACCTGACAACATCCATGGGTCCGTGAATACCGTTTATGCAGGTACACTCATTCCAAGTGAAATTCACGCGACTCAAGGTTAAACTGTCAAGAACCGACTCTCCTCAGTCAGGACCCGACTCATCTAGCACCCTATTGTCTGCTTTGGGCCTCGCCCTCACGGTTTTGTTTTCTGGAGCTCATGGTGCAACTTCCCAAGGGGTCACCCATCATGTAATTGCACCAGCCTCAACTCGCTTAACTTTGGGGTTCCAATCCCCCCCAAATCCACTTGAGCTCCCAAAAGGCCTAGTGCTAGATAGGTGTGTGCCTACACCTTTAAGGCACACCACCATCCTCTCCCAGACCATTCCTCCTCGCAGGAATGTGGGATTGTTCACCATTCCCTCCAGGACACGGGTCTTACTATCCACCCCCCTTAGGGCCCAGCGTCCTCGCTGGCACACTTTCCGGTCGGGGTCTGGCTTTGATACCAAATTGTTAGGACCCGACCCTCCTCGGTCAGGACCCAACTCATCTAGCACCATATTATCTGCTTTGGGCCTCGCCCTCACGGTTTTGTTTTCGGGAGCTCATGGTGCAACTTCCCAGGGGGTCACCCATCATGTAATTGCACCAGCCACAACTCGCTTAACTTTGGGGTTCCAATCCCCCCCAAAGCCACTTGAGCTCCCAAAAGGCCTAGTGCTAGATAGGTGTGTGCCTACACCTTTAAGGCGCACCACCATCCTCTCCCAGACCATTCCCCCTTGCATGAATGTGGGATTATTCACCGTTCCCTCCAGGACATGGGTCTTACATAAACCTTGTATACTATTTACGGATGTGCATAAACAGCCTCCAACTCTTGTATCTCATACCTTTAATCATCTTGATCCAACTCTAACTCACAGAATTGGTCGGAATCCACTGACATCGGTCGGTAGGCTAAACAGATCGCAATGTTTGTCATGATCTGAAGCTAAATCTCTTTGTACTACCATATTTGACAAACCGACCCATACGTCATAAGACGTCACTTACGTCATTCATTTATATCTTTTCATCCGATTGCCACTTAGGCATTTCAACCTTTAACGTTACCACTCATGGGCACACACTCGCGCCCCAAGTCTAGTATCATCAGGGAACTGGTCACCAAACCAAGTACCCCTGGTGCCTCACACTGAGCCACTCGGGATCCTCTCTGTCCCGCTCAGTGCCCACTGAACTCACATGCTCGCCCCTCTAGGCACCTCTACTATTCCGTCTGCATACTGGTTCGCACGTCCCAACTCTATGGGATCAACTCGCACTCACACTCGTGTAATCCATCCAAGGATATCTAGGGCACCTGTCTACGGATTCGTATTGTCCCGATCTACGTAACAGTCCTTGGCCCTAGGCCATCGGACCTCCCGGGTCAAAAGCCAACTATTTGCTCCTTTTTAACTAAATTACAGAAATGCCCTCGAACTTCCGAAAATCATAACTTCTTCGTCGAACGTCGGAATCGGGCGTGCCACTTGTCTATGAACTCGTGACGTCCCGAACTACGTCACAGTCATTGGCCAACGTCCATTTGACCGTCTGAACGAAAAGTCAACGATTCGCCCATTTTAGGGGCAAAATCGTCATTTCGCCCTGCTCATCCGTTAATCCTCGTCTAATCTCCGATTAGTCCCGATAATCCGTCATTAATTCTTAATTAATCCCGCTAATTTGGGACGAGTCATCACATACTGAGCCTTCCTGTCGGTCTGGGTCGACATACCGACCGACTGAGGCTGGGGCTCCAGAGTCGGCCTGTAGCATAGTGCTGGTAGAGTTCTGGATCTCCAGGTTGGTCTAGGCCGACATACCGACCGACAAAGGGTTGAGCCTCTGAAGTTAGCCTAGGCTGATGTGGTATTTGGTAGTGGATTGGACCTCCTGGTCAGTCTGGGCTCCTAGGTCGGTCTGGGCTGATATAGTATGAACAAAAATAAAATAAAATTAGCAAAACGAGACAGGAGGCTAATTGTGGATTAAAATCACTAGTCTTTTTACACCTGCTAATTCCTGTGTAAATTTAATTTTTTTATTAAATTAATTTTCAAATTTTTTTAAAACGAAAAATGAAGAGCGACTACCTGATTGGGTCTGTAAACAAATTTTTTGTAATTTTACCATTTTGACGAAGTAGACTATGAATTTTAATGGAGAGTAATTGAACGAAGAAAAATGAGACATTAATAAGATCTTGGTGAAAAATCTAATACTTACTAGTTGAAGAACGCAAGATATTAATAGAAACTATAACTAGTGACAATTGAAAATTAGGAAGAAAATAATTGGAGCATTATAGAGATTAAAAATATAATATATTTGATTCGTGTCATATTTTATATAGGATTCCCCGAGTCATTAGGAAACGAGAGTAGAAGAATCAAACAATTACATATGAATGTACGGATGCTTGCATATTCGTCCATATGTCAAATTGGATATATAATTCTTGGAATAAGTGTTGCCTAGCAAGGAGCAAGAAAAACTACCAAATCAATGACAACCTTGATAGCTTGTAGATAGCCCTTGGCATTGAGTTGGACCGGGCAAGCCCGATCCAAAATTTTTGGGCTTGGGTCGGGCCGAGCCGGGCCTATTAAATAATTTTTAAAATTTCGGGCTAGGTCGAGCAAGTTTACCTACATATATAAAAGCCAAAGCTCTTTATCAAACCGGGCTTTTATCGGGATTTTCGGGTCGGACCTAATAAGCCCATTCGGGACGAGCTCAAGTGAGTTTTTAGAAATAACTTATTTTTCAAATTTTAAAGTTGCAAAAAAAATATATGAATATGAAAAAAAAATTAGGCTATGGAAGGAAATGTTAGTAGAAGGTGAAATGCAAACTCTTGAAAGGTTACATAAGTAACAACTTCATGGATAAAAAGTTCCATTTTCATGAGTTGAGATTTGAGAGAGATCGAAAATGGAGTCTAAGATTAGCGGGGGTGAGAGTTAGAGTGAGACTAAGAGCCGAGAGCGAGAGAGTAAGAGAGACGTGTGAGCGGCGAGGAGTGTTAGTTTGTGTTTGTGAGAGAATTGTATTGTATAATTTGTATAGGTAGGTTACGGTTTCTATCATCTTTGGGCCGAAAGGGTTGTATTGGTCTTGGGTGTGTTTAACTCCTTTAGGTTATTTGGGTTATTATAAAAAAACAGGCTTGGTGGGTTTAATGCCTTTAGGTTATTTGAGTTATATATTCGGGCTTACGGACTGAGTTTATATGGGCGGGTCGGGTTGGGCTTATCGGATCCGAGTCTATCAAGTTTGAACAGCTTAAGCTCAAGTCCAACCTGCTAACTCTTGGGTCGGGCCAACCCACGACCCATAACGGGCTGGGCTGGACTTTTGTCCACTGACCCTATTGGGCCTCTATATGCCCATAAGTTTTTGGGTCAAATAGTGAGGGCTACTTGTAGAGCAGCCTTTGGTACTTAACTGGTTAAGGATTTGAATTCTTGCAACTATGATACTTTTTCACTCTTTTTTATTAAATAAAGAAAATAAACAATCTTATAAGTTTGAATAATATTTTGATTGGATATTGACATCTGCAAACGACTTCAATGGTTGTCTGCGAATTCTATTATCAAAAAGTGCATGTATCCACAATTTTTTATACCAATTTCTCCAAACACATTACTAATTCCCTTAGAAGTTTAGAACAAGGTCTGCATTAGTTTACTTTTGTTGATTATGGGCATAACTTTATGATAATATTCACATAGGGAATCGAATTTCAGCTTGTTGACAATTGGAGACAATTATACAATAGAACTTAATTTAGATTTATAAAGCGATTTAGTAATATAGTATAGTAATATTCTTCTCATCTTATTACATGAAAGTTCTCCAATTTGATTTTTGTAAAAAACGAAATAAATACTCAATATTTATAATGTAATTCTCATCTAAATTAGATTTATAATAGACGACTTAAAAAGAATTTGAAACACATAATTACTAGCAGGAAGTGTGAAATGGTTTGTGGAACTGAATGGTCCGATAGTGAATTATGCAATTGGTTATGAAAAATGCAACTAGCCCTGTTAATTGGTTCGAAAAAACCAACCGAAAAACCGAACCGAACCGGAACCGAACCGAAAAAACCGAACCAAAAGAAAACTGAGACCGTTTGGAGAAAACCAAACCGAACCGGTTCGGTTTTGATTTTCGGTATAACAACACCGAACCGAACCGAAATGTTTTAGGTTACTTTGTAATGAATATTGATTAGTTATAATGGATCTTAATTAGTTGTAATAAACATTAATTAAGTTGTAATGAATATTAATTAGATAATAAATATTGATTATTGTATAAAAGTATAAAAAAAAATTGGTTTTTAGAGAAAATTGAACCGGTTCAACCGAACCGATTCACCATAATTTGAAGAAAAAAAATCGATTTTAACCGGAACCTAACCGAACCGCATTGGAGGAAAATCCGAACCGAACCGAACCGATTCTCCAACCGGTTTCGTTAAAAAAACCGAACCGAAAAACTGATTAACACTCTTAAATGCAACTATGCTCAAGATTAGGGCTTAGAATTTAGGGTTCGACAACATAGTTTAAGTCCTATGGTTGAGGGTTTACGTATTTGTTGGTACATGTAAATTTTATGGTGAGTTGCTTGCTTCTTGGTAGGGCTGGTAATGGGTCGAGTTGTGTCGAGTTCGTGTCGTGTCATGAACTCCGTTTTACTTAAATATGTCCAACTCGAACCCTACTCGTTTAATAATTATGTCAAGAATATCCAACTCGAACTCAACTTGCTAATGACCCAAGTAACCCATGTAACTCATTTAATAAACAAGTTGTACTTAAAACTCAATTAACCTATAACTCATTTGATCCGTTTAACATATTTAACTTATTTAAACTGTAAAATTTTATAGGTATTTAGATAGGTAAATAGGTAGATATATGAATTAGTAGTGACATGTTTATTAAACGAGTTAATATATATGTGAACATAAGAGTTACTTAGTTAAACTAAAATTTACCAATTTATTAAATGAGTTAATACGTCATTATACAGGTTAACAGGTTGACACGAAATCCATTTGTTTATTAAACGTGTCATAATGGTTGGCTAAAAAATGATTCGAAATTTTAATCGTGTGAGTTGATATAGATAAATTTCGTGCGAATTTCGAGTCGTGTCAAAAAAATTTCACCATTACTTCTTGGATATTTGTCATGGATGAAAATATCGAGCATTTCGCTCAATATTTTGGCGAAATATCGGGAGGGGGGGGGGGGGTGCGACACCTAAAGGGGTGAAGGAAATTGACCAATATTTTGCCAATTTTTCTTATTCTGAACCCACATATCTCTTTATGGGATCAAAACAATTGAAATATGATGTTAATTAGCGAAAATTGGACGTAAAATGAAAGAGTTTAGTCGGATTAAGTCACCGAGTCAGGAAATCCGAGTTGCTAACCTGACTGGAGAAAAAATATGATTGTCAATTTCTATTGGTTATATATTATGCAAGCTTAAAAATAAGGCTGGTTTAGCCGAATTGGCTTTGTGGTTAGTTTCCTTCCTAAGGGCTTGGGCTTGGGCTTGGCGTCATGTTTGGTGTTCAGTTGTGAGTGTACTTTTTCGAGACTTCTTAGTTCTTACTTATGCTCCCGTCAATCTAATATTGTTTCATAAAATAATAATACTAAATAGGTTTCATTAAATTTTTATTTGTACTTTGGTAAAACAAGGCAAAGGGTTTGGAAAATTCTGGGGCACGGCCGCTTGATTAGTATAGCAGTGAGCAAGCCGGCACAGCCACTCTGCTTCACAATCCCAATACACTATTACGAAAAATGTTGAGGAAAGCCATAGCCATAGCCATAGCAACAGCAGCAAGAGACCAGCCATGGCGCGCCATAGTACGCAGCGCCCATTCAACCTCCGACGCTGCCGTCAACTCCGTCCTCCTCCGCTCCCTCAAAGAGCACTATCTTGATGTGACCAAAAT
The DNA here is from genome assembly GCA_032719365.1 of Prinsepia uniflora. Taxonomy (NCBI): domain Eukaryota; kingdom Viridiplantae; phylum Streptophyta; class Magnoliopsida; order Rosales; family Rosaceae; genus Prinsepia; species Prinsepia uniflora. Next base: position 13,689,909 of record CM064873.1, on the reverse strand, counting down.
GAACCCTCCTCCAAAGGTCAATCCTCCGTCTCCATTCACGGTCGTCAAGGGCTCGCTCGAGGGCAACGGCCCCGCGCTGAAGCGGACTTACGGGGACGAAGAGATCACCATATCGGTGATGCGATTGGCAAATATTGTGCCTGGAAATGATGCAGAGGACGGTGATCCTGGCGATGACATCAACCAGTTGTTCCTACATGTTGACGTTTCGAAGCCCAATCAGAAGGAGTCTTTGCATTTTCTTTGTGGGCTGTATCCAGACGCTTTGGGCATTCACTCCGTCTCCATGCGTCCGAAGGTCGATGCTTCGGGCTCTCTTGAGGTCCCTTCCTCATATAATGGTCCTGTTTTTGAGTAAGCCATCTCCTTTTCCTTCAATTGTTCTTAAATTGTTCTCCAGTTGTTCTTAATGTAATTTCTGTAGTTGCATTTTTTTAGAAGAGAGAAGCAAACTTGGTAATAGTGTTAAAAAGCTGAGAAATAAAATAAGTACTTGTTGTGGGTAGTGTTCAACATAATGTTGTTTTTGCTAAAATGTTCACGACTCTTTTTTTTTCCTTGACATTGTAAGATATACAAATCTTGAAAGGGGTGACATTTGAGTGATGAACTGATAGCATATACATCTGTCCGCAATTAGTTTGGTGATAAAAATGATTATTTTACTTTTATCTTACATGTTTGCGTATAGCATTTCACTTATAGGTTGAATTTCTTAGTTGTTTATGATTTTTTTTTCTTTCTCTTCTTTTGTAATGGATATGACATCGTGTATTTAGTAGCTTTTATCATGACTAGTACTCTATTATGTGGTAATATGGACGCATATTGGTTTCACGCTTAAAATATGTTCATATACTGAAAAGTATTTCTGTTACCAGGAATGGTGAACTATTATTGTGCTACTTGGAAGTTGGGTTGCTTATAGTTGATAGAAAAATCCAATTAAATCTTATGCATACATGTTCAAGAAAAGCTGTTTTATTGGGTGATGTCTGTTAAAGCAGCCATTATAGAATAGCATCCTATCTTGTTTGTCTATATGTAAATCTCTTATCCTATATTTCCTCTAAATTGACGAGTGGAACTTTTGGCTTCGAAAAACTGTCTATTTGTCAAAACCCGTTCTCGGATTTGTTCTCTTATAATTTAATGGTTGACACACATAAAGAAAGAACAAGGGAAGAAGGAATAATTGGTTCGAATGTTGTTCATTGAATAAAACTATCTCTAGCTCAACAATGGCTATATTTTTGTGACTGGAGGGTTTTGTCTTCTGAGGTGGTAGTTCTTGTGCAAATGAATAGAGGCTAAAGTTTAGATTTTCACTGAGCACTAATTACTCAATAGCTTCTTTCATAGTTTTATATTTATCTGGCGATTCTAACCTTGTATTACATCACCTTGTTTTGTAACTTAGTTTTGCAACTACATTACTGTCGTATGCTTTTGCTTGGAGTCATTTATCCCTCAGTGGCAGTGCTGCTCCATTGTGCTTGAGCAGCTCCATTGCTGCATGATAAGCTGATGTATAATTGTTTTTGGAATTGAATTGTTCTTTAACTGACAGAGATCTTGATGAAAAGATGAGGGATGCATTTCATAGCTACATAGAAGAGCGGGGCATTGGTGATAGTCTCTTTCCGTTTCTTCGAGCATGGCTATATGTGAAAGATCATCGTAATCTTTTGCGTTGGTTTAAATCAGTGGGGACATTCGTTAAAGAAGACAAGACGACAGCCAAGGATTCTTAGACTCATAAGGTGGTTCAGGAAAATCGGAAAATCAGAGTTTTAGAAAAGAAACAGTTTGAATGATTGTTTGATCTCAACACTAATTTGTCCTTGTCTTGTTCAACTAGTAAGTTAAGTTCTCCGGTGGCATTATTTTGTACGGCAGATGCTAAATGTCTATGCGAGAACTATCTCACATTCATTTTCTCTTCTCTGAAAATTAACAATACAGTTTGCAATTGCATTGTGCATCCGTTCACTTCTGATTAGCATTTTGGCAAGTGGGGTTATGAAAAACAAGGTATGCAAGGCTTTGCGTACAAAGCCAAGATCGCTATTTTTTCCTCTTTGTTGCGTCTGTATTGTTAATTTTCAGAGAAGAGAAAATGAATGTGAGATAGTTCTCGCATAGAAATTTAGCATCTGCCGTACAAAATAATGCCAATATTGTAGAGCTTTTTTGAGCAAATTTTAAATTATTACTCCTAATTTATTTTGTTCAATTTAGTATTCTCTTATAATAAACGCATCGCTAAGTAATTACAAATTTCATAAAATTCACACAATTTTCATCGCAAAATCAATAACAATACCAATACCAATATTTCCTCAATATTTCTATGGAAATCAATATTTTTATCACCGCCTCGTTTGCAGCGCCTAGAGCCTAGGTGGCCCTAAGCGGGAACTTTTTGCTACACATCAACTGGCTTTTGCTCTACCGGCTACCGTCTGAATTTCAAAGTTTCCATTCAACCCGAGTCTGCGTTACACAGATATGCGACAAAGGGACACAGAAGACGAGGAAAAACAACTTACAATATAATTATGAAATAATTTATTTGGAAAGAAGCTTACTAAATTAATTAAGAAATTAAAACTACAGAAAATGAGGACACATTCACATCTGTTATGTTACAAATAGCAGTCAGGAGTACACAAAAACCGGCGGAGTAGACAACACAAGAACCAGAAAAGCCGCCTATCACCTACAGACATGATCATCTTGATGTACTAAATAAAACAAAAGAACTACCATGTAGTACCAATACAAAAACATGATTGTTCCGACCAACTACAATATGGTACGAAATTGTGAAAATCTGCACTAACATTGCAACCACGAAAATTTTGGAGGAAACAATAAAACAATTCATAGATTAAACAGAATCATTTCATCTCCTCTTTCATACCTGGGGATCAAGGCCAATTATGCCTTCAGCTGTATCCAACCATTCTGGTCAATGCTGCGACAACAGCAATCTCTTGCTCCTAATCTTCTGGGCCATTTAAGTTACTGAAAATCAACTCTACCCAGCTGCGCAGCACTCGCACACTCACTCGCATTTTTCCACCCATGTTTTTACTTCTTGCGGGGCCTGTTGTGTTTAACCTTCACCGTTCTTCGGCTACCCTTGTCACCACCACCAGCGCCCAATGAGAAGCTGCCCCCACCTTGACTTGCACCCAAACTACCAGAAGACTGAAATAGAGAGGGGTTCTGTGGGTTGCCTAGATTCTGTTGGCTAGGGAACTGAAAGGGACTTGCCATGGAACCTGCGGGTGCAGATTGAAATCCGAAGGCAGCTTGTGGGGTGGAAACAGGCTGTTGGCCGAACCCCTGTTGACCAAATGCAAGCTGTTGACTAAATACAGGCTGTTGACCAAACACTGGGAGTGCAGGCGTGGCTGCCTGATTAGTGTCCTCGGCCATGCTGTCCATATTCATTTGGTCATTATTACCAGACAAGCCCATTGGAAATGCAGGCTGTGATGGGGCACTAGTATTTGCGGATTGAGTGAATGAGAACAGGGTAGTTGAGGATGCACTATTGGATGATCCAAACATAGATCCACTGTTGGTAATTGCGGAAGCAACTGTCGATCCTCCAAATGCTGCTGGTGCACTGCTCGTGGTTGCGGCAGCTGTTGAGGGTCCTCCAAATCTAAAAGCCGTGTTAGGCACACTGTTGGTGGTAGCAGTAGTAGCAGGAGTGGCAGTTGAGGATCCTCCAAATACAAATTGCGCACTACTAGTGGTAGTAGGAGCACCTGAGGATAATCCATAGGGAAACCCAATTGACGAAGATGTAGTGTTGGATGTGGGAGCAAATACACTGGACTTAGCAGGCCAGCTACTAGGAGCAGCACTGGAGCTAATGGAGTTGGCCTCCAAAGAGGAAGTAGATGAACCTAGTGCAGCACTTGCTCCTGAACTGAAAAGCTTACTAGCAGAGTTGTCCAACTGGAATGATACAGAGGATGCTGATGAACCAAATAGAGCAGGAGCACTCTGTGCAAAAGATGCAATACCAGTAACAGTAGTAGATGCCTGGGAGGAAATAGGAACAGCTCCATTGCCAACGCCGAAAAGAGAACCCTGGGACTGGTTAGCATTAGATGTGGTAGCACCACCAGTGCTACTTAATCCAAAAAATCCATTGCCCGTGGTTGCAAGTGAATCAGATGCGCCAGTAAAAGAGCTGCTTAGATTACCAAACCCCTTGTCTTCCTTACTCTTGCTTTCTAAAGATTCTGAGGAAAATTTTACTGGAACAGTAGTAACTACAGTTGAAACAGTAGAGGGTTCAAATTTGAAAATCGAGGCGTCTGGAAATGAAGGTGCTGGAGCTGTGCCAGAAACATTGTCACTGTTGGCAGTAACTGCACTTGTCGTAGCAATTTCACTGCTTGTATGGGCAGTGAGGATGTTACCAGATGAACTTGGACTCGTTAAAGAAAATACTGAACTGGCAGAGAAAGAAGATAGAGGCCTTGACCCATAATTTGGGTTTGAATTATTGGAAAGGGCACCAAAGGAAACTATGGGCGATGGTGCTGATGGCACATTACAGGACAGATCAGTTTCAGGAATCCCAAAAGGGGCTCCAGTATTTGAATTATTCTTAAAATCAGCTTTATCTGAATCCAGAGGTTTGAAAAAAGAGTTTGATGCACCACCTCCAACCGCAAATACACTGAAGATGAAAACATAATAAATGAATAATAAAATAATAACTTTTTCTGGCCAAACATACAAATCAGAAATTCACAAGTACCGATCAAATGATAAGAAAATTTCATACGATACCAATGATTACATTTGAAACTAAAGGAAGAAAGTGCTTTTTATTTTCCCATAGTTGCTGGCACAAGATGTCAACAGTTGCCAGTGCATTTGTGCAGTTAAGAATAAGTTTTTTCCTGGCGTTGTTAAACCAGGAATTAAAAAAAGGGCAGGTATGGTTGAAGATGTTAATACGTTACTGAAATTATCTGGAATGCTTTCGGTGACTGAGGAACCTGATAAGCATATAGAAGGAATAACTAGAAATTTGAATTATTTTTGTTCACCAAGTCCAGCACTATCTTATTTTCACAAACTTGAAAGCAATTAAAATTAAAAACTCAATTACAATAACTACTACAGTTATTTTGAACTAAAAATATCCATTCCTTCTGTTTTAACATACCATACTATGAAGCTCCAATCAACTCTCATTTTTAAATCTCCCATTCTTTGTAATAAAATATGTTTTATCTATTATAATTTGCATTAATTTTCTATCTTCGTTCATTACTACCAAAAAGTAGGTTGAATATCTAGATCCAAGAAATGCTTAAATGAGAGCCTAAAAAATGATAGAAAGGTTCCAAAGGAAAAATCAGCAGTCCTTTGGAAATCTTTTCTCTTTTGAGTAATTTCTAATTATCGTGTACACTTTTCTCTATAGGTATGAGGTTTATAACTACACCTATGGTCTTTGGATATGCATATCCTATAACTGACTAACAGCTGAAAGATATTCAGAGAGTTCCACTCCATAATCCGTTTGTTATTGTTTTGAAGGAATATCTTCCAGAAGCTTAGTCCTTAGATACACTTAAAACTACTTCTATCTCTTTTTATAACATGAGCAGCAGATAAATGACACATTCAAAAGCCTTCAACAATAGGAAAAGACTAAAAAGCAAGCAAATTAACAAACAGACCTGTCTGAACTTTCCGGTTTTGAGGGTGAAGAGAAAGTAGATTGCGGGCATGCAACTTTGTCCACACTCTTAGAGTTGAAGTCTAATAAAGGAGAAGCTACATCTGAATCCTTCATCGAGGTAACCCCAAATTTAAGGACGGAAGGGCCAGCATGTGATTCCGGTGGAGCAACTTTATCATATGATGCCTGAGGAGATACCACAGTGGGAAAGACAGTCACGCTGGATGACGGCACACTAGAGGAGATGAAGTTGGAGCCATTATCAACACGCACAGGCCCATTAGAGAAAGCTGGAGACTCCTCCAGTGTAACAGTTGTAGCAGAAATCTTACTCCTCTCGGTTGAGAAAGTCTCCACCTTAAAATTGTCCTGGTCATCAAGCTCCAGATCCTACAAACCAAACAGATACTTCTCAAATTTGCAGCTTGAGGTCAACTCGTATGCACAGAAAAGGAATACAATAACAAAGACCATTAATGGTATTCATTTTGTAAAATAGAAGACAATATAAGGCCTCATAAGAACGTAAATTGAACTCGTGAAAAAAATTTCAATTTTGTAACGAGAATTTTAATTGATTTTTTTCTTTTTCCTACTCTATCTCCATACCCTGCTCCAAAATCACCCCCTTGTAAAAATTTAAAATATTTCTGATATGATAGCATAATAGGAACTAAAAAACCATGCCAAGTTAACACGCTGATGATTAGATCAGCTGGACCAATTACAAGCAAGGATTGAAATATCGATATCGATGGATATATCGCTAGTTAAATTTACGGAAATCTCGCTCTAAATATCGATATCGATATCGATATCGTTTACGATCAACAAAAATGACGGAAATTTAATCTAAAAGTTAGAAAATTTTAATGAAACTTTGGGAAAAACTTAAATATTCAATAATGGTTATATAAGACTAATAAAATTATAAAATTAATTTGATATAATAAATATATGATGAATAATATGATGCAATATGATTCTGAGGATGACTAATAATATAAAATCTTAAATATAAACATAAATTGAATTGAATTACTATAATTCAATGTTAATATTATTTAAAACATAACAATAAGAATAAAAAAAATTAAATTGAAGAAAAATGATAAAATAAATCAAAATATATTTGAAATTGGAAAAAAGATGAAAAAATAGGATCTAATTTCGTTCAAAATTTGGAATGAATTAATATATTTAAAATTAGAAAAACAAAAAGAGAAAAAAAACCAAAGATTTGTTGAAAAATTGAAAAGAAAAAAATTAAAAGGAATTAGTGTACTGGGGGGTTTTGAACCCGAGACCCCCCACTCACCCAAAAACGCCAGCACCAATTCAACTAGGAAGCTTTAGTTGACAATCTAATCAACATATAATATATAATGTAATTACAAAAAGCTAACAGTCATCTCCTTCTTCCTCCAGCGGGTCTGCAAATCGGGTTTTTTAACCCAACGGCATGACCCGACTAAAACAACCTTATTTTACGTCTAATTTTCACAAATTAATCGTTCATCTTCGTCGTTTTGATTCCAGAAATGGATCTGTGTGCTCCAAATAGGCCAACACTCCGATATTTCGGTCAATTTCTTCACCCCCTCCTTATGTGTCGCCGGTGAAATTTTCCGAAATTTCGGCGAAATTTCGACCAAAATTTCCGATATTTTCATCCTTGATTACAAGGCAGCCAAACGCTTAATAAAAATCAGCCACAAACTTGTAACAAAACCCATCAGCTAGAGAAACTTATAATTTCAAAAGTAAAGGAGCCAACGGTAGTGTATTATGATCAAATCTAAATTCATTATTTCATGCCAGATTTCAGGGTATTAAAAAGAAGTAAATTGATTAGGAATTCAGCTCAGCAGAAATTACTCCGAAACCAAAGAAGATAATAAAGCAAATATACCTCATGAGCGCTCATCTTGAACCCCCGTTTCTTTTGTGGAGAACAAACAACAGAGCTCAATGCAGCAGAAGCTGCAGTTTTCACATTTGATGCAATATCCTTCCTCTCAATGGTAGAATCTTCACCATTCATTAACGTAGCTGAACTTCCAGATGGAGCAGCAATCCTCAGTGGGCCATTTTCTATAACCTTGCCCTGTTTTTGAGAGGTAAAATCACGAGCATCTGGTATCAACTTATCAAATGATGCATCCAAAGTAGAATTATTCTTACTGATATTATCTAGAAATTTTGTCGAATCTGCATCTTCAAGGCTTTTCAGAGCCTGACCATGTAACATGGATGGTGAAAGCTTAGTAGGCAATTTATCTCTCACAGTCCGCAGATTTAGCTCAGATGATTTCTTTTTCGGAGAATCAAGCTTATCAAGCTGCTCCAGTATTTTGATAGCCATCTTGTTATGTTCTGACGAAACAGGAAATGTACTAGGAACTGCATTGTCCCCATTTTCTGACAATGCTTTATGTTTAGGTTCACCCAACGACAATGGCTTCCATATTGAAGCAGATGGATGTCGAGAAGCCTCAGAACTTATTCTGGTCCCATTAATAGATGTAGAGGTGGATATTGGTGAGCTCAAGCCTCTTGAAGATAGAAGATTAGGTTTCTGACGAATTCTACGAATAGGTCCAATAGACCCTATGTCATTGTCTAATACTGAAAATCTGTGTTTGGATGCCTACAAATAAAACAAAGAATCTAGATTATGAATTTGGAGGTGCTAAGAACAATAAAAGTAGTATTTCATAATCTTCATACACTAAATTAGATGATAATATTCAGATACCATACCCCTTTGGATCCAGACTGTTGGCTTTGCTCCCATACAGACTGAGATGAAGATGACCCTCCGCCAAAAGCATCAGTTGTCGACACAGCACCCTGAAATATCAATAACAATAATGTAAGAGCTTAAATCCCAATAAACATTGAAAACCTGATAACAACTTTCTTTTTCTTACACCCAGAACTTCCCCAAAACTACTAAGCAGAAAAAGCACCCCTCCCAACTACAGGATCCAACCACTCAACTAAACACCCATTCGTCGAAAGAAACTACTATCTCAAACAAACAGACCTTGAATGTACTAGTTGTGCGCACACGAGAGTATGGTGTTCGAGCCATACTATATATAGCAGATCTACCTCGAGACCTAGGAGTCACAAAATCATTTTCTGGTGCCCCTCCATTTCCAGAAGTCCATGGCACAAGTGACATTATTGGTGTTTTTGAAGGAAAAGGAAGGCTGGTCAAAAGAGGTGAATCTTCATGGTGTGCTTGACCTCGCAAACCTAACATTGATGGGGACACTTTTGAAGGCCTACTGCCCATGTAAGCTTTTGCGAGCTCTGCAGGTGAAGCGACATCTTGATCAAGGACCTGAAAACATTTTGAACCATTAAACATAAAAAATTGTCCAATATGTTATATTTATTACTCATTATTATTCCACAACCATTCGTAACTAAAGAGTAGAAAGCAAGAGACACGAGTTTCCATCTGAATTGAAAGAAGGTTATCATACACTTGTACTGACAACAAGGTTTGAAGCAAGATGGCTCTCAATCCCATTTTTTCCTTGCACTGGAGTGTTAGAAAATTCCTCATTTCTGTTGTGAGATACCACTGGCTTTGAAGGTATATCTTCAGACCTTTTCTCTTGATTCTCAATTGGTATATCAACAGTTCTTGAATGCAATAGTGCTGTCAACCGATCAATTTCAGATCTGCAGAGGTGAATATCATTCAACATCACAATATGAATATGTTATAAGAAAAGATCTCCCAATTCCCAAAACACTGAATGGACCAAATTATCACTGATCTCATAATGGAAAAAAAAAACCACAATAAATCGATCCTTTTTCTTTCTTTTTGGTGCAGAAAGGTCAAATACCACGCACCAATGCACTTTCGTTGAGTTTTATAAATCACACAAGTAACAAAAAGATACTACCAATTATAAGAACTGTCCGGGACAAAAAGAATAAAACAAAAATTATATAACTGCTTGCCTGGTAAAGGTTTTATGCTCCAAAAGTTGCTCAAGCTCAGTGAACTCGCCTCCATCAGCGGTAGTACTTGGACCAGCAATTCGATCAACTGTGCCTTTTTGCACTCCAGGAGGTTCCTTTACAGCAGAAATTTGCATATAGAAGACATTAAGATAATTTTCTTGCAGAACCTTAATATCGAAAAAATAAAAATAATATAATTAAACAACACAACCTACAAAATGAACTTGACTGAAGCTCATTCAACTTAATTAAGTGATGGATCAGAAAAATAAATTTGTAATTGGCATAGGTTGACAAGACAGGTCAATTCTCAAATCATCTATCTCAATAGTTAAATTACTATATCCATGTCCATAAACATGCATATTTAGGCCATCATTCCTGCTTTCGTTTTAAAGTCCTGGAGGAAGGATAACTAACAAAACCCAGAGCCTTGAACAAAGGAGTATGCTTTCACAAAACACGTTGTGCCTCAAAAGTAGATTCCACCCACATTGCGAAGGCCCACGTCAAGGCCAGCCCCAAGAATGTCATTTTTGACACTGATTTTCATTTGAAGGATGCACACAACTTGGCATGACAATATAGTTAGCTCCATGCAGACTGGTATTTGTAGGTTTGGGTATCAGAAAGAAACATGATTTACATCAATGTGGCAGGGATGATTTACATCAGGCTACTTCTAGACTTTAATTGATGATATTAAAAGGACGTTATTAGCAACAAAAAATGCAGAAGTCTGTCATGGACTACTACGATAATAACAAATTAAAAAAAATGTGAATAAATAACTAAACCAGTGATTGGTTAATTGTTACAGGGAAGTCAAAAGAAAAAAAACCTCAATTCGGGTCAACCCAAAATGAAACCAGAGTTTCCTTTCTTGTCAATTGTTTTTACTTCACTATGCCTTTTCATCCTCACATCTTGAGTTTAAAAGAAATTTTTTATTATCACCCCTGAACTTCCTCTTTTGCAAACACATTTCTAGACTTTATGAAGGATCATTTAGAACGGATATAAAGTCAAGTGCACTAGCAGGAAACTTGAGATACAGGAAAGGGGAACAAAAAATTTCATTCACCTAACCTCTTAGTTTAAAACTATGATCTCATTGAAATCATCAACTTGTAAATACTCACATGCTTAAACACATTTACAGTCACACTTACCAAGGAAACTTCTTCTTTTCCCTTGATCCTTGCTTCATGATTTAAACCTGGTAAAGAAACAGACAAAATTCATAAATATCTTGTAAAAAAACCAATCAAGCAATCATAGTACTTCTCAGAGAACCAGAGCAAGAAGTAAATTTCATGATAGATAATGAACAGAAATCTTTAAAAAGCTACAAGAAAGACAGGATAACATTAACAAACATGCAACAATAGGGGTAACAATAGTTTAAAAACTCTTGCACTTCATCTCATAATAAGGAACCAAAGGAGTCAACCACCTGAATTTTTAAGCCACAGTGACGGCTAACGAGGCTTATCCTATACATAAAGCTTGTAAAACAAGCAATCTTACATGGTCTCAAGTATTTCAAATTGTCTACAAACACCAAATCAGGAAAGAAAAAATTTAGGACACAAATAAAGAAAGAAAAGAAACAATCAAGAGAGAACAATCGCCAAACCAATAAAAAGATACATCCAGAAAACTGCCCAATAAAATGCAACCCAAACCAATATCACAAGTAACACCTCAAACCGTCAGAAGGAACACTACAAAAAAAAACTCAATTTGAGATAAGACACCAACATAGAAGACTGCATCAATGCAAAAGATGATGTACTATCATTCAGGCATCACTCTTACAAGCCATACACCTGATCCATCCCAACTCACAAGTATAAAAAGAACTAAACCAACAGTAGAATATAAGGGTTGCAAGGTATCTATGGCCTCTTCCTGTCAGAAATAAAGGATTTATACGTCTTCAAATAGTGCAAATGTATATGTATTATTTGAAATTTGAATTTGGATTCAGTCAATAACAAATTCAATTGTTTGAAAGAATGTCTTACGATGTGCTTACTAAAAGCTCTACATTTATTAGAATGATATATTCCACATCTCAAACACCTAGCTCCACATAGAACAATACAAGAATATTAACCTCCTTAACACATCAAAAACAACTTTCAGGACCGAACATGATGAAACCAACTACCCCAATTCAGCCTTAACCATCTTGCCCTAGAAAGTAAATTATTTAACAAATCGAAATAAATTTGCTTTCAAATCCAACAAAATAAAACAACAGAACAAAAGGCGTCACAAATCACGAAAACTTAACTCCCACATTTGATTAAATACAAACAAAATGCTCCCAAAAATTACGCCACAACTAACGAACCCCAAAACCCCCTGGCATACTAAACAAACACAATCTTGGAAGCAGTAAAAGGCGAACCTGTCGAAGAAGACTGAGGAGGAGCAGGGGGGAGGCGTTTGCGAAAGACGGAAGAGAAGAGGCGGTGGGCGCTGGAGAAGATAAGCCGCTGAGCAGGATCGACGAGTTTCGAGAGCCAGCCGTCGTTGGCAACGGTAGGGTTCCGTAGAGACGTTGGCGGCCGATCGTACGGCGTCGCTTGGGTGGTCCTCCGAAACGGCGTCGCTTGGGTGGTCCTCTGAAACGGCGTCGCTTGGGTGGTCCTCCGAAACGGCGTCTTTCGGAACTTACCTCCCGCACCCAATTCTTCGTATGCCTGCTTTTGTTTATCTTCCCGCGCGGCCGCTGCCATGAGGGAGAGAGAAGAGAGGGAACGCGCTAGGGTTTTCAAAAAAATTGGGGGCAGAGAAAGAGGGATGCGATAGCAAATTAGGGCTTTTTAATTGCGTCCGAGAGAGCGTGGAAACGAACGGGGTCAATATGAAATTTAGCAAAATACTTTCCCTTTTTTTATTTGAGTAAATTATTGTTACATTCTTAACAACTTTTACTTTTATTTAATACTTATAAATTAAATAAAATAAAATTTTATCTCAAACTTTTTTATTCAAAATTGCCTAAATAGAATTTGTAAATAATAAAATTCATAAAGAGGATGTGTGAGTTATTGAGAATTCCTTTAAATAATTAAAAATAACATTGTCTTTTTTTATCCTCTTTGGCTCATGTGCCCTTAGTGTTTGATTTTTTTGGCCTCTTGGGCCTTTTATTATATTACACATATAATAAATATTATATACGTATACTATGTATATTGTATATAATTACAATTGAATTTTTTCCATAAAATAAAAAATAAAGTTTGTATTGTTTAGGGTTCAATGGTAGGGTATATAATTTTTTTTTTGGGAGGGGTTGAGATGGTGGTGGAAAATCGTACAATGTAGAGTTAAATTAGAATTAAACCCTAAACTATACGAAATTAACCAAATTATTTAATATCGGAAGATAAAACAAAAAATTCAAGAATTTAACCCTAAATTATACAAAATTAACCAAATTATTTAATATCGAAAGATAAAAAAAATTAAAATTATTTTCGAAGAATTATTGCTTTAAATTATCTTACTTTAAGTTATATTAGATACTCATATTACTTTTAAAATGAGTAAGTGAAAAAAAAAATTTATAAATATGAGTAATGTTTTCATAATCCTCAATATGATCTCATAATAAAAAAATAAAAATAAAAAGTAATGTTGAAATCATGATAGAGTATTTTTTAGATTATTGTTGGACTAATTTATAATTGGATGACATTAACTGTAATTTATATAAAAACTATAGTCTATTTTAAATTGTATAGCTTTTTGACTAGTCAAAGGACCTATGAGTTTAATTTTTCTACATGCAAGTTTTTGAATAAACTTATATGTTAGTAAGGACCTATAAATTAATTACTCTTTTTATTTCCATTGAAATTGAAAGGAGAGATTATTTGATACTCTCAAAAAATAACATGTCACCTTGTGCTTCATAATAAGCATTTATATACTAAAGTAATTAAATCATTGGTAAAATTTATTATGAAAGTTGTTGATGCACAAAATGTGCCAACTTAGGGAGCGAATGATGCTCTGCCACGTGCCCTGTGTGAACCTGAAAAGGAAGGAAACTGGTCGGTCGGTCAGAGTATAGGCACCGGTGTGGTACCAGCCCAAAGGTACTCCGACGCCCAAGTCAGTTGTCGGTCTAAGATTTAGAGGGTAGCGGAGAGTATACTGTAACAGTAAATTGCTTAGTTACCTTTGTACGACAAGTGGACCCCTTTGTATGGGTGCGGCGAATATAATATTTGTATTTTCCCGATGTGGGACAAATATCAATGCGATGTGGGACTAACACGTGGAGGTGTCATCCAGACCCGACCATGACTTGTTCGCGTGAGTGGGCCTGGACCCCTTGGGCTTGTGCTAGGTGGTGGTACTGGGCCGAAGCACCGACCGGTCGGTCTGGGCCGAAGCACAGACCGACAGGAGCTGGTCCTCTGGAGTCGGCCGGTGGCATGGTGTTGGAAGAGGGTTGGGCCTCTAAGTCGGTTTGGGCCAACGCACTGAGCCAGGTGGAGGGCTGGGCCTCCGAAAGTGGGTCGGATTGGTGTTGTCTCAGTAATAGACTGGGCCTTCAGTCAGTATGGGCTTCATGTGCGGTCTGGCCCGATATGGTATGAACAAAAGTATTAATTATACTAAAGCAGTTTTTGAGATGGTGGTGAAAATTGTACAATATAGGGTTAAATTCTTAAATTTTGGTACAAAATTCAAGAATTAAACCCTAAATTATACGAAATTAACCAAATTATTTAATATCGGAAGATAAAAAATTTAAAATTAATTTTGAAGAATTATTGCTTTTAATTATCTTACTTTAAGTTAGATTAGATACTCATATTACTTTTAAAATGAGCAAGTGAAAAAAAAAATATAAATAGGAGTAATGTTTTCATAATCCTCAATATAATCTTAAAATAAAAAAATAAAAAATACAAGTAATGTTGAAATCATGATAGAGTGTTTTTTAGATTATTGTTGGACTAGTTTACAATTGGATGACATTAGTTGTAATTTATATAAAAACTATGGTATATTTTAAATTGTATAGTCTTTTGACTAGTTAAAGGACCTATAAGTTTAATTTTTCTATATGCAAGTTTTTTAATAAACTTATATATTAGTAAGAACTTATAAGTTATTTGCCATTTTTATTTCGACTCAAATTGGAAAGAGAGATTATTTGATACTCTCATAAATAACATGTCACTTTGTGCTTCATAATAAAAATTTATATACTAAAGAAATTAAATAATTGGTAAAATTTATATGAAAGTATTGATAAATTTTAGTGTAGAAACTATGTCACATGTTCTTATTAAAATGAGCAAATAATGAAAATGTAAGAGGTACATGTTAACACGACCCATCCCAATTCCCCCGGGATTAAGGCGGGATGTGCCATGCTCCTGTCTGACACGAAGTGTCAGACAAGGAATAACTCAAAACCTCAGCCCGTTCGGGGCTTCCAGAGTGCGCCAGGATTAATGGAGGAGTGTTGTAACGACTCGTCCCGGAAATCGGGATTAGTTTAATGGATAAAGACAGATTCGAGAAGTTAATCGGTGATTAGTTGGGTGATTTCGGACGGACGGTGCGAAATGACAATTTTGCCTTTGGATTTGGCAAAAAGGTTGACTTTTAGTTCGGGCGGTCAAATGGACTTTACCCGATGACTGTGACATAGTTCGGGACGTCACGAGTTCATAGACAGGTGGCACGTCCGATTCCGACATTCAAGGAAAAAGTTATGATGTTCGGAAGTTTGAGGGTAGTTTGGTAAATTGGTTGAAAAAGGGACAATCTGTTGACTTTTCATATGACATAGCTTTTTCACGTATTTCGAGGATCATTAGGTAGGTCTTAATCCCCTGAGTACAACGACAGGTGGCACGCTGTCATCGGACGTCAGGCGGTTTAGTTCTGAGTCTAAAAACGCTAAGGGTAAAATGGTAATTGTGAAGGCAGGGGTATATTGGTCTTTTTTCTGAATTTGAAATGGTGATCAGTGGGATAAGGTAGGCCTCATCATTGGGTCGGGTCGGGCAAGCTCGGCCCAAAATTTTTGGGCTTGGGCAGGGCCGGGCCAGGCCTATTTTATAATTTAAAAAATACCGGGCCGAGTCGGGCGGGCTTGATCATAAATATGAAAGCTCATGCCCTTTGTCGGGCCGGATTTAGGCCGGGCTTTTATCGGGCTTTACGGGTCGGGCCTACTAAGCCCACTTGGGCCGGGCCTACTAAGCCCATTTGTACCTACCTAACTGTAAAAAAAAAGTGAGTTGAGTTTAAATATTATTATCGAATATTGAAATAAGCTTAGGAGGGGTACTATTGGATTTGGAGAATTGACTTAACTTTTTGACCATAAAGCCGAGATAGAATAAGGAGGTCGCTAAGAGAGTCAGAGACCTAGTGAGTTTTTTTGAATTTAGGGTTAGGGTTTGGTTTGGGCATTGGGCTTTTAAATGACATTAGGTTGAGATTTGGTTGGAGTTTTGGATTTTGGCTATGATAGTAGTAACAAGATTGGACTGGGTATCAATTCTTAATTTATAATTATTTTATATTTTTGGGCTTATGGGTCGGGTTTACCTGGGCTGGTAGGGTTGGGCTTACCAGGCTATATCGCGCTTGGGCCTATCGGGCCTAGCGGGCTTGAATACCCTAAGCCCAAGTCCAGCCCGTCAACATGCGGGCCGGGCAGGCCCACGGCCCATATCAGGCTGGGTAGGGCTTTTTGTCGTCGGGCCTATCGGGTACCCATAAGCCCATGGACTTCTGGGCCAAATAAGGAGGGCTAGGATAAGGACATTTGTCCTTGATGGGTTGGATATTTTCAGATGAGGGCAGAGAGATGGGGACACATGGATACCTTCTGGTTAGTTCCACTTTGTTCTCCCGTTTGATCGATTAAATAAGGTGGTGAGCGATAAAATAGAGGAATGCTGATTGTTATCTGTGCTTTGTGTTCAGGTGAGTGAGAAGATTAGAGTGTGATTGTGAGAGAGGAGAAACACAAGTGAGTCGTGTATGTGTTGTCTGAGCTAGAGTGAGTCGAGTGGGTGGTGTGTGAGAGTGAGAAAACAGAGACAGAGAGGAAACCGTGACCACCAAACGACAAACCTTCAAACTCTTGGGAATCAGTTGTTGGTATTAAGTAGTAGGCTAGAGGGAGACCAGGACGTCGAGAGGACGACGGTGGAGGCCACGACGGAGGACCGAAGGCAGGTAAGCCGTCTCGAATGCACTGTTTCTCTATTTTGTTCAAAATGGAAAATGTGAGTTTTGGTAAGATAATGAATGCCTATGATGCTCATTCTAGTCTCTAAAGGTTGCTACTAAGCTTGAAACACGAACCCGTGGCTGGAGGACATCGTGTTAGCCGGGAACAGAGAATGACGAATTCTGGATTTCTCTTGTTCAATGTGGAAGGTAGATTATCGTGCTCAAATTGAGGTTTTGATCATGTAGATTCATAGGAGAGGATTGGAAGAACCTAATGGGAGAAAAAAAAGACTAAAATTGACTTGAAATTGGATGAAAACCGCCCTCGCCGGTTCAGTTGGACCGGGGCGGTCTGGCTAGTCTGAACCGGTCTGGTGGGAGGTTGACGATGATGAATAGTAAGGGGCGTGGCTCCCACACGTAGCACTTTTGGACGGCGCGTGAGGGCGCATGGGACCCCCTTGGGGAAGTGTCCAACACGACTTTTAAAGTATTCGATGTAACGAACATTTTGGGACTAATTTCAAGTCGATCAGACATCGTTTCGATATGTTTCGGGATGTCCGAAGGTTTAAAGGCTAGGTTAAAAATTCGGGAAAATTACGGGTCTTTAGTATAAAAATTGTGAAGTAGTTAGTGATCTTCTTATGAGATTTGTACAGGTTCGGGAACGCTGGTGATAGTGGATTAGCCAGGAAAGCATAAGTGCGCTTGTATCGAGACAGCGGCGTAAACGGTTTGTGAGTGGACTTTGCTTTCTAACTTATGATGCATGCATAAATGTTTTATATGTTTTCTACATGTGATTTTCTATGTTTGTGATATGATATTGATGATTTACAATTTTGCACGTATTTCGAGATATTTACGTAATTGCACGTTTTACGAGGTTATGGTTTTATGCTATAATTTGATAATGGTTATGAGACTATGATTTGGAATTTGAAATATGATTTGATTTTAATGATTTATAATGGATTTTGGAAAAATGATTTCGGGCTTGAGGCCCTGTTAATAAAAGTGATTTCGGGTTTTGGAATCGGATTTCGGAAATATGATTCGGGATTCGGTTGTGGAACTTGAAAAGTGGATTTCTGAATTTGGGTTTGGAATGATGATTCCGGATGCCGCTACAGAATGATGATTTTGGATTCGGATTTGGAAATGGATTTTTGGATTTTTTATGATTTTCACTTGGTTTTGGGTTTAAAGACCCGTTGGTACTTGGTTTTGGATTTAAAGACCCAGATATGGTTGGATCTAGTTTTGAGTTTAAAGACTCGGTTGATTGATGATGGGGGAGGGCCTTGGATTGATATGTTTTGAGTTTAAAGACTCGGTATATGTTTTGAGTTTAAAGACTCGGTTATTGTGATATCCCCTGAGGCCTGTTGATTGTGTTTTAAGTTTAAAGACTCGTTGATATCCAAGGAAGGCCTGATGATGCGCATGTGTTTTGAGTTTAAAGACTCGGTGTGCTTGAGATCCAACAGATTGATTGACTTGATTTTCAGTTAGTTTTTCACTCGGTTTCAAATGTTTTGGGTTGTGGCCCAGATGATTTGGATTTGATAGATTTTGGGCCGAGTGCCCTTACTCGATTCTGATTTATGGTTTTCGAAAATGGTTTTCTTATCTTGGATATGAAATGGTGTTATGAAATGGTTTTCGAATGCATGCGTTGGGTTTTTAAATAGAGGGTATAAACTTATAAACTGTTTTCTAAACTTATTATTCATTTTTGTCCACTCACAGTCTTTTGTGTTTTCGATACCCTCCAGGTTTGATGCGGCGCGGGCTGTTGTTAGAGAGACGGAGACATCACACACACAATCCACAGTAAGTTCTGCGCACTCTGGGACTTCGGAAGGTGGTTTTGTACTTTGGTTTGTTATCCCTTGTCCAGCTTACGTGTTACATAAATGTTGGACGATGGGTTAGCCTTCGTTGGGTTTTTAAATGGAGGGTATAAACTTATAAACTGTTTTCTAAACTTATTATTCATTTTTGTCCACTCACAGTCTTTTGTGTTTTCGATACCCTTCAGGTTTGATGCGGTGCGGGCTGTTGTTAGAGAGACGGAGACATCACACACACAATCCACAGTAAGTTCTGCGCACTCTGGGACATCGGAAGGTGGTTTTGTACTTTGGTTTGTTATCCCTTGTCCAGCTTACGTGTTACATAAAGGTTGGACGACGGTTTAGCCTTCGTGTCACACATAAGTTAGATGGGAGCATGACTTATCCCTTAATCCCGGGGGATTGGGGGTGGGTCGTGTCAAGTGTGATGTCTCTGTCACTACTACAGCCCTCATCCGCGATCAACCTGAAGAACATTAAAAACCATTAAAAGTTGTGAGTGGACGAAAAATCAATAGTTTAATAAAACACATTTCATAAGAAGACATTTATGTCATTCACTAAAAAGCATGCATGTATTTGAAAACCAATAATCAAACCATTTGCTTTAATTAAATCATTAGGGCCTTAGCCCAAAACCATAAATCCAAGTATGTGGGAACTCAACCCAAAACTGTAAATCCATTCATGTGGGCCATTGCCCAAAACCACCAGCACTGAAGTACTATTTCATAAACCCAATAAATCTGAAATCCAAATACATAATCCAATAAATCCATAAATCACAATTCAATCAAACACCGTTATATACCAATCCTCGACATCCTAGATGTCTAGCGTCCCAGACGTCATGTCACGATCCATAAGCTACGCGTGCTACCCGGGGTCTCTCCGGGTCAATCTCTGACATCCCAGATGTCTGACATCTCAGACGTCTAATCAAAGCAATGCTGCTCCTGAGTCACTATATGGTCCAGTCGCTCCGTGTAATAACTTTTCGCAAGCAATGCGCCGTGACTTCCCCAGTGTCCCAGACATCTGGAGGAGACCATCCACATATCCTCATATTAGGATGGTATATGGAAAATAGTTTATAAAAACCTTTCAAAATCTTTCAAAGGGACCATGCCCGGAATACCATTTCCATAAAATCACCGTAAATTCAGAAATCCAAGTACTCAAATCCAATCAGTTTTATGGGTCTCCGAACCCGAAATCACATTTATAACCACAAATGGAACTCATGCCCAATATTATACTCAATTGGGCCTCTAGCCCGATCATGTAAACCAAATGGGCCTCCAGCCCGATATCTCATTAAATCAAATGGACTCCAAGTCCGATAGTTTCCAAATCAAATGGGTCCCATGCCCGATTCCATACTTCCAAATCCAAGACCATTATATCAAACCATTATTGAAAACATAGGCACATATAAGTCCAACATAAAACCATACACCTCGAAATACGTGTAAATACGTAAATACCAAATACCGCAAATATACGTATTCAAGGAATTCAAAACATAGATATAAAACATATAAAACAGTTATGCATGCATCATGTTTAGAAATCAATGTCCACTCACAAACCATCATAGCTGTCGTCTCGATACGTGTGCCATAAGCCTCCCCGTGCTAAATCACCATCTCCGGAACTTTTGGACCTGTCAAAATCACACCCGAAGGTCACTAACTACTTCAAATAACCTAACATGAAATTCCCCAATTTTTTCGGGATTGTAAACATATTTAAAATAAACTCTAAACCTTCAGACACCCAAAACTACCCCGAAACAGTGTCCGATCGACTTGAAACCTGTCCCAAAATG
The DNA here is from genome assembly GCA_032719365.1 of Prinsepia uniflora. Classification (NCBI taxonomy): domain Eukaryota; kingdom Viridiplantae; phylum Streptophyta; class Magnoliopsida; order Rosales; family Rosaceae; genus Prinsepia; species Prinsepia uniflora. The sequence goes on along the minus strand of CM064873.1, from coordinate 13,669,262 downwards.
TTCGTTACATCAAAAGGATGAAAACATGTGTTGACTATGCCTCGAAAATCGGGTCCATGCGCCCTCACGTGCCTCCCAAAGACGTTGTGCGTGGGAGCCACGCGCTGGGAACAGTGTCACCCCTAACCTCTGTAGAACCCGGTTCTCTGATTTTTCGAGTCAATCGAACCGGCGACCCAACTCGTCCGGTTTTGTAATGACCCATCCCTAATTTAAGGGATTAATTAAGATTAATTATGGATTAGCAGGGCTAATCGGAGTTTAACCAAGGATTAAAGGACGTTCAGGGCGAAATTACGATTTTGCCCTTGAACAAGGGCTAAATGTTGACTTTTGAGCCGGAAGGTCCGATGCCTTAGAGCCAAGGACCGTTACGAAGATCGAGTCGATACAAGTCGGTAGACAGGTGACACATCAAAATCGGACATTTGACGAAAAAGTTATGGTTCACGAAAGTTCCGAGAAACTATTTACGGTGACACATTTTACGAGGCAAGTTGACTTCTGCCTTTTGTCTTATGTGGGCCCAGATCTTTCAGAGGCCCAATGGATGAGTGACACTTGTCACTCATCCATTCCCCATTTTCTCACATACATGCATACATCCCTTCCCTTTCATTCGACCATTTCACCAACCCGATGAACACAAATCGACCCCTTCCCCATCTGATCATGTGTGCTGCCAGAGAGAGTGGCTGAGAGTACTAGGGGAGGCTGGACAACAACGAGAGGATAACTGCGACGCCGTGGACGGCGGAGGAACAGCGAACCCGCGCAGGTACGATTTTTATGTTCAAGATCTAATTTCGTGTTTTAGACGTTAGGAAGGGTTTCTATTGATTGAGGGATGTTTAGAGGGTTTGGATAGACGTTTAGGAAAGGTTTTGGACGGCGGGGGACGGCGGAGCAGCCCAGGGGAATGGCTGGAAAACAGGGCCGTGATGGGTGTTTTAAACCAGGGGGATTTGGATGGTTTTTCTTGGTTCTAATCACACAAATACATTCCTAGGATTGAAACAAAGAGAATGGGATTGAAATGGAAGAAAATGGACCGAAATCGAGGGAGATAGGACGCTGAACTGGTTCCGCCATTTCGGCCTGGACCAGATTTACAGAACCGGTCTGAATCCGGTTTGGCGAGAGGCCAGGGATGACTGGTACAGGTGCGTGGGCTTCACGTGTAGCCTCTTTGGGTGGCGCGTGAGGGCGCGTGGGCTGTCTTTTGGGGAAGTGTCCAACATGTAATTTCATCTATTCAATGTAACGAACATTTTGGACAGGTTTCGAGTCAATTGGACATCGTTTCGACATAGTTCGGGATGTTCGAAGGTTTAGGATCGAGTTTAAAATAGTTAAAAATCTCGAAAAATTAGGAGGCTTTAATGGGAGGTTATTAAGGTAGTTAGTAACCCTCTAGTATGATTTGGATAGGTTCGGAAATCCCGGAGATGGTGATTGGCACGGGAAAGGCTTATGGCGCGCGTATCGAGGCGCATCTTGGACAGTCTGTGGGTGGATCTTATTTTCTAAATTGATGCTTGCATAAATATTTGATATGATTTGTTATTTCATGAGTGCATTTGTTGTGGTAGTTAATATTTACATGTTTGCACGCATTTCGAGGTTTTCAGTTTTATATTGTGCATATACGTGCTGTGTTTTCTATGATGATTTGATGAACTAGTTTTGGATTTATAAATATGGTATCGGGCATGAGACCCATTTGATTGGAAACCATAGGACTTAGAGTCCATTTGATTTTATGAGAAATCGGGCTAGAAGCCCATTTGAGTTATACGATCGGGCTGGGGGCCCCGTTGGTTTACGAATTTGGGCTTGAGGTCCAGTTGGTTGTAATATCAGGCTCGAAGCCCAGTTGATTTTAGTATCGAGCTTGAGGCCCAGTTGATTGATTTATGGTATCGGGCATGAGGCTCAATTAGTTGTGATATCGGGCTGAGGCCCTGTTGATTGTGAAATTGGGCTTGAGGCCCCGTTGAATTGTGGTATCGGGCTTGAGTCCCAGTTGTGGTTTATGAAATGAGAATTCGGGTTTGAGACCCCATTGAAATGAGAATTTGGGCTTGAGGCTTGTGAAATTGGATTTGAATCGGATTCGAGGAATCCTATTGAGAGGTTCGGGTATGAGACCTAGATTAATTACGATTTGAAAGAAAATATTTGAAAATGTATATACCCACCCGTATGAATGGTCTCCTCCAGACATCGTAGATCCTGGAGAGTCACGATCCACTACCTGGAATGAGTGACTCCAAGAGGGAGCACATTCCAAGAGTGAGAGATATTATGTAGTCTCGTACTGGGTCCGTATACAGTCCTCTAGACGTCATAGATCCTGGATTTTGGACAGATCCTCCTAGACGTCGTAGATCTTGGGGATAGACTCGGAGTGAGACCCCGAGTAGTATGCATACTTATAGATATATCGTGATGGGTTCTTGATTAGGCATATGAGATGCCAATGATGGGTTATATATATGTATGAGGTTTTATGGAGAACGGTTTTGGGATGAGACCCACATGATGTGATTTTAGCTGAGTCCCCATATACTTTGGTTTACGGTTTAGGGCTAAGGCCCTAATGGTTTCATTTTGATTAAATGGTTTTTGAATGCATGCATGCTTTTTAGTGAAGAGCATAAATGTCATCTTTTTATGAAATGTTTTATAAATCATTTATTTCGTCTACTCATAGCTTTTAATGGTTTTAATGCCTTTCAGGTTGATCGCGGATGCTGGCTGTACCGGAGACCGAGACATCACACTTCTCCTCCGATCCTTGCACACTCTGGAAGCCCCAAACGGGCTAAAGTCGGAACTATCCCTTGACTGACACTTCGTGTCAAACAGGAGCAGACACGTCCCACATTAATCCTGGGGGGATTTGGGACAGGTCCTGTCAAGTGGTATCAGAGAAAGGTTTGCTTGTGGTGCCCTGATACCAAAATGGTATCAGAGTGGGTTGACTCATATGATACTTATGGTACTTTGATACTAAAGTGGTATCAGAGCATGTTTTGCTCTTAGTGTGACGCGCAGGTCGAGGATGTGATGTTTCTGCAGTGGTAACAACCCGTCATCAACCTAATAGTTAAGGTAAGAGTACGAGGATTTAGTGGAATCGAACCCTGGTTAGATTATGTTTGGCACGTGGTGCGATGGTTTAGGGTTTAATTGGCATGTGATGCTGCATGGTAGTGAGGTTGGATCCGGAGTAGGATCGATGTGCATGGGAACCCAACGGCTTATAGCCGTAGTATTATTGGTGGACAGGATCCAGTGGACCAGTAGACACAGTATGACGACCTAAGAGTCGAGACCGTTGAGTGGTCATGACGGATATGGATTGGAGAAAAGTGGAATCAGTAGAGGTCGGATGTCAGGGTCGTCCATGACAAAAGTGCAAGGATCAGAGATTATGTTGCTAGGAGCAGTCAGACGCACGATGACCCGAGTTGAGACTGTTGGGAATAGGAATGTTTAATCGTTTTTGGCATGTGAGGCCATGTTTCGGTGTGTCGAATCCCGGAGGGATGTCGATTGGCAGAGGATGCCACGGTGTAGATATTTTGTGGTATGGTATGCCATGTCGTGGTTGAGCGGTGGTAAACACCGAGGAGGCCGTAAGGTACAAGTGGTTAAGACCCTTGGATCGTGGTTACTGGTCGGTAGGACACCAGTATTGGAGTATGACGACTCTTCAGAGTCGAGAGCGATGGATCGGTTAGGATGGTGGTGCTGCAATGAGCAGCCGGGTTTGTGATAACCCTAGTTGGTGATTGATCGGACAAGTTACTAGGAGAGTGGTACTTGTCGACCGGATCCTAAGTTGGAACGTTCGAGGATACTACGTGTTGAGCGGTTGGTACCTGCGGTGGGTTGACCACATGGATTTGGAGTCTCGATAGCGGAATGCTTCAGAGATTGGTCTACACGTGGTTATGGCAGACGCCGCTATCGATAGACGTGGATGAGTCTTATTGATAGAATCAGGTTACCGTGACGACTGAGGTGATGGAGATTCGTCAGTCGTGAAGACGATATGGAGGTGTGTGAGTGACGCACAATACGAGCAGTGATTTCTGGATTCGACTCGGTTACGATTGAGTGCGATCACAAAAGGAGATGTTGACTTTGGGTGTTGGCGAGTATGCCACACTACCTCTGTGGAGGTGATTGTGATCAGTGAGATATACCTGGATGAGTGACAGGTGCCCTAGATACCCTTGGACGGATCACACAAGTATGAGTGCTAGAGTTGATCTCATAAGAGTTGGGACGTGCGAACCAGTATGCTGACGTGATAGTAGATGTACCCAGAGTGGCGAGCATGGGAGTTCGGTGGGCACTGAGCGGGACAAAGAGGATTTCGAGTGACTTAGTGTGGGGCACGGGGAGTACTTGGTTTAGTGACCGGTTCCCTGATTAGGATATGTAAGACATTAGCGTGTGCCCAAGAGTGGTAGCGTTAAAGGTTGAAATGCCTAAGTGGTGATTGAATGAAAAGGTATAAATGGATGACGTAAGTAACGTCTTATGACGTCAGGGTCAGTTGGTTAGTTGTGGTGATATGCAGAGATTTGGTTGCAGATCAAAGTAGGAGTCTGTTGTGACTCTTTAGTCGAGCGGTACATCGGATTATGATGAATTGACATCCTTTTGGATGTACATAAACTAAAGTAAACAGATATGCGAGTTGGATTGTTTACGGACACGTGGATGATGTCTGAGTGAGTTGAGGGCTTGGAAGCATATCCGACTTGGTGCCAAGAGGGTTGCAACTTCTCGTGATTCCGAAGTCAATGAAGGGGGCTTCTCATTTATGTTCTTTAGCAGATAGTGTTGGGTGCCGCAGGATGACATAAGATGAACTTTGATGTCATCATCTTGGATTCACCTGGATTCTTCCTTATGTGGGATGGTGAGGAGTGATATGATAGTTAAAGGGTTCAAAGAGGGTGTAAGAACCGAACACCTAGGCTATGGGTCAAATTTGATTGACTTGAAGAGCAGATGATACTTGGCGTCACTAGATATGACAAGTGAGTGTCCGAGGTAGTGGACCCATGTCGGTATTATGGATCGAGTCGTGTGGTGACGATCAGGATGATCGAGATGACTGAGGTGATTGTGGCGACCGGGAGGCGAGTAGACCGAGGTCTGGTCGTCATTGGAGTGAATTGCCTTGCCGATTATGCTAAGGTAGAAGCAGAGGAGAATCATATTGTGGGACCAAATGATTATCCAACCTCTGTATTGGATATGAGAGTAGAGGTTGTGATGGATTGAGGTTCGCTGGTGACGGACGGTTGAGGTCCAAGCCATGGTTGGAGCGTGGACGGTAGTATGTGGTTGGACGTGCCAGAATGCAATCCTTCAACGTGTCGTGTAGTGCCTTGATGATTGACATGATGTGGATGCACCTGTGAGTAGTGCACGTTGGACGGGGAAATTGACTACAGTAATCGGTAGGTTTGGGATGAGAATTTCCAGAGAGGGTAAGAACTTTATCAAATGGACATGAGATGGTGACAGTTTGACGGGGATTATGATCGGATGTGTTCCGAAATGATGATATGATGACTAGACATCAACTACTGTGACACGACCCATCCCAATCCCCCCGGGATTACCATGGAATGTGTCATGCTCCCGTCTGACAAGAGGTGTCAGACAAGGGATAACCTGTTGCCACTGCCCAAACGAGCTTCCAGAGTGTGCAAGGATCGATGGAGGAGGTGTGCGATGTCCCAGTCTCTGCTGCAGTCGCTTCCGGAATCAACCTGAAGGGCATTAAAAACAAAAGCTGTGAGTGGACGAAAATAAACAAGTCTGTTTAAAACATTTATAAGACATTTATGCCCCTCAGTAAAAACACATGCATGCACCAAAAACCAATATTCACATATTTACTTAGAAATAACCATTAGGGCTTTAGCCCGGAAACCAAAACATAGTTTCAAATAACCATTAGGGCTTGACGTCCCCGACGTCATATCTCACGGTATTAAGCAACGCGTGCTACCTGGGGTCTCACCGGGTCCATATCTCTAACATCCCCGATGTCTGACGTCCCTGACGTCTAATCATAGCAATCCTGCTCCTGGATCACTATACGGTCCGGTAGCTCCGTACAATGACCCCTCGCAGACAATGCACCATGACTTCTCCAGTGTCCCCGACACTTGGAGGAGACCAATATATATATCCTCGTATCGAGATGGTTTTATGGAACACATTTTATTATTCATTTCCAAAATATCACAAGGGCCCTGCCCCGATTTTCCATAAAACCGTCATAAGTCCAAATAGTTGATTATTAAATCCGAAATCATTTATTCAATTCCATTTTAGGGTCCCCGACCCGAAATCACATATATAAATCAACTGGGCCCGTGGCCCGAATTTACTTTATCAAATCCGTAACTGTTTCATAAAATCATATCCGAACCACCATTATGGAAATCAGTGCAAATCCAGAAAAATCTCGATTTACGTGCAAACACGTAAATCGCCTCGAAATGCGTGAAAACATATAAATTCACCGATATCCAAAATAAATCATATAATCACAATTATAACAATCATGAAACAGTTATGCATGCATCGAATTTATAAAACCAATGTTCACTCACAGACCGTTTAACCGAGCGCCTCGATACGCGTGCCATAGGCCTTCCCGGGCCACACCACTATCACCGGGACTCCCAATCCTGTCCAAATCACATTAGAGGGTCACTAACCTCTTCATTAACATCCTATTAAAGTCCCGTAATTTTCCCGAATTTTTAACTATTTTAAAACTGGATTAAAAACCATCGGACATCCCGAACAATAACGAAACGGGGTCTGATTGACATGAAACCAATCCTAAAATGTTCGTTACATTGTATAGAACAAAAGTCATGTTGACCTCACCTCGAGATTCGTTCAAACGCGCCGTCACGCTCCGCCGTGAGTGGCTGCCCGTGAAAGCCACGCGCCTGCTACAGTGACTGCTACAGTCATCGTCCTCGCCCGTATGACTGGTAAACGGGTCTGATTACCCGCGATCTGACCCGGCCAGAATCCTGTCAATTCCCATTTAATTTCATCAATTCAATCAACCAAAAGGACCGCCTTGTGTCCAATTAAGGTTCTGAGACATCAAATACAAAAGAACTCACCTTAATCCAGCCAATTCGAAGTCGAACTTCGAAGAACAGGCGAACACTGTTCATTCACCACTCTCGAGCAATTCCGATAGTTTTCTTGAAATTGATCCACTCAGAGGCTTCATAGAGTTCGTATAAGCTTGCTTCTCACGTCAATTCCACCCTTAAACCCCTCCAAATTCACGACTCAAGCTCGATTTTTCCTTCCTGTCACCAAGTCCGTTCGAAGCCAAAACAACATCAATTTACCTCCTTCTTGCACTGGATCAACTGAAAATGATCCCAGAGAACTAAATGAATCATCAATTTGCCCTGGGCTGGCCCAGAACCTCGAATTGGAAATTTGAATTTGTTTAACACAGTTTCGGGTTTTTCTGGGTAAACCTCCCCTGAGTCTCCCCGTTTTCCTCTCCATTTGTTGCTCTCAACACTCCACCTTTCCAGCAACGATTTCCACCTTTCAAACCAATCACTCACCCGTTCTGATCAATATTCCCAATTGCAAAAACAATTCATCCATCCAGTGCACTCTGTTCCCCACATGGAACTCACAGCAGTATCCATGGTGTCCACTACCTCAAATTCAATTAACAAATCCTTCCCCCATGTTACTAACAATACTAAACAATTCATGGACAGATCGCACAAGTCATCCACTCAGTTCAATCATGGCTCCAACTCACGGCTGTTCAAAATCAACAGCCCAAATTACCATTTTGCCCCTGCTTGGCAAATTAGCGAAATACCCCTCACGCATCCAGACCCGCAACTTGGTCATTCGAACTCCGATTGACGCGTGCCGCCTGTCTACGGACTCAGGGCATCGAGACCATCCTAACGGTCCTTGGCCCTCGGCCATCGGACCTCCCGATCAAAAAGTCAACATTTTCCCTTATTTCGTCCAAATTACGAAAATGCCCTTGAACTTCCGAACGTCATAACTTTCACCACGAATGTCGGAATCGAATGTGCCACCTGTCTATGAACTCGTGACGTCCCAAACTACGTCAGGTCATTGGTCAAAGTCCATTTGACCGTCCGAATTAAAAGTCAACGTTTTACCCACGCCTAGGGGCGAAACGGTCATTTTGCACAATTCGTCCTAATTCACTCAACTAATCCCCGATTAGTCATTATAAATCATAATTAAATAATATTAAATCCCGATATTCGGGACGGGTCGTTACAACCTTCCCTCTTTAAATAATTTCGTCCTCGAAATTACCAAATATCCTTACTTTACATCCACCTCGTGGAAAACATTTCGATCTCACATCGGTTTACACTTGTACACCCACCAACCAACACAAAGATCGTCAGAACTCAGACGTCCCATCACGGTCTTACGTCATAACAACAACACTCGACCACCTCGAGTGGATTTGATCACCTGATCCTCGATAAAAATTTGCTTAACCATTTCTCCGTTAAGCCGACTCCTCCCGCTAGACGGTTCCTTTCCGTTGCTAATATATCCTTACATTTATTCCCATTGGGAGTCACCACATCCCACTTGTCAGTCCATGCTGACACTACCATCCAAACTGTCACCGCTAAGCTTTACCACCCTAGTAAAGCTCCAACCATCGACTAATCAGTGACAACACCTCGTACTGCCACTCGCTCAAAGTAGCGTAAGATCAACCACATGATCTCAATTCGCAGGGCAAGCCCAATCCTGCAACATAAATTAATCTCAATGTCCATAACCGCCGACTCCGTCAGCGAACCATAACGCTGGGAAAAATCGCGGCGTGATAACATCCCGTAAGGCTACTCGTGGTTACTCAGACCACCAATTCACTCATCCTGAGTGTACGTATACCGTCAACTTACTCAAACAAGTGGTGTAACTGGAACACATTGAATGCCAGCCCAGCAGTGATCACACATCTCAATACTAGGGTTCCACTAGCCATCCATGGCTAAGAGCACCTGCTCATAAAATCACTGAACCCGACAATCTAATTACTCTAGAGTCCATCTGTCAGACACTGTACCAGACAGATCAAAACTCCGACCCAATATCCATTTCCAAATCCGAATCCGAAATCATTATTCCGTAAGCTAGCATGGGAATAATCATTCCGCACCCAAATCCGGTAATCCACTTCCGAGCTTCGAAATCGAATCCTGAATCGTCACCCAAAATTTTGATTCCAAAACCCAAAATCTCATTTACGTCTACCTGAGACGTACCAAAACCGAACCTATCGGTTACCAGCTCAAAACACTCGATTGACTTCATAGGGAAGCCAATCCCAATATCCACATGTCTAAGGTTGACAAAAATCCGACCACTTCGGAAACCTACTCACCTGAGTAACAACCATATGGACTCCACTCCGAAAACAAGTTCAGTCCCGTCATTTACGACTCACATAAACCAAGGTAAGAGTGATAAACTCCCCACCTATCTGGATCATCAAGATCACGATCCAGATCCATCACTACGTCATCCAACAAGTAACATCACGATCCTAGATCGTCACCATGCCCAAAGTTTGCAACATCACAATTCAGATCCACCTAGGATCCACACATGCTCACGTAGCAAACAATCCATCTGAAAACTGATCATAGGGTCTTGCACCCTCATGAATCCTTCGTCAGATTTCCCTTGGTGGGAATGATGACCATAAATTTCACCACCAAATCCAAAATCATACACAACTTCTTGTGTCCAATGACCCCAAGCCAAACATGGGTCCACCCACCAATACACGCTCAACGTACTGGTAGGAATAATCAACGTCCGCCAGGATAGAAAACAAGAAGTCAACCCCAATGACTTCAGAATACCTATCACCGATGCGGACACGAGCACTCCTCTCGTCTCCACAATCACCATTCTTCCCGAATCGAAAGTTCCAACCATGTTGGAAACAGACATGCTCCCAACGAGATGTCAAGTCCAACCACTGGACTGCCCACATCATCTCCTTTATAGGTTCAACACTCGGCTTTCCAAGTCATTCACAATTACAAATCCCCACATCAACACCACCAATGGTTTTCCCCGACTTATCCAATTTCAATAATTTCCTTATACTTTCTGGGGATATTAGAGATAAACAATCTTACCAATCTCGGAGTTGACAACAACTCCCCAAATCCACTAATTCTCCTGACATAGGAGACGTCATCCTGAGACTCCTTAAGTCTCAATCATAACTTTTTATCCATTCGTCACTTGTCATCTCATAACTGTTGGGACTTATCCCAACACGTCACAACCTCCTCTGGATCCCATCCGGTCCAAGACTCAACCACCACTGAGTCGCAGATACCGATCATATGTCCATCATGACAGAGTCACCTCCTAAGTCGTGGCTCACCATAACCCCAATCACCGACACCGGTACCAGCACCAGTGCTAGTATCACCGACACTTGCCTCAACACACAGGCATCCATAAATCCACACTAGCACACGAACATCCACGCTTGCACGCTCTGTTCAAAGTTGATACTCTGGATCTCCGTTCATACCGAACGACGATCCCGTATCACCACTCGTACTCCACGACTATGGGTACCTCCAATTTGACCTTCCGTACATCAGGATAATGAACGTCCCCTGATCCTCAAGTGTTAAAACCACACTAAATACCCTCGATAACCAGTCATCTCGACACAACTGTCGACCAACAGTCATCGCTGTCAAGATCCGTATCCACACATCACACTATTATTCGATCCCGCACGGAATTCCACATTTTATCTCGTAACCGTATCCGTAGATCGAATCCCATAATCCTGACTAGACTCACTAGAGTCATCCACATGGTCATCCCCGACCTTCGGCGCTCGTCGCAGCACAAGTTCCCATTTAAAGTTCACTTTCATGTCCATCAATTATAATTTAGGGTTCCAAAATCACACCCCAGGGTTCCACCGAACCCAACTGCCTTCTGCAGTAAAATCCTCAACCTGACCGACCCCGCGGTCCTGACATCGTATAGACGTCAAACCCAATCCAATCGTCAACTCAACGTGGGTTCCATCGTGGATTCCACCACGAAGGTCATCGGCTAACTCCGATGCACCAACATCTCTTACCCTAGCCATCACCACCAGGGTCCACATTTTAGACCATTACTCAACTGAGTTTCGCATTTCCATATCATTATTCAAATTGGGTTCCCTGAACCCAGCTGTGCCCAGTAGTACAACAATCCATCATCACATGACCGAACCGACGGTCCCACATTACCAGTTAATCGCAAACAACCTCACTTGGGTCGAATCACGTTAACGCACGGCGTATCAGGCCAAACACATTTTATCCACTACTCAAACCCAAAACTATCTATCAGGTTGACAACGGAACTGCAGCCTAAAGAGACATCACACCCTCGACCTTCGCGCACAAAAGAGCAAAACCTGCTCTGATACCACTTGACACGACCCATCCCAATCCCCCCGGGATTACCATGGAATGTGTCATGCTCCCGTCTGACAAGAGGTGTCAGACAAGGGATAACCTGTTGCCACTGCCCAAACGGGCTTCCAGAGTGCGCAAGGATCGATGGAGGAGGTGTGCGATGTCCCAGTCTCTGCTGCAGTCGCTTCCAGAATCAACCTGAAGAGCATTAAAAACAAAATCTGTGAGTGGACGAAAATAAACAAGTCTGTTTAAAACATTTATAAGACATTTATGCCCCTCAGTAAAAACACATGCATGCACCAAAAACCAATATTCACATATTTACTTAGAAATAACCATTAGGGCCTTAGCCCGGAAACCAAATCATAGTTTCAAATAATCCAAGAGTTATTTCATAAATCCAGTAATATACATTTATTATTTTTCCATCTCCGGCATCCCCGATGCCTAGCGTCCCTGACGCTTGACGTCCCCGACGTCATATCTCACGGTATTAAGCAACGCGTGCTACCCGGGGTCTTACCGGGTCCATATCTCTAACATCCCCGATGTCTGACGTCCCTGACGTCTAATCATAGCAATCCTGCTCCTGGATCACTATACGGTCCGGTAGCTCCGTACAATGACCCCTCGCAGACAATGCACCATGACTTCTCCAGTGTCCCCGACACTTGGAGGAGACCAATATATATATCCTCGTATCGAGATGGTTTTATGGAACACATTTTATTATTCATTTCCAAAATATCACAAGGGCCCTGCCCCGATTTTCCATAAAATCGTCATAAGTCCAAATAGTTGATTATTAAATCCGAAATCATTTATTCAATTCCATTTTAGGGTCCCCGACCCGAAATCACATATATAAATCAACTGGGCCCGTGGCCCGAATTTACTTTATCAAATCCGTAATTGTTTCATAAAATCATATCCGAACCACCATTATGGAAATCTGTGCAAATCCAGAAAAATCTCGATTTACGTGCAAACACGTAAATCGCCTCGAAATGCGCGAAAACATATAAATTCACCGATATCCAAAATAAATCATATAATCACAATTATAACAATCATGAAACAGTTATGCATGCATCAAATTTATAAAACCAATGTCTACTCACAGACTGTTTAACCGAGCGCCTCGATACGCGTGCCATAGGCCTTCCCGGGCCACACCACTATCACCGGGACTCCCAATCCTGTCTAAATCACATTAGAGGGTCACTAGCCTCTTCATTAATATCCTATTAAAGTCCCGTAATTTTCCCGAATTTTTAACTATTTTAAAACTGGATTAAAAACCTTCGGACATCCCGAACAATAACGAAACGGGGTCTGATTGACACGAAACCAATCCTAAAATGTTCGTTACATTGTATAGAAAAAAAGTCACGTTGACCCCACCTCGAGATTCGTTCCCACGCACCGTCACGCGCCGCCGTGAGTGGCTGCCCGTGAAAGCCACGCGCCTGCTACAGTGACTGCTACAGTCATCGTCCTCGCCCGTATGATTGGTAAACGGGTCTGATTACCCGCGATCTGACCCGGCCAGAATCCTGTCAATTCCTATTTAATTTCATCAATTCAATCAACCAAAAGGATCGCCTTGTGTCCAATTAAGGTTCTGAGACATCAAATACAAAAGAACTCACCTTAATCCAGCCAATTCGAAGTCGAACTTCGAAGAACAGGCGAACACTGTTCATTCACCACTCTCGAGCAATTTCGATAGTTTTCTTGAAATTGATCCACTCAGAGGCTTCATAGAGTTCGTATAAGCTTGCTTCTCGCGTCAATTCCACCCTTAAACCCCTCCAAATTCACGACTCAAGCTCGATTTTTCCTTCCTGTCACCAAGTCCGTTCGAAGCCAAAACAACATCAATTTACCTCCTTCTTGCACTGGATCAACTGGAAATGATCCCAGAGAACTAAATGAATCATCAATTTGCCCTGGGCTGGCGCAGAACCTCGAATTGGAAATTTGAATTTGTTTAACACAGTTTCGGGTTTTTCTGGGTAAACCTCCCCTGAGTCTCCCCGTTTTCCTCTCCATTTGTTGCTCTCAACACTCCACCTTTCCAGCAACGATTTCCACCTTTCAAACCAATCACTCACCCGTTCTGATCAATATTCCCAATTGCAAAAACAATTCATCCGTCCAGTGCACTCTGTTCCCCACATGGAACTCACAGCATTATCCATGGTGTCCACTACCTCAAATTCAATTAACAAATCCTTCCCCCATGTTACTAACAATACTAAACAATTCATGGACAGATCGCACAAGTCATCCACTCAGTTCAATCATGGCTCCAACTCACGGCTGTTCAAAATCAACAGCCCAAATTACCATTTTACCCCTGCTTGGCAAATTAGCGAAATGCCCCTCACGCATCCAGACCCGCAACTTGGTCATTCGAACTCCGATTGACGCGTGCCGCCTGTCTACGGACTCAGGGCATCGAGACCATCCTAACGGGCCTTGGCCCTCGGCCATCGGACCTCCCGATCAAAAAGTCAACATTTTCTCTTATTTCGTCCAAATTACGAAAATGCCCTTGAACTTCCGAACGTCATAACTTTCACCACGAATGTCGGAATCGAACGTGCCACCTGTCTATGAACTCGTGACGTCCCAAACTACGTCACGGTCATTGGTCAAAGTCCATTTGACCGTCCGAATTAAAAGTCAACGTTTTGCCCACGCCTAGGGGCGAAACGGTCATTTTGCACAATTCATCCGAATTCACTCAACTAATCCCCGATTAGTCATTATAAATTGTAATTAAATAATATTAAATCCCGATATTTAGGACGGGTCGTTACAACCTTCCCTCCTTAAATAATTTCGTCCTCGAAATGACCAAATATCCTTACTTCACATCCACCACGTGGAAAACATTTCGATCTCACATCGGTGTACACTTGTACACCCACCAACCAACACAAAGATCGTCAGAACTCAGACGTCCCATCACGGTCTTACGTCATAACAACAACACTCGACCACCTCGAGTGGATTTGATCACCTGATCCTCGATAAAAATTTGCTTAACCATTTCTCTGTTAAGCCGACTCCTCCCACTAGACGGTTCCTTTCCATTGCTAATATATCCTTACATTTGCTCCCATTGGGAGTCACCAAATCCCACTTGTCAGTCCATGCTGACACTACCATCCAAACTGTCACCGCTAAGCTTTACCACCCTAGTAAAGCTCCAACCATCGACTAATCAGTGACAACACCTCGTACTGCCACTCGCTCAAAGTAGCGTAAGATCAACCACATGATCTCAATTCGCGGGGCAAGCCCAATCCTGCGACATAAATTAATCTTAATGTCCATAACCGCCGACTCCGTCAGCGAACCATAACGCTGGGAAAAACTGCGGCGTGATAACATCCCGTAAGGCTACTCTTGGTTACTCAGACCACCAATTCACTCATCCTGAGTGTACTTATACCGTCAACTTACTCAAACAAGTGGTGTAACTGGAACACATTGAATGCCAGCCCAGCAGTGATCACACATCTCAATACTAGGGTTCCACTAGCCATCCATGGCTAAGAGCACCTGCTCATACAATCAATGAACCCGACAAAATCACCCTGCTCAGCGTACAGTATCCAATGTCCAGTCCACAAACACAACCAAACAAATGATATCAGAACCAAGCCGATTACCAACACGTTTAATTACACACCGCTGGTACATCCCATCTACCGCCACTAGGCACCACTTGACCTGAGAGGTCTGATGCCCGAGGGCCAAGGATCATTACATAGATCGGGTCGATACGAATCCGTAGACATGGGGCACGTCGAAATCGGACGTTCGTCGGGAAAGTTATTGTAACGACCCGTCCCAGAAATTAGGGTTAAGACAGTGATTATGTAACGACCCGTCCCAAATTCCATGATTAGATTAGTCTAATCCGTGATTAGTAGAGCGAAATCGGACGAACGATGCGGAATGACCGTTTTGCCCCTAGTGGTGGCAAAACGTTGACTTTTCAATCGGGCGGTCAAATGGACTTTGACCGATGACCGTGACGTAGTTCATGACGTCACGAGTTCATAGACAGGTGGCACGTTCAATTCCGACATTCGAGGTGGAAGTTATGACGTTCGGAAGTTTAGGGGCATTTTGGTAATTTTGGTTAAAAGGGTCAAAATGTTGACTTTTTGACCAGGAGGTCCGATGGCCGAGGGCCGAAGACCGTTACGTAGATAAGGACGATACGAATCCGTAGACAGGCGGCACGTCGAATTGGGACGTTCGACGGCGAAGTTTCGGTTCACGGAAGTTTCAGGATACTATTCCCAGCGACACATTTTACGAGACAAAAAGGAGAGTTTTGTCTTTAGTGGGCCCAATTACTTTTCAGTAACCAATGGATGAGTGACAAGTGTCACTCATCCACTAGTCACTAGCCCACATTCATGCATAACCCACACCATCAACCATTTCTTTTCTTTGTTGCCAAACACAAACCCGATCCACCATTTTCTTCTCCACAATCCAAACCCTTTATCCATGACCATTTGTGAGAGACTAGAGAAGGAAGAGAGGACCAGAGGACGTGGTGGTTGGCCCAGGACACACTGACAGGACCCATCCCAATCCCCCCAGGTTTAGTGCGGGATGACCCTGCTCCCGTCTGACACGGAGTGCCAGACAAGGGATATTTCCGACCTTTGCCCTCCCGGGCTATCAGAGTACGCCAGGATCCGGAGGAGGCATGTGATATCTCGGTCTCTGCTACAGTCCACATCCGATGTCAACCTGAAGGGCAGTCAAAACATTAAAAACTGTGAGTGGAAAAAAATAAAGATTTTATAAAAACATATTTCATAAAGAAAACATTTGTACCCTCCACTAAAAAGCATGCATGCATTCGAAAACCATTTATCCAAAACAAACCATATGTGGGACTAAGCCCAAAGCAGATATATACCAAGGTCGATAGGACCACAATGAAAACGACCATACGGGCCACTGCCCAAATCCTGTGCACACCTGTGCACACCACATATCATATATCATATATCATATATATACATATAAGTCACACAACCAATCCTGTCACGGTATCCAAAGCTACGCGCGTGCTACCCGAGTCTCAATCCGAGTCTTCTCAAAGTCAAGGTCAATGTCCGCAGACCACTGATCCTACCCGAGGTAATAGTAACCATAGCCTTCCTGAGAGTAAGGAACCCAACTGGGGGTGACTCCACTCAGTCGGTACTCCGTGACTACTCCGGGGTCCACCCAGGCAAACGACCCTCCCCGAAGGAGATAATAGAAGTAAAGGAAGGTATATGAACATATATATACATCATAATATCCATGCCCGGTTCCCCTGAACCGTCATGATCCATAATATCTCTAACCAAGGTAACATGCCGGTTCCCATAAACCGTCATGTACCGTAATAACATAACCAGGTAACATGCAGGTTCCCATAAACCGTCATGTACCGTAATAACATAACCGAGGTAACATGTCGGTTCCCATAAACCGTCATGTACCGTAATAACATAACCAGGGTTCATGCCGGTCCCCATAAACCGTCAAGAACCAGAATGACCTGACAAAGGTTCATGCCGGTTCCCATAAACCGTCATGAACCACAATGACCTTTCCAGAGTTCATGCCGGTTCCCATAAACCGTCATGAACTTGAAAATCCATCTAGGGTCCCTGACCCAAAATCATCAGTGTAAAACAACTGGGTCTCGTGCCCGAACATATGACTCAACTGGGCACCGTACCTGATATCTAAGGGTCAGCCACGACTCCGATCATAGTGATGCGTGCAACCATCCATCCAGGACCGCCCTCAATCCTGGTATGTCGCCGTGAACGAATCAACCGATGCGACCACCACAAGATCATGGTGCACTCATCACCGATCGCTATCCTTAACCGTCAGCACTCCGAAGTCGAGCCTCCCCAGGCTGCTCGACCACGAATCGTGCATCGTGACCTCTCCGGAAGGAACACATCCCAATCCGGAGGCGAGCATCGTATCGTCGATAGCCGTGCTCATAGCACCCGTCGCGACCACGATTTAGACCCGAAGGTCGTAAATAGCGTCATATGCCCGAGACAAAACCAAATGGGTCTCATACCCGAGTTTATCCTTTTAGAAATCCAAAACCAAATCATTTAAGTCAATAAAGAAATACAGACCCGTATAAGCACCGTATAAGGCCAAAACCTCGGAATACGTACTTCTACGTAACCACATACAAATGCACCCATGGCATCATCAAACATGTAATAAAACATATAATAAACATTTATGCATGCACCAATTTAGAAAACAAAGTCCACTCACAGACCGTCCGAGCTGCCACCTCGATTTGCGTGTCATACGGCTCCCCGAGCCATCACCGTCACCGGGACTCCCAAACCTGTCCAAATTGTAATAGAAGGTTAATAACTACTTAATTAACCTCCTACCAAAGCGCCGTAATTTTCTCGAACTTTTAACTATTTTAAATCTTGAACCTAAACCTTCCGACACCCCGAAACATATCGAGACGATGTCCGATTGACACGAAACCAGTCCCAAAATGTTCGTTACATCGAATAGAAGATTTCACATGTTGGAACATTCCCCAAATTCCCTGCCACGCGCCCTCACGCGCCGCCTGAAGTGGCTACGCGTGGGCTTCACGCGCCAGCTACAGTACTTGCTGACGTCATCGCTGACGTCAGCATGACGTCATCTGACAGCTGTCAGGTCTGACATGTCAGACTCTGACGGGTGCCATGTGTCATGCTCCCATTGGTCCACGTCACTGTGCTGTCAGTGCCACGTGGCAGTCTGACGTGTGCCACGTGTCATCACGGCACTGGTCCACGTCAGTGACACGTGTCAGCCCCTGATTGGGCCACGTCACTGACTGTGCACTGACATGTGACACGTGTCGCACTCCTATTGGCCCATTTTCTGACATTTCAGCTGACATTGTCAGATCTGACAATGCTGACGTCATCCCTGACATGATGACGTCAGCAGGATGACGTCACCTGTCATCCCCTACATCGGTCAGACCGGTCCGGTCTTGTTTTTCCTGCAACTTGGACCGGCGTAACCGGTCCAGGTCTCCTTCTCCCTCATTTTCGGTCCGTTTGCTTCCATTCCAATTCCTAAATTCCTATTTCTTCATTTCCTATCTAACCCAATTAACAAAACTACCTAAAACCTTCGAAACCCGACCGGTTCAATTTTGAACCTCACGGTTCAATTTTCCCGAAACCTCCCAGGGCTTCCCCGACGTCCAACCACCACCAAAACCTCTCTAACAACTCCCTAGCAACCTATTTAACTCAAACCAATCGTCCAAATCGACCCATAACAACTAGAAATCGAAAATGGATTAAACGGGCAAAACCGATTACCTCGTTCGGGTTTTCTCCTCCGCCGCCCACGGCGGATCTGCCTGGCCAGCCACCACGTCCAGCCGGTCCTCTCCATCTCTCTGCCCTCTCAGTTATGCTCACAGGTCAAGGGTTTGGATTTTTGGGTGAGAAATGGGATCGGGTTTGTGTTTGGGAACAAAGAAAATGGACGATGCACGGGGATGGGTTTGGTGCATGAATGGGTGAGGTTGGCCAGTGGATGGGTGACAAGTGTCACTCATCCATTGGTTGCTGAAAAGTAACTGGGCCCACAAAAGACAAAACTTACTTTTTGTCTCGTAAAACGCATCGTCGTGAATAGTAACTTGGAACTTCCGTGAACCGTAACTTCGTCGTCGAACGTCCGAATTCGACGTGCCACCTGTCTACGAATTCGTATCGTCCTTATCTACGTAAAAGTCTTTGGCCCTTGGCCATTGGACCTCCCGGTCAAAAAGTCAACATTTGACCCATTTTATCCAAAATTACCAAAATGCCCCTAAACTTCCGAACGTCATAACTTCCTCCTCGAACGTCGGAATTGAACGTGCCACCTGTCTATGAACTCGTGACGTCACGAACTACGTCACGATCATCGGTCAAAGTCCATTTGACCGCCCGATTGAAAAGTCAACGTTTTGCCACCACAAGGGCAAAACGGTCATTTTGCATCGTTCGTCCGATTTAGCCTAACTAATCACCGATTAACCTCACTAATCGTGATTAGTCACTAATCTAATCATGGAATTTGGGACGGGTCGTTACACGCACCGCCGTGGACGGCGGAGGAGGAGGCGATTGAGGTAATCGGTTTTACTCGATTTTGTTCATTTTCCATTTTAATTGTTATGGGCCGATTTGGATGGTTTCATTGAACTAAATAGGTTGCTAGGATAGTTTTAGGAGGGTTTGGAGGGTGGTTCACGACGGAGGAAGGCTGGAAGGTGGCCGGGAAAAACAGGGGTCGTGGGGGTTAATTTTTAGAGATCGATTTAGAGGGTTTTAGGTTGTTTTGTTAATTGGGTTAGATAGGAAACACAAAAATAGGAATTTAGGAATTGAAATGGAAGAAAACGGATGAAAAATGAGGGAGAAGGAGGCCTGGACCGGTTACGCCGGTCCAGTTGCAGGGGTTGGACCGGACCGGCCGGCCCGGACCGGCTGTGCGAGGAAGGAGACGGGTACTGTAGCAGGCGCGTGAGGCCCACGCGCAGCCACTTCAGGCGACGCGTGAGGGCGCGTGGCAGGGAATCTGGGGAAGGTTCCAACATACGAAATCAACTATTCGATGTAACGAACATTTTGGGACTGATTTCGTGTCAATCGGACACCGTCTCAATATGTTTCGGGGCATCGGAAGGTTTAGGTTCGGTTTTAGAAACAGTTAGAAATTTCGGAAAATTACGGGGCTTTGTTATATAAGTAGTTAGTAACCCTCTAAATTAATTTGGACAGGTTTGGAAGTCCCGATGACGGTGATCGGCTCGGGGAGCCGTATGGCACGCGTATCGAGGCGCGACTTCGGACGGTCTGTGAGTGGACCTTGTTTTCTAAATTGGTGCATGCATAAATGTTTATTATATGTTTTAAATGCTTGTTTGTAATGCCATGGGTGCATTTGTATGTGGTTATGTATAAGCACGTATTTCGAGGTTTCGGCCTTATACGGTGCTTATACGGGTCTGTATGTCTTTATTGGTCTAAATGATTTGGTTTTGGATTTCTAAATGGATAAACTCGGGTATGAGACCCATTTGGTTTTGTCTCGGGCATATGACGCTATTTACGACCTTCGGGTCTAAATCGTGGTCGCGACGGGTGCTATGTGCACGGCGATCAACGATACGATGCTCGCCTCCGGATTGGGATGTGTTCCTTCCGGAGAGGTCACGATGCACGATTCGTTGTCGGATAGCCTGGGGAGGCTCGGCTTCAGAGTGCTGACGGTTCAGGATAGCGATCGGTGATGAGTGCACCATGATCTTGTGGTGGTCGTGTCGGTTGGTTCGTTCACGGCGACAAACCAGGATTGAGAGCGGTCCTGGATGGATGGTTGCACGCATCACTATGATCGGAGTCGTGACTGACCCTTAGATATCGGGCACGGTGCCCAGTTGAGTCATATGTTCGGGCACGAGACCTAGTTACTTTACGGTTTATGATTTCGAGTCAGGGATCCTACGTGTTCCAAGTTCATGACGGTTTATGGGAACTGGCATGAACCTTTGTCAGGTCATTCTGGTTCATGACGGTTTATGGGAACCGGCATGAACCCTGGTTAATGGATGTTGTGGATCATGACGGTTCAAGGGAACCGGGCATGAACGTTTATGTTATGTATATATATGTATTCATATACCTTCCTTTACTTCTATTATCTCCTCCGGGGAGGGTCGTTGGCCTGGGTGGACCCCGGAGTAGTCACGGAGCACCGACTGAGTGGAGTCACCCCCCAGTTGGGTTCCTTACTCTCAGGAAAGCTATGGTTACTATTACCTCAGGTACGGTCAGTGGTCTACGGACACTAATCTTGACTTTGAGAAGACTCGGATTGAGACCTGGGTAGCACGCGCGTAGCTTTGGAAACCGTGACAGGATTGGTTGTGTGAATTATATGTATATATGATGTATGCTTTATGAGATATATGATATGATATATGATGTGTGTTTACACAGGTTTTGAGCAGTGGCTCGTATGGTCATTTTCATTATGGTTTTTCTGGATAAATAGTTTTCGAATGCATGCATGTTTTTTAGTGAAGGGTACAAATGTCTTCTCTTATCAACTGTTTTATAAACTCTTGTTTTGTCTACTCACAGCTTTTAATGTTTTGACTGCCCTTCAGGTTGACAGTGGATGTGGACTGTAGCAGAGACCGAGATATCACATGCCTCCTCCGGATCCTGGCGTACTCTGATAGCCCGGGAGGGCAAAGGTCGGAAATATCCCTTGTCTGACACTCCGTGTCAGACGGGAGCAGGGTCATCCCGCACTAATCCCGGGGGGATTGGGATGGGTCCTGTCAGATTAAGATGGGATTAGTGAGCTTAATCAGTGGTTAGTTGGTCTCGTTGGGGTCGTTAGGGTAGAATGACGATTTTGCCCCTAGTTCGGGCAAAAAGTGAACTTTTAGTTCGGGTGGTCCAATGGACTTTGACTGGCGACCAGGACGTAGGTTAGGACGTCACGAATCCGTAGGCAGGTGGCACGCCCGATTCCGACATCCGAGGAGGAAGTTGTGATGTTCGGAAGGTTAAGGGCATAACCGTAATTTGACTAATTAAGGGGAAAAGGTTGACTTTTTGTACGAACGGGTTTTGGTATGTTTACCTAAGACCGTTAGGTAGCTCTCGTCGTCCTGAATCCAACGACAGGCGGCACGTATTCATCGGACTTACGACGGGGGAGTTACGGGTCTAGAAAGGTAGTGGTAAAGTTGTAATTTTGGTTAAAACAGAAGGGCATTTTGGTCTTTTGTGCTCTGGGATGTGTGCATCAGATAGGGACAGATGGAGGGCTGAGATTGAGACAGTTGTGAGAGGAAGGGGAGGATGGTGACACGTGTAGGGTTTCTGGTTGGTTCTGGGACACACGGTCCAATTATTTGGGGCTGAGTGTGTCGTGTATGTCGTGTGTGTGTGTTCGAAGAACAGAAACAGAGGCTGGGGAATTGAGAGAAATTGGACGGTGATTGTGTGTGTTTTTCTGGAGTGATGAGGGGATGAGTGATCAGAGAGTGAGAGGGAGGTAGTGAGGAGGTTTGGAGGTGTAGTGACTGTGTGTGAGTGCAAGGTGAGCCACGGGAAAATAGTAAGGAAAGCAGGGAAGAAAACAGAGAAGTTGGGTGGTGGTGCAGCCGTGATCGATCACTCGAGGCCAGCGGAGGTGCTCAGAGGACGGAGGAAGACAGGAGGAGCTACTACCTCACGGCTGAGCTCACGACTGCGATCGGAGGACAGGTAATTCCTCACCAACTTCTATATGCTCTGTTTTTCCGTCGAGGTTCAAGGTGGAAGTTGTGAGTTTAGGAGTTGAATCGAAGAGGCTAGGGAGGTCTAGGAGACTCAGTAGGGTTCTAGGTTTCTGCTGGTTGTGCTGCCGTGACGGGGAGTGCACAGTGGAGGCTGGTACGACGGAGGTGCCCTGTGTGCCCTATTTTTCCGTTTTGCTTCAAACGTAAAGTCGTGAAGTTTGGGTGAGAGTCGACGGTCTTGGTGAGTTGGGTGAGGTTTAGGACAGTCCTAGGAAGAGTTTGGGCTAGCCACCGTGACGGGGGAAGACCTGGGTGGCTGGAGAAGGAAACAGAGCAGTGTACGGGTTTTTGTTCGAGTTCGAGTCGACGAGTTTTATGGTGAGTCGAGGTGAGTGAAGTACGGGAATGGGTAGCCTAGGATTGGACGATGCTATTGGTGAAGAGAGGAGTCGATTTGGTGGACGAAAGGAGGAGAACCGTCCTCGCCGGTTCAAGTTGTAGGACTGTGTCGAATCCGGTCTACTCGAGGTAGACGGTGACACTGTAGCAGGCGCGTGAGGGCCACGCGCAGCCACTTTGGGCGGCGCGTGGAGGCGCGTACGGCGGTCCTTGGGGTAGTTGTCAACATGGTTTTTGATCTGGGTGTTATGACGAGTCTAATGGAATTGGTTCCGGGTTGTTCGGACGTTGTTTGAAGTTAGTTCCGCGAGGGTGAGGGCTTAGGGTTCCGATTTGTTACGTGTAGTACTCGGGGATTTTTGGGGAAATTAGGTGGACCTTCGTAGACGTGTTAGTGACGTACTTTGGTGGTTGTTGACAGGATCGGGAGGTCCCGAGGAAGCGGAGGAACGTGCGAGACGTTCAGGACGCGATTGAGGGCTCAGTACTGTGAGTGGACCCCTTTCCTTAAACTCGAACATGCATAACTGCTTTTCTATACTTGTTTTATATATGCGATTACATGGATGTTGGATTTATGATGTGATTTTATATCATTGCACGGTTTTCGAGAAAGTAAAGTAATTGGCACGCTTTACGAGAAATATTGATTTCTGAAAATAAAGCTATGGTTTTGGGGTTTCCAAATGATAACTGGTTTTCAATGATGATAACGGGATTTTGAAACATAAGTTTGATAATTGAGGTTTTCAATTTTGAAATCGGATTTCGAGAATCGAGAGTTGGTTTTAAAGTTGAGAAGTAGATTTCCGGATTTGGGTTAGGAATGACTGTTCTGGATGCCGGAAGGGCTTCAGACCAGTGATTTCGGATTCGGGTTTGGATATGGATTTAGACATGGTTTTTCAAACGGTTTTGGATTGGATTTGCTGGATCTGGATATTGGGTTTAAAGACCCGGATACTGATTTGAGGGGGGACGGGCCCAGATTGGGTTTAAAGACCCGGATTGAGTTTAAAGACTCGGATATATTGTTATTTCCCCCGTAGGCCTGTTGAGTTTAAAGACTCGGGAGTTTAAAGACTCGGATTATATTGAGGCCTGGATTGAGTTTAAAGACTCGAGAGTTTAAAGACTCGGATAGGTCCAGCAGGTTTGATCGGAAATGATGGTTTGATATTCACGATTTATGATACGGTTTTATGATGCTTATGATATGGTTTCTATAACTGTTTTATAGTGTTTCTATTTCTTATGATGTTTTATGGTGATTGATTTATAACTGTTTTAATAACTGAGTTATGCATGTGGTTTCAAAACGGAGGGCTAAACCTGGTTTACTTATAAAATGATTTTGGAAACTTTTCTGTTATTATGGTCCACTCACACTTTTCTGTTTTTAACTGCCCTCCAGGTTGTGGAGCTAGCGCAGGGTTCCGGCGTCGAGGCAACGTCTGAGGCATAGAAGTCACGAGAGGGACCCCGGAGTGTTTAATTTTTCCGTGTGCGCATACTGTTTATCGATTTTTTTTTCTGTGTATGTGGGACTATGCTTTGTAAACTATTGACTTCGGGCTATTTGATATAGTTTCTCCTGCGTCTGACTGTGTTGTGTCGGGGTGTTAGACGGGAGCAGGATTTACCTCGGTTTTTGGGGTGAAACCTGGGTGGGTCCTGACAGTTATGGTTCACAGAAGTTCCGAAGAACTATTTATGGCAGTATGTTTTACGAGGCAAGTTGACTTCTGGCCTTTGTCTTATGTGGGCCCAGATCTTTCCCAAGCCCAATGGATGAGTGACACTTGTCACTCATCCATTCCCCATTTTCTCACATACATGCATATCCATCCCTTCCCTTTCATTCGACCATTTCACCAACTTGATGAACCCAAATCGACCCCTTCCCCATCTGATCATGTGTGCAGCCAAAGAGAATGGCTGAGAGTAATAGGGGAGGCTGGACAACAACGAGAGGATGACTGCGACGCCGTGGACGGTGGAGGAGCGGCGAACTCGCGCGGGTACGATTTTTATGTTCAAAATCGAATTTTGTGTTTTAGACGTTAGGAAGGGTTCTTGATTAGGGGATGTTTAGAGGGTTTGTATAGACGTTTAGGAAGGGTTTTGGACGGCGGGGGACGGCGGAGTAGCCCAAGGGAACGGCTGGAAAATAGGGTCGTGATGGGTGTTTTGAACTAGGGGGATTTGGATGGTTTTTCTTGGTTCTAATCACACAAATAGATTCCTAGGATTGAAACAAATAGAATGGAATTGAAATGGAAGAAAACAGACCAAAATCGAGGGAGATAGGACGCTGAACCGGTCTAAACTCGGTTTGGCGAGAGGACAGGGATGACTGGTGCTGACGCGTGGGCTTCACGTGCAGCCCCTTTGGGCGGCGCGTGAGGCCGCTGTCTTTTGGGGAAGTGTCCAACATGTAATTTCATGTATTCGATGTAACGAACATTTTGGACAGGTTTCGAGTCGATTGGACATCGTTTCGATATAGTTCGGGATGTCCGAAAGTTTAAGATCGAGTTTAAAAATGGTTAAAAATCCTGGAAAATTAGGAGGCTTTAATGAGAGGTTATTAAGGTAGTTAGTAACCCTCTAGTATAATTTGGACAGGTTTTGGAATCCCAGAGATGGTGATTGACCCGGGAGAGGCTTATGGCGCGCGTATCGAGGCACAATTTGGACAGTTTGTGAGTGGACCTTGTTTTCTAAATTGATGCATGCATAAATGTTTTATTTGAGTTTATGAACATGTTTTGTGAAGCCATGAGTGCATTTGTTGTGGTAGTTAGTATTTACGTGTTTGCATGCATTTCGATGTTTTCGGTTTTATATCGTGCCTATACGTGCTGTGTTTTCTATGATGATTTGATGAACTGGTTTTGGATTTAGAAATATGGAATCGGGCATGAGACCCATTTGATTGGAAACCATTGAACTTAGAGTTCATTTGATTTTATGAGAAATCAGGCTGGAGGCCCATTTGAGTTATATGATCGGGCTAGGGGCCCTGTTGGTTTACGAATTCAGGCTTGAGGCCCAGTTGGTTGTAATATCGGGCTCGAAGCCCAGTTGATTTTAGTATCGGGCTTGAGGCCCAGTTGATTGATTTATGGTATCGGGCTTGAGGCTCAGTAAGTTGTGATATCAGGCTTTAGACCCAGTTGATTGTGAAATCGGGCTTGAGGCCCAGTTGATTGTGAAATCGAGCTTGATGCCTTGTTGAATGGTGGTATCGGGCTTGAGACCTAGTTGTGGTTTATGAAATGAGAATTCGGTTTTGAGACCCCATTGAAATGAGAAGTTGGGCTTGAGGCCTGTGAAATTGGATTTGAATCGGATTCGAGGAATCCTGTTTAGAGGTTCGGGTATGAGACCCATTTGAATTGCAATTTGAAAGAAAATATTTGAAAATGTATATACCCTCCCGTATGAATGGTCTCCTCCAAACGTCGTAGATCCTGGAGAATCACGATCCATTACGTGGAATGAGTGACTCCAAGAGGGAGCACATTCCAGGAGTGAGAGATATGATGTAGTCTCGAACTGGGTCCGCAGATAGTCTTTTAGACGTCGTAGATCCTGGATTTTGGACAGATCCTCCCAGACATCGTAGATCCTGGGGGGTAAACTCGGAGTGAGACCCCAAGTAGTATGCATACTTATTGATATATCGTGATGGGTTCTTGATTGGGCATATGAGATGTCGAGGATGGGTTATATATATATGTATGAGGTTTTATGAAGAATGGTTTAGGGCTGAGACCCACATGTTGTGATTTGGTCTGAGTCCCCATATACTTTGGTTTACGGTTTTGGGTTAAGGCCCTAATGGTTTCATTTTGATTAAATGGTTTTCGAATGCATGCATGCTTTTTAGTGAAGGGCATAACTATCTTCTTTTTATGAAATGTTTTATAAATCATTTATTTCGTCCACTCACAGCTTTCAATGGTTTTAATGCCCTTCAGGTTGATCGCGGATGCGGGCTGTACTGGAGACCGAGACATCACACTCCTCCGATCTTGGCGCACTCTGGAAGCCCCGAACGAGCTAAAGTAGGAACTATCCCTTGTCTGACACTTCGTTTCAGACGGGAGCAGACAAGTCCCTCGTTAGTCCCGGGGGGATTTGGGACGGGTCTTGTCAGGTTCTCCCAACTCCAGCCACCATTCCTTTCCCTGTTTTTCCTAAAGCTTCGTCTCATCCTTCCCAATCGATCTATTAACCTAGAAACCTAAGAAAAATGCAAGAAAGTACCTTCCCGATCGACGAACAAAACTGCCAACCTCCCTCCTTTGTTTCCAGCCACCATAGACCACCTCTAGCCACGATTCCAAGTCCTCTCTACCCGTCTCAACCTCAAGAACATCATCCAAACAGCCAAATCGATCAGAAACCATCGAAACGTAATCCACCATTTTTGAACTCAAAACACAAGTTACGGGTTTTTCCTTCGAATTTTCACCACCGTACACGAAGGTCGACGCCGTTGCCACCATCATCATCGTCTGCCCTCACTCTCCAACTTTCATTCACAGACCAAGGACGATAGATGAGGATTGAAGGGGTTAGTATGGGGTTGGGGTTCACGGTTTAGAAGAAAATCGCAGAGGATGAAGATGTTTGAACGAGAGGAAGAGAGAGAAATGAGAGAAAATAAATATATACATATTTTAATAACAAACCCCCCCAATCACAATCAGATCCACAATTCAGGGGAAGTGAACAATGGGATGAGTGACACTTGCCACTCATCAAAGGGCCCCACATTAATTAATCAGCCAATCAGATTTCATTAATATTTAATTCAAATCGCGAGATGTTAATTATCCTGATTTCGATCCCGTGACCATAACTTCCCCGTTCGACGTTCGATTTCGACGTGCTGCTTGTCTACGGACTCGTGGCGTCCCGACCTTCGTCACGGTCATCAGTCCTTGTATGTTTGACTCCCCATGTCAAAATTCAACGTTTTGCCCAATCCTAGGGGCAAAACGGTCATTTTACACCGTCCATCCGAATTCTCTCAACTAACCCCCAATAAGTCATACTAAATCCATAATTAATTAATATTAAATTCTGATATTTTGGACGAGTCGTTACTCATGTGGTGTTGGTAGCGGTGGAAGTAGGTTGAATGGGGAGGTTTTGTGGCTGTGACAGTAAGGGATAGGTAAGGTGGAGGTTGTGGAAATGCAAGTAGAGGTAGAAGATGTGGCGGTCGGGGAGGTAGGGGTAGAGGTAGAGAAGTATGTGGTGGTATTAGTGGTAGTGGTGGTAGGGGTGGAGTAGGTGGTGGTCTTGGAGTGGAGATGCTTGTGGTAGTGAAAGTGAGGATAGAAAATGTGGTGGTGGCAACCTTGATAAGATGGCGATGATGGTGCTGATAGAAGGGGTAAGGGTGAAAGAGGTGGTGATGACGATGTAGATAAGGGTGAAAAGATAGTGGTGACAATGGAGGTTGATGAAGGGGGTGGATGTGGTGAAGGTAATAATGGTAGCAATAATGGCGGTAGTGGTGAGAAGGTGGAGGTTGAGGTAGAAAAGGTGGTAGTGGTGGAGGAAATTGTGGAGGTAATTGGTGAAATAGGTGGTGGTGTGGGAGAGTACGATTCAACATTTTTGGCTAATTTTGTTGAGAAAAAAATTATTTGTGAAATATATAAATGAAAAAGTAAATGATAACATTTTAGGAAATTAATTTGAATATTGTAAGAAGTTAAAAATTTTAGTCCTCATCTGTTTTTTTTATGAAAGTAGCTTTCATAAGCAACATGTCTGTTGTTTTAAGATTTTGCAAACACTTTGTACTGCTTCACGTTCAAATAAAACAATTTTCCAAGTAAAAATCTATACCCAGTGAGGTCACTTTAATATTAAATATGTACTTAAAAATATTCATTCCCATGTTTGTATATCATTAATTCTTCGAACTAATACTAACAGTGCAAAAAGGTTATTATGTAGGCTTTCAAATATAATTTTACCTCATGTAAAAAAACTTTTTTAGGGTACATAATGGTTTTGTTTTTATTATCTAAATAAGCCTAGAAATCATATATCTCAATTTTTCTTTTGATAAGGGATAGTATTCATTAAAAGTGAGTCAAATAATACAAATTGCACTAAGAGTGTGTTTGGATAAAGGAAAATAAAAAGGGATTTGATAAAAAGTTAGAATTTTAAAATTCTTATGCACCAATTTCTTGGTTTGGATAATAAAAATTGGAATTTACAAATTCAAAAAAAAAAAACAAGGAATTTGGATGTCCCAAATGATGAGTTGAAACTATGTCTTAAGAGACAAAATTTTTCAAATGATGAGTTGAAATAAGTGAAATTGTAATTTTCATGATTTTTAACATTGATATCCAAACATTAGAATTTACAAATCAGGAAATTGTAAATATGGAATTGCAAATTATAATATTTTGTAAATTCTCATTAAATTAGCAATCATTCATTCAAACACACTCTAAAAGATCAATCTTACAACAAATAAGCCCAAAGAAGAAATAAAAAGCCTAAAATAAAGCAGCACAAATTAACCAAAACCCACAACAAAAACAGATATAAAAAAACCCTAGAATCTAAACGATCATCCATTAGCAGCCACTTCTGATCTACCAGCTACTGCTGTAGAGCACATTCCAATCTGGAACCAAAGAGATCGATCTGTAGAGTATAGTTTGGAGACACAAAGCCATCATTGATCTTCATATTCAGACGATCAGTAAAGTCAAGATTGACCAACAAATTCCACAACCCAAATGCCCAAACTTGAAATTTGGGAGAAGATTGTAGGTGAGAAATAATAGTGACCATACTCATTGGAGAAGCCAAGGGAGAAACCAAAAATAGAGACATGGGCGATGGATGTGAGGGAGAACAATGTGGATGGATGGTGGAAGATAGAAGGGGATGAAGGGTTGGTCTTGTGAGTAGGGGTGGGCACGGTTCGGTTCGATACGGATATTGACAATATCCAAATCTAAACCTTTAAAATCGAACCGGATATTGACAATATCCAAATCTAAACCGTTAAAATTTTAACGGTTCGATACAGTTTGGATTTTATAAAATTATAAATAAAACCGTTAAGAAATAATAAAAAATAAGGATATAGAAAAAACAAAGATACAAAAAAAAATCAATACTCAATATTCAAAATTTTATATATTAAGCTTACTAAGTATTGAATTGCAAACATTATCACTATACTAAGATTTATCAAACACAAAAACTATTTAATAATTTTTTTTTATACTCTTATATGAGTATACATATACTTATATGGGTATATCTAGGTATCTTTTTTTTTTACTTTGTATTAATAATAGATTTAAACGTTTATAAAAATTAATATATTTTTTAACGGTTTGGTTTGGATTTAACGGATTTCCAAAATGAAAATCCAAATCCAAACCGTTACTAACGGAACGGTTTGGATTTTCAAACCGTTTGACTTTTATTCGGTCAAACCTAAACCGTTAGATAAATAACAGTTTGAAGCGGATCAGTTAGCGGTTTTAATGAATTCGTGCCCACCCCTACTTGTGAGTAAGGGCGAAGCTACAAAAAAAGGGACCAAAATTATAATTACCATAAGTGGTCAAGGAGACCGACAGATCGGCGAAGAACACCAAGATTGAAAATTTTCGGTCTCCAAGATTCCACCTCGAGCATCGTACATCACCACCATTACCATACTATGACACCAAGGTCGTCGGAAGAGAAGGAAAGGGCTAGAACTAGTTACCATGAAAGAATGGGAGAAAGGGGTTACATAAGAGGTAGGAAAAGAAGAGATGACGAAGGAAAGAGAGGGAGGAAAGGAGGAAGGAGCGGAAGTTCGAACCAAAACTACCACCAGAAGGTGAAGATTGAAGAAACTCCACCCCAGATCTCCGAAAACATTTTAGAGGGAGGTGGCCGTTGTTCTTTAAAATAAAATCATACATCTTATTGTCACTTAGATTTTTAAGATTTTTAACACTTAAATTTAATGAGGCCTAATAGATGCAAATTTTAAAACCAATTGGCTACTTATTTGAAATGTTTGAAAAGATTGCTACTACATAGAAAACTCCAACAAAGGTTTGGGGTAACATTGATCTTTAATAAAAACGGAAAATAATACAACCGCCAATCTCTTCCCCTAAAACCAATGTTTAAAACGACACTAGGCTCTTCTTGGATGGTCGACAAGAGCCTAGCGCCTAGACAATTAAGCGGAGCCTAGGCGGCTTTTTTTTAAAAGACAAATTTTAACAAATTAATAATATATTGAATACTATCAAATAATTCCATAAAAAAAGTAATTACTTAGATAAATAAATTGAATTGAGAATCATAAATGTTGAAAATATAAGTTTTTTTATTAATTTTATTGTACAAGATTCTATATTTTTTAATTTATTATCTTTGTTTTAATTAATATTTATATTATTAACTAAGTATTTAAAAAATAAAATAACTTATATAACTAAATATATATATATAAGTAACTAAATATATATATATAAGAATTTATATAACTATATATATATAAGAACTTATATAGCTATATATATATAAGAACTTATATAGCTACGTGTGTATATATATATATATATCTAAGGATGTACACGCAAATCACTTAAACGTCTAATCATTATGCGGGACGATTTCTCACATTCGAGTGCCTAAATGCCATCGTTTTGAACAATGTCTAAAACACTGGCCAAAAGTTATCTCATAAGAACAAGAAATAAAAAACTTGTCTAATATGATACTTTCATGATATTTTCTTCACAACTATGAAAACAAATATGCAACAAAGAAAGACGAACTTGCATAAATGTTCAACAGTGGCATTAGTATCAGAGATGAGTCTTCCAAAGTTCAAACCATCCACGTATGCACATGTTCATCATGGTTATAAAGAAATAAAAATAAAATGAACATATGGCAATGTAAAAAATTCTCCTCACTGTATACAAAGATAGGAAGGGCCAACTTTCAGCTGCAAAATCCCTTCCCTGTGTAAGTCTTAATAAAATTAAGGGAGGATAAGCAGTTAAGCACCTTTCTATACAATCTTAGTACCTTAAAACATGAAGAACGGAACCAAGAAGCCCTGTTGCAATCTATAAAACTAAATTTTAAGTGATTATCTAAAGGCAATGCTGAAGCTATTTTGAAGGCCCTTCTTACCCGGACCAACGAAATTTCCTTTTTGCATCATGGCCACAAACTCATTGTAATCTATGCGTCCGTCCTGCAATGGTAAATTAGCACGGTTAAACTCTCAGATGTAAAAAGATCGGAAAGTCACGAAAGAACCCATCGTGCCATAAACATATAATAACGCATCAAAGGAAAAAGCATACATTCTTGATATACCCCAAATCCATTGAATTATTTCAAACCCCGTTACCATGAAGAGTAAGAGAGCTTCTGCTTGGCATTGAGAACATAACTATTGTCCGAAATTCATTAACTAAAGCATTGAAGCCAAATTAAGTTCTCAAAAAGCACATATGCCATATTACCAAGTTACATGCTATGTACTCCCTAATCAGTCACCAAAAGGCTCACGGAACCGTAAAAGCAAAAATAATACAGGCATGGTTTTGACGGTAACAAAACTTGTTTCTTAAACAGACGCAGCAATTGTCTTCATGTAACCCATAATAGGTGACTATTTTGGTGCAGATAGGATGCCTGTTATGGATGATGATAACAAAGTGACATGGAACTGCCATGTCAACTTATCAAATAAATTTTGTACTCTTGGTGCCTCTCGCATTGCTCTAAATAATGCAAGTTTTACTATTGAATTAAGCCCCAATTTCACGTTGATAAAGATGTTTGGGATCCATTTCTAATTTTGAGCCACATAATCTTTCTATACAACGAGATAGTTCATTCAACTAATTGTCATCCTAATATAACACAAAAGCTGTATTACTAAAATTGGATCACTTACGTTGTCCTGATCAACTTCTCGTATCATTTCTTCAAGGCGAGCATCCTCTACGCCGAATTCCTCGCAAGCTGTTTGAAGCTCATCTGGAGTAATGTAGCCACTTCCATCCTTATCAAAGTAGGAGAACGCTGCAAAGAGATGATCTTCTCTCTCAACTTTGTTCAAATGCAATGTTGCAGCTACAAACTCCCCATAATCAATGGTTCCACTGTTATCTACATCTGCCTACAAATCAGCAAATTCGTTGATGATCTTAAAACTTTTGTGTCATATGATATTATTAAGTCATAATCATTTTAAGAAAGACAGTCTAAAGTTAACTGGACTCCATGACCTAAACTGTATTATTCTTATATATTTCCTATTATTTGGGAGCTGCTATTAGCACTCCAAAAAATTCATACACAAGTTCCAAGTGAAAAAAAAAAAAATTGAGGAATGAGTTTATGATTAATTTTTTGGAGTGCAAATAGAAATTTACTAAATGTTTATTCAACTTCAAATTTCTCTTAACAGAAATAACTTCCACTTCCACTTTTTTTTAAAAAAAAGAATCAGGTCATCTTGGTTGGAACCATGGCTACGGACAGAAAAAACACTAGGTAAGAGGAGGGGTGGGGTGGAGAGTTATTGAATGACTGTAGTTGAAAGTACTCCAAATTTTATCTGGTACATACAGCTTGCATTAAATCATAGATCTCAGACTCTTTGAGGTTAGCTCCAAATCTCGTCAATCCAGCCTTAAGCTCCTCAAAAGTGATTTGACCACTGTTGTCAGTGTCTATCATCTTGAACATTTCTTTGAGACCAGCTATTTCTTCTTCTGATAAGTTCTCTGCAATCACCTGCCAAAATTTGAAAAGAGATCATCCTTCTTTCTGAAAGAGGGCATCAATTACAATTTTTCAACAAAATTTTATGCCGAGAACTCCGAATATTTAGCCCTTAAAAATTCTAATGTTTGTAACTAGCAGATTCAGATATTTACTCTGAGAGCCATTTTCTTGAGCTTGTTCATAGCTGAAAATTGCTTTAAGCGACTTAGAACCGCAGAATCAAGAGCCTTGTCAGGAGCCACACCATCAACGTGCACCCAGGGATGGCCTGGAAGGAATGAAACCTGACTAATCAGTTAAATTCCTAAATCCGAAGTATATCAAAATGAAGTTCATATATCTTTAAAAATGCTTAGAATTATAGGTGTAGCAGCAGAAACTACTCAGGCTTTCCTAAAAGTTCAAAATAAAAAATTGACATGAACTGCCTTATTAAGATTTTAATATCATAGTAATCGTATACAATTATACATTACTGTTTAATCATTAACACTCACATTTACTTACCTACCTGGTTTAAAAGACAAAGTAAAAACTGGTAATACCAGAAAAACAACATGACACTAACAAGACACAAGATATGAAAGTGAGTCACATGAACTTCTCTCGATTTTATATTGGTAGCTGCTTTTTGCATCACTCACAAAAGTACAGGTAATGCAAACATCAATTGGACAATTATTGAGCAGTCAAACTTCTACCTGTCTTTGATCAGTTTCCATGTTTTTTTTATCCTTTGAAAAGAAAAATATTAAGATTCAAGATGCAATTTTAACAGTCTAGAAGAGTACTCAAAGTCTAATATTATGACCTAGAAAGCAACCAAATAAAGAGCCTAATGATGATTTGGAGAACTAGATAAACATATGCAATTTGGTAGAAAAGAAAGGGATTTTAATTGATCCAATACCCTAGTCATAGATAAAAATCATTAAATTTCAAGTCAATAGACAATAATCCAAAAAGAATGCATAATTTTAAAAAATATATATGAAAGAGACTGACACAAAACTTCATGTGCTGTCAGCCGCCTTTTAGGGTCCCGGACAAGCATTCTCCTCACTAAATCTTTGGCACCATCAGAAATAGTAGGCCAAGGGGCTGATGTAAAATCTAGATCACCATGCAGGACCTGTTCAAATATTCCTTGCTCTGATTCTGTGGAATCATACAAATCAGGAAAAATGATTACAATCAGAAAAACTAAGATCAAATATCTAAAGCACATAAACAAGAACAAGAATCAAATATATAAAGTCAAGACGTTCAATACCTGCCCAAAATGGAGGCACCCCACTCAACAGTATGTAAAGGATCACTCCAGCACTCCAAACATCTGCTTCTGGACCATAACGTTTTCGTAAAACTTCTGGTGCAACATAATATGGACTCCCAACAACATCGCTGAATTTTTCTCCTGCAAGGAGGCAACCATGAATGTTTTATTGAATTCTTATTATCTTATCAATCCAGAATTTAATCTTCAACTCTAGTTTTAGTATTTGTTGTATAAACAAAATTAAAGCGCCATGGAGTGAAAAGAGCAGCAAGACCTAAAAACCCATACTTCACTAAAACCAATCGCATCCAAAACGAAGATTCCATGTGGAAGTAATAGTGATTAGGACTATCCTATATCAAGGGGCATTACTGTAGTATTATTTGTAATGTCATTAAATCGTATCTAACAATCCTAAAAATGATTTTATCTCAACCATAATATTTAAATTTCCACTTATAGAATACTTTCTCAGTCTATTAACAATTCTAACAAATGTTATCTCAACCATAATATTTAAATTTCCACTTATATATTTTGGTAACAAATGTTTGTCATGAAATAGGTTGCAGATTAAATCAGAAGCTCACGATGTAGGTATGGCAGCTTATCCCCTAGCATAGATAGAAAAAATAAATAATTAACCTAGCAGTCTGGCATGCTGGGTTAAATGAAACAACAAAACTATATTAAAAATCATCAAGTCATTGCCAGGAACATCAAACAGCTGACTCATAATTTTACACTTTTTACTAGTACATTACATGTCGAGCGAATCAATTCTTAACTAATCCCCCGTAACATATATTGTAGAAATGGTAAATTTCCTTGTGTTATTCACATAGCCTACGGCTATATTTATAGGGCTTTACAGACAGATAAGGTTAGACAGTTATTTTCGTCTTAAACTAATCTTAAACAGCAGTTAATCAGCCATTAACTGCTATTAACTACCTAGGACAGATGTGTGAATCTAGTGTGTACATGTCTGTCTTAATTCTACAGGTCCAGATGTCTAGTGTCTACAGCTATACAAGTTTAGCAGTCTATAGGGATTAGTGTACACGGTTTTACATCCCCCCGCAAACTAGGCACCCTTGGGGTGACAAGTTTGGAGGCAAGTTGTTTGTGACGGGAAATAGGGAGTCCTTTGGTGAAGAGGTCAGCTAGTTGATTAGCTGAAGGAACAAAGAGAACACGGTGGGTGCCAGCGACAACTCTTTCACGTAGGAAGTGGTAGTCAATGGCAATGTGCTTGGTTCGAGCATGGAAGACCGGGTTTGCTGTCATGTGGGTAGTACTCATGTTGTCGCAGTAGAGAAGTAGGGGCAACTATGGTAGAATTTGCAGGTCTTGTAGAAGGCTTAGGATCCAGATCGTGTCGGCACTAGTATAGGCTAGGGCCCGGTATTCAGCCTCTGAACTGGAACGAGAAACAGTTTTCTGTTTCTTGGCACACCAGGATATGAGGTTGGAACCCAGGAACACGCAGAATCCACTGACTGAGCGGTGAGTGTCAGGGCATCCTGCCCAATCGGCATCCGAGTATGCTTGGAGGGTGAGGGGAAATCTGCAGCGCTGAATATGAAGACCTGTGCCTAAGGTGCCTTTAAGGTATCTGATGATGCGCTTTACAGCAGTGAGGTGGGCATCTGTGGGCTTGCTCATGAACTGGGCAACATTCTGTACAGCATAGGAAATGTCCGGCCTTGTGAGGGTTAAGTAGAGGAGGGTTCCAACCAGTTGTCGATAGGCAGAGGGGTCTGTTAGGGGCTGTCCAATAGTGGCAGAAAGGACGTGTTTGGAGGCTACAGGGGTAGGGGCAGGTCTGCAATCAGCTAGGCCGCTGCGGTGGAGAAGCCCAACAATATATTTGTCTTGGGTGAGGGCTAGGCCAGTTGTGGTGGGTCGAGCTTCAATACCCAGGAAGTAGTGGAGTGAGCCCAGGTCTTTTATGTCGAAGGCATTGGCTAGGGAAGTCATAAAGGTGGACAGGGCCTTTGGTGAGTTGCCGGTTAAGATGATGTCGTCCACATATAATAGGAGGTAGAGGATACATGGTGGGCGATGAAGAACAAACATAGAAGGATCTGCCCTGCTCTGGTGAAAGCCATATTGAAGAAGAAAACTGCTGAAACGGGCAAACCAAGCCCGAGGGGCCTGCTTGAGGCCGTAGAGTGCTTTATGTAGCCAGCACACATGGTGAGGGTGGTTAGGATCAGTGAAGCCAGGGGGCTGAACCATGTAGACCTCTTCGTTTAAATTGTCATGGAGGAAGGCATTTGTGACATCGAGTTGACGGAGGGGTCAGCCAAGGGAAACAGCAATAGATAGGACCACACGGATTGTGGTTGGTTTTACAACTGGACTGAAGGTTTCATAGTAGTCTAGGTCTTCTTGCTGATGGAAGCCTTTGGCAACAAGTCTGGCTTTGTGGCGTTCAACAGAGCCATCAGCACGTTGTTTGAGCCGAAAAACCCACTTGCAGCCTACTGCATTGGCATGAGGGGGGAGGGGAACCAGGGACCAAGTTTGCTGCTTCATCAGAGCATCATATTCTGTTTGCATTGCATCGGTCCATGCAAGAGATTTGGAGGCTTGGGTGTAGGTTGTGGGTTCGGCTGTTGCAAGTTTGGTAGTGGTGTAGGCCTGGGGCAGGGGATAGCGGGAGGTGAAGAGAAGATTTATGGACTTGGAAATCCAGTCTTGCTGCGAGTAGTCATAGGATGAGTATTGGGTGGTCGGGAAGGGTGGGAGTGTTGGGAGTTTAGACCGGGAGGGGGAGGAGGGGTGGTGGAGGATGACAGGTCGTGAGATGAGTTTGCTGGTGGTGAGAAGGGTAGGGAGGTCTGGGGGGAATTAGTAGTGGGATACTGTGCTGGTGGGACCGGAGAAGGGTGAGAAAGTGGGATGGAGACCAGAGGGGTGAAGGAAAGAGGAGGGGGAGGTGTGAAGGACTTCGGGAAAGGGAAGTCAAGTTCATTGAACACCACATGGCGGCTGATGTAGACTCGACCTGTTTTGACATGAAGGCAACGATATCCAGCATGATGAGGGCTGTAGCCAAGAAAAAACACAGGGTAGGCTGGGACTTTGGAGTTTGTGTTTGGTGTACGCACCAAGGAAGGGGAAGCAGGAGCAGCCAAAGGTTTTTAGAATGTGGTATGGAGGTGGACGGGCATATAGTTTGGTGTATGGTGATGTCCAGTTGAGGGTAGGTGTGGGAAGTAGATTGATGAGAAAAACTGCAGTGATAAGGGCATCTGCCCAGTAGGAATAAGGAAGGCCGACTGTATGGAGGAGAGTTCTCCCCATTTCTGAGATGTGACGGTGTTTACGCTCAACTAACCCATTTTGTTGAGGGGTGTGGAGGCAGGAAAAGCGATGGTGAATGCCATGAAGGGAGCAAAAGGTTTGGAACTGGTGGTTGGTGTATTCAGTGCCTCCATCACTTTGAAACTGAGTGATGTTGGTGCGGAATTGAGTCTGAACATATGAGTAAAATTTAGTGAAATGGTGGAAAACTTCAGATTTGTTGCGTAGGGGAAATATCCAAGTGAATCTAGTGTAGTCATCAGTGAATAGAACATAGTAGCGAAAACCAGAGACAGAAATGACAGGAGACATCCACACATCAGAATGTACTAAATCAAACGGTTTTATTGATTGATGTACAACAGAGGAAAAGGAAAGTCTGGTGCTTTTATTTAGAGCACATTGATTACAAAAGGGGCAAGAATTGAAAGATACAGGGAAAAAGAGGTTATTCTTAGTTGTCACCATGCGAAGCACTTTGGATGAAGGGTGTCCAAGGCGCTGGTGCCAAAGAGAGGGAGCAGCATGAGTGAGGAAGACCTGGGGTGGGACTTGTTGTGGTGATATCCTGTAAAGGCCATCTTTACAGGGGCCCTGAAACAAAACTTGATTAGTGTGAAGATCCTGGATAAGAAATTGGTGGGGGAGGAAAGTGATTTTGACTTTGTGATCTTGAGTGAACTGAGAGACAGAGAGAAGATTCTTTTGTATAGAGGGAACATAGAGAACATTAGATAAATTAAAATGAAAGGGACCAGAGGAGAATTGGACTGTACCAGTTTGCTGGATGAGGAGGGTGTCACCATTGCCAATCATGACCTGATCCGGGGTGGATGGGGAAGGCTGAGAGGTGCAGGGAGGGTTCATGGTGACGTGGTGAGTAGCACCAGTGTCCGGGTACCAATTGGGGTCTGATACATTTGCTAGATGTAGACCGGCGAAGGCCTGGGACAAATTGTGGTCTGTGGACTGGGACAGATTGGGGCAGTGAGCAGCAAGGTGGCCGAAACGGTTGCAGGACCAACATTGGGGGCCAGTGGGGCGGTTGACGGGAGAGGGGGAAGAGCCTAGTACACCGGGGGAAGGATTGGGGGAGGAGTAGCGGTGGTTTCCACGGCGGTTTGGAAACTGGGAGCCACGACCTGGTCTGGGTCCTCTCTGAAAAGCAGAGCGGCCACGGGGAGGAGCATAGTGCTGTGAGGCCGTGTATAAGGCTGTGGGTGGGTGGACAGGGGCAGGGTGTAGGGTGGAGGCTTGCTGTGCCTCAAAAGACAGGTGACGGGCTCGAAGATCATTGAAGGGAGGGAGGGGAGAGAAGTTAAGCATGGCTGTCACAAGCATGCTGTATTCTGGGCCAAGACCACGTAAGACAGCCGTGACTAAGTCACGGGAAGAGAAGGGTTCATTAATTGCAGCAAGAGAGTCTGCAAGTGTTTTGGCTTGAGAGAGATATTCAGAGATGGAGAGGGAGCCTTTAGTGAGAGACATGAGTTGGAACCGGAGGTTAGTGGCATTTGCTAGTGACTGTTGAGAAAAATTCTGGCGAAGGCATTCCCAGATTTCACGGGAAGTGTTTAAGCCAACAACTTGGGACAGGACTGGTTCTGTCAGTGTTGCTCGAAGCATGCTGATGAGGGTTTGGTCAATCTGGTACCACTGTTGGTACGCAGGATTAGATAGAAGGATTCCAGAGTTAGTGAGAGCAGAGGATGAGGCATCAGATTGGGGAGAGGAGTCAGTGGTGGCCGATGGTTGGAGGGTTGGAGAGGGAGGGGAGTGAGTTCCATCAATGAACCTCCAGTAGTTGTGTTCGATTAGAAAGGGTTTGATCTGGCTTTCCCAGAGAAGATAGTTGGATTCTATGAGTTTGATAGAGACTAGGGTTGAAACATGATTCAGGGAGATTGAGGGAGAGGCACAGGAATCACTAGCCATGGTGGGAGAGGAGGGAGGATCAGAATTAAGGTGATTAGCCGTGTGGCTCTGATACCATGTAGAAATGGTAAATTTCCTTGTGTTATTCACATAGCCTACGACTATATTTATAGGGCTTTACAGACAGATAAGGTTAGACAGTTATTTCTGTCTTAAACTAATCTTAAACAGCAGTTAATCAGCCATTAACTGCTATTAACTACTAGGACAGATGTGTGAATCTAGTGTGTACATGTCTGTCTTAATTCTACAAGTCCAGATGTCTAGTGTCTACAGCTATACAAGTTTAGCAGTCTATAGGGATTAGTGTACACGATTTTACATATATCGATAAAAACAAAAGGCTTCTGAACACTAATCTAATTTTTCTCAGTAGGATTAAACCATGCAAATGAAAAAATGGTCTTATATCCAAACACCAGAGTGGTAACTTTTTCAGTTATGACAGATGACTATTTAGGAATGCATTGGGATGAAAACTCTCAGAAAACAAAATTTTCCTACATGGAAAAAGAGGGTGGTACATTGGCTGAATTCCTTTTTCTTAAAAGATAGGAACCACACACAAGAATAGAGAATCACTATATAGAAATCCCGAAAGTGATTTCTTTTGTAATAATTAAGGCTGCTATTTGTTAAGGAATCCCAACTAACGGAGGAGATTGCAGATAAATCTCCTCCTTAATATCTGTTCTACCTTAGTATATAAACTTACCTAGCATGTATATTGCCTAGTTAGGACCCTCCTAGTTTATACCTAGTTAGGACTCTCTCTATTCTTTATATAAATCTCTCTATCCTGTACACTTGTTGATTGAAGTAAATAAACAGATTCCCATACCTTATATGGTATCAGAGCTGTAAAAGCTCCACCGAGCAACCCCAGAAAACAAAACCCTAAACCTATGGCCACCCAACCCACTGCTGCCGCCGCCACCCTTAACCCTAATCTCCCACCACCCACTGATACATATCTACCCTCCCCTCCCTCATCACCATTAACACCGCTGCCCTCCCTCATCACCATTAACACCGCTGCTCAACTCCCTGTCAAACTAACAGCCACCACCTTCTTCCCCTGGAGCGCACAAGTCCATGCCCTCTTTCATGGATATGCCCTTATGGGCTATGTAGACGGCACCCATCCCTGCCCTCCTCTCACCGAACCAGCCCAGCGAGCCTTCTGGTTCCATCAAGACCAGCTTCTTCTCCAAGCCATCTTGGAGTCTGTCTCACCGTAGGTGATCACTCTCATTGCTGCAGCCAAGACGTCCGCTGATGCCTGGGGTCGCCTCCGCCGTCTCTATGCCAGCAAGGCCAGAGCACGTGTCCTTGGTCTCAAGGAGCGGCTGACCCTCCTTCGACAGAATCGCGCCCTGTCTCTGATTACCCCCAGGAGGTTCGGGTCCTTGCTGATGAGCTGGCCGCAAGGATTGAAATATCGATATCGACGGATATATTGCTAGCTGAATTTACGGATATCTCGCCCCAAATAGGGATATCGATATCGATATCGTTTACGGTCAACAAAAATGACGGAAATTAGGTCCAAATGACGGAAATTTGGAATGAAACTTTGGGAAAAACTTAAGTACCCAATAATGATTATATATGACTAATAAAAACTATAAAATGACTTTGATATAATAAATATATGATGAATCATATGATAAAATATAGGTCTGCCGATAACTAACAGTATAAAATCTCAAAGATAATAATAATAATAATAATTCTAAATTATAATCACGTTATTTAAATTATTTGAATTAAAACATATATTCATACATTAAAACATATATTCTAAATTATAACATATTTTACCGTCTAATTTAAAGGAAAAATAATTAGACGTTCATAATGACAAATAATCATAATAATAAAATACAACTAATAATAAAAATACAAATAATAATAATTCTAAATTATAATCACGTTATTTAAATTATTTGAATTAAAACATATATTCCTACAAAAAACAAACGTTTAAGGCTTCATTTTTTTAATACATATTCACAATTAAGGAACAAAAACACATATATTCATAATTTTAATACATATTCTAAATTAAAACAAATATTAGCAAATATATGAATTAAGCCATATTTTATATTAAAGCATACATTACTAAAACATATTTTAGTAATAAATGATAAATTTATTATTAATAAATGATTACCAAATATATGAATTAAGACTTAACCGCTAAGTAAATATATATACCATCTTTAAAATTTACTTACTAATATATGTTTAAGCATAATTAATTTTTAAATACTAATCTAAGTTAAGAAGACTTTAATTATATGAATAAAAGGGTTAAAAAAAGTAAAAAAAAAAAAAAAGAATAGTGGAACATAAAACGCAGCGTTTCATCCTTGGGCTATTTAACCTCTACAGATCGATCCTCGTTCTCGATCGAGTGGGTTCGTCGTTGGAGGAGATCAGACATCTGTCTGTCTAGCGTCGTCCCTGGTGGCTGAGGAGGCGGAAGTGAACCGTGAGAGCGGCGAGACGACGCGAGGTGATGAGATGGGTGGTGGCCGTCGAGGGTCCCGTCGTCGTTGGTGGAGTAGGCTGAGTACGCGGCTGAGAAAAGCAAAGAACCGAAACAGAGGAGGGGTTCGAATGGTGCTGTGCTTCCGGCCGTCAACAGATCACTTTTTAGCCTAATCCGCCCCTATTTATGCTCTTCCCGAAAGCAATTTGGTGAGTCCGTGAGTTTAAAGTGAATTCGTGTTTTTCATTTCCTTCCCAAATTGTTCGTCCGTGAACTGTGAAAAGTAGGTTCTTTTTTATTGTTTGAATTCTTGTGTGTTTGTATGATTGAAAGTTTGAAACTGAATCGATTTTGGGCCAATTTCTGTTCTTCTTTTGTTCGATTCTTTTACTGTTCTTCTTTTGTTCGATTGTTCTTCTGTTCTTCTTTTGATCGATTGATTTCGGTGCCTAGGTTTCAAATATTAGTGGATTGTTCGGATGGTGTGGTCTTTCGGTCCAAAATCGGCGATATCGAACAATATCGTCGATTATCGGCGATATTCGCCAATATTGGTCGATATCGACGATTTTGCTGGAAGATTATGCTTCACCCCCTTCTTAGCTGCCGCCGGCCGGAAATCGCGATCTATAGGTGGATATATCGACGATTCCGGCGATATTTACATCCCTGGCTGGCCGCCATTGACACTCCCCTCTCTGATGACGAACTTCTTCTTCATGTCTTGAACGGTGAGTTCAAAGACATTGCTGCTGCTGTCCGGTCCTGGGACACATCTGTCTCCTTCGAGAACCTCCATGACATGCTTGTCCAACATGAACTTGCCTCTAACCTTGCGAACCCTCCACCTTCTGCCCCCATTGCGGTCAAAGCCTCTCAAGCACCCCGTGGCTTCAACCGCTCCAGCCGCAGCTCCACCCCTCCCGGTAGCGGCTACCGTGGCACTTGCCAGTGGTGTGGCATTCAAGGGTACAGTGCCAAACGTTGCCCCAACTGCAGCACCAAACAGCCCACCTACTTGTGGCCAACTCCCTCACGCCGGGTCACTCTGCTCCTTGGCTTCTTGATTTGGGTGCTTCTCACCATGTCACCTCCAGCCCTTAACAGCTCACTGAAGTTCACACCTACCTTGGCCCTGATGAAATCATCCT
The DNA here is from genome assembly GCA_032719365.1 of Prinsepia uniflora. Taxonomy (NCBI): domain Eukaryota; kingdom Viridiplantae; phylum Streptophyta; class Magnoliopsida; order Rosales; family Rosaceae; genus Prinsepia; species Prinsepia uniflora. The sequence goes on along the minus strand of CM064873.1, from coordinate 13,624,906 downwards.
TGGCAATGGTAAGGGGTTACCCATAACCCACACTGGTACCACCACTCTACCTTCTTCCTCCTCCCGTCCTTTTACTCTCCAGAATGTCCTTTGTGTACCCCATATGACTCGGAATCTGCTTTCTATTTCTCAATGCAACACTACTAACAGAACTTCAATTGAATTCTATCCTGATTCCTTCCAGGTGAAGGATCTCAGCACGGGGGCGGTTCTTCTTCAAGGCCCGAGTAAGGACGGTGTGTACAAATGGTCCCCTCCTTCCCAACAACCTCAAGCTATGGCAAGTGTGGTGGCATCCCATACATTGTGGCATCGTCGTCTTGGTCACCCTAGTCACAAAGTCCTAGAGTCTGTTTTTCGCTCGAATTCCATTTCTGTACCTTTCAAATTTCCAGCATCTGTTTGTACCTCGTGTCAATGCAATAAAAGTAATCGTCTCCCGTTTGGTGAGACTTCTCTTACAAGCACATGACCCTTACAGTTATTGTTCTCTGATGTTTGGGGACCTGCCTCCTACATCTCCCCCGAAGGCTATGCCTATTATGTGATTTTTGTTGACCATTTTACCAAATACACCTGGTTATACCTTCTGAAAAGAAAATCAGATATGTATCCTACGTTCCTTGATTTCAAAAAATTGGTGGAAAACTACTTCCAAACCCCTATTGCCACGGCATATTTATTCATCTGCACCTGAAAGGGCTTCATGAGCAAGAGCTTATTTTTACGCTTCTTCAAAAAAGCAATTCTCTCTCCTCTGGCATCACAGCCTATTCTCTACCAGCTTTTGAAAGAAGATCGGATTGGTGAACAAGATGCTTTCTCTCCTCGGCTCACTTTACTACCTTTAGATGAAACAGTTCCCGCAGAAGACAAAGAAGACTCTCGGATGGCACTTGCTTTCCCAACCGTAACGGGATCAAATTCTTTATAAAAGTTACCACCTCTTCTTCACATAAAACCATTCGCTCAGAATCGACAACTACAGCCCTTCCCCAATGCTCTTATTCCTACTTGCGGATTCTCTCCATCTAGGAAAGAAAGGGCCTTAATCAAGTTAAGCATTTCTTTCCTAGATCTACACCGATGGCGGTGGAGAGTTCATCAAACTCAAAGCCTTTCTTGCTAGCCTCGACATTCATCACCTGCTTAAACACCCCCCCTCCCCCCCCCCCCCCCCCCCCCCGGTCGCACACCTCAACATAATGGGGTGGTTGAACGGCGCCACCGCCCTATGGTGGAAACTGGTCTCACCCTTCTCCACCAAGCCACCTTTCCTCTCCATTACTGGTCATATGCCTTTAAGGCTGCGGTTTACCTCATCAATCGTCTCCCCACTCCCAACCTTCAAAACTCAACCCCATACTCTGCATCTTTCACCAACCCCCTAATTATACCCGTCTCAAGGTGTTTGGCTGTCTTTGCTTTCTCTGGCTGCGACCCTACACCACCAACAAACTGCAGCCTAAATCCACCCCGTGTGTCCTTCTAGGCTACTCCCACAACCAAAGTGCATATATGTGCCTTGATCCTACCTCAAACCGCATCTATGTGTCTAGGCATGTCCAATTTGATCAATCCTCTTTTCCTAGCCTCCCCCATCACCCTACAGTCACCGCTGATCACTTTCTTCAATGGCTTTCCACTCTTCCACCCGTCTCCTCTCTTCCCCACTCTATTGCCACCACTTCTGCCCCTTCACAAGCAGCAGCACCACCACTGGACTCCTCGGACACACTGCTACTGCCTGGCCCTGAAGCAGCACCTCCCTCGTCTGCTGTTCCCTCCTTGCACCACCCCCAACCAACCATCTCCACCCCCCGGCACCAATCATCTCCCTTTCCCCCAGCCTGGAAAACCCTCCCTCCCCACCCCCAATCTGCACCTACACCAGACGCCAACCTCGCCACCTACCTCCTCCTACTAGCAACCAACCCCTCCCTCCTCCTCCTACTAGCAACCAACCCCTCCCCCCTCCTCCTACTAACAACCAACCCCTCCCCCTCCTCCCCCATCCACCCCCCCACCACCCACCCCATCATCTTCCACTCACCCCATGCTTACCCGCACGAAATCAGGTGCCATTCCCCCTGTCTCTACTTATGCCCTAGCCACGAGCCACGACAACCCATTCCCTACCCCTAGCCGAGCCCACTTGTGTGTCTCAAGTGGTCAAGGATCCCATTGGCGTTCTGCCATGTCCGCTAAGCTCACAGCACTCATAAACAATGGCACCTGGGACTTGGTTCCTCCCACCCGGACTAGAATCTTGTGGGCAACAAGTGGGTGTTTCGCATCAAGTGACACCCGGATGGTACTGTGGACAGATACAAAGCCCGATTGGTGGCCAAGGGCTATCACCAGCGCCTGAGCATTGACTTTTCAGAAACCTACAGCCCTGTGGTCAAGCCTAGTACCATTCGCATCATTCTTCAACTCGCGGTGACTCATGGTTGGCCCATCCGACAGCTGGATGTAAATAATGCGTTTATCCAGGGAACCCTAAATGAAGATGTCTACATGGCACAACCGAAGGGTTTTGTGGATCCTCACACTCCCATCTATGTGTGCAAGCTCAAAAAGGCACTTTATGGTCTCAAATAGGCCCCATGGGCCTGGTACCAGGAATTCCATTGTTTCCTACTTCAACAGGGCTTTGCAACTGTTCTCTCTGATGCCTCTCTATTTGTTCTTAAACAGGGCACACAGGTACTCTACTTTTTGGTCTATGTGGATGACCTGATTCTCACCAACAATGCACCTCAACTCCTCACAACTTTCATCCAACGTCGGGCAGCCCGGTTTTTAGTCAAGGATCTTGGACCCCTCCACTACTTTCTTGGAGTGGAAGTTATGCCCACTCCCATGGGACTGTTCCTTTCTCAGCACCGTTACATCCATGACATCCTCACCATGGCACATATGGAAGGTACCAAACCAGTCCCCACTCCCCTCGCCGTATCTCCTCCTTTGATCCTCCAAGATGGTTCAACCCCAGCCGACTCTACTCTATTTCGACGCATCATTGGCAGCCTCCAATATCTAAATCTCACTCGTCCTGATGTGTCCTATGCCACCAACAAGCTCTCTCAATTCGTGCATGCGCCCACAGACACCCACTGGCAGGACCTCAAACGAGTTCACAGATACCTCCGAGGCACCATGCACTATAGCCTGCATCTTCACAGGAAGTCCACTCATGAACTCAGAGTTGTGTCTCATGCTTTTCACACTATAGCAGCCTTTTCTGATGTTGATTGGGTCGCAGTTCGTGATGACCGGAAGTCCACCACTGCCTACCTAGTCTATCTTGGTGGTAACCTCATCTCTTGGAGCTCCTGCAAGCAGAAGTCAATCTCCAGGTCATCTACCGAAGCAGAATACCGCGTTGTCGCTTCCACTACAGCAGAGCTGATTTAGGTCCAGTCCCTCATGAAGGAGCTTGGCCTTTCCCTCTCGAGTCCACCCAACATCTCTTGCGACAACATTGGCACAACCTTCTATTGTGCCAATCCAGCCCTACACTTCCGAATGAAACATGTGGACATCGATTTCCAGTTTTTCCGGGACCATGTATCTCGTGGTCTCCTCACTGTCTCTCATGTGGCCACTGATGATCAGCTCGCAGACGCCCTCACAAAGCCCTTACCAAGACCTCGCTTCCAGCTCCTCCATGACAAGATTGGTGTCGCAGATGGCTCCACCTTCTTGAGGAGGCGTGTTAAGGAATCCCAGCTAACGGAGGAGATTGCAGATCAATCTCCTCGTTAATATCTGTTCTTCCTTAGTATATAAACTTATCTAGCATGTATATTGCCTAGTTAGGACCCTTCTAGTTTATACCTGGTTAGGACTCTCTCTATTCTCTATATAAATCTGTCTATCATGTACACTTGTTGATTGAAGTAAATAAACAAAACATTCCCATACCTTATACTATTTACGATAAGGAATACACCTTTCAAACCTCTCCAACACAAGAAAGTTTCCCAAACAGAAGAAGATGGTAGTTCAGGAGAAACAAGCTGAAGAAATTTACCCGGATAGAAAGTAGAAATAAATAGTCTGAAGGTAGAGTTCAATGAGTATGAATGAGCAACCTATAATAAATAATGCACAGTGAATGGTAAGTTCTTTTTTTATCAGGGTGAATGGTAAGTTCTGGTAATACAAATTTCATCTTGAAGTGACTTTAGGGAAATACAAAAGTTAGGTCCATTAGGCAATAGGTCCACTTTAAAGCTTTCACTTTTTTGTAACAAGATCAATTTTGATCACCTATCTTGTAAAATAAATTGATTAGAACTTCAAATCAACAGAAAATTATTTAATAAAAGTTTGATCCTCAATCTCATTATCAGAATTATAATTTTTTCACAGAGAACCTAAGGAAACTGACATGATGACTTGTATTGCATTCTTCCCCTGTTATAAAAGCTGACTACTTGAGGCTAGCTAAAAGTCAAATCAGGCTCTGTTTAGATTCCACAATCAAATCTTTTAATTGGAATCTTGAAGCCTAGAAGAAGACACTTGAGAATTCTAGAGTACATTTAGAATGGGAGTACAAGGTATTCTGACCTCTGACATTCCAAAGCCCACTTAATAAGGCTTCAATAAAAAAAAAAATGAATTCACTATATGACTATTGAAGTTATATCCTGGAAGTTCGAACAAGTTCTACTACAGCAATAGTCCAGAATAGCTAATCTAAAGCATCTAGTAAGATTTGTGAGCGAAACAATACAAGTGAGGAGGTTTATACGAAGAATATCTCAAAAACAAAAAAATGCTAATCATAATAAACTTACCTGGCTTTAAGAAAATTGATAATCCAAAATCAATGGTTTTGAGAAGTGCATCCTCATCTTGGCTGACAAATAGAAAATTCTCTGGCTTAAGGTCTCGATGCATGACCCCCAACGAATGGCAAGCTTCGACAACTCCTACTATAGTCCTAGTTAGCTCAGCAGCCTTTCTTTCAGTATAATGCCCGCGCTGGATGATCCTATCAAAGAGTTCACCTCCTGCACATAATTCCATCACAACATGAACTGCTACAGCATCCTCATAAGCACCCTTAATAGATATCACATTTGGGTGCCCTGCCAGATGGTGCATTATCTGAATTTCCCTCCTCACATCCTCCACATCCTCATCCGTTAACAACTTCCTTTTTGCAATGGACTTGCATGCATACTCTTTTCCCGTCGCCTTCTCTACGCACAAAAACGTAATTCCAAATTGTCCCTGCCCCAGTTTCTTCCCCAAACTGTAAATCTCTTTTAACTTCCCAGTTTTTGTTTGTAACACTGAATCAGTCCGGAGTCCTGCACTCGGGACTCTCTTCATCTGTACGGGCTTCTTGGGCTTTGCGGGCTGTTTCGGCTCAGTTTCTGGTTTTGGTATTGTCACTTGTTCTGGTGGTTTGTCTTGTACCGGCATAGGTGACTCAGATTCCTTAGGTGATGATGATGATGTTTCATCCACAGTTTCTGCATTCGTATGAACCGAGTCATCCGGTGACCGGTTTGGCCACATCACAGCAGAAACTGATTGGAAGAACCCATTCTTGGAAATGTTCGGTCCAACACAAGTATTGCCCATGTAGACCAATAGAATATTCAATCCTTAACACTTGCTCATCAACAACAATATCCAATCTATTCAATGTATCAACACAAAAATTGAATCTAATCTCCAAATTTCAGCACTATGGATATTCAAGTCAAACCCCACTTTTGGTTCTACTTTATAGACGTAAGATCAAAAGTAAACCATATTGTTACCGAATAACAAGCAGAAACAGCTTTACCAACTTCTGTGATTGCATCTATGAACAAAGATTCTGTGTCACAAAAGAAACAGAAATAGTAAACTGAGTCAGATTTTACAAAGATGAGATGAAACAATCAAACAAGGGAACCTAGAAATGGTCTAAAGCTTGCTTGATCAGCGACTAACTCTACAATTAGTAGAAAAAGAAGAGACCTTTGATCTTTGGATCAGAAAATAAGTCACTGGATATATAAGAAGACCATTATATCTTGAAAACGTCTACAAACAAGCCAGAGAGTAAAGGGAATACAAATTACTAAAACGAATACAAAAAAAGATCAAATCTATCAAATTTGAACGATTCAGCATGATACAAGAAAACCCAACTGAGCAAAACACAAAGTAACCAAACTGGGTTTGATAATAATAATAAATAATGATAATGATAATAATAGGTAGACATCATTAGGTGAGAAAGAGAAAATGGAAATTTGGAAATGGAACCTACCTTTTGGTTTTACCAGACCGCGTCTTTCTCTGCTCTCCTAGTAGAAATGTAGAATACACAACCAAGAAAGCGAAGCACAAAATGTCTCCCCCTCCTTGTCTGTATAGACCTTTGAGCGAGAGGGAGCACTATGCCACTATTATTATTATTATTTATCAATATTATTATTTATTAGGACAGCTTTCTGTGTGAGTGTCTGTCAGGACCTCAAGTAAAACGCGTCGTGTCCAAAATCCAAATGCACAAATTGCGGGTTTCTTTGTTCCATGTTGTGTTCATGACCCATTTTCTTGGTTTATTGTAGTGATTATCAATTGTGAGTAATATCTTTCTCCAATTATAATTGAAAACATTTATTATTCTCGTGATTAAAGTGGAACTTAGCATCAAAAGGTTGGGAATGGTCACTGCATTCCACAACCGCTGATTCTCAATTTTCGACACAGATATTAAGCGACCGTTTGGAGTATTTCTAATCGCATAAATTTTAGATATTTTCGATTATGAGTGTTTGTTGAGGTCGTCTATGCGTGTAATATTTCAGTCGCATATCTTTGAAGCATTTTTCGAGCTTATACTTTCACTACATGATTAATTTAAATAAATTTTTTGACTATTCATCCAAACCACCCTTGTTAGAAATGATCGTCTAATCCCCAGTAATGTCCCTATCTAACCAAAAACAAGAAAACGGACTGGAAACTCACCTTGAATCGATAAACAATGACCTCGAAGTTCCAGCTCCGTTCCCAGACGTTTCAGGCCACCAAACTTCTCGAAATCAATACCAATGCACTCGTCTAAGTCCTAGTAACACGTTATGATCATCCAAATCGATCAACAAACGTCATAAAATGGTTTTCCAAAAATGGGGTCAAAACGGGTTACGGGTTTCACTCATCTCCGTCGTGGTCCCCGCTGTGCTCCGTCGTTCCTTCACGTCTCTCAGGTCTCACACACTCACTCCAGATGATGAACGATGGAGATGATGGAGAAATAGAAGGTGAGGTGGGGTAGTGTTTAGGTATTTGGGTTTGGGAGGGTTTCAGGTTACAAAGGAAACAAAAGATGAAGATGAAACATAATCCCAAATATTTGGGTTTTGGGCCAATCAGATGAGGGACAGGTGTCACCCACTGATTGTTCCACCCAAATATTCAACCCAATCTAAAACTGTCATTTGTGCACTTTTCTCGGTTTGCGTGAATAACATCTTTATCCTTCCTGTGAATCGTAACTTTCCGTCGAACATCCGATTTCGACGTGTCACCTATCTATGTTCTTGTAACGTTTTGATCTACGTAACGGTCATCGGTGCTCGTGCATTTGACCACCCGGGTCAAAAGTCAACTTTTTACCCATTCACAGGGGCAAAATCGTCATTTTACATCGATTGTTCGAAATTCCTCGATTAATCCCCGATTAGTAATGATAATCCTTAATTAATCTTAATTACCCTCAATTAATCCCCGTGAATTTGGGACGGGTTATTACAATCTTTCACCCTTAAAGAATTTCATCCCCGAAATTCAAACTAACTCAATTCCACATCCAATTTGTGGAAATCCAAACCTGCCTCACATTTAGTCCTCATATTCATTCCTCACATTCAGTGTCCCCTCATGTACACGTACACGTCCACTAACCAACCATAGTACTCGTTTGTACCCACATCACTCAGCGTTAACCACAATCCAACCCACCGGTAGGCCCTACATACTAGCCACCTACACAGGTACCACGCTAACAATTCTGTTATTATGATGACACCTTCTAAGCTGACGGGGCCACTTACCGCCCTACTCAGCTGATAATTCAGGATTTTCGGCCTGCTAAACCCAGTTGACATACCAAACTGACATCTTTCAGCTTTCAACCCGACGATTCTTCTCAGTATCAATCCAAGCTAACATTATGTTCTCACTGAGCGGTCTCAAATCTCAACTCCACCGCCTCACTAGGTGGTCTCCCTACGTCAAACTTACTTACGACGTCTAACACATTCCCAACAGTTTCCTTAACATCTTACTCAGCCGGTACTCACGACTCCAATGTCACTACTCGAGTCACCAATACCAACCCTGACTCACACCGTAGTCCTACTGATGTACCTCGTATCAAATCTCGTATAGTAACTCGCACCACCCAGCAGTTAACCCTGAGGGTACCATTTTTTCTTACTTATGCTAAAAGCAATCTTGTCCCATCCTACCTCTACAACTCACAGTCCATAGAGATACAACTTTTTCAAAAACCTTCAAAATCCACTCTACGCTGAACATACCCATTATGCTCGCCGTCCTCTCCGAGCCCTCGTTGTACCAACCCGTCCCGGAGATCGGGATTAGATTAGTGATTAATAACGGATTAGTGAAGGTAATCGGTGATTAGTTGGATGCGTTCGGACGAACGGTGCAAATGACAGTTTTGCCCCTGAAATGGGAACAAATGTTGACTTTTTGTTCGGGCAGTCAAATGGACTTTGACCAATGACCGTGAAGTAGTTCACAACGTCACGAGTTCACAGATAGGTGGCACGCCCGATTCCGACATTCGAGGAAAAAGTTATGACGTTCGGAAGTTCGAGGGTACTTTGGTAATTTTGCTGAATAAGGGCAATTTGTTGACTTTTCAAACGACATGGACTTTCTACGTATTTCGAGGACCGTTAGGTAGGTCTCAATGCCCTGAGTACAACGACAGGCGGCACGTAGGCATCGGACGTCGGACGAGTGAGTTATGATTCTAAATGTGAGAAGGGCAAAATGGTAATTTGTTATTTAGGGGCATTGTGGTCATTCTGATGCATTGGGATTTGTGCCAGTGAAAGTGTGACATGTGGCTGCCTAGGGATGGTGACCCACTAGATTTGGGACACTTGTCCCTTGCTGGAAGGTCGTAGAACCCTCAGTCATCGTCCTAAGTTCAATTTAAACGGTTGTGTGTGTCCGTTGAATTACAGAAAAACAGAGACTTAGCACGGTGAGAATTCAAAACCCCCTCAGTTAGCCTCAATTGGCTGAGTCATGTGAACAAGAATGAGAGGTTTAACGATGTGGGTTGCAGTGGTGATGCCATGGATGGCCGTCGCACACGGTGGTGGTCGAATAGAGGTAAGAACAGTACGTCCTCTTCTGGAATTCAAAACTGAAAGTTTAGTTCGAGCCACTAATGACGGTTTTAATTTATCAGAGAGTAATCAGGAGGGGGAAATGAATTCGAAGTGTAGGAAATTGAGGCCGGAAGGAGACGGTGGTCGTAGAACCCGTGTAAGGTAACCTTGGATTCGAACATGGTGATTTCGATTCTACCTAGTTTAGTTTTGGTGATCCTATGAACCTTGAAGGATTGAATTGGAGGCCATAGGAGGCTAAAATCAATGGGAAAACATGGCTGCAAAGCACGGGTTTGGTTCATAAAAGGGAAGGTGAGGTCTCGTGTTTATATTCACATTTTGATCATGTTATTTGATTTAGAATGGAAGGATGAAACTACTAGGCTAATTAGAATTGAAAACGGATTAAAATTGAGTAAAAACCGTGCTCGTCGATTCTATTAGACTGGCCTGAACCGAATCGGTCTAGACCCAGTTCGGCGAGAGGTTGAAGATGAACAGTGCCAGCGCGTGAGGCCCACGCGCAGCCACTTCAGGCGACGCGTGTGGGCACGTGGCACGGATTTTGAGGATGGTTCCAACATGAATTTTAAACTATTTGATGTAACGAACATTTTGGCGTTGGTTTCGAGTTGATCGGACATCGTCTCGATATGTTTCAGGATGTCAGAAGGTTTTAGGGCTCGATTAAAAATAGTTAAAAATTCAGAAAAATTACGGGGCTTAAGTAGGAACATTGTGAAGTAGTTAGTGACCTTATTATGGGATTTGGACAGGTTCGGGAAAGCTGGTGATAGTGGATTGGCGGGGAACGACATAAGTGCGCGCGTATCTAGGCGACGGCGAAATGGTCTGTGAGTGGACTTTTTCTAACTTATGATGCATGCATATATGTTTTTATATGTTTTCTTTACGTGATTCTTTGATTTGATTTATGATCTTGATGGTTTACGGTTTTTTATGGATTTCGTGATTATAACGTAATTACACGTTTTACGAGATTTCGAATGATCTTGTGATTTGATCATGGTTTTAATGATTTGATTTCGGGATTTGAAATATGATTTGATTTCAAGGATTTGAAATGTATTTCGGAAAAGTGATTTCGGGCTTGGAGCCCTGTTCATATGATTTCGGAAACGAGATTTCGGTTTTGGAACTGGATTTCGGAAATGATATTTCGGATTTGGTTTTGAAACTTGGAAGGGAAAGTATGGATTTGGGTTCGGGATGATGGTTCTGGATGCTAGCTTATCTAATCATTATTGCGAATTTGGATATGGATTTCCTATGGTTTTTCACTGTTGATTGAAAAATGGTTTTGGGTTTAAAGACCCAGAAAGAAAAGAAAAATCGCTAGATCTGGTTTTGAGTTTAAAGACTCGGTTGATTGACGAGGGGAGGGCCCTGGATTGATATGTTTTGAGTTTAAAGACTCGGTATATGTTTTGAGTTTAAAGACTCGGTTATGATACCCTCTGAGGCCTGTTGATTGTGTTTTGAGTTTAAAGACTCGAGCGCACTTGAGATCCAGCAAACTCGCATGATTGATGTTTTTCACTGGTTTTCAGATGTTTTGGGCAGTGACCCGGATGAATTGGATTTGATGAGTTTTGGGACTGAGTTCCCGTACTTTGAGATTGATTTGTGATTTTGGGCTGAGGCCCTGGATTTGAATTGCTTATTTGAAGAAAAAATGATTATGGTTTCATTGATGATTTTAGATATGAAATGGTTTCATAACATGAATTGATATGCATGCATTGGTTTTTACGTGGAGGGTAAAACTTATGTTTACTAACAACTGTTTTATGAAATTACTATTTATTTTTGTCCACTCACAGTTTTTTCATGTTTTCGATACCCTCCAGGTTGTTGCGAGGCGGGCTGTTGGTCGAGAGAGACGGAGACATCACACACGCGATCCACAGTAGATTATGCGCACTCTGAGAAATCCGGAAGCTCTTAGACGGTCGGATAGAGAATCCTTTGTCCGACTTACGTGTCACATGGAGGTTGGGTATCAGTTTAGCCTTCGTGTCATGCGTAAGTTAGATGGGAGCAGGACTTAGCCCTTAATCCCGGAGGATTGGGGGTGGGTCCTATGAAATTGGTATCAGAGCAGGTTTTGTGCGCTCTGTGCGAGGATTGGATCCCAGAGTCGTAGGTTCATCGACTTAGGTGTTGTGGTGCTACTGTGGATATGATGTCTCAACGTGGAATAGCCCGTCAGCAACCTGAACGCGATAGTGATACTATGCTCGTTAGTGGTTAGTTAGCGGTGAGTGCCAGGTCATAGTCGCTCGATACGCGGTGCGGGGTATGACGTATGTTGGCTTAAGGCCGAAGCAGTTAGTGTTGGTGTTGGATATGCTCATGGTTGGACCATAGGGTCGGATGTATGCCAGCGTGGGTAATGTGGATGGTAGCCAGTGAGCTACGATTACGAGTAGGCTGGTTGGCAGCCGGATGGTACTCGTGGGCCGGTTGGGGCCAGTTAAAGGTGGCATGTTAGGCCGGATTGGCGCCTGGATAGCAAAAGTATGAATTGGTGACCCTTTTGGTCCGTTTGGTTGAGATTGGATTTGTAGGGCCACGAGTAGCCGGATGCCTCGCGTGGCGAGGGTATAGGAAACGACTATGAGACGTTGGTTACTAGTTGATGTTGGTGTGAAGACTTTCCGATAAGCCGGGTGTGACGACCCGAATAGTAATGTTATTGTGAACTCGTGACTGTCGTGGGTTTGGATGACCCGTATGACGAGGATGATTATGGAACCTGTGAGTTGGGGTTTGTGGTTAGGTAGTTGTTGTGGTTGGGCCGATTTACGACCGACTTGGAAATGGTGCTGCTAGGAGCAGCCGAGGTAGTGAATGGTTGGTGGACGATTCTGGACGAGTCTAGTGTTGGGTGTTGAGCGTATTCTGTTAGTTCCCCGACCCAAGCGTAGATTGAGGGTTTTGGCTCGGTGTGAGTAGAGGTTCAGGCTTAGTGTATTATGAGCCCTGGAGTAGAGACGATGTGCCACGAGTGGGGATGCTTGTAAATGGTCGGATAAGCACATTGAGTCGAGATTGTGGCTGGTTTTGAGGTGCTGGTGTCTGGCAGGAACCATTAACCGATGTAACAACCCGGAAAGTCGAAAAAGGAAAATTTGGAAAATTTGAAGGAAATGACGATTTTGCCCCTGGAATTGGGCGAACAGTTGACTTTTGGTTCGAATGGTCAAACAGACTTTGACCGATGACTATGACGTAGTTTAGGACATCACGAGTTCATAGACAGGTGGCACGCCCGATTCCGACATTCGAGGAGAAAGTTATGAGGTTCAGAAGTTTAAGAGTAATTCGGTAAATTGGTTAAAGATGGGCCATTTGTTGACTTTTTGATCGGGACCGTGTTTGGACTTTCCGTCAATACCGTTGGGTAGGTCTCGAGACGCTGAATCCATAGATAGGCGGCATGCGTCAATCGGAGTTCGGATGTGAAGGTTATGGGTCTAGGTATATGAAGGGTATTTTGGTAATTTGGTAGGGCAGGGGCAAATTAGTAATTGTGCTATGATGGCTGATTCACTACTGTTTTCATCAAGTAGTAGACACCTGGAATTGTGGAAATTGAGCCTGATATTGCCACTGAGTGACATGTGTCACTTTAATATACTAATTAGTGGCTTAAATTAATGATGCAAATCGATTTGGGCGGTGTGGTTACAATTGAAGAGTGTGTGCGTTTTCGAAAAAACAGAGCAAGAAACCATACTTGATCTCAGGTGAAACATGAAATTCATTGGCTGGTTTTGTGGGGAATTAAGTGAAATTCAAAGAGACAATTGAGAGGATATTGAAAGATGGGTGAGGGGCTTCGAACCCAGCTAAAATCAGAAAAATACCCGAAACTTTGAATTGATAATTCAGGATTGAATTTTGCATTGGAGGCTTAATTGATGGAAATAAATGTTTGGGTGAGCTTACTGGACCTGAGATGAGTCGACTGAGATCAAAATCGAAGAGAGTTGGTCACGAATTGATCAAGAACTGGGCCCGCGACAGTTTGGACATACCTCGGCTGAGTTCAGGTAATTGGAGGTCCAATCTTTTGTAATTGAGTTAAAAAAACATCTTGAAAATAAGGCCACGATGCTGTCTGACTCATCAATTGAAGGATTGAATGCTGAATTGATGAACTCAGACGATGAACAGCTTTCAACCGTTTGTATTAAGTTGGATTAGTTTAGGCCAACTATGGATATAATTGATGCCACATAACCTTAATTCGTATTAAAACGATGTGATTAGCCGTTTTAATTGATGAAAATTATGCAGAATTGATGGAGTTTGGAACGGGTTGCATCGCGGGTTGAAGGACCCGTTTACCAGGCAACCCGGTCGAGAAGATGAACAGTGGTGGTTACTGTAGCAGCGCGTGGACTCATGCGCAGTCGCTTGCGGCGGCGCGTGGGAGCGCGTGAGTGGGAATCCCAAGGTGAGTTCAACATGAAACTTATCCTATTTAATGTAACGAACATTTTGGCACTGGTTTCGAGGAAAACGGACACCGTTTGGATATTGTTTCGAGGGTCCGAAGGTTTATATTACGTTTAAAATACGTATTTAAATTCCGGAAAAATTGGGGAAAATTATATGAGGTATATTAAGATGTTAGTGACCCTCGATAATAATTTTGGACAGGAATGGTGACTTCTGGAAATTTCGAAAAAACGTGCAGCTCGGAAAGCGAGCGATAAGGACGGTGTGTGAATGGACTTTTGTTTTCTACCCTGAATGCATGCATATATGTTCTAAATGCTTTTTGATATGATTTGAGTTGATTTGGTATGATTGAGGTTTCGATATGATGATTTCCGGATTTTGGGAATATTATATTATTTTATATGATTTTGGGTACGTTTTTCGAGAAAACTATGAAACTGTTGTTTTGGGCGAAGGCCCGTGATTTGAGCTTGGTTTTGGCTCGAATTATGAGTCGGGAAATTCATTTGATGAAAATTGAAATGCTTTTGACTATCTTTTATGAATTTATGTGAAATGGGCAACTGAGGTTACGATTGCACGGATTTGCGTGAAATTGATTTTTGGACTTGAGACCCAAGTGGATAGTGATTGACTCGGATTTGGAGTAACGTGTGAATATGATTGAATTGATGATTTTTATTTATAAAATATATTCTGGACACTGTTTATATGATGGATTTGTGGAACTTGCTTTGTGAAAGCTATGTTTCGGGCAGAAGCCTTGTTGAAACGTTTTTGACTTGATTTGAGATTTGAATGGTTTCAAAATGAGATTACTGGATTTGGTGACTGTTCCACATATACCATCCTCTGTGATTTGATGGTCTCCTCCAGACGTCGTAGATCCTGGAGTAGTCACGATCCACTACCGGGAGATGAGTAGCTCCGAGGGAGGCTCAGTCTCAAGAGTGTGAGATTATGATGATATCCTCCAGACGTCGTTGATCCTGGAGATGATATCACCCCAGACGTCGTTGATCCTAGGGAGGTACTCGGACATGAGACACCCGAGTTTGCATGCCGTTGCATTGATATCATGACAGGTTACTTGGATATTGAGATTGGATATTGAGGATTGGTGGTACTATGATTTATTGATATTTGTGTCCAGATACTTTATATGATGAACTGATTTGATAAACATGAGTTTTATGGACCATGGGAAAACATGTTTTGATTTTATCGGTCCACTATTCATACTTGATTTATATATCACTATGACTCATGATTTATGATATGCATGCATGTTTGCGAAACTAGAGGGTAGGAATGTCTTTTGATAAATGTATTTCTAAACTTTTATTTTTGTCCACTCACACCTTTTCTGTTTTATTGACCCTCTAGGTCGTGGCGCAATGGTCGAGGCTATTCGAGAAGTGGGGGTATGAGTGGGCACAGGTGCGGTTATCCCTTGTTTGGCAAGTGCTGAGGGTAACTTCGGAATTTCAGCTGACTTGTTAGACGGGAGCAGGACCGGACACGGTTATCTATGTCCTTCGGGGACGGGTCCTGTCAACCGAGCGGGGACATGTAGGTCATGTTTAGGTACGAACGGTCATGATACTGTGAATTGGATAAGAGTAGCGCAGCGGAAGCGCTGTGGACCTATGCCTCTTGTTGGAGCGGGCTAGGTGGGTATGGTCAGGTTGACCATGAGTGAGGCTGGTTTTCGTGGACTCATTCAGTTGTGTTGGAGATGTCGAGTATGTTGGATTGTGTCGGTATATGCCGAGGGTGGCATTTGGGTGATGTCGAGGCCAGTGCTCAGTGATTTCCCGAGCATAGTAATGGATGACTTCGAGGATAGTGACTAAGGAGTCTGAGGTTAGTGATCGTTGATTGTGATTCCGAGAGTTGGTTACTCATACGATAGTGATGCTCGAAGTTGAACCTCAGAAAGGTTGGAATGCGATCAGCTGGTGGAGTGATGAACGGTGTCCCCCGATAGGTGAGTTGGTCAGTGAGTTGGTTTGGTTACTAACACGTAGGTGTGACCCGTAGGAGTTGTGAATCGCCTAAGTGTAGCGGAGTGGACGTTTAGACGGTTGGTCCAATGATGGTATTCGTGTTTTGGATTGAGTCCCATGGTTGGAAAAGATGGACATGCTTCCAACATGGTTGGGATCTCGGAATTAGGAGATGTTGAGCTTGAGATGATGAGATACTGTGTTTGGTTCTGAGGTGGTGAGTAGGTTGTGTGGTAGATACTCTGGAGTTGAGTTGAGAGACTCACTATTGGGATGTTAGGATTTGTGACCCCCCCTTAATCGTGAACACTTGTGGTTGTGTTCAGGGGTAGAAAGCGTACTTGGGGACGCCGAGTGTGGCAAGTGTTAGGAAATGGTCATTGTGATGACCTGGTTGAGGACCATTGTGAGTCCCATTGTAGAATGACGGAAGGAAGCTGAGAAGGAATAATCGATATGAGGTTCTTGAAGAGAACCCACCATCTGGACGTGTGGTCTTTTTGGATCAGTGTGATGGTTTGATGCTAAGAGTTGTATGGATGAGAAGTAGGATTCACTTAGGAGTGAGTGGATTGAGACTGAATAACTTCTGCCTCAAGATTGAAGTATGGGGGATTAGGCGGTTAAGATGACAAGACAGAGGTTGGATATGTTGGACATGTAGATGAGGAGATTACCCTGTCTTGTAGTAGTGGACGTGGCCGAAGATCTTGACCATCTTGGAATTGTACAGGACGTGTGTGGTCCGTCTCGCATACATATGGGTTTTGGTTTTGGATCTAGTGCTGAGTCTACCCTGTGTACATAATGGAAATGTGAATGGATTTCATATTGGCCGGGAGACCCAGGAGACTGGAAGATGCAGACGCAACCCGAATTGGAGTTCCCCGGAAGATGTATAGTTCAGCCTAGAGGTCGGATAGGACTGACAGACTGCAAGGTGAAACACGATTGACCTGTCAGCAGATAGTAATTAGTATAGTTACGCGGACGTTTGTGTGCCCGGGAGGTACTCTATGAGGATGACGGGTACACTATGGTTTTGTTAGATTGACTTTGGGCATAGTAGTGCTCGACTGATGCCGATGTGGTTAAGTAGTAGACGTACCAAAAAGATGACGTTGAAAGTACGCGAGGCTATACTCCACGAGCTATATTGAAATATTCTAACATACCTTTGTTTTATATAAGTTCATAGGGTTGTCCTTGCGTGTGTATGGTGGTATGCATCGTGGTTTGGGTTGGTGGTACATGGTGCATGTACTTGAGATGTGAACGTACTGATTCTGCAGTAATCGGAACTATGCAGATGTAATTGGACGTGCAGAGTGATGTTCTGGTAAAAGTATTGGTGATCGGCTTAGTGCCAAGGGATGTTGGGGATGGATGATTGACGTAGTTCTGATATGATAGACTTTGACAGAGCATGTAAACTGGATCCGAGTGATCCTAAGTGATTTGACTAGTGAGCAGGAGTCAGTACTAAGGTGAACTGGAGGCTCAAAGCCATGACTGGCTGGTGGGACCCTGATATCGAGATGTGTAAGCACGGTTTGGCAGGTATTTGATAGGGTCCCGTTTCACAGACAGGTAGTGTGGGACGTGGATGGTGTTCCCACATGATGATGGTGTTAGTGGTTAGTGAAACCACTAGTGAGAGAATTGGCCGATTAGGGGTATAGATAAGTACGTTATGACTGCGCAAATCGTTGACGGAAGTAATACGAATTGTTGCATAGGTCTTGATGCATGGGAGTACCGAGACCGGTGGATGCCGTCTTATAAATGGGTGTACTTGAGATTTGTGTTTGTTGACGGCGGACTCACAAGATGTACTTGGATGTTGATATAAGATACGCTCGACTCGAAGGGAGTCGGGAGTAATGAACTTGGTAGCAGTATGTTGTGGCGTACCTAGTGCTAGTTGAGCAGTAAGTGTCGGCTGGTGTGACGTTAGAAATATCGCGGGAACGAGATGGATTTGGGATGATCTCCCGATGAACTAAAAGTTGGTTGAATTGATTCACTTGGTGAGATGTGGTGACAGTTGGGTACTCTGTCAGGATAAGTCGGATTGGCAAGCGATGGACACCGGGTAGGAGACCCAGGTGTGAGCTCAGTTAGATTTTCCCCAGTTAGTTACGGAAGTACGAGATGCGGAATTTCGAGGAAGAAATTCTTTAAGGGGGGTAGATTGTAACAGCCCATCTCGGAGATCGGGATTAGATTAGTGGTTAATGACAAATTAGTGAAGGTAATCGGAGATTAGTTGGATGCGTTCCGACGGACAGTGCAAATGACAGTTTTGCCCCTGGAATGGGCACAAATGTTGACTTTTTGTTCAGGCGGTCAAATGGACTTTGACCGATGACCGTGACATAGTTCGGGACGTCACGAATTCACAGACAGGTGGCACGTCTGATTCCGACATTCGAGAAAAAAGTTATGACGTTCGGAAGTTCGAGGGTACTTTGGTAATTTTGCTAAATAAGGGCAATTTGGTACTTTGCTAGGTTCAAGAACTTTTGCTCATAATCAGCCACAGATAGATCTCCTTGTTTCAGTTGAAGAAACTCCACTTCCTTGGCATTACGGAAAGAACGAGGATAAAACTGATCTAGGAAACGGTGCCTGAAGTCCTCCCAACTCAGGGTGTTGGCATCCAATCCCGTCAACTGCAATCCACGCCACCATCTGTACGCCTGACTACTCAGCATAAATGTGGCTAAAGGAACCATGTCTCCTGGTGGACATCGCATGATCTCGAAAATCCGTTCCAACTGTGTAACCCAATCATACGCCTCATATGGGTTAGTCTGACCCGTAAAACTCATGGCCCCCAAACGTTGAGCTCTCTCTACGTCTGGACCCTCCATTTCTTCACCAGGCTGTTCACGAGGCTCGCGTCGCGGAGGCATATAGAAGTAGCTGTACGTAAAACAGATCAGTTAACCAGACATGCACACAATGTGCAAAACTCAGACCGCAACCTAGTGCTCTGATACCAATTGACAAGACTCATCCCGATTATCCCTTGATAACCGTGAAAGATCCTGCTCCCGTCTGACAATAACTCGAAAGTACAAAAAGTAGTTTCATATATATACATATAGAACATACAAACGATAAACATTGTCAGACAAGGGATAGTTCAGTATTCCGAGACCGTTGACCTAGTCAATAGGTTTACAGAGCATAGGAAATATTTACAAGTAGGGATCAAAATCCTACCCTGCAAAGTGTCTGAGTACGCAACGGTCTGTTTATTCCTCTGCCTCGATATTAGCCTCAGTACCTGTGCACTGGCCTGGAGGGCAATTAAAACATCAAAGGTGTGAGTGGACAAAAATCAAGTTTAGAAATACATTTATCAAAATATAGTCTTACCCTCCAGTTTTCACAAACATGCATGCATATCATAACTCATAAATCAAATAATTAAGATATGAATATAAGTCTCAAACATCAATAAAAACACAGGATCCAAGTCCAATATAGAGTCACGTTATCCCTGCAACGCGTGCAAATCAATAGGCTCAAGGACCGCTCAAATCCCGAGCATCTGCCGCTGTGAACACATCACCAGCCGGCAATCCAGGTTGTCATGAACATATCACTGACTGACCTCCATATAATCCAGCACCTCTGGTCTGAGTCGAGCCTCCATTTGGCTGCACGACAACATACCGTGCTACGTGACCTCTCCGGGGTAAACACTTCCATCCCGGAGGCGAGCGTTATCTCCAGGGTCCATTTCGGGGGGAAACATATTCTACACCGAAAGCCCGCATATATCATCATCACGAAAACTAGTGAAAACAGTTGTATGTAATATCAAAACCATTTTTGAACTGGGCTTTAAGCCCAAAAACACTTTTCTCAAATCCATAACCCAATCCACGCAAACCTGCGCAATCACAATCTTATTTATGACATAAATTCATCAAATCCAACACAAGACTCATAATCCGAGTCAAAATCAAGTTCAAACCCCGAGCCTTAGCTCGAAATATCAGTTTCACAATTTTCTCGAAAATCGTGCCCAAAAGCATATAAAATAATATAATATTCCCAAAAATCCGAAATTCATCATATCGAAACATTAATTATACCAAATCATTTCCAATCATATTATAAAGCATTTAAAACATATCTGCATGCATTTAGGGTAGAAAACAAAAGTCCACTCACACACCGTCCAGATTGTTCCGTTTCGAGTTGTTCGTATTCTTCCGACGTCCTGAAAGTATTCGGGCCTGTCAAACAAGTAATATAATATTACTAGCTTATCACATAATCCCCTGTACGAATTTTCTAATCGTCGGAATAAAATAATATTATTTTAAACGTAACCTATACGCTTCGGGTACACAAAACTACTCTCAGTTCATATCCGATTGACCCGAAACCAACGCTAGTAGGTCCGTATCATCGAGAGTATCAAAATTACTGTTGGACCCTTCATCAGATTCCCGGCCACGCGCCCTCACGCGCCGCCGCAAGCGGCTGCGCTTGAAAGCCACGCGCCGTGAACAGTGCACTGCTAGAGTGCACCTTCCTCGCCCGTTTCTCTGATAAACGGGTCTGCAACCCGCGATCAGACCCCACTCGATTTCCTTCAATTCCAACTCAATTTCTTCCGTTCTTTCATTCATTAATATCAGTTCAATCTAATTTACAGGTCTATAGGTTCAATTTAATCACACAAGCCCTCACAATCCTCGACTCACGATGAACACCCGTCGGGTTTAAATTCGGGTTCTATTCAAAAACAACCTGTTTCCTTCAATTGTTCATACCAGAAGCATCATAGGAACATTATAAGTACGAAATTGAAATCAATCCCAAGAACCATTACCTCTAAGTAATCGAACTCAAGCTCAATTTTTCAAAACCGTCGCAAGGTCTGTTCGTCACGGTTTCTCCGCCAATTTCCTTCCCAATTGATTCAGTTTGGTTCGTCCGGTTCCCAGAAAGCTTAATCTCACCTCAATTTCACACAAAACTGTCTCAAAAATTAAAATCGAGAATTAAGGGTTTTGGTGGTTTTTCGGGCATTCCCAGTATAGGTTTATCTGAGTTTTCTTTGTTCCTCTTTCGATTTTTCTCTCCAATTCACACCAATTGATCACGTTATTGCGTTGATTTCCGTTGGTTTGCTGAGAATCGATCAAGGGAGGGGTTTTGTGTTCTCTGTTCTTAGTCGAATACAAACCATATGATAATTATACAACAGATTGATTAATGTAATTAATTGGGAATATTATGGCCCCCAAACGTTGAGCTCTCTCTACGTCTGGACCCTCCATTTCTTCACCAGGCTGTTCACGAGGCTCGCGTCGCGGAGGCATATAGAAGTAGCTGTATGTAAAACAGATCAGTTAACCAGACATGCACACAATGTGCAAAACTCAGACCGCAACCTAGTGCTCTGATACCAATTGACAAGACTCATCCCGATTATCCCTTGATAACCGTGAAAGATCCTGCTCCCGTCTGACAATAACTCGAAAGTACAAAAAGTAGTTTCATATATATACATATAGAATATACAAACGATAAACATTGTCAGACAAGGGATAGTTCAGTATTCCGAGACCGTTGACCTAGTCAATAGGTTTACAGAGCATAGGAAATATTTACAAGTAGGGATCAAAATCCTACCCTGCAAAGTGTCTGAGTACGCAACGGTCTGTTTATTCCTCTGCCTCGATATTAGCCTCAGTACCTGTGCACTGGCCTGGAGGGCAATTAAAACATCAAAGGTGTGAGTGGACAAAAATCAAGTTTAGAAATACATTTATCAAAATATAGTCTTACCCTCCAGTTTTCACAAACATGCATGCATATCATAACTCATAAATCAAATAATTAAGATATGAATATAAGTCTCAAACATCAATAAAAACACAGGATCCAAGTCCAATATAGAGTCACGTTATCCCTGCAACGCGTGCAAATCAATAGGCTCAAGGACCGCTCAAATCCCGAGCATCCGCCGCTGTGAACACATCACCAGCCGGCAATCCAGGTCGTCATGAACATATCACTGACTGACCTCCATATAATCCAGCACCTCTGGTCTGAGTCGAGCCTCCATTTGGCTGCACGACAACATACCGTGCTACGTGACCTCTCCGGGGTAAACACTTCCATCCCGGAGGCGAGCGTTATCTCCAGGGTCCATTTCGGGGAGAAACATATTCCACACCGAAAGCCCGCATATATCATCATCACGAAAACCAGTGAAAACAGTTGTATGTAATATCAAAACCATTTTTGAACTGGGCTTTAAGCCCAAAAACACTTTTCTCAAATCCATAACCCAATCCACGCAAACCTGCGCAATCACAATCTTATTTATGACATAAATTCATCAAATCCAACACAAGACTCATAATCCGAGTCAAAATCAAGTTCAAACCCCGAGCCTTAGCTCGAAATATCAGTTTCACAATTTTCTCGAAAATCGTGCCCAAAAGCATATAAAATAATATAATATTCCCAAAAATCCGAAATTCATCATATCGAAACATTAATTATACCAAATCATTTCCAATCATATTATAAAGCATTTAAAACATATCTGCATGCATTTAGGGTAGAAAACAAAAGTCCACTCACACACCGTCCAGATTGTTCCGTTTCGAGTTGTTCGTATTCTTCCGACGTCCTGAAAGTATTCGGGCCTGTCAAACAAGTAATATAATATTACTAGCTTATCACATAATCCCCTGTACGAATTTTCTAATCGTCGGAATAAAATAATATTATTTTAAACGTAACCTATACGCTTCGGGTACACAAAACTACTCTCAGTTCATATCCGATTGACCCGAAACCAACGCTAGTAGGTCCGTATCATCGAGAGTATCAAAATTACTGTTGGACCCTTCATCAGATTCCCGACCACGCGCCCCTCACGCGCCGCCGCAAGCGGCTGCGCTTGAAAGCCACGCGCCGTGAACAGTGCACTGCTAGAGTGCACCTTCCTCGCCCGTTTCTCTGATAAACGGGTCTGCAACCCGCGATCAGACCCCACTCGATTTCCTTCAATTCCAACTCAATTTCTTCCGTTCTTTCATTCATTAATATCAGTTCAATCTAATTTACAGGTCTATAGGTTCAATTTAATCACACAAGCCCTCACAATCCTCGACTCACGATGAACACCCGTCGGGTTTAAATTCGGGTTCTATTCAAAAACAACCTGTTTCCTTCAATTGTTCATACCAGAAGCATCATAGGAACATTATAAGTACGAAATTGAAATCAATCCCAAGAACCATTACCTCTAAGTAATCGAACTCAAGCTCAATTTTTCAAAACCGTCGCAAGGTCTGTTCGTCACGGTTTCTCCACCAATTTCCTTCCCAATTGATTCAGTTTGGTTCGTCCAGTTCCCAGAAAGCTTAATCTCACCTCAATTTCACACAAAACTGTCTCAAAAATTAAAATCGAGAATTAAGGGTTTTGGTGGTTTTTCGGGCATTCCCAGTATAGGTTTATCTGAGTTTTCTTTGTTCCTCTTTCGATTTTTCTCTCCAATTCACACCAATTGATCACGTTATTGCGTTGATTTCCGTTGGTTTGCTGAGAATCGATCAAGGGAGGGGTTTTGTGTTCTCTGTTCTTAGTCGAATACAAACCATATGATAATTATACAACAGATTGATTAATGTAATTAATTGGACACAAAGGCACCCAAGTGCCACTAATAAGCTTTTGAACATGGCAGGTGTCATTAGCTGACTTAAAGTGAATTGAATCAGCACTTGAATCATATAATACCAATCCTATTCACCGTTTAATTAAAACCCTTGCAGATAATTACCATTTTACCCTTTCAGCACAAATGACCGTTTTGCCCCTGAACTTCCCAGAACCATAACTTCTTCATACGAGCTCCGTTTTCGACGTGGCACCTGTCTACGGATTCAGCATTCCGAGACCTACACAATGATACTCGAGAAATGTGAAAAAAGTATTTTAAAAAAAAAGTCAACTTTTAGCCATACGTCATCAAGGGTAAAAACGTCATTTTCACATTATTTTAATATTTTACAACTTTTGGATTTTCGGGGCGTTACAGGTGATGCCATGGATGGCCGTTGCACACGGTGGTGGTCGAACAGAGGTAAGAACAGTACGTCCTCTTCTGGAATTCGAAACTGAAAGTTTAGTTCAAGCCACTAATGACAGTTTTAATTGATCAGAGAGTGATCAGGAGGGGGAAATGAGTACGAAGTGTAGGAAATTGAGGCCGGAAGGAGACGGTGGCTGTAGAACCCGTGTAAGGTAACCTTGGATTCGAACATGGTGATTTCGGTTCTACCTAGTTTAGCTCAATTCTAATGAGTGGAACTTGTTTCTGGCGATCCTATGAATCTTGAAGGATTGAATTGGAGGCCATAGGAGGCTAAAATCAATGGGAAAACATGGCTGCAAAGCACAGGTTTGGTTCTTAAAAGGGAAGGTGAGGTCTCGGGTTTATTTTCACATTTTGATCATGTTATTCGATTTAGAATGGAAGGACAAAACTACTAGGCTAATTAGAATTGAAAACGGATTAAAATTGAGTAAAAACCATGCTCGCCGGTTCGATTAGACCAGCCTGAACCGAACCGGTCTGGACCCAGTTCGGCTAGAGGTTGAAGATGAACAGTGCCGGTGCGTGAGGCCCACGCGCAACCACTTCAGGCGGCACGTTTGGGCACGTGGAAGGGCTTTTGAGGATGGTTCCAACACGACCTTTAAACTATTCGATGTAACGAACATTTTGGCGCTGGTTTCGAGTCGATCAGACATCGTCTCGATATATTTCGGGATGTCTGAAGGTTTTAGGGCTCGATTAAAAATAGTTAAAAATTTGGAAAAATTACGGGGCTTAAGTAGGAACATTGTGAAGTAATTAGTGACCTTATTATGAGATTTGGACAAGTTCGGGAAAGCCAGTGATAGTGGATTGGTCGGGAACGGTATAAGTGCGCGCGTATCGAGGCAACGTTGAAATGGTCTGTGAGTGGACTTTGCTTTTTAACTTATGATGCATGCATATATGTTTTTGTATGTTTTCTATACGTGATTCTATGATTTGATTTATGATCTTGATGGTTTACAGTTTTGCTCGAATTTCAAGATTATAACGTAATTGCACGTTTTACGAGATTTCGAATGATCTTGTGATTTGATCATGGTTTTAATGATTTGATTTTGGGATTTGAAATATGATTTGATTTCAAGGATTTGAAATTGATTTCGGAAAAGTGACTTCGGGATTGGAGCCCTGTTCATATGATTTCAGAAACGAGATTTCGGTTTTGGAACTGGATTTCGGAAATGATATTTTGGATTTGGTTTTGAAACTTGAAAGGGAAAGTCTGGATTTGGGTTCGGGATGATGGTTCTGGATGCTAGCTTATGGAATCATTATTGCGAATTCGGATATGGATTTTCTATGGTTTTTCACTGTTGATTGAAAAATGGTTTTGGGTTTAGAGACCCAAAAAAAAAAAACCGCTGGATCTGGTTTTGAGTTTAAAAACTCGATTGATTGAAGGGGGGAGGGCCTTGGATTGATATGTTTTGAGTTTAAATACTCAGTATATGTTTCGAGTTTAAAGATTCGGTAGATGTTTTGAGTTTAAAGACTCAGTTATGATACCCCCCGAGGCCTGTTGATTGTGTTTTGAGTTTAAAGACTCGTTGATATCCCGGGAAGGCCTTATTATACACATAGTTTTGAGTTTAAAGACTCGGGCGCACTTGAGATCTAGCAAGACGCATCACTCCCAAACCAGTCAGTTATCAACCACCAATACCACGCTAACAACTTACTCAACTTGTGTCTAACTAAACCCCCATCAAATACTTGCTCCAGCAGTGATGACACATCTCAATTCTATGGTTCCACTAGCCATCCATGGCTCTGAGCTCCTGGTCATACAATCACTAAATCCTTACAAGATAACTCTGGTCTAGTGCACAGTATCCAATGTCCAGTCCACGTTCTCAATAACCAACCATATCAGAACTAAGCCGATTACCATACCACGTCCATCTCGAACTCAACCTGGAGCACCAGGTGCATAGTACAAACGTCAGGTTGCTCTACACTCCACAACTACACTGTCCAACATGTCCTGCTCTCAGGCGCACACCACGCACAACCACAACCCAGTCCACGCACTACGTGGCTACCAGCCAATCACGATTCAACTCTGGAGCCTGTTCGTCCAATCCTGTTCCAGACAGATCATACATTCCAATTTAGTGTCCATCTTGGGTCTCCTGGTCACCTGACCAACACCTGAAGAGTGTCCAATCCCACTCATGTCTTCCAAGACGTACCAATCCCGAACTTGTCGGTTACCTGCCAACATCCTACCCAAGGCATTGGCTATTCATCTTTTCCTGTTTGATACTCGACGTATCGTCTCATTTGTCAACCCCGTGGTAAATGATCCCAATGCACTTGTCTAAGTCCTAGGAATATGTTAGGATCATCCAAATCGATCAACAAACATCATAAAATGGTTTTCCAAAAATGGGGTCAAAACGGGTTACAGATTTAACTCACCTCCGCCGTGGTCTTCGTCATGATCTGCCGTTCCTTCATGTCTCTCAGGTCTCACACACTCATTCTAGATGATGAACGATGGAGATGATGGAGAAATAGAAGGTGAGGTAGGGTAATGTTTAGGTATTTGGGTTTGGGAGGGTTTCGAGTTACAAAGGAAACAAAAGATGAAGATGAAACATAATCCAAAATATTTGGGTTTTGGGCCAATTAGATGAGGGACATGTGTCACCTACTGATTGGTCCACCCAGATTTTCAACCTAATCTAAAACTGCCATTTGTCCACTTTTCTCGATTTGCGTGAATAACACCGTTATCCTTCCATGGACCGTAACTTTCCCGTCGAACGTACGATTTCGACGTGCTGTTTGTCTACCAACTCGTAACGTCCCGATTTACATAATGGTCCTCGATTCTCGTGCATTTGACCACCCTAGTCAAAAGTTAACTTTTTACTCATTCCCAAGAGGAAAATTATCATTTTACACCGATTTTCCAAAATTCCTCGATTAATCTCTAATTAGTCATGATAATGCTTAATTATACTTTAATTAACCTTAATTACCCTTAATTAATCTCGTGAATTTGGGATGGGTTGTTACAAAATAGCCTAGAGTCTTCACAGTCAGCACCTGCGCAACACTCCAAGAGCAACCCAATGCTCTGATACCAAGCTGACACGACCCATCCCAATCCCTCCGGGATTAATGCGGGATGTGCCATGCTCCCGTTTGACACACCATGCCAGGCCAGGGATACACCCAAATCCTCTTGGGACAACCAGAGTGCGCCAGGATCTGTGGTAGCATGTGATATCACCATCTCTGTTTCCGCCCGCATCCTCGATCAACCTGAAGGGTATTAAAAATAGAAAAAGCTGTGAGTGGACGCAAATAAGTAGTTTATAAAGCATATTTCTCGAAAAGACATTTATACCCTTCACTAAAAAGCATGCATGCATCAGAAAACCAGTTATTACAACCAATTGCCTTAAATCAAATTATAGGTTTTCCAAATCAAAACTAAGTGAAAAATGCTTCTCAATCAAAGCCATTTCTTTATTCCAATTAATAGGGTCTTAGCCCAAAATCATCTCAATACCGTGTGGGAACTCAACCGAAAACCATATCATGTGGGTCGCTACCCAAATAAGTAAACACAGAAAAACCAATATGATAACATGTAGTTAACCAATCCTTGGCATCCTAGATGCCTAATCAATATTGTCACTAACACGACCCATCCCAATCCCCCCGGGATTAACGCTGGATGTGACATGCTCTCGTCTGACACGAAGTGTCAAACAAGGGATAATTCATGCCTCGGCCCATACGGGGCTCCCAGATCACGCTAGGATCGATGGAGGAGTGCAATGTCTCGGTCTCTGCTATAGCCCGCATCCGTTATCAACCTTAAGGGCATTAAAACCATTTAGAAACTGTGAGTGGATGAAAACCAATAAGTTCATAAAATACATTTCATAAAGACATTTATGCCCTTCACTAAAAAGTATGCATGCATTCGAAAACTAGAAATCAAAACATTCACTTAAAATAAACCATTAGGGCCTAAGCCCAAAAATCGTAAATCTAGAACCAAGTGGGCCACTGCCCAAATCCATAAACACCGAAATACCATTTCATAAATCTAATAATCCATATTTACCACATAACCATCCTCGGCATCCCAGAAGCGTAGCGTCCCAGACGCTTGACGTCTCAGACGTCATATCTCACAATATAAGCAACACGTGCTGCCCGAGGACTCTTCGGGTCCATATCTCTGACATCCCAGCTGTTTAACGTCCCAAACGTCTAATCATAGTTATCCTGCTCTTTAGTCACTATACGGTCTGGTCACTCCGTATAATGACCCCTCGCAGGCAATGCACCGTCACTTCCCCAGTGTCCTAGACACCTGGAGGAGACCATCCATAGATCTTCGTATCAAGATGGTATATGGAAAACAGTTTTAATAAGCCATTTCAAAACATCTCAAAGGGCCCTGCCCGAAATTTCCATAAAACATCACAAATCTATTTAGGGTCCCCGACTCGAAATCACGTTTATGAAACATAAGGTCCCGAAACCAAAATCATATCATCAAACCATTACCGAAACCACAAGCACGTAAAACTATAGTATCAAATCGAAACATCGAAATACATGCAAGTACGAGATTACCTCGAAATACGTGCAACCATGTAAATCACCAATGCATCAATCATCACTATAGAAATCACGTATATAAAACATATAAAACAGTTATGCATGCATCACAATTTAGAAAACATTGTCCACTCACAGACCGTCCAACGCTGCCGCCTCGATACGTGTGTCATAAGCCTTCCCAAGTCACATCACTATCACTGGGACTTCCAAACCTATCCAAACTATACTAGAGGGTTACTAACCACCTCATTAACCTCTCATTGAAGCCCCATAATTTTTTCGAATTTTTAACTATTTTTAAACTCGATCATAAACTTTTGGACACCCCGAACTATATCGAAACGATGTCTGATTAACATGAAACCAGTCCCAAAATATTTGTTACATCGAATAGATGATTTCACATGTTGAACATATTCCCAAAATACCCCCCCCACGGGCCTCCCAAAGGCGCTGCTCGTGGGCCTCACACGCCAGTACTATTCATCATCCATGTCCTAGCGTGAACCAGTTTGGTTCGGTCCGGTTTGACCGCTCGACTGGTCCAACTGAACCGACGTGACCGATTCGGGCCATTTTTCGACCCCTTTCTTCAACCTGTTTCCACCCCAATTTTCTCCTAAACCTTCTTCTAATCATTCCCAATCGATCCATGAATTCAAAATAGGAAAACCAAGTCCGAAAACCATACCTTCAATTTGATTCTTGAACCGGCCGTCCATTCCCGCTGTGTTTCCAAGATTCTAGCCACCGTTGGCTACCTCTTCAAGTCTATTAGGCCCCTTGCAATCTCCAAAACACTTTCCCATCAATAAAACTATTCCATAAACACCCAAAACCCAACCTCCAACATTGAAACCAAACCTTACCTTTCATGGCAACGCTGGCCACCGTCCACGACAGCACAAGTTGTGTCCACCAACTCCCTCGTCTCACCTCACTCTCTCACTTTCACATGCTAAGTTCAAATAATGAGGATTGAAGGATTATGGGAATGGGTTTTGCACGGTCACGATTTGGGTGAAAATAGAAATGATCGATCGGGGGGAAAAATAAAAACATCCCACCGTGTGGGGGAATGGGCCAATCAGATAAGGGACATGTGTCACTTACTGATTGGTCCACCTAGATATCCAATCCAATCTAATGCTGCCACTTGTCCCCCTGTTTCTCGGTTTACGTGCAATAGTACATTTTTCTGTTTTCGACCCGTAACTTCTCTGTCGAACCTCCTATTTCGACATGTGGCCTGTCTACGGACTCGTGACGCCCCGATTTACGTCACGATCATCGGTCCTCATATGTTTGACTCCCCGAGTCAAAATTCAACATTTTCCCAAATCTACGGGCAAAAAGGTCATTTCGCACCGTCCGTCCGATTTCTCTCAACTAATCCCCGATTAGTCATTCTAAACCATAATTAATTAATATTTAATCCCATTGTTCGGGACGGGTCATTACAACCTTCTCCCCTTAAATAATTTCGTCCTCGAAATTCCAACTATCTCGATTCCACATCCACATCGTAGAAAACAATTTCGGCCTCACATCAGGTGTACACTGGTACACCCACCAACCAGAACAATACTTGGCTGCACCCAGACGTTCCATTATGTACTTACGTTGCATCGACTACATCCGACCACGTTGAGTGACAATGATCACACGTTCCGAGTTGATACTATTACGCTGACACATTTAGCTGATACATTCAGCTTGACGGTTCTTCTCAGTCACCAATCCACCCTGACAACTACTCCCACTGGGAGTCACCAACTCTCCCTCAAAAATCCACGCTGACACCTCCAGCCAAACTGTCATCACTGGCCTGTCGCAAATCAATCTGACATCTCTCCCACATCGAGAGTTATCAAATTTCACAATTTCTCCGCATTTCCTGAATTTTACTGTCAGGACCCGTCCCAAATCCCCCAGGATTAACGTGGGATGTGCTTGATCCCGTCTGACATGAACCAGGGATTATTCCGTCTCTAGCCCTCTCCGGGGCTTCCAGAGTATGCCAGGATCGTAGGAGGATGAGTGTGATGTCTCAATCTCTGCTACAGCCCACATCCGCGATCAACCTGAAGGGCATTAAAACCACAAAAATTGTGAGTGGACAAAATAATATTTTAATAAAACATTTTCATACAAAGACATTTATGCCCTTCACTAAAAGCATATGCATGCATTCAAAAACCATTTATCAAAATGTTCATAAAACCATTTGATAACATTCTCAAAACATTTCAAAGGTTCATGCCCGATCCCATAAACCGTCATGAACCATATATCCATTTATGGGTCCCCGACCCGAAATCACAAAAACCCGTAAATCAATACATGGGAACTCAGCCCAAATCAAACACAAGGGGGACTCTGCCCAAATCCAATAAACGTTAAAACATCGAATACGGGGTCTCCTCCCCAAACCATTTCCAAAATATCAAATACGGGGTCTCTGCCCCAAATCTCTTTCTAAAACATGGAACACGGGGTCTCCGCCCCCAAATCACTTTCCATAAAACCTCATACGTATACTCATACGTATAACCCATCTATGACACTTCCGAGAAGATGCCAACTAGGGGCACACAACCCCTAGGGAACACATCCCTGATATATGTCACGATTCATCATATCTATACTAGTGTGCACACTACTTAAGGTCTCACTCCGAGTCTTCCCCTAGGAATTCTCCATCTGGGAGGCTCTATCTTCGGACCTAGTCCGATCATCTCCCCGGAATCTGGTCCGGGACCACATCATAACTTCCACTCCTGGAACGGGATCCCTATGGGGATACCTATTCTGGTCTGTGGATCGTGACTCTCTAGGTCGATGTCTGGAGGAGACCAAATAAATCACATGGAGGGTATGATACATTTTCTTTCTCAAAACATATTTCAACTGGGTCTTATACCCGATTCATCTCAATAGGATTCCTCGAATCCGATTCAAATCAATTTCACAGGCCTCGGCCTAAATCCTCAGTTCAACAGGGTCTCATGCCCAAATTCTCATTTCATAAATCGAACAGGGACTCAAGCCCAAATTCACAATCAACTGGATCTCTAGCCAGATATCACGACTAACTAGGCCCTAAGCCTGAAACCATAACTCAACGGGACCTCAAGCCCGATTTCACAACCAACGGGGCCTTAAGCCCGATACCACGGTCAAAGAGACCTCAAGCCCGAGATTACAACTAACTGGGCCTCAAGCCCGAATTCTTAAACTAACGGGGCCCTCGGCCCGATCGTATAACTCAAATGGACCCTCGGTCCGATTCCTCGTCAAATCAAATGGACTCCAAGTCCGAGAGTTCGTAAATCAAACGGGTCTCATGCCCGAGTTCATATTTCCAAATCCAAAATCCGTTCATTAAATCATCTTTGAAAACCTAGCACGTATAAGCATCGTATAAACTGGAAATCTCAAAATACGTGCAAATACGTAAATCCTAGGCTACCACAAACAAATGCACTCATGGCATCACCAAACATGTTCTAAAACAATTATAAAATATTTATGCACGCATCAATTTCGAAAGAAAGGTCCACTCACAGACCGTCCGAAGTCGTGCCTCGATGCGCGCGCTAGAAGCATCTCTCGGGTCAATCGTCGTCTCTGGGATTCCTGAACCTGTCCAAATCGTAATAGAAGGTTACTAACTACTTAAATAACCCCTCAATAAAGCCCCGTAATTTTCAGGAATTTTTAATTATCTTTAAACGCGAACCTAAACCTTCGGACGTCCCTAACTATATCGAAACGATATCCGACCGACTTGAAACCAGTCCCAAAATGTTCGTTACATCGAATAGATGATTTCGTGTGTTGAACACATCCCCAAAATGGGTCCCCACGAGCTGCCACGCGCCGCCCAAAGGGCCCTGCGCGTGGGCTCACGTGCCTACTGTTCCAGCATCTTCAACATTGGTCAGACTGGTCCGAACTGGCCGGTCCGGTTTAGCCCTGCAACTGGACCGGCATGACCGGTCCAGGGCTCTCCTTCCTTCATTTTTCGTCCAATCTCTTCCTAATTGCTTGCATTTTTCCTATCTAATCCCTAGAAGTCTATTAGTATGAAGAAAACTAAGAAAAAACCCCTAAACCGACCCGTTCAATCCTTCCGTCAGGGTTCGACTTTTCCCAATCACCCCCTGGGCTTCCTCAGCCGTGAACCATGGGCAATCCCAATCCCTAGCAACCCATTTACCCCATTCAAATAAAGAAAAACCGGCCATAACGTCCAAAATTGAAATTAGAAGAAAAATGGGCAAAACTGATACCTTTGCATGATTTGCCTCCGTCGTCCACGGCGGCGCCGTCCTGGCCAGCCACCATTATCCTCCAGTCCTCCTCTCACTCTCTTGGTTCCTCAAACATGTTCATATGGGGTAAGGGTTTGGATTGTGGTCGAATGTTTGATCGGGTTTGGGTTTGGTATGCACGAACAAGTAAAAGGGGTGATATGCATGAATGTAAATTGGTGTCCAATGGATGAGTGACACTTATCACTCATCCATTGGGCCCTGGGAAAATATCTGGGCCCCACTTAGGACAAAATCCAAGTCGTCTCGTAAAACGTACAATAGTACGTTTGAACTTCCTTGAACCGTAACTTCTCCGTCGAACGTCTAAATTCGACGTGCCGCCTGTTTACGGATTCATATCGTCTCGATTTACGAAACGGTCCTCAGCCCTCGGCCATCGGACCTCCCGGGTCAGAAGTCAACTATTTTCCCTTTTTAACCAAATTACCAAAGTACCCCCAAACTTCCGAAAATCATAACTTCTTCCTCGAACGTCGGAATCGGGCGTGCCACTCGTGACGTCCCGAACTATGTCACAGTCATCATCCGAAGTCCATTTGACCGCTTGAACGAAGAGTCAACGATTCATCCATTCTAGGAGCAAAGTCATCATTTTGCTCTGCTCGTCCGTTAATCCCCATCTAATCCCCGATTAGCGAGGCTAATCCGTCATTAATTCTTAAGTAATCCCGATAATTTAGGACTGGTCGTTACATTTACCCTATCAACATCACACGTCCCATAACGTCGCTGTAACACCCCGGACATTCGAGGACTTTAATATTGTAATTTAATGTATCAATTGACGTTTTTACCCTTGTTAATGGTATGGCCAAATTGTTGACTTTTTGATTGGTGGGTCAAATGGACCTTGACCAATGACCGTGACGTAGTTCGGGACGTCACGAGTTCATAGACGGGTGGCACGTCCATTTCGGACGATCAGGAAAAAAGTTATGACTATCGGAAGTTCAGGGGCGTTACCGTAATGGTGACGGTTAGGGCGAAAATGTTGACTTTTCGTTTAACAATTAATTTTCACACGACTCCAGGACCGTTAGGTAGGTCTCGACGTCCTGAGTCCGTAGACAGGTGGCACGCCGAAATCGGACTTCGTATGGCTGAGTTACGGGTCTAGGAAGTGAGGGGCATTTTGGTAATTATTGAACCAGGGGCATTTTGGTCTTTTGCCCTGGTTACTGTAGCAACCGCGGGGGAACCATGGACGGCACCACCATGTGCGGTGGTCCAATGCACAATTGATTATGCCAATATGTGCTGGAAAGTCTGGGCTGTCTTTTGCTTTTGAACGTGGCCTGAACCGTCCAAACCTGCACGATCAATTGTTAATTGAAATTCGAAGCTTTCGGGGGACAAATTTCAGTGGACAAATTGGACACCCACGAGCCTCTGGGACGGCTTGAATTTGTTTAAAACTGATTAGGACATAAGTAAGCATCACTCTGATGCAGAAATAACTGAGAACGGGTTAGGAAAACCAGAGAAACCATTTCGGGAAAAATTGGAGGGAAAATCGGGTTTTAATTTCTGGTGAGTGTTGGACCAAACCAAGGCCTGGTTTAGTCTTTTGGGAGTGTTTGGAACTCAACCACATCGAATTGAAGGCTAACAGTCACGGTTGAGCTAGGACGGAGGCTGCTGCTTTTAGGGAAGTTGCAGAGCTTGGGACGACAACCTTCAGGTACTTTCAGACACAATTGATTGTTCATTTTGGTTCATTTTGATCATGTTATGCTTCCTGTGAAGTTAATTGGAAAATGGGTTTGAAACCAGGAAGTTCTGGTGATTGACCCGATTGGTTGATCGCGGGTCGATGGGTCGTTTGGGGATGTGTCGAGGTTGATTTTTTGTCACAGAACCTAAATTGGATAGTTAATAAACATGTTAGGATCAAATTGGATTGAAATCGAGTAGGAATTGATGGGTATTCAACCGGGTCAAGCCGCGGGTGGCAGGCCCGTATTACAGACAAACGGGTGAAGGAGGTGACACTGTAGCTACAGTGTCAGGCGCGTGACTTTCACGCGCAGCCACTTTGGGCGGCGCGTGAGGGCGCGTTGGACCTTATCTCCGATCACGATCAACATGACTTCTGTTCCTCTCATCATTCTGAACATTTTTGGTGATTTAACCATGTTGATCTGAGATAAGCTTTGATGGGTCAGTTTAGGGCCGGTTACCTCGGGAAACGTGTGGTACGGTTTCCCCGGGCCGGTTTCTATTTCGGACTTTGTGGTTAAACGTTTAAGACTTGTAGTGACCCTTACATGTGATTTGAACTGACAGGAATTGTACGATAATCTCGGTACAGGTCCGTACGCGCAGATTCGCAGCGGAATCGTACGGTGAGTGGGCCCGTTTTCATTAAACCCTTGCATGCTTAAATGTTTTCTGATTTACTTATATGTTCACATGCTGGAATCTATAAATGGTTTTGATGATATTGAGATTTCGGTTATAGCACGTTTCACGGTATTTGGGCATGAGACCCGTTTGATGAAACGTAACGATCGGTTCAGATTTTACCTATGTATACATATATGTTTGCATGTGGATATCAATAAAATGTATTTGTTACTGCACTGTATAGATCCTTCCATATTATATTGTCTCCTCCGGATGAGGTACCCCGGAGAGGTCACAGACGTCTAGAACGTCCAGCGTCTATGACACTAAGCATCGGGGATGCTGTAACCGAACAGGGTTCGGGGATTGAACTCGGAATTGAGACCCGAGTGGCACGCGTAGTGTAACAACCCGTCCCGAGAACCGGACTTAGTAGACCAATTAAGATAGTGATTAAGGTGTGATTAGTGAGATTAATCCGTGGTTTTTGGTCCAGGAGTTCTGGTGAGTTCAATGGAGTTGGTTTCGGGGCAATCGGACGTCGTTTGAGGTTAGGTCTGCGAGGGTGAAAGTTTAGGGTCCCGGGTTCTAGGTCTTCGGTTCGGGGATTTTTGAGGGAATGTAGGTGAGTGTTTGTAGACGTGTTAGTGACGTAATTTGGTGATTTTGAACAGGATCGGGATTTCCCGAGAAAGCCGAGGAAGCCGAGGAACATGTTGGACGTTCGGGACACGATTAAGGGCTTGGTACTGTGAGTGGACCCCTTCTTTAAACTTGAGCATGCATAACTGTTTTCTATCGTTGTTTTGTGGATTTAGTCATTATTGAATATGTTTTAGTTGGTTTTACATTGTTGCACGTTTTTCGAGAAATACGGTATTTGACACGTTTTACGAGATATGTCGATTTCTGAGCAAAATGCCAAGGTTTTGGGATTTTTAAAGGATAACTAGTTTGATTTCTTACAAAGGGATTTGGCAACATGATTTGGTGATTAAATGATTTTTGGAAAGTGGATTCCGGATTTGGGTTCGGAATGACGGTTCTGGATGCCGGAAGGGTATCAGACCAGTGATTTCGAATTCGGGTTTGGATGTGGATTGGTACATGGTTTTCAAATGATCTTGAGATTGGATTTGCTGGATCTGGATATTGGGTTTAAAGACCCGGATATATGTGACGGGGGACCGGCCGGATTGGGTTTAAAGACCCGGATTGAGTTTAAAGACTCGGGAGTTTAAAGACTCGGATATATTGATTTTCCCCCGTAGGCCTTGAGTTTAAAGACTCGGATATGATTAAGGCCTGGATTGAGTTTAAAGACTCGGGAGTTTAAAGACTCGGATAGGTCCAGCAGGTTTGATCGGGAAAATGATGATGTGATGTTATGATTTCTGATATGGTTTTATGATTCACATGCTGTGTTTTTTCTAACTGTTTTATAGTGTTTCTGTTTCTTATGATGCGGTTTATGGTAAATTAATTTATAATTGTGTTCGTAATTATTGGTTATGCATGTGGTTTTCAAAACGGAGGGTTAAACTCGATTTTCGTGTAAAATGGTTTTGAACTCTTGTACTGTTTGGTCCACTCACATCTTCTGTTTTAAATTGCCCTCCAGGTTGTGGAGCGAGCGCGGGGTCTTGACGTCGAGGCAGAGTCCGAGGCATAGAAGGGACGTGAGGGATCCCAGAATAACTTACAATCTCCCGTGTGCGTGTACTTTATCGGGTTTTAGTTCTTTGTATTTTGTACTACGTTCTGTAAACGATAACTTCGGGATATTTTGTTTAATTACTCCTGCGTCTGACTGGATTTGAGTGAGTTTTACTTAGGTGTTGTGTCGGGGAGTCAGACGGGAGCGGGATTGACCTCGGGTTTCGGGGTGAAACTGGGGTGGGTCCTGACAATTGGTATCAGAGCATAGGTTTGTCGGGTTTGTGGGGTTTGTTGGTTTGTGAGGTTGTGTTCCAGTTGCTTAACTACTTCTATGCCTCTTTCAGCGTGCGGTTGACGATGCCTCCGAGACGTAGACCCTCTCCACAACCTGAAGAAGTAGCAAGAGAGATGGAGAGTGCCACGATAGAGCGAGCCCAGCGGCTCGGGGCTACTACTTTTAGTGGTGGGGCTGATCCTGAGGAAGCCCAGAGGTGGATTACCAGACTGGAGCGGATTTTTGCGGTGATGCATTGCCCGCCGGAGGAGCGAGTATTGTTGGCTACCTTTTTACTAGATGGTGCGGCGTATGAGTGGTGGTATACCCTTGAGTTGTCCGGTTGGGATGCCCACAGTGTGACCTAGGAGACGTTTAGGGAACAGTTTCTGGAGCAGTATTATCCTCGTTCTTTTCGAGACACCAAGGAGGCGGAGTTTCTGCAGCTCCAGCAAGGGAATTTGACAGTGGCTGAGTATGAACGGAAGTTCCAGATGTTGTCTCGGTTTGCTCCTGCTTTTGTGGCCACTGAAGCCGAGAAGTGCCGTAGGTTTGAGTTGGGCTTGCGAGGTGAGATTCGAGCCATAGTGACGGCTGGATCTTTTACTACTCTCCGAGACTTGTCGGATGCTGCGGTGCGAGTTGAGGCTAGTTTGCCGGTGCGACGCCGGGAACCATCTATTCCTGGAGCTTCGAGCCAGTGGACACCGAAAAGGGGTAACTTCGGTGGATCGTCCTCGTCGGGCGATGATCGTTTTGGTAGGCCCGGCAGTGTCCAGGGTTCAGGATTTTGGGGTTACCGAGCACCGCCGACTCCGCAAGCGAGTGCGACGTCGGTAGCGTCCATAGGGAGACCGAGCAGTGGACCAGGTTGGAATGTGTGTTTCTACTGCGGGGAGCGAGGACATTTCCGACGTGAGTGTCCACTGTTGCCACAGGAAGGTGGTGTAGGCAGAGGAGTAGTGGAGTCCGGGCAGAGTACAGCGTCAGGGACAGCAAGCCCGAGAAGAGGTGGTGGCACAGCCACGAGTAGTTCGAGGGGACGTGGTAGAGCATCGGGACCTCAGGCCCGAGTGTTTTCGATGACTCAGCAGGAGGTTCAGTCGACACCAGATGCGGGGACAGGTACTTCTCTTACTTTGGTTGCGCTGTACTTAGGTTTGGTTGTTGGATCTCAGGGTAGAGTCTAGGAGTTTTTCCTAGAGGACTTGGAGTGTTACAGTGAGTTCCGTAGCAGGATGACGGAAGGTACAGGAGAGGAGTGACTAGAACTGATCGATATGAGGTTATTGAAGGAGAGAACCCACAAGCTAGAGTTTGCCTTTAGGACTTTGTAGATTTCTTCCGATATTGGCCGAATTAGCAGTCGAGGGAGTTAGGTGTTCGATGGTCTGGGTTAGTAGTCGAGTTGGTTTGGGAAGGTCGGGTGGTTGTATACGAGGATGTACTCTATGACTTCTGTCGGGTACTGTTTGAAATAAGGTATTTTCTAATACCTTTGTTTTCTGTTCATAGAGTTTCCCTTGCGTACACCATGCAGCTGTACATAGCTAGGGTTGACCGTGGTAACCATAGTTGGAGCTGGTGTGAAATACCCAAGGTGGAGATGATAGACAGGAAACCCAAGAGAGGTTGTTGTTGACCGAGTGTTGATTACCGGGTAGGAGACCCAAGGTGTCGGGAACTAGCTGTGGAATTTCGGGGACGAAATTCTTTTTAGGTGGGTAGATTGTAACAACCCGTCCCGAGAACCGGACTTAGTAGACCAATTAAGATAGTGATTAAGGTGTGATTAGTGAGATTAATCCGTGGTTTTTGGTCCAGGATTTCTGGTGAATTCAATGGAGTTGGTTTCGGGGCAATCGGACGTCGTTTGAGGTTAGGTCCGCGAGGGTGAAAGTTTAGGGTCCCGGGTTCTAGGTCTTCGGTTCGGGGATTTTTGAGGGAATGTAGGTGAGTGTTTGTAGACGTGTTAGTGACGTAATTTGGTGATTTTGAACATGATCGGGATTTCCCGAGAAAGCCGAGGAAGCCGAGGAACGTGTTGGACGTTCGGGACACGATTAAGGGCTTGGTACTGTGAGTGGACCCCTTCTTTAAACTTGAGCATGCATAACTGTTTTCTATCGTTGTTTTGTGGATTTAGTCATTATTGAATATGTTTTAGTTGGTTTTACATTGTTGCACGTTTTTCGAGAAATACGGTATTTGACACGTTTTACGAGATATGTCGATTTCTGAGCAAAATGCCAAGGTTTTGGGATTTTTAAAGGATAACTAGTTTGATTTCTTACAAAGGGATTTTGAAACATGATTTGGTGATTAAATGATTTTCGGAAAGTGGATTCCGGATTTGGGTTCGGAATGACGGTTCTGGATGCCGGAAGGGTATCAGACCAGTGATTTCGAATTCGGGTTTGGATGTGGATTGGTACATGGTTTTCAAATGATTTTGAGATTGGATTTGCTGGATCTGGATATTGGGTTTAAAGACCCGGATATATGTGACGGGGGACCGGCCGGATTGGGTTTAAAGACCCGGATTGAGTTTAAAGACTCGGGAGTTTAAAGACTCGGATATATTGATTTTCCCCCGTAGGCCTTGAGTTTAAAGA
The DNA here is from genome assembly GCA_032719365.1 of Prinsepia uniflora. Lineage (NCBI taxonomy): Eukaryota > Viridiplantae > Streptophyta > Magnoliopsida > Rosales > Rosaceae > Prinsepia > Prinsepia uniflora. Next base: position 13,585,017 of record CM064873.1, on the reverse strand, counting down.
CTCGGATATGATTAAGGCCTGAATTGAGTTTAAAGACTCGGGAGTTTAAAGACTCGGATAGGTCCAGCAGGTTTGATCGGGAAAATGATGATGTGATGTTATGATTTCTGATATGGTTTTATGATTCACATGCTGTGGTTTTTCTAACTGTTTTATAGTGTTTCTGTTTCTTATGATGTGGTTTATGGTAAATTAATTTATAATTGTGTTCGTAATTATTGGTTATGCATGTGGTTTTCAAAACGGAGGGTTAAACTCGATTTTCGTGTAAAATGGTTTTGAACTCTTGTACTGTTTGGTCCACTCACATCTTCTGTTTTAAATTGCCCTCCAGGTTGTGGAGCGAGCGCGGGGTCTTGACGTCGAGGCAGAGTCCGAGGCATAGAATGGACGTGAGGGATCCCAGAATAACTTACAATCTCCCGTGTGCGTGTACTTTATCGGGTTTTAGTTCTTTGTATTTTGTACTACGTTCTGTAAACGATAACTTCGGGATATTTTGTTTAATTACTCCTGCGTCTAACTGGATTTGAGTGAGTTTTACTTAGGTGTTGTGTCGGGGAGTCAGACGGGAGCGGGATTGACCTCGGGTTTCGGGGTGAAACCGGGGTGGGTCCTGACAATTGGTATCAGAGCATAGGTTTGTCGGGTTTGTGGGGTTTGTTGGTTTGTGAGGTTGTGTTCCAGTTGCTTAACTACTTCTATGCCTCTTTCAGCGTGCGGTTGACGATGCCTCCGAGACGTAGACCCTCTCCACAACCTGAAGAAGTAGCAAGAGAGATGGAGAGTGCCACGATAGAGCGAGCCCAGCGGCTCGGGGCTACTACTTTTAGTGGTGGGGCTGATCCTGAGGAAGCCCAGAGGTGGATTACCAGACTGGAGCGGATTTTTGCGGTGATGCATTGTCCGCCGGAGGAGCGAGTATTGTTGGCTACCTTTTTACTAGATGGTGCGGCGTATGAGTGGTGGTATACCCTCGAGTTGTCCGGTTGGGATGCCCACAGTGTGACCTGGGAGACGTTTAGGGAACGGTTTCTGGAGCAGTATTATCCTCGTTCTTTTCGAGACGCCAAGGAGGCGGAGTTTCTGCAGCTCCAGCAAGGGAATTTGACAGTGGCTGAGTATGAACGGAAGTTCCAGATGTTGTCTCGGTTTGCTCCTGCTTTTGTGGCCACTGAAGCCGAGAAGTGCCGTAGGCCTTGAGTTTAAAGACTCGGATATGATTAAGGCCTGAATTGAGTTTAAAGACTCGGATAGGTCCAGCAGGTTTGATCGGGAAAATGATGATGTGATGTTATGATTTCTGATATGGTTTTATGATTCACATGCTGTGGTTTTTCTAACTGTTTTATAGTGTTTCTGTTTCTTATGATGCGGTTTATGGTAAATTAATTTATAATTGTGTTCGTAATTATTGGTTATGCATGTGGTTTTCAAAACGGAGGGTTAAACTCGATTTTCGTGTAAAATGGTTTTGAACTCTTGTACTGTTTGGTCCACTCACATCTTCTGTTTTAAATTGCCCTCCAGGTTGTGGAGCGAGCGCGGGGTCTTGACGTCGAGGCAGAGTCCGAGGCATAGAATGGACGTGAGGGATCCCAGAATAACTTACAATCTCCCGTGTGCGTGTACTTTATCGGGTTTTAGTTCTTTGTATTCTGTACTACGTTCTGTAAACGATAACTTCGGGATATTTTGTTTAATTACTCCTGCGTCTGACTGGATTTGAGTGAGTTTTACTTAGGTGTTGTGTCGGGGAGTCAGACGGGAGCGGGATTGACCTCGGGTTTCGGGGTGAAACCGGGGTGGGTCCTGACACGTAGCCTTGTGATTGTGACCTTATTGGACGCCAGGGACGTCAGACATCAGGGATGTCAGATTGGAGTGTATAGTGCAGTGGCTAAAATTATGGTTATGGTTTTATTACATGCCTTATGATTCATATTATATTATTTATGATTTTAAATGATGCTGCATGCATGTTTGGAAAAAGGAGGGGTAAATTATATGTTTTACTTATCAAACGATTTTATAAACTTGAGTTTCGGTCCACTCACCCTTAATGTTTTGGTAACCCCTCCAGGTCGTGATACTGAGGTAGAGGAGGAACCTGAGGCTGAGGCATAGATCTACTTCTGCGTACCTGAACCCCTGCTGGGTGGTGTACCCGCAGGGTATTGTTAGAGTCGTGCTCGCAACTTGTAATTTCGGATTTCATCCCTTGTCTGACATCTGTTTAATTCGGATTTGTTGTATGACTTTAATTTTGATTATTTATGCATTTGAGGTTTTTGAGGTCAAAATTGGTATGAATTATTGGGTGTCAGACGGGAGCAGGGCACATCCCCATATGGTTCCAGAGAGGATCGGGGCGGGTCCTGTCAGTCGCACTCAGTCGGCACTCACGGCTCCATGGTTACAATTTGAGTCACCAACACAACTCTGACTCAATCAAGAGTCGCACTAAGGTACCTCGTACCAAATCTCCCTCAATGTAGCGTAAGATCAATGACAAGATTTCACCTTGCAGGGAAAGCTCAAACCTGCGACATCTATCGGTCTCAGCGTCCATATCTGTCAACTCCCCCAGTGATCCATGACGTTGGTGAGAGTCACAAAGCAGTAACTTCACACAAAGCAACCCGTGTTTACTCCAATCACCAACTCACTCAATCTGGGTATACGTGTACCAACATCTCACTCGAACTGTGTGTAACTGGACCCCATTGAATACCTGCCCATTAATTGACAGGACCCGTCCCAACTGGACGTCAAAAACCGTGTCCGGTCCTGCTCCCGTCTGACAAGTCAACTAAAGGTCTGAAACTACCCTTCAGTGCTTGCTAGACAAAGGATGTTTGCGCTGATTTCTGCTGCTGCCACTGCCTTACGATCAGTCCCGAACGTCGTACCACGGCCTGGAGGGTCACAAAACAAAAAAAGTGTGAGTGGACAAAAATAAAGTTTGATAAGTACATTTACCAAAACACATTCTTACCCTCCAGTTTTCACAAACTTGCATGCATATCGTAAAACATGAGTAATAGTATGAACAGTGGACCGATAAAATCAAAACAAGTTTTCCCATGGTCCATAAAAACTCATGTTCATCAAATCTGTTCATGTTATAAAACATCAAATCCAGGCTCTCAGGCCAAAACATGTGAAAACATAATCACTGGCCACAAAGACCAAAAACCTGTACTCAATACCAGTACGTCATCACAAACCACATCAATCAGCACTAATCACAAGTGCACAATAAATATATCAATCCAATCAATCCGCACTACTCACAAGTGCACAAACTATCACAATCACATCTGCACTACTCACAAGTGCACAATCAATCAAACTGCACTACTCACAAGTGCTGCACTACGCGTAGGCCAATATCCAGTCACTCTCTCGGGAACAGACACCTCTGGGTTCAACCCCCTCGGGCTCAGTCACCTCTGGGCGAACACATCCCCAGGCTCAGACCCATCCGAGTGGTACATCCAGGCTCAGTCTCATCCGAGAAGTTGACTACCATAGGATCAACTCCTGATCCTACAATCACATCCCCCAAGCTCCGGTCGTCTGGGTAATCCCCCCAAGCTCCGACCGTCTGGGAATATCTCAAACACAAAGAAAACCATCTCGGGAATTACATCCCAAAACATTTCAATCAAATCTTGTCTTCATACAAAGTCAAAATCATTCCCGACTGGATCTCAAGTCCAAAATACCCTTTTTCACAAACCTTTAAAATCACATTTTAAATCAGTAAAATAATCCAGAAATCATCATTGACTTACCAACTAAGTCAAAATATCATTTTAGAAATCATTTAAACTCCGGGCCTAGCCCAAAACATCATTTGCACGTTCCTCGTAAAACGTGCTCGAAAGACTAATTAAAATAATCATAAAATCACCATAAATCGTTAATTTCACAAATTCACAAGTGACTCCAAATTCGAGTCAAATCACTATTCACTTGGGTTCTCACGCCCAAAATAACATTATCACGCAAATCCATGTGTTGCAACCTCCGTTGCCATTTTCACGTAAATCCACGAAATTGATCCTTGACTCATTCCCGAGTCACCACATCATTTTTCAATCCATGACTCAATAATCCGAGTCCAAACATTATTTTCAATCAATTTCAATCCCAGACTCATAAACCAAGTCCAAACATTATTTTCACCAAATTTCGTAATTTCTCGAAAATCGCCCAAAAATAATAATATAATAATCATAAAACCGAGAAATTACCGGATTGAAATATCAACTATGCCAAAGCATATAAAATCATATAATAAGGAATTTAAAATCATATATGCATGCATCACGGTTAGAAAACAAAGTCCACTCACACACAACGTCCAAAACGGTCCGTTTCTCAGCTGCACGTTTTTCCGTAAAATCTGGAAATCACAACTCCTGTCCAAAATCATTATAGAGGGTTACTAACATCCCAAAATACTTCATAGAATTTTCCCCAATTTTTCTGGAATTTAAATACGTATTTTTAAGGTAAAAAAAACTTCGGATACGCGGAACATTAACGAAACAATATCCGATTTCCTCGAAACCAGTGTCAAAATGTTCGTTACAATGAGAGGATCAAAAGTCATGTTGACCACACCTTGAAACTAGGACGTACGCGCCCTCACGCGCCGCCGTGAGTGGCTGCGCGTGAAACCCACGCGCCTGCTACAGTAACCATCGTCCTCACCTGTTTGTCTGTAAAACGGGTCCTTTAACCCGCGAACAGACCCGACGGGTTTCCTAACAATTCAACACTGTTTTCATCAATTGAACATTCAGTCAGCTTCAATTTAAGTCTAATTAAAGTTCTGAAACATCAATTACATGAAACCCTACCTCAAATCACACAACTCGAAGATGAACATCGAAGAACTCTCGAACACTGTTCATCATTCGAAAACCTTCCATGTCGATCGATTTCCTTCAATTGACGCAACCAGAAGCTTCAATGGACTCAGGTAAACTCTTTCCCCATCTCAATTGCATCAATTCAAGGCTCAAACTCCACGACTCAAGCTCGAAGTTTTCTGCAACTACAGTGCTCCGTTCTACCTCAAATGGACCTCAATTACCTTCGTTCTTTCGATAAAACTGATCGCAGCAATCCCAGAAGACTAAAACTGAACCCAATTTCGATCAACAAGGCTCAATTCTTCCAATTCGATTTCCCCCCCAAATTTTCTAAAATCCGAATTCTAGTTCCACAGTTTCCCTCAATCCCTCGTGTTTCCCTTACTCACTCAGTCTCTGAATTCTCTCCAATTTTCACTCTCAAACTCAGCTGATAGGGAGGAGATTAAGGATGGAAGGAATTGTGTTTTTTGGTTGTACATCATAATTAGGTCTCCCCCAAAAACATGGATCTGTGTTTAAGCCCTAATTTAAGGGATGAGTGACACTTGTCACTCATCCAAGTGTGTTCAGTCACCGGGTACTGTTCATATTAAAATATTATTTTAATCCCGGTTCGTTCGGTTAATCGAGTCCGTTCCCGTGACCATAACTTCGTCGTCGAATCTCCGATTTCGGCATGCCGCCTGTCGTTGGATTCGTATCGACGAGACCTACGTAACGGTCCTTGGCCCTCGTCCATTGGACTTCTCGGGTCAAAAGTCAACATTTGGACCCCTTTTAGCCAAATTACCAAAATACCCCTCAACTTCCGAATGCTATAACTTTCACCTCGAATTTCGGAATCGAACGTGCCACCTGTCTATGAACTCGTGACATCCCGAACTACGTCACAGTCATCGGTCAAAGTCCATTTGACCGCCCTAACTAAAAGTCAACATTTTGCCCACGCTAGGGGCAAAACGGTCATTTTTCACAATTCGTCCGATTTCACTCAACTAATCCCCGTTTAGTCATTCTAAATCATAATTAATTAATAGTCAATTCCGATATTCGGGACAGGTCATTACAACCTTCCCCCCTTAAAGAATTTCGTCCCCGAAATTCCAACTATCCGTATTCCACAACTACCTCGTGGAAAACAAATGGGCCTCACAACATGTGTACACCTGTACACTCACTAGCCAACGCAGAACTCGTCTGCACTCGGACGTCACATCACAGATGCACATCGTACTGACTATACTCGACCACCTCGAGTGAACTTGATCACCAGAAATTGGCAATGTCACCATTAAGCCGATTCCTTCAGCTTGACGACTCCTCGTAATCACTAATGTGCCCTGACCTTCGCTCTCATCGAGAGTCACCAAATCTCACTTGTCAATCCATGCCGACACTACTATCAAATCAGTCACCACCAAGCTTTACCACCCTTGTAAAGCTCCAATCAGTAACAAATCAGTGAAAACACATCATACTACTACGTCCGTCAATGTAGCATAAGATTAACAACAAGATCTCACCTCGCAGGGCAAACTCAATCCTACGACAAATACCAACCTCAGTATCCACAACTGTCACCCCCTCAGCGATCCCAAATGCTGGTAAGGTCACGACATGATAACATCTCGCCCCAAAGCAACTTGCAGTCACACTAACCACCAACTCACTCAATCAGATGGTGTAACTGGAACACATTGAACACCAGCCTAGCAGTGATCACACAACTCAACACTAGAGTTACACTAGCCAACCATGGCTAAGAGCACCTGCTCAAACATTCACTGAAATCATCAAAATCACCCTGCCCAGTGCATCGTTCAATGTCCAGTTCACGTTCACAACCAAAAACCAATGGCATCGGAACTAAGCCAATCACCAACACGTTTATCGACACATCACTGGTACAACCCATGTACCGTCACTAAGTATCAAGTACCATCATCCATACGATACAGCAAATCGTACACCAAGTATGATCCTACAGCTAGACCCCAATAGTCCAAATGATCAAATGTCAAGTATTACTCTAATCCCATGGAGTACCATTAATGACAGGATTCCACTTATCCCCACATTATCAAAAGTTTAGCTTTCTCAGCTTAGTATATCGGCTACCTCACTAGCCGTACACCCGACCTGACTACAAGGTCGAAATTCTCAAAGTCTCCTGACTATCACCGTCACACACAATAGGCCTTTCTGTTTATCATATTTTTCCATTCTTGTTAGTCGCCCTTTCCCGAAGTATGACCTCAGCATACTCGACCCATAGATCAATATGGTCTATCCCAAACCAGGTAGGGAAAAGTAAAAGTGTGAGGGCTTAGCTAGCATCGACAATCCTTGTCCTATGCTACCCAAAAACACCTTGCCAAATCACAACTCTCAAAATGACACATCAACGTGTCCACATGAAAGAACGGCTAGTTCTCCCAGGATTCACACTAACCCCGGCCACCACGACTAAACCTAACACCGCGAATTTTCTCTTAGGATAGTCAACACATCCATCGAGCACATCACATGCCCATCCGTAGATGAAGGAACCCTAACACATTATCATGACCAACCCAGCTGTGGTCAGAAAACCTGCCTCAACAACTCACAGTCAAAACCGGCTCAACCGGAGCCCTCAAATCACAACAGGACTCATCCCGAATCCTAAACTAACTCCTGACTCCTACTGAGTCCAAGTCCAAACTCGACTGACGTCAATGCCACCACTGGCATATCCGGTCACCTAGCAAATACCCCTAGGTAAACCACATCCTTTCCAAAACACAAAACCATTTCCGAACTCCCTCTAGGTCCAATCCAATATCCAAACCCAACCTCGGGTCAAGTTTATTCTAGGCCCAACATGCCCATCTACAAACCAAACCGTTAAAAAAAACAACCATTCGGACCCACACTAGTCCGACACATTCAAAACACATGATACAATATTATAACACAAGTGTACAATACAAACTATTTACAAAGTAGCACGAAACCAAGTATCAATACATTTATTTTGAACTACTGTCAAGTCGATCGGGGCAGTTTGACACGACCCATCCCAATCCCCCTGGGATTACCATGGAATGTGCCATGCTCCCGTCTGACAAGAGGTGTCAAACAAGGGATAACCTATTGCCAGAGCCCAAACGGGCTTCCAGAGTGCGTAAGGATCGATGTAGGAGGTGTGCGATGCCCAAGTCTCTACTGCAGCCGCATTCCAGAATCAACCTGAAGGGCATTAAAAACAAAAGCTGTGAGTGGACGAAAATAAACAAGTCTGTTTAAAACATTTATAAGACATTTATGCCCCTCAGTAAAAACATATGCATGCACCATCATTTAAAATCATATATATCATATAATACGAATCATAAGGCATTTAATAAAACCATAACCATAATTTTAGCTGCTGCACTATACACTCCAATCCCGACATCACTTGATGTTTTGACGTTCTTGACGCCTAATAAGGTCACAATAATAATAAGGCTACGCGTGCCACTCGGGTCTCAATTTCCGAGATAAATCCCCGAATCCCGTTCGGGTACAGCATCACCTGATGCAGCATCACCTGATGCTTAGCGTCATAGACGTTGGACGTACTAGACGTCCGTGACCTCTCCGGGGTACCTCGCCGGAGGAGACAATATAATATGGAAGGATCTATACAGTGCAGTACCAAATAAATTTTATTGATATCCACATGCAAAGCATATATATATACATGGATAAACTCCAAACCAATCCTTTAAATTTCATCAGACGGGTCTCAAGCCCAAATACCGTGAAACGTGCCATAACCATAATTTCCATATCATCAATCCGTTATTTGTTTTTAGCATGTGAATATGTATATAAAATGTGAACCAGGAAACCTTTATTCAATTCCATTTTAGGGTCTCCGACCCGAAATCACATATATAAATCAACTGGACCCCTGGCCCGAATTCATAAGTTAACTGGGCCCCTGGCCCGATTTTACTTTATCAAATCCGTAACCGTTTCATGAAATCATATCCAACCACATTTTTGGAAATCAGTGCAAATCCAGAAAAATCTCGATTTACGTGCAAACACGTAGATCACCTCGAAATGCGTGAAATCATTTAAATTCACCGATATCCAAAGTAAATCATTTAATCATAATTATAACAATCATGAAACAGTTATGCATGCATCGAATTTATAAAACCAATGTCCACTCACAGACCGTTTAACCGAGCGCCTCGATACGCGTGCCAAAGGCCTTCCCGGGCCACACCACTAACACCGGGACTCCCAATCCTGTCCAAATCACATTAGAGGATTAATAATCCCTTCATTAACATCCTATCAAAGTCCCGTAATTTTCCCGAATTTTTAAGTATTTTTAACCTCGATTTAAAACCTTCGGACATCCCGAACAATATCGAAACGGTGTCCGATCGACACGAAACCAATCCCAAAATGTTCGTTACATTGTATAGGATAAAAGTCATGTTGACCTCACCTCGAGATTCGTGCCCACGCGCCGTCACGCGCCGCCGTGAGTGGCTGCGCGTGAAAGCCACGCGCCTGCTACAGTGACTGCTACAGTGTTCCTTCTTCACCCGAATGACTGGTAAACGGGTCGGAAAGCCCGCGATAGGATCCGGTTCAATCACACCCAATTCGACATCAATTCAATCCGTTCTTGATCCTATAACAATCATCAACCAACCAATTTCAGTTCTGTGACATCGATCAACATCAACCATTCCTTAAACCAGCCATCAACCCGTGATCACCCAAAACGGGTCAATCACCAAAACTCCTCCAATCCTCAACCATTGCCAAATTAACTTCACAAGAAGCTTATTAGGATTAAAACGAACCAATTCGAATAATTAATTGAACACGACGTTACCTCAATCACCACGACTCAAGCTTGAGTTTTCCGGCCGTCCACCTCGTCCGTTCACGGCCCTAGGAGCCCCAAAGCTTGCCCCATTTGATCTGGTTCGACACGTTGAAGTTCCAGGAAGCTCAATCCATCATCAATTAGGCTTGGGCTGGCCTAAAACTAGGATTTCGAATTTGAATTTCACAAAACCCAGTTTCGGGTTTTTGAACCTTCCTCCACCATTTTCACTCCATTTTTCCACCTCTCAATCTCAGAGAACCACTCTCCCATTCCTCTTCTGTTTCAAGCCATCAATTCCCTCAAACGACCGTGTAGGTGGTCGATCATGTGTGGGGAACATCCCCTGTTTTCTTCCATTTTCATGTGCACCAGCCAAGGTTTAATGGCCAACACACCGTCCACACAGCCTTGCATCGCACCAACATCAATAAACAATCCAACAATCCCATAAACAATAGTTTAGGCCAGCAATTTGCTCCATAAACAAACCACCCGTGCACTGGCCATGTTCTCCCAACACGGTGCTACAGTAACCGTTCAAATACTCAGTGAAATTACCATTCTGCCCTTGTGCTGTAAATTACCAAAATGCCCCTCACGCATCCTGACCCGTAACTCGGTCATACGGACCCCGATTGATGCGTGCCGCCTGTCTACGAACTCAGGGCATCGAGACCTTCCTAACGGTCCTCGGTCCTCGGCCATCGGACCTCCCGATCAAAAAGTCAACATTTCCCCCTTATTACGTTCAAATTACGAAAACGCCCATGAACTTCCGTACATCATAACTTTCACCACGAACGCCGGAATCGAACGTGCCACCTGTCTATGAATTCGTGACGTCCCGAACTACGTCACGGTCATCGGTCAAAGTCTGTTTGACCATCCGAATTAAAAGTCAATGTTTTACCCACGCCTAGGGGCAAAACGGTCATTTTGCACAATTCATCCGAAATCGCCCAACTAATCCCAGATTAGTAAATCACAATTAAATATTATTAAATCTCGATATTCGGGATGGGTCGTTACAACCTTCCCTCCTTAAAGAATTTCGTCCTCGAAATTACCAACAACCCTATTCCACAAACACCTCGTGGAAAACAATTCGATCACACATCTGTGTACACTTGTACACCCACATACTGGGACAACACCAGCCTCGTTTGTACCCAGACATCCCATCATAGTTATACGTCATAATAGCAACAACACTCGACCACCGCGAGTGGAAATGCTCACCTGATCCGCGATAAAATCGCCTAACCATTTAGCTGACTCCTTCAGCTAAACGGTTCCCTTCCATTGCCAATATATCCTTACATTTGCTCCCATTGGGAGTCACCAAATCTCATTTGTCAGTCCATGCTGACACCATCAGTCAAACTGTCACCGCAAAGCTTTACCACCCTAGTAAAGCCCCAACCATCTGTCCGTCAGTGACAACACCACGTACTACATCACCCTCGATGTAGCGTAAGATCAACCACATGATCTCAATTCGCAGGGCAAGCCCAATCCTGCGACACAAAATAATCTCAATGTCCATAATCGCCGACTCCCTCAGCGAACCAAAACGCTGGGAAATCACGGTGTGATAAAATCACACAAGGCTTCTCGTGGTTACTCAGACCACCAATTCACTCATCCTGAGTGTACGTATACCATCATCTTACACAATCTAGTGGTGTAACTACAACACATTGAATACCAGCCCAGCAGTGATCGCACATCTCGATACTAGGGTTCCACTAGCCAACCATGGCTAAGAGCACCTGCTCATACAATCACTAAACCCGACAAAATCACTCTGCACAGCGCACGGTATCCAATGTCCAGTCCACGATCACAACCAAACAAATGATATCGGAACCAAGCCGATTACCAACACGCTCAATCACACACCACGGGTACATCCCATGTACCGCCATTAGGCACCACTCAGCCTAACCAGTATCAATCCTCGTACAACGTACCCTGTACGTACATCTATCCATCAATCCGCCTATAACCACCCAGGTCATAGCCACACACGTTCTAGTAACGAAGTACCTTTGCCCAAACCAATCATGAGACAAACGAACTCCACCCGTCATCTAGTTCCAATTCCGAATCCGAATTCGCAATTTCGTAAGAAATCCCGAACCCGAACCCAGACATCATATTTTTAATCCATTCCCAAATCCGAATCCGAAATCATTATTCCGTAAGCTAGCATTGGAATAATCATTCCGCACCCAAATCTAGTAATCCATTTCCGAGCTTCGCAATCGAATCCTGAATCGTCACCCAGAAACTCGATTCCAAAACCCAAAATCTCGTTTACGCCCACCAAGATGTAACAAAACCGAACCTATCGGTTACCTGCTCAAAACACCTGATTGACTTCATAGGGAAGCCAATCCCAATATCTACACGTCAAAGGTTGACAAAATCCGATCACTTCGGAAACCTACTCAACCAAGTAACAAACCATATGGACTTCTCCCCGAAAAGAAGTTCAGTCCCGTCATTTACGACTCACATACCGAGGTAAGAGTGATAAACTCTCTTCCAATCTGGATCATCACGATCACGACCCAGATCTATCGCTACGTCACCCGACAAGTAACATCACGATCCAATATCGTCACATCGTCCAAAGTCGACAACATCACAAATCAGATCCACCTAGGATCCACACATGCTCACATAGCTAACCATCCATCTGAAAGCTGATCGTAGGGTCTTACACCCTCATTGAATCATTCGCCAAATTTCCCTTGGTGGAAAGATGACCTCGCATTTCACCACCAAATCCAAAATCATACACAACTTCTTGTGTCCAATGACCCCAAGCCAAAACATAGGTCCACCAACCAATACACGCTCAACGTACTGGTAGCAACAATCATCATCTGCCACGGCAGAAATTAAGAAGTCAACCCCCAAAGACTTCGGAATACCAAACACCGATGTGGAAACGAGCACTCCTCTCGTCTCCCAATCACAACTCTCCCTGAATCGGGGGTTCCAACCATGTTGGAAACAAACATGCTCCCAATGAGATGTCAAGTCCAACCACAGGACTACCCCAGTCCATACCTCGCTTGGACCACCACGTGTCCAAAATCAATTCATTACTCGGACCTCACGTCCGCCAATACTCATGTATGCACACACCCCGATTCCGAACGGAAATTTCCTCAACTCTGGCTGGTTGTGCATACCATACTGCCTTCGCCTCACATCACAACCTAAACAGGTTCAATCCTCAGGTTCCAAGTGATTCGCAATCACAAAATCCCACATCCATACCACGAATGGTTTCCCGACTTTTCCAATTTCAATACTTCCTTGCACCCTCTGAGGTTATTAGAGGTAAACAATCTTACCAATCTCGGAGTTGACAACAACTCCCCAAATCCACTGATTCTCATGACGTAGGGAACATCGTCCCTAGATTCCTCAAGTTTCAATCATACCTTTTTATCCATTCATCACTTGTCATCATATATCTGTTAGGACTTATCCCAACACGACACAACCTCCACTGGAACCCATCCAGTCCAAGACTCAACCACCTCTGAGTCGCAGATACCAATCACATGTCCATCATGACAGAGTCACACCCCAACTGGTGGCTCATCGTCATCCCAATCACTGACACCTGCACCAGTGCTAGTACCAATACCAACGTACCATCATCAACACTAGTATCAGCACGCCGGCATCCATACTAGTATTGGCATAAAAGTATCGACATACCAACATCCATACGTAGCACACGAACATCCATGCTAGCACACGAACATCCATGCCAGCACACTGTGTGCAAAGTTGTTACCCTGGATCTCCGTTCATACCGAACGACGATCCCGTAACACCACTCGTACCCCACGACTATGGGTACCTCCAATTTTTGCCATCAGCACATCAGGAAAATGAACGTTCCCTGAACATCCCCTGATCCCCAAGTATTAAAACCACACTAACTACCCTCGATAGCCAGTTATCTCGACACAACTGTCGACCAACAGTCATCGTTGTCAAGATCCGTATCCACACATCACACTAATATTCGATCCAACACGGAATTCCATATTTCCTCGTAACCGTATCCGTAGATCGAAACCCATAAGACTCACTAGAGTCATCCACATGGTCATCCATGACCTCAGCCGCACGTCGTAGCACAAGTTCCCAATTAAAGTTCACTTTCCAGTCCATCAATTATAACTTAGGGTTCCAAAATCACACCCTAGGGTTCCACCGAACCCAACTACCTTCTGCAGTAGAATCCACAACATGACCGACTCCGCGGTCCTGACATCGCATAGACGTCAAATCCAATCCAATTGTCAATTCAACGTGGGTTCCACCACAAAGGTCATCGGCTAACTCCGATGCACCAACACCCCGTACACTAGCCAACACTACTAGGGTCCACAACTTAAACCAAAACTCAACTGAGTTTCTCATTTCCCTAACATTGTTCAGATGGGGTTCCTTGCACCCAGTTGTGCCCAGTAGCACAACCGTCCATCATCACATGACCGAACCGACGGTCCCGCATTACTAGTTAATCGTATACAACCCCACTTGGGTTGAATCGCATCAATGCACGGCGTATCGGGTCAAACACACCCAATCCACCATACAAACCCAAAACTATCTATCAGGTTGACAACGGAACCGCAGCCCCAAGAGACATCACACCCTCGACCTTCGCGCACAAAAGAGCAAAACCTGCTCTGATACCACTTGACACGACCCATCCCAATCCCCCTGGGATTACCATGGAATGTGCCATGCTCACGTCTGACAAGAGGTGTCAGACAAGGGATAACCTATTGCCAGAGCCCAAATGGGCTTCCAGAGTGCATAAGGATCGATGGAGGAGGTGTGCGATGCCCAAGTCTCTACTGCAGCCGCATTCCAGAATCAACCTGAAGGGCATTAAAAACAAAAGCTGTGAGTGGACGAAAATAAACAAGTCTGTTTAAAACATTTATAAGACATTTATGCCCCTCAGTAAAAACATATGCATGCACCATCATTTAAAATCATATATCATATAATACGAATCATAAGGCATTTAATAAAACCATAACCATAATTTTAGCTGCTGCACTATACACTCCAATCCCGACAGCACCTGATGTTTTGACGTTCTTGACGCCTAATAAGGTCACAATAATAATAAGGCTACGCGTGCCACTCGGGTCTCAATTTCCGAGTTAAATCCCCGAATCCCGTTCGGGTACAACATCACCTGATGCTTAGCGTCATAGACGCTGGACGTACTAGACGTCCGTGACCTCTCCGGGGTACCTCGCCGGAGGAGATAATATAATATGGAAGGATCTATACAGTGCAGTACCAAATAAATTTTATTGATATCCACATGCAAAGCATATATATATACATGGATAAACTCCAAACCAATCCTTTAAATTTCAACAGACGGGTCTCAAGCCCAAATACCGTGAAACGTGCCATAACCATAATTTCCATATCATCAATCCGTTATTTATTTTTAGCATGTGAATATGTATATAAAATGTGAACCAGGAAACCTTTATTCAATTCCATTTTAGGGTCTCCGACCCGAAATCACATATATAAATCAACTGGACCCCTGGCCCGATTTCATAAGTTAACTGGGCCCCTGACCCTATTTTACTTTATCAAATCCGTAACCGTTTCATGAAATCATATCCAACCACATTTTTGGAAATCAGTGCAAATCCAGAAAAATCTCGATTTACGTGCAAACACGTAGATCACCTCGAAATGCGTGAAATCATTTAAATTCACCGATATCCAAAGTAAATCATTTAATCATAATTATAACAATCATGAAACAGTTATGCATGCATCGAATTTATAAAACCAATGTCCACTCACAGACCGTTTAACCGAGCGCCTCGATACGCGTGCCAAAGGCCTTCCCGGGCCACACCACTAACACCGGGACTCCTAATCCTGTCCAAATCACATTAAAGGATTAATAACCCCTTCATTAACATCCTATCAAAGTCCCGTAATTTTCCCGAATTTTTAAGTATTTTTAACCTCGATTTAAAACCTTCGGACATCCCGAACAATATCGAAACGGTGTCCGATCGACACGAAACCAATCCCAAAATGTTCGTTACATTGTATAGGATAAAAGTCATGTTGACCTCACCTCGAGATTCGTGCCCACGCGCCGTCACGCGCCACCGTGAGTGGCTGCGCGTGAAAGCCACGCGCCTGCTACAGTGACTGCTACAGTGTTCCTTCTTCACCCGAATGACTGGTAAACGGGTCGGAAAGCCCGCGATAGGATCCGGTTCAATCACACCCAATTCGACATCAATTCAATCCGTTCTTGATCCTATAACAATCATCAACCAACCAATTTCAGTTCTGTGACATCGATCAACATCAACCATTCCTTAAACCAGCCATCAACCCGTGATCACCCAAAACGGGTCAATCACCAAAACTCCTCCAATCCTCAACCATTGCCAAATTAACTTCACAGGAAGCTTATTAGGATTAAAACGAACCAATTCGAATAATTAATTGAACACGACGTTACCTCAATCACCACGACTCAAGCTTGAGTTTTCCGGCCGTCCACCTCGTCCGTTCACGGCCCTAGGAGCCCCAAAGCTTGCCCCATTTGATCTGGTTCGACACGTTGAAGTTCCAGGAAGCTCAATCCATCATCAATTAGGCTTGGGCGGGCCTAAAACTAGGATTTCGAATTTGAATTTCACAAAACCCAGTTTTGGGTTTTTGAACCTTCCTCCACCATTTTCACTCCATTTTTCCACCTCTCAATCTCAGAGAACCACTCTCCCATTCCTCTTCTGTTTCAAGCCATCAATTCCCTCAAACGACCGTGTAGGTGGTCGATCATGTGTGGGGAACATCCCCTGTTTTCTTCCATTTTCATGTGCACCAGCCAAGGTTTAATGGCCAACACACCGTCCACACAGCCTTGCATCGCACCAACATCAATAAACAATCCAACAATCCCATAAACAATAGTTTAGGCCAGCAATTTGCTCCATAAACAAACCACCCGTGCACTGGCCATGTTCTCCCAACACGGTGCTACAGTAACCGTTCAAATACTTAGTGAAATTACGATTCTGCCCTTGTGCTGTAAATTACCAAAATGCCCCTCACGCATCCTGACCCGTAACTCGGTCATACGGACCCCGATTGATGCGTGCCGCCTGTCTACGAACTCAGGGCATCGAGACCTTCCTAACGGTCCTCGGTCCTCGGCCATCGGACCTCCCGATCAAAAAGCCAACATTTCCCCCTTATTACGTTCAAATTACGAAAACGCCCATGAACTTCCGTACATCATAACTTTCACCACGAACGTCGGAATCGAACGTGGCACCTGTCTATGAATTCGTGACGTCCCGAACTACGTCACGGTCATCGGTCAAAGTCCGTTTGACCATCCGAATTAAAAGTCAATGTTTTACCCACGCCTAGGGGCAAAACGGTCATTTTGCACAATTCATCCGAAATCGCCTAACTAATCCCAGATTAGTAAATCACAATTAAATATTATTAAATCCCGATATTCAGGACGGGTCGTTACACAGTTCCTTCGCAAATGTCCAAGTTTCCTACAAAAGTGACAAGTGGCAGTGCTGAGGCGACTTGCCCCACCACGCCGCTTACTTGTCGACTGGGTTGAAGTTCCACTCGAATGAACACCCACCACGCCGCTTAGTCATTCTTAAACATAATTAATTAATAGTCAATCCCGATATTCGGGACAGGTCATTACATCAATGATAACACATCCCAACTCTAGGGTTCCACTAGCCATACACGGCTCTGAGCACCTACTCATACAATTACTGAACTCATCAGAATCACTCTGGTCCAACCCATAGTATCCAATGTCCAGTTTACGTCCTCAACCAATCCAATGATATTGGAACTAAGCCGACTACCAACACGCTCAACCACACAACACTGGTACATCATGTATACCGTCACCAGGCACCACTCAGGCTTGTCGAGTATTGGTCCTCGCACAACGTACCCTGTACGTACATCCATCCACCAACCAGCCTACTACACATCTCGTAGCTAAACACGCTTCAATTCTGGAGTCCATCTATCCAGTCCAGTACTAGACAGATCAAATACTCCAACTTATCATCCAACACGAGTCCCATGGTCACCCGACCAGTATCACAACGGCTACTCCCAATCACGTAATCCAACATATACCAATCCGACTCACGCCCACCAAGGCGTACCCATACATGCCAAATGGGCATCCAATCTCACCACGTCTACTAAGACACACAAACCCCAAACCTATCAGTCACTTGCTCATTCGATTAACATATCCCATTCGATTAACTTCATAGGGAAGCCAATCCCACCATTCACATATCCAAAACTGACCAATCCGACCCCGTCGGATACCCACTCGTTCCATTACTATATCATACGGGATCAACCTCGAAAGGAAGTCAGTACCATCATCTTCATAGACAAATATCCAAGACAAATCGTATACACCTCGATTCACTCAACTACAGTATCATACCGAATTGACTTCGAAAGGAAGTCGATCCAACATTCTCATATCCAGCCTCTATCATATCATCTCACAACTATTCCAAAAGATTCTTCAACTGTCTCACAACACGATTCTCCTCTGCTCCTAGCTTAGTATAATCAGTAAGGTGAAATCCGCCAGCACGGGCACGATATCACGATCCACGCCATCTTGATCCACCACATCACCTAATCATCAAGATCACAATCCATATTCACCTAGGATCCACACATGCTTACTCCGCTAACAACCAGATCTCAAGTCATAGGGTCTTACACCCTCATTGAATTTGTATCCCACCGAATGCTTCTCAACCATTTTCACATCTAAACCGATCAGTCAATGACGGAACACGTCTAGACTGTGGGTCCTCTCCATTTACCTCATATCGATCCTTGTCATTCCACCTAGGGAAAATCAAAGATGATCCAAGACGATGACATCAAAATTCATCCTACATGAGTGCAAACACAAACTTACTGCACTCACCACATCATGTAATATCAACATCGTCTGCTACCAAGCAGAAAACGAGAAATCACGTTCACATAACTTCGAAATACCTAACTCTCCCTGATGACCCAAGACAAATCATGGGTCCACCAAACAATACACAATCAACGTACTGGTGACAACAACATCATTTGTCATGGGCAGAAACGAGAAACCACCCTCAGTGACTTCGAAATATCCACCACCAATGTTGAATCAAGCATTCCTCTCGTCGCCTCAATCACAACCTCCCTCGATTATGAAGTTCCAACCATGTTGGAAATAAATATACTTCCAACTAGATGTCAAGCCCAACCACTGGACTTCCCAATTCCTCAACTCACTCAGACAACCACATATCCGCAACCAATCTATCACCCAGACCTCCTGTCCGTTTATAATCGTTTTTGCACATTTAAAAGGATGTAATTCGTCACCATCTCGTTCTCACATCTCAACCTTTACAAGCTCAACTCTCGGGTCCCCATGTTATTCACAATCACACAATCTCACATCAACACTACCATTGATTCTCTTCGACTTCTTCTAATTTCAATAAATTCTTTACACTTCTTCATGATACTGGAAACACTCAGCCACTCAAGTTTCGGAGTTAACGACAACTCCCCGAATCCACTAATTTCCATGACGTCCCCTGCGTCATCCAAAACTTCTTGTGTCTCATTCATACCCTTTCATTCATTCATCACTTAGTCATCTCATACCTGTTAGGACTTAACCCAACACATCTTAACCCCTGCTGGATCCCGTCCAGTCCAACTCATCCACTACCAAATCTCAGATACTGAACATATTCCCAACACGACGGAGTCACATCCTAACTCATGGCTCATCGTCATCACAATCACTTTCACACAGTGTGCGAATCAGACAACCCTGAGTCGTTACTCATACCGAGCAACAACCCCGTACCTCCGCTCAGGTTAAAGGAACTCTGCCTCCCTCGTACCCCATAACTATGGGTACCACCACTTTGACAAACCACCGTAAGATAATGAACGTTCCCTGAACGTCCCCCCAATTTTTCAACAACCGCAACTACATCGGTCACAGACGATAACGAGCCATCTCCACACGGCTGCCGACCAATAGTCATCGTTATCGAGATCCGCATCCACACATCACACAATTATTTAGTCTGACTCGGGATTCCATATATTATCTCATAACCATACTCGTGGATCGAATCCCATCATTTCATTTCGTGTTGGGCCAACCAATCTCCATAGTTTCGATTAGACTCACTAGAGTCATCCACATGGTCATCCACGACGTCAGCCGCTATTTGCAGTACAAGTTCCAATCCATCAATCACAATCTAGGGTTCGACCTGACAGACCACCCCGACTTCGGAAAGTCGTCTAATTCATAACAACTACGGACTCACAATTCCAAATCATCAAGCACAACTAAGGTTCACCTTTCCAGCCCATCCATCATAATTTAGGGTTCCACAATCACACCCGAGGGTTCCTTTGAACCTAACTACCATCTGCAGTATAATCCACAATCTGACCGACCCCGCGGTCTTGACATCGCATGGACATCACTTCAATCCTACCATCAACTCAAATGGGGGTCCCTCAAACCTAGCAGCTCCCAGCAACACAACAACCTAGCATCACATGACCGAGCCAACGGTCCTACATTACTAGTTCATCACATACAACCCCACTTGGGTCGAATCATACTAACGCACGGCGTATCGGGCCAAACATACTCTATCCACTATTCAATCCAAAAACTATCAATCCGGCATCCTACTATCAGGTTGATAACGGGCTGACCACGTAGTAACATCAAATACTCGTCCTACGAGTACCACAAGAACTACATAGTTTGCTCGAATAGCGACAACCTCGCTCTCATACCACTTGACACGACCCACCCCAATCCCCCTGGGATTAACGCGGGATGTGCCATGCTCTCGTCTGACACGAAGTGTTAGACAAGGGATAATTCATACCTCAGCCCATACAGGGCTCCCGGATCACGCTAGGATCGGTAGAGGAGTGCGATGTCTCGGTCTCTACTACAGCCCGCATCCGTGATCAACCCGAATGGCATTAAAACCATTTAGAAACTGTGAGTGGACAAAAATCAATAAGGT
Source organism: Prinsepia uniflora (assembly GCA_032719365.1). Classification (NCBI taxonomy): domain Eukaryota; kingdom Viridiplantae; phylum Streptophyta; class Magnoliopsida; order Rosales; family Rosaceae; genus Prinsepia; species Prinsepia uniflora. Next base: position 13,564,045 of record CM064873.1, on the reverse strand, counting down.
CATAAAACACATTTCATAAAGCCATTTATGCTCTTCACTAAAAAGTATGCATGCATTCGAAAACAAGAAATCAAAACATTTACTTAAATAAACCATTAGGGCCTTAGAACAAAAACCGTAAATCCAGAACCAAGTGGGCCACTGCCCAAATCCATAAACACCGAAATACCATTTCATAAATCCAATAATCCATATTTACCACATAACCATCCTCGGCATCCCAGAGGCCTAGCGTCCCAGACGTTTGGCGTCCCAGACGTCATATCTCACGGTATAAGCAATGCGTGCTGCCCGGGGTCTCTCCGGGTCCATATCTCTGACATCCCATATGTCTGAAGTCCCAGACGTCTAATCATAGCAATCCTGCTCCTGAGTCATTATACGGCCCGGTCGTTCCGTATAATGACCCCTCGCAGGCAATGCACCGTGACTTCCCCAGTGTCCCAGACACCTGGAGGAGACCATCTACAGATCCTCGTATCAAGATGGTATATGGAAAATAGTTTTAATAAGCCATTTCAAAACATCTCAAAGGGCCCTACCCAAAATTTCCATAAAACATTACAAATCCATTTAGGGTCCCCGACCCGAAATCACGTTTATGAAACATAGGGCCCCAGACCCAAAATCACATCTATAAAACCCAACTGGGCCTCATGCCTGATTTTGTAAACCAATAGGGCCCCCGGTCCGATCACATAACTCAAAGGGGTCTCAGACCGATTTCGTAAATCAACTGGGCCCCGGGCCCGATCACACAATTCAAATGGGTCTCATGCCCGAGTTCATCTTTCCAAAAACAAAACCATATCATCAAACCATCACCGAAACCACAAGCACGTAAAACTACAGTATCAAATCGTAACATCAAAATACGTGCAAGTACGGGATTACCTCAAAATACGTGCAACCATGTAAATCACTAATGCCTCAATCATCACTATAGAAATCACGTATATAAAAAATATAAAACAGTTATGCATGCATCACAATTTAGAAAACATTGTCCACTCACAGACTGCCCTACGTTGCCACCTCGATACGCTTGCCATAAGCCTTTTCGAGTCACATCACTATCACCTGGACTTCCAAACCTGTCCAAACCATACTAGAGGGTTACTAACTACCTCATTAACCTCTCATTGAAGCCCCATAATTTTCCCGAATTTTTAACTATTGTTAAACTCGATCCTAAACCTTCGGACACCCCGAACTATATCGAAACGATGTCTGATCGACACGAAACCAGTCCCAAAATGTTCGCTACATCGAATAGATGATTTCACATGTTGAACACATTTCCAAAATACCACCACGCGCCCCCAAGCGCCGCCTAAAGGCGCTGCGCATGGGCCTTACGTGCCAATACTATTCATCATCCATGTCCTCGCGTGAACCGGTCTGATCCGACCCGACAGCTCGGTTGGTCCAACTGAACCGACGTGATCGGTTCGGGCCAATTTCGACCTTTTCTTCAACCTGTTTCCACCCCAATTTTCTCCTAAACCTTCTTCTAATCATTCCCAATCGATCCATGAATTCAAAATAGGAAAACCAAGTCCGAAAACCATACCTTCAATTTGATTCTTGAACCTGCTGTCCATTCCCGCCGTGTTTCCAAGATTCCGGCCACGGTTGGCCACCTCTTCAAGTCCATTAGGCTCCTTGAAATCTCCCAAACACTTTCCCATCAATAAAACCATTCCATAAACACCCAAAACCCAACCTCCAACATTGAAACCGAACCTTACCTTTCATGGAAACGCTGGCCACCGTCCACGACAGTGCAAGCCGTGGCCACCAACTTCATCGTCTCACCTCACCCACTCACTTTCATTCACATGCTAAGTCCAGATAATGAGGATTAAAGGATTATGGGAATGGGCTTTGCACGGTCACGGTTTGGGAGAAAATGAAAATGATCGATCGGGGGGAAAAATAAAAACATCCCACCGTGTGGGGGAATGGGCCAATCAAATAAGGGACAAGTGTCACTTACTGATTGGTCCACCCAGATTTCCAATCCAATCCAATGCTGCCACTTGTCCCCTCGTTTCTCGTTTTACGTGCAATAGTACCATTTTCTATTTTAGACTCGTAACTTCTCCGTCGAACCTCCGATTTCGACGTGCCACCTGTCTACGGACTCGTGACGTCCCGATCTACGTCACGATCATTGGTCTTCGTATGTTTGACTCCCCGAGTCAAAAGTCAACATTTGCCCAAATCTAGGTGCAAAACGGTCATTTCACACATTCGTCCGATTTCTCTCAACTAATCCCCGATTAGTCATTCTAAACCATAACTAATTAATATTTAATCCCGATATTCAGGACAGGTCATTATAGACACGGTCTAAATCTACGCGTGCCGCCTAGGGTGACAGGACCCATCCCAATCCCCCCGGGATTACCATGGAATGTGCCCTGCTCCCGTCCAACAAGGGGTGTCAGACAAGGGATGACCAAGAGCCACTGCCCAAACGGGGCATCCAGAGTGCGCAAGGATCGATGGAGGAGGTGTGCAATGTCCCAGTCCCTGCTGCAATCGCATCCGTAATCAACCTGAAGGGCATTAAAACCAAAAGATGTGAGTGGACAAAAACCAATAAGTTTACCAAATACATTTATAAGACATTTATGCCCTCCAATAAAAACGTATGCATGCTACCAAAAACCAGTAACCAAAACGTTTGCTCAACCGAGCCATTAGGGCCTTAGCCCGAAAACCGTTAACCAAAAACCAAGTGTGGGAACTCAGCCCAAAACCGTGGAATACCACCACCATACATATTAAAACCATGTGGGTCACCACCCACGACCATAAATGAACATCAATTCATTAAAATCACACCATCATAAATCCACCCGGAAAGCCATTTCATTAAATCGTATTTTACCATTACCATCACCAGCATCCCTGATGCTAGACGTCCCTGACGTCATGTCTCACGGTTTCACAAGCTACGCGTGCTGCCCGGGGTCTCTCCGGGTCCATATATCTGACATCCCTGATGTCTGACGTCCCAGACGTCAATCATAGCAATCCTGCTCCTGAGTCATCATACGGTCCGGCTGCTCCGTATGGTGACCCTTCACAGGCAATGCACCGTGACTTCCCCAGTGTCCCAGACATCTGGAGGAGACCATCATATATCCATGTGTACAGATGGTATATGGAAAAACAGTTTTATTAACTCATTTCACAACATCACAATGGGCCCTGCCCGAATTTTCCATAAAACAACACATTTCCATTTAGGGTCCCTGACCCGAACCACATTTATTAAATATAGGGCCCCTGACCCGAAATCATCATTTTAATCCAACTGGGCCCCATGCCCGACTTTATGAACCACTGGGCCCACGGCCCGATTTGTAAACCAACTGGGCCCGCAGCCCGACTTACGTACTCAAATGGACTCCAAGTCCGAGATTTCCAAAACAAGTGGGCCTCAAGCCCGAATTCATCTTTCCAATATAAAAACCATTTTATCATAATATTTATTTAACCACAAGCATGCAAAACCACAAATAAACCGTTAATCCCGATACACGTGAAATACGGAAAATACCTCGAAATACGTGCAACATACCCAAAATCAATACTCACAAATACCATCATAGAAATCATGTATATAAACCATATAACACATTTAAGCATGCATAGGATTTATAAAACCAAAGTCCACTCACAGACCGTTTTAACCGTGTGCCTCGATACGCGTGCCACCGGCCCTCTCGGGCCACACCACTATCACCGGGACTCCCAATCCTGTCCAAGTCACATTAGAGGGTCACTAACCTCATCATTAACATCCTATCAAAGTCCCGTAATTTTCCCGAATTTTTACTTATTTTTAAACTTAATTTAAAACCTTCGGACATCCCGAACACTATCGAGACGGTGTCCGATCGACACGAAACCAATCCCAAAATGTCCGTTACATCGAATAGATTAAAAGTCATGTTGGAAGTTTCCCCAAAATACCCTTCACGCGCCCCCACGCGCCAGGTCAACATTCAGGTCAACAATGATGACGTCATGCTACAGTAACCGGGTTCTGAAACCGGGTCTGTAACCGGGTCGCCGTCGACCCGCGGCTTGACCCGATCACAGATCGAGTTCCAGACCACCATTTTTGATGCGGTTTGATCCTATGGACTCGTCATAACCTCCTCTACGGTTCTGTGACATCCAAACTCATTTTTAGGTTGATTAAACTACCTGAAAACTGACGGGAAATCGGCTGAGAACTCAGGTCATCAACTCCGGCGACTCGTCGAGATTCCAGCCGTGGTTCATGGTCCAAAATGGTCGTCTAGGTTCCTAGGACATGTCTCAAAAACAAACAAACATTCATAACGTCAAAAACGGACGTTTCAAGGCAGGGAAGTAAATCGGGTCTTCACGGGTTTCTGGACTTACCGCCGCCGTGTCGCCGCCGTGGCCCGTCCAGTCGTGGTCTGAGTCGTCCTAAGGTTCCAGTTTACCTATCCCTGCGTTTGTTCGAGCCCAGATATGAAGGTTTGGATGGTTGGACAATTTTGGGCCGATCGGGTTCCTCTCGGGTCTGGGAGTTTTCCCGGCCGTGCAAGGCGGCCGTGGTGGTGGTGGCCGTCGTCTGGAGGTGGCTGGGGTCTGTCTGGAGGTGTCTGATGCGTGGGTTGAGGTTGAGATGTGGTCTGGTGTGATTGTTCGAAGGGTGAGGGTGCACGGGTTTGAGAGAAAAATGAGAATGAATGTGAGTCTGATGGTTTAAGAACAAAATAAGAAAATGAAGCAACGGCTAGGATCTAATCTGGGTATAGGATGGAGGGTGAGGATTTAAGGAGATTAATTAATTAATTAACTAAATGGCCAACATAGATCCCTGATTTAAGGATTGAAGGGGATGATGACATGTGTCACTCATCAAGGGTCCAGATTGGTTTGGATTAAAGTAATCAGATTTTATTATTATATTATTATTTTATTCCGAGTCTCGGTTAATCGCGTTTTACGTCCTTGACCATAACTTCGTCGTCGTAACTCCGATTTCGGCATGCCGCCTGTCGTTGGACTCGTATCGACGATACCTACGTAACGGTCCTTGGCCCTCGTCCATCGGACCTCCCGGTCAAAAAGTCAACATTTGGCCACTAGTATGCCAAATTACCAAAATGCCCCTCAACTTCTGAACACCATAACTTTCTCTACGAATGTCGGAATCGAACGTGCCACCTGTCTATGAACTCGTGACATCCCGAACTACGTCACGGTCATCGGTCAAAGTCCATTTGACCGCCCGAACAAAAAGTCAACATTTTGCCCACGACCAGGGGCAAAACGGTCATTTCGCACAATTTGTCCGATTCCGCCCTACTAACCACCGTTCAACCTCACTAATCAAGATTAATGACTAATCTAATCCCGGAATTCGGGACGGGTCGTTACATAGGGTCACAAGTCTGAGTAAACCCTGGATCCACCAGTATTCGGTGGTACCATAGTGGTATTCCTTTTCGGAATCACTGCCCAGGGCATAACATCCCAGATATCTAATCATTAACAATCCTGATCTTGAGCCTCTCTACGCCATCCTCTATAAGGTCTATCCATAGGACGGGCCCTCTCAGGCATTGCTCCGTGACTAATCCAGTGTCCCCGACTACTGGAGGAGACGATCCACTCATAAGGATGGTATATTTAAAACCATAATCAAAATCATTTCAACAGGGTCTCAGCCCGAGGTATAACTTTCGTAAACAATTTCCACCAAAATCAAGATTTAGAGAATCAAATGCATTTCCAAATCCAAATCCATTTAGGGACTCAACCTAAATCCAATTCCAAAACCAAATCTCATTAGGGTCTCCAAACTCGAAATCACATTTCATAAACCACAAATGGGACTCATGCCCAATATCATAACCAACTGGGTCTTTGGCCTGATACCGTAAAATCAACGGAGCTTCAAGCTTGGAATAATATTTCCAAATCTAAAATCATTTCATTTGTCCAAATCATTTGAAACCATAAGCACGTATAAAAACCACAGTATGAAGTATAAATCCTCAAAGTACGTGCACTACCACATTATTACAAAATTACCAAAACACCACAATCATATGCACTCAAGGCATCTTAAATTATAGATATAAAACATATAAAATAGTTATGCATGCATCATATTTAGAAATCAAGTGTCCACTCATAGACCGTTCGTGCTGCGCGCTTGCAAGCTGCGCTGTAAGCCATTCTGACTATACTGAACTCTCTGGGTCGTCTGGACCTGTCCAAAACATACTTAAAGGTCACCACCAACCGAGAGAAGTCCTAGGTAAACCCCCCCAAAATTTCTGGAAAAGTCAACGTGTCCCGGACACGCAACCTTAGGATATAAACCTCAATTTAGCCTAACGAATGATCTCTGATCGACCCGAAACCACCGCTATTTGATTCGGATCATCGAAACCGTTAAAATGGGACCGTTCTCACCTCAAAATGCATGCCCACACGTGAGTCAAAGATCTAGACAACGCTGGTTAAAGTCAACGGATGACATCATCAAACGTCAATGTTGACGTCATCGGTCAATGGTCAACGCTTACGTCCGCATGACATCATCTTGATAGGTCTGACACCTGTCAGGTCTAACAGTGCCACATGTCAGTACCTGATTGGTCCACGTGTCTGCCATGTGTCCCCTGACACCTCTAACAACCTGCCACGTAGCACCACCTGATTAGTCCACTTGCTCTGACATGTCAGTGTTGACTGTGCCCTGACAACTGCCACGTGCCAGCCCCTGATTGGCCGCATAGCCTGACAATCTGACAGGATGATGATGTCACCATGATGACATCATCATCTTCAACCTCTCGACGGGTCTGACCCACTTCACTATAGCAGGTCAATTCAACCCGCGACTTGACCCGGTTCCAAAAACTTCAAAACTCAACCATTTTCAGCCCCGTTTGTTCCTATCGACTCGTTTACTTCCCTAGAACAAGTCTATGACCTTAAAACCAGCTAAAAGGTTCAGGATTATACCTTCCCAAGCTTGAACAATCCAACCACTTGCAACTGCCCTTCCCCATCGATTCCAGCCACCTCAACCTTCCATTTTTGGTTCCTCAACCTCGCAATGACCCAATAAACAAGTCTCAATCAACGAAATCGTCGAATAAACCTTAAATCCAAACTTCAAAATTTTGAACCCAAAAACTTACCTTTGCGGGTTTCCGGCCACCGTGCACGACTGCCCTCGCCGTTGCCACCACCGTGATCTTCTGGTCACACTCTATCACTTTCCTTCACACTCCAAAAACAATGGATGAGGATAGAGGAATATGTGTTTGAGTTTTGGGATGGGTTATGTGTGTGGGTTTCGGGTTGGGAGAACAAAGAAAGAGGATGAAATAATATCCCACATTTTTGGGTTTTGGGCCAATAAGATGAGGGACATGTGTCCCTCACTGATTGGTCTACCCAGATTTCCTACCCAATCTAAAACAACCACTTGTACAATTTTCTCGATATACGTGAATAGTCCCATTTTTCTTCCGTGACCGGTAACTTTCTCGTACAAAGTCCAATTTTGACGTGCTCTTGTTTATGAACTCGTGATATCCCTATCTACGTAATGGTCCTCGGTCCCCAAGCATTTGACCTCGCGGGTCAAAAATTAACTTTTTGCCCATTCCTAAGGACAAAATTGTCATTTCATACTGACCGTCTGAAAATTCACGACTAATTTCGAATTAGTCACGATAAATCTTAATTAATCCCGTAAAATTGGAACGGGTTGTTACAAATAATCTACTAATATTGGATTATAGAGTTTGGCAGTTTGTATATTGCATAGCCCACCATCCCTATAATGTGGGCTCTATTCCAGCCTAAGTAAGTTGATTTGGTCCATCATCCCCGTAATGTGGGCTCCACATAGCCTAAGTAGATTGATTTGGCTTCTTAGGTTTCCTAGGCTCTAACTAGCGCAGCCAAGTCTAGTGGATTAGAAGATAAGTGCTGCTCTATTCGAGCACTGATCCATCTTCTTGAACCACTACGGTACTTAGTGCCTAGTTGCCTTTATTTTTTTTGGAAATTGATGGAAATAGGTGGTTTGACAAAAATTTATTCCAAAATAGAGACCTTCAAAATTTCTTTACAAAAATACATACTATAAATATTTTATAGTAACCTCTCTCCCTTTCTTTCTCTCTTCCCTCTCTCTCTCTCTGTTACCTGAAATTTTTTCATCCCAAATCTTGCTATTGAGACCAGCTCATCATCTTCATTTAGCTCTCATCTTCTCATCGTTCTAATATTCTCATCGCTCTCATCTTCTCACGCCCTTCATCTTCGCACACCCCGCATCTTCTCATCGCTCTCATCTTTTCATCATTCTCGTTCATCATCAGCCACAACCATGAATTTGAACCAGCCACCCTTCATTTCTATGTCTCTAATTTTTTCTTAATTTTTATTTTGGGTGTTTTGTGTTTGTTGAATTTGATTAATTATGTATTGAGCATTAAAAAAAAAATTGAAGGACATCAGACGATAGGGACACTATCAGACTATGAAGATAGCAAACAATCTTATGATAAGACCCGTCCCAATCCCCTGGATTATCGTAGGTCGTGCCTGCTCCCATCTGACACCGCGTGTGTGTCAGACCAGGGATAACTCGTCACTTGCTTGGGATCCATCAGAGTATGCTAGGATCGGCGGTGACATGTGATGTCTCGATCTCTGCTACAGCCCGCATCCGCGATAAAAAAGAAAGGGTATTAAAACCATAAAAGCTATGAGTGGAAAAAACAACAGTTTATAAAAATCATTTATATCGAAAAAATATTTATACCCTTCACGTAAAATCATGCATGTATCTTAAAACAGTTATTTCAATTACTTTCTCAGAAGCAAGACGTATTGTTTCCCAAATCAAAACACAGTGAAAAATGCTTCTCAATCGAAGCCATCATCTTAGTAGGGTTTCAGCCCAAAACCAAATCATGGAAAACAAGTATGGGTTTCATCCCAAACATAAAACACAGACAAAACCTCAGCCCAAATAATTGAACACGTGGGAACACATCCCATGGGAACTCATCCTAATGTCAGTCACGATTCTAGTCCTAGCACATGTGCATATAGCTCAGGACCGCTCACAATCTTAGCATGTCACCGGAACACATCACTCACCGCAACCCTATCTGTAACGACCCGTCCCGAATATCGGGATTTAATAATATTTAATTGTGATTTACTAATCTGGGATTAGTTGAGCGATTTCGGACGAATGGTGCAAAATGACCGTTTTGCCCCTAGGCGTGGGCAAAACGTTGACTTTTAATTCGGATGGTCAAATGGACTTTGACCGATGACCGTGACGTAGTTCGGGACGTCACGAGTTCATAGACAGGTGGCATGTTCGATTCCGACGTTCGTGGTGAAAGTTATGATGTACGGAAGTTCAAGGGCGTTTTCGTAATTTGGACGAAATAGGGGCAAATGTTGACTTTTTGACCGGGATGTCCGATGGCCGAGGGCCAAGGACCGTTACGTAGGTTTCGTCGATGCGAATCCAACGACAGGCGGCACGCCGAAATCGGAGATTCGACGACGAAGTTATGGGTCACGGAAGTTTGGTTTCGTTATGCACGCATTACGAGGCGTGGACACGTGGCGTCTTCTGATTGGCCTGGAATTCTGAGTGGGACACGTGGACCACTAACCTTTAATTATTGGGATCAGATCTGGATTGGTGAGATTGTTTAAATTATAGGATTTAAATAATATAAAGAATTTCCCACTTATTTTCACCTTTTGATCTGGGCCCTTCATCTTTTATGCTGATGCACATCCCCACCGTCCATTTCCTTATTCATCTGATACCTCCCTTCCTCATTTTTCATTCTTCCTCTGCCCGTGAAGAATCGAACACACACTCACACCAGCCCATCTCCTTTGTGCGTGGGAGTGAGACCAGCTGCTGGTATGGGCGGAAAGACGACGGTGGTGAGCTGGGTGACGGAAGGAGACGGCGGAGATGACGGCGGAGGGGAAAACAGAGGGATCCGAAACTCAGGGAATTGGAAGTCGACGGAGACCGGTGTTTTGACCGTACTGGAGGGGTGGACGGAGTTCTGGGATCAAACTGGGCGTTTCGGTGGCCACGGTGGTGACCACGGCGGCGAAGGGAGCCTAAACCCGTGAGTCCGATTCTCGGGTCAAAAATGGCAGGATGGGTTTTACTGTGTTTCGTTCGATCTAGTAACCAGGATGATGACTCAGAGGATGAGACGAGTCTTTTGGGATCGTTTTCATCGAGAATGGTGGTCGGAGCTGAGAGCAGTCGACGGTGGAGTTGGCCGTGAGCTTCTCGATCGGAGAGGTAAGGATCTTGACGTTGTTCCTTGTTTTTGTTTCCACAGAACTCCTAGTTTAACTCAGACGATCTTGTAGGAGGAAACCCTGTCGAAAATGATCAAGGAACGACGGAGAACCGATCGGGTTGGCCCGCGGGTCACGGCGACCCGTTTACCAGTCGTTCGGGTTGAACGACGGTGAACAGTACCCGGCGCGTGGGTTTCACGCGCAGGGAGTTCAACCGGCGCGTGGGGGCGCGTGTGAGGTAATTTTGGGAAACTTCCAACATGACTTTTGTCCTATACGATGTAACGAACATTTTAGCGTTGGTTTCGTGTCGATCGGATTCCGTTTCGTTATTGTTCGGGATGTCCGAAGGTTTTAAATCCAGTTTAAAAATACTTAAAAATTCGGGAAAATTACGAGACTTGAATAGGATGTTAATGATGAGGTTAGTGATCCTCTAAATTGATTTGAACAGGATTGGGAGTCCCGGTGATAGTGAGGTGGCCCGGGAAGGCCTATGGCACGCGTATCGAGGCGCTCGGTTAAACGGTCTGTGAGTGGACATTGGTTTCATAAATTCGATGCATGCATAACAGTTTTATGATTGTTATAATTATGATTAAATGATTTACTTTGGATATCGGTGAATTTTAAATGATTTCACGTATTTCGAGGTAAATTACGTATTTGCACGAAAACCGAGGTTTTCTGGATTTGCACCGATTTCCATAAATGTGGTTGGATATGATTTCATGAAACAGTTACGAACTTAAATAATGTAAAATCAGGCCAGGGGCCCAGTTAACATGTGGATCGGGCCAGGGGCCCAGTTAACTTGTGAAATCGGGCCAGGGGCCCAGTTGACTTCTACATGTGTTTGCGGGTCGGGGACCCTAAAATGGAATTGAATAAATGTTTCCTGGTTTACATTTTATATATGTTCACATGCTGGAATCTATAAATGGTTTTGATGATATTTCGGTTATGGCACGTTTCACGGTATTTGGGCATGAGACCCGTTTGATGAAACGTAACGAATGGTTCGGATTTTATCTATGTATACCTATATGTTTTGCATGTGGATATCGATAAAATGTATTTAGTACTGCACTGTATAGATCCTTCCATATTATATTGTCTCCTTCAGCGAGGTACCCCGGAGAGGTCACGGGCGTCTAGTACGTCCAGCGTCTATGACGCTAAGCATCAGGTGATGCTGCATCAGGTGATGCTGTACCCGAACGGGGTTCGGGGATTTAACTCGGAAAATTGAGACCCGAGTGGCACGCGTAGCCTTGTGATTGTGACCTTATTGACGTCAGGGACGTCAGACATCAGGGATGTCGGATTGGAGTGTATAGTGCAGTGGCTAAAATAATGGTTATGGTTTATATGCCTTATGGTTGATATTACTGGATTTATGAAATAACTCTTGGATTTACTTTTGGAAATTGAAACTATGCTTTGGTTTCCGGGCTAAGGCCCTAATGGTTATTTCTAAATAATTATGGAATTATTGGTTTTGGTGCATGCATATGATTTTACTGAGGGGTATAAATGTCTTATAAATGTTTTAAACAGACTTGTTTATTTTTGTCCACTCACAGCTTTTGTTTTCAATGCCCTTCAGGTTGATTCCGGATACGACTGCAGCAGAGACTTGAGCATCGCACACCTCCTCCATTGATCCTTACGCACTCTGGAAGCCCGTTTGGGCAATGGCAATCGATTATCCCTTGTCTGGCACCTCTTGTCAGACGGGAGCACGTCACATTCCATGGTAATCCCGGGGGGATTGGGATGGGTCGTGTCAAGTGGTATCAGAGCAGGTTTTGCTCTTTTGTGCGCGAAGGACGAGGGTGTGATGTCTCTTTGGGCTGCAGTTCCGTTGTCAACCTGATAGATAGTTTTGGTAGATTGGGTGTGTTTGGCCCGATACGCCGTGCGTTGATGCGATTCAACCCAGGTGGGGTTGTATACGATTAACTGGTAATGTGGGACCGTCGGTTCGGTCATGTGATGATGGATTGTTGTGCCACTGGGCACAGCCGGGTTCAAGGAACCCCATTGGAGTAATGTGATGGAAAAACGAAACTCAGTTGAGTATTGGTCTATGTTTTGGAACCCTAACTTGTAATTGATGGACTGGAAAGTGAACTTTGAATGAGAACTTGTGCTGCGACGAGCGGCGAAGGTCGTGGATGACCATGTGGATGACTCAAGGGAGTCTAGTCAGAATTATGGGTTTCGATCCACGGATGTGGTTATGAGAAAATATGGAATCCCGTGTTGGATCGAATATTAGTGTGATGTGTGGGTATGGATCTTGACAACGATGACTGTTGGTCGACAGTTGTGTCGAGATGACTGGCTATCGAGGGTATTTAGTGTGGCTTTCACACTTGGGGATCGGGGGATGTTCAGGGAACGTCCATTATCCTGATGTGCCAGTGGTCAAATTGGGGGTACCCATAGTCGTGGGGTACGAGTGGTGTTTCGGGATCGTCGTTCGGAATGAACGGAGATCCGGGGTAACAACCTTGCACACAAGTGTGCTATGTATGGATGTTGGTATGTTGGTGCCTTTATGCCAATACTAGTATGGATGCCAGTGTGCTGATACTAGTGTTGATGATGGTGCGTTGGTACTGGTGCTAGCACTGGTGCATGTGTCTGTGATTATGATGACGATGAGCCACCAGTTGGGGTGTGACTCTGTCATGATGGACATGTGATTGGTATCTGCGACTCAGAGGTGGTTGAGTCTTGGACTGGATGGGATCCAGTGGAGGTTGTGTCGTGTTGGGACAAGTCCCAACAGATTTACGATGAAAAATGATGAATGGATAAAAAGGTATGTTTGAGACTTGAGGAATCTAGGGACGATGTTCCCTATGTCATGAGAATTAATGGATTTGGGGAGTTGTGGTCAACTCCGAGATTGGTAAGTTTGTGTACTGCTTATATCCCCTGAGAGTACAAGGAAATTATTGAGATTGGAAAAGTCGGGGAAAACCATTCGTGGTATGGATGTGGGATTTTGTGATTGTGAATCACTTGGAACCTGAGTATTGAACCTGTTTAGGTTGAGATGTGAGACGGAAGCAGTATGGTACGCACATTCAGGCAAAATTGTAGTTATCCCGTTCGGAATCGGGGTGTGTGCGTACATGATGATTGGCGGACGTGAGGTCCGAGTAATGATTTGATTTTGGACACGTGGTGGTCCAAGTGAGGTATGGACGTGGGCAGTCCAGTGGTTGGACTTGACATCTCATTGGGAGCATGTCTGTTCCCAACATGGTTGGAACTCCCGTTTCGGGGAGAGTTGTGATTGGGAGACGAGAGGAGTGCTCGTTTCCGCATCGGTGATTGGTATTCCGAAGTCATTAGGGTTGACTTCATATTTCCTGCCGTGGCAGATGATGATTGTTGCTACCAGTACGTTGAGTGTGTATTGGTTGGTGGACCCATGTTTGGTTTGGGGTCATTGGACACAAGAAGTTTTGTATGATTTTGGATTTGGTGGTGATATGCGTGGTCATCTTTCCACCAAGGGAAATTTGGCGAAGGATTCAATTGAGGGTGTAAGACCCTACGATCAGCTTCCAGATGGATTGTTAGCTATGTGAGCATGTGTGGATCCCAGGTGGATCTGATTTGTGATGTTGTCGACTTTGGTCGATGTGACGATCTAGGATCGTGATGTTACTTGTCGGGTGACGTAGCGATGGATATGGTTTGTGATCTTGATGATCCAGATGGGTGGAGAGTTTATCACTCTTACCATGGTATGTGAGTCGTAGATGACGGGACTGAATTTCTTTTCGGAGTGAAGTCCATATGGTTTGTGACTTGGTTGAGTAGGTTTCCGATGTGGTCGGATTTTGTCAACCTTTGACGTGTGAATATTGGGATTGGCTTCCCTATGAAGTCAATCGAGTGTTTCGGACAGGCAACTGATAGGTTCGGTTTTGTTACGTCTTGGTGGACGTAAGCGAGATTTTGGGTTTTGGAATCGAATTTCTGGGTGACGATTCAGGATTCGATTGCGAAGCTCGAAATTGGATTACTAGATTTGGGTGCGGAATGATTATTCCAATGCTAGCTTACGGAATAATGATTTCGGATTCGGATTTGGAAATGGGTTAAAAATATGATGTTGGGTTCGGATTCGGGATTTCTTACGAAATTGCGAATTCGGATTCGGAATTGGAACTAGATGACGGGTGGAGTTCGTTTTGTCTCATGTTGGTTTGGGCAAATGTACTCCATTACTAGAACGTGTTTGGCTATGACCTGGGTGGCTATAGTCAGATTGATGGATTGAGGTACGTACAGGGTACGTTGTACGAGGATTGATACTGGTTAGGCTGAGTGGTGCCTAATGGCGGTACATGGGATGTACCAGTGGTGTGTAACTAATGTGTTGGAAATCGGCTTGGTTCTGATATCATTTGTTTGGCTGTATTGTGGACTGGACATTGGTTACTGTGCGCTGGGCAGATTGATCTTGTCGGGTTCAGTGATTTTTTGAGCAGGTGCTCTTAGCCATGGTTGGCTTGTGGAACCCTAGTATTGAGATGTGTGTTCACTGCTGGGCTGGTATTCAATGTGTTCCAGTTACACCACTTGATGGAGTAAGTTGACGGTATACGTACACTCAGGATGAGTGAATTGGTAGTCAGTGTAACCACGAGTAGCCTTGTGTGATTTTATCACACCGTGATTTTTCCAGCGTCTTGGTTCACTGAGGGAGTCGGTGATTATGGACATTGAGATTATTTTGTGTCGCAGGATTGGGCTTGCCCTGCGAATGGTGATCGTGTGGTTGATCTTGCGCTACATCGAGAGTGATGTAGTACGTGGTGTTGTCACCGACGGACAGATGGTTGGGGCTTTACTAGGGTGGTAAAGTTTTGTGATGACAGTTTGACTGATGGTGTCAGCATGGACTGACAAATGAGATTTGGTGACTCCCAACGGGAGCAAATGTAAGGATTTATTGATAATGGAAAGGAACCATCTAGCTGAAGGAGTCAGCTAAATGGTTAGGCGATTTTATCGCGGATCAGGTGATCATTTCCACTCGAGGTGGTCGAGTGTTGTTGCTATTATGACGTATGACTGTGATGGGATGTCTGGGTACAAACGAGGCCGGTGTTGTCCCAGTATGTGGGTGTACAAGTGTACACAGATGTGAGGTCGAATTGTTTTCCACAAGGTGGTTGTGGAATAAGGTGATTGGTAATTTCGAGGACGAAATTCTTTAAGGAGGGAAGGTTGTAACGACCCGTCCCGAATATCGGGATTTAATAATATTTAATTGTGATTTACTAATCTGGGATTAGTTGAGCGATTTCGGACGAATGGTGCAAAATGACCGTTTTGCCCCTAGGCGTGGGCAAAACGTTGACTTTTAATTCGGATGGTCAAATGGACTTTGACCGATGACCGTGACGTAGTTCGGGACGTCACGAGTTCATAGACAGGTGGCATGTTCGATTCCGACGTTCGTGGTGAAAGTTATGATGTACGGAAGTTCAAGGGCGTTTTCGTAATTTGGACGAAATAGGGGCAAATGTTGACTTTTTGACCGGGATGTCCGATGGCCGAGGGCCAAGGACCGTTACGTAGGTTTCGTCGAAGCGAATCCAACGACAGGCGGCACGCCGAAATCGGAGATTCGACGACGAAGTTATGGGTCACGGAAGTTTGGTTTCGTTATGCACGCATTACGAGGCGTGGACACGTGGCGTCTTCTGATTGGCCTGGAATTCTGAGTGGGACACGTGGACCACTAACCTTTAATTATTGGGATCAGATCTGGATTGGTGAGATTGTTTAAATTATAGGATTTAAATAATATAAAGAATTTCCCACTTATTTTCACCTTTTGATCTGGGCCCTTCATCTTTTATGCTGATGCACATCCCCACCGTCCATTTCCTTATTCATCTGATACCTCCCTTCCTCATTTTTCATTCTTCCTCTGCCCGTGAAGAATCGAACACACACTCACACCAGCCCATCTCCTTTGTGCGTGGGAGTGAGACCAGCTGCTGGTATGGGCGGAAAGACGACGGTGGTGAGCTGGGTGACGGAAGGAGACGGCGGAGATGACGGCGGAGGGGAAAACAGAGGGATCCGAAACTCAGGGAATTGGAAGTCGACGGAGACCGGTGTTTTGACCGTACTGGAGGGGTGGACGGAGTTCTGGGATCAAACTGGGCGTTTCGGTGGCCACGGTGGTGACCACGGCGGCGAAGGGAGCCTAAACCCGTGAGTCCGATTCTCGGGTCAAAAATGGCAGGATGGGTTTTACTGTGTTTCGTTCGATCTAGTAACCAGGATGATGACTCAGAGGATGAGACGAGTCTTTTGGGATCGTTTTCATCGAGAATGGTGGTCGGAGCTGAGAGCAGTCGACGGTGGAGTTGGCCGTGAGCTTCTCGATCGGAGAGGTAAGGATCTTGACGTTGTTCCTTGTTTTTGTTTCCACAGAACTCCTAGTTTAACTCAGACGATCTTGTAGGAGGAAACCCTGTCGAAAATGATCAAGGAACGACGGAGAACCGATCGGGTTGGCCCGCGGGTCACGGCGACCCGTTTACCAGTCGTTCGGGTTGAACGACGGTGAACAGTACCCGGCGCGTGGGTTTCACGCGCAGGGAGTTCAACCGGCGCGTGGGGGCGCGTGTGAGGTAATTTTGGGAAACTTCCAACATGACTTTTGTCCTATACGATGTAACGAACATTTTAGCGTTGGTTTCGTGTCGATCGGATTCCGTTTCGTTATTGTTCGGGATGTCCGAAGGTTTTAAATCCAGTTTAAAAATACTTAAAAATTCGGGAAAATTACGAGACTTGAATAGGATGTTAATGATGAGGTTAGTGATCCTCTAAATTGATTTGAACAGGATTGGGAGTCCCGGTGATAGTGAGGTGGCCCGGGAAGGCCTATGGCACGCGTATCGAGGCGCTCGGTTAAACGGTCTGTGAGTGGACATTGGTTTCATAAATTCGATGCATGCATAACTGTTTTATGATTGTTATAATTATGATTAAATGATTTACTTTGGATATCGGTGAATTTTAAATGATTTCACGTATTTCGAGGTAAATTACGTATTTGCACGAAAACCGAGGTTTTCTGGATTTGCACCGATTTCCATAAATGTGGTTGGATATGATTTCATGAAACAGTTACGAACTTAAATAATGTAAAATCGGGCCAGGGGCCTAGTTGAACTATGAAATCGGGCCAGGGGCCCAGTTAACATGTGGATCGGGCCAGGGGCCCAGTTAACTTGTGAAATCGGGCCAGGGGCCCAGTTGACTTCTACATGTGTTTGCGGGTCGGGGACCCTAAAATGGAATTGAATAAATGTTTCCTGGTTTACATTTTATATATGTTCACATGCTGGAATCTATAAATGGTTTTGATGATATTTCGGTTATGGCACGTTTCACGGTATTTGGGCATGAGACCCGTTTGATGAAACGTAACGAATGGTTCGGATTTTATCTATGTATACCTATATGTTTTGCATGTGGATATCGATAAAATGTATTTAGTACTGCACTGTATAGATCCTTCCATATTATATTGTCTCCTCCAGCGAGGTACCCCGGAGAGGTCACGGGCGTCTAGTACGTCCAGCGTCTATGACGCTAAGCATCAGGTGATGCTGCATCAGGTGATGCTGTACCCGAACGGGGTTCGGGGATTTAACTCGGAAAATTGAGACCCGAGTGGCACGCGTAGCCTTGTGATTGTGACCTTATTGACGTCAGGGACGTCAGACATCAGGGATGTCGGATTGGAGTGTATAGTGCAGTGGCTAAAATAATGGTTATGGTTTATATGCCTTATGGTTCATATTACTGGATTTATGAAATAACTCTTGGATTTACTTTTGGAAATTGAAACTATGCTTTGGTTTCCGGGCTAAGGCCCTAATGGTTATTTCTAAATAATTATGGAATTATTGGTTTTGGTGCATGCATATGATTTTACTGAGGGGCATAAATGTCTTATAAATGTTTTAAACAGACTTGTTTATTTTCGTCCACTCACAGCTTTTGTTTTCAATGCCCTTCAGGTTGATTCCGGATACGACTGCAGCAGAGACTTGAGTATCGCACACCTCCTCCATTGATCCTTACGCACTCTGGAAGCCCGTTTGGGCAATGGCAATCGATTATCCCTTGTCTGGCGCCTCTTGTCAGACGGGAGCACGTCACATTCCATGGTAATCCCGGGGGGATTGGGATGGGTCGTGTCACTATCTAGATGATCGCGAACACGTCACCGATCGACCTCAGAGACTAACATCTGCACTCCTAAGTCGAGCCTCCCTCGGTCATTGATTCCCGTGGCTGCTCGAAATCGGGTAGTGCATCATGACATCTCCGGAAGGAAGACATCTGCAGTACGGAGGCGAGCGTCATATCATTCGGGACTCACCCGAATGCCATCGTCAATAGGGCCTCAAGCACGGAACATCACCAAATGGGTCACAGCCCGAAATATCACCAATTGGGTTATCGGTCGAAAATCCTGTGTCCAACGACACTTCATATCCCAAGATTCCTTGAATCCTATAAAATCCATAAATGGGTCTCATGCCCGAAATATCTTTCGTAAAAATCATAACTGGGTCACATCCCGACTTATCTCGAGTATAGTCAAACCTCAAATCAATTGGGTCACATACCCGAAAGATATTTCCAAATCCGAAAACCATTTCTCATTCCCAAAACACTATCACATCATCATTCAACTAAGACTTGTGCCTGAATCTCGATTTCATGCATCTCCGTGAAATTCGCCAAAATCGTAACTTAGTTCCTCAGTTTCATGCATGCACTCATGGCATTTCAAAATATGTTCATAAACACATATAAAACATTTATGCATGCATTATATTCATAAAACAAAGTCCACTCACAGACCGTCCATGCAGCGCCTCGATACGCATGCTATAAGCCTCTCCGGGCTAATCCGACCTCTTCAGGTCATCCAGACCTGTCCAAAACATACTCAAAGGTTACTATCAACCTAGACAAGTCCTAAACAAGAACCCCCAACATTCCCGGAAGAGTCAACGTGTTCCGGACACACTTCCCTATGCTTTAAACCTCAATTTGACCAACCAAACGATCTCCGATCGACTCGAAACCACCACCATTGGATTCGTATCGTCAAAATCTTTAACATGGTCCTGGTCCTACCTCAAAATACATGCCTAGAAAGCCCTAACACGCTGGTCATAGTGGTTGGTCAACGTTGACCAAAAAGTCAACACTAACGTCAGCAAGGTCAACGCTGACATCAGCAGTGACGTCACCAATGACATCTGACACTGACACGTGTCAGTCTGACATGTCATACTTGACATGATGACATCATCATCACCCCTATCCTCTGTCCCGGTCGACCTATTTCCCTGAACCGGGTCGCGTAGACCCACGACCCTCACCCCGGTTCGTTCTTCCAACTCCGGCCACCAAAAGGATCTATGCAATTAAAACGATGAAAAACACCCTAAAATTACCTGTTGCAATCACTGATGAAAATATCGCCGGAATCGGCGATATATCGCTAATTCCGGCCACCGGCAGATACATAGGGGGTGAACATATTTCTTCCACCAAAATCGTCGATATCGAACAATATCGGCGAATATCGCCGATATTCGCCGATATCGTTTGATATCGATGATTTTGGACCGAATTAGCAAACAACCGAATAAGCAAATGAAAATCGAAAGGAAACCACCGAACTAAAGCATACAAATGAAGAGCACAGGTTGAACAGAGAATCGACTTTCCAATCGTCCAATCATTCAAACATTCACGGACTCATCCAATAATTCAAACAATTTTCACATTCACGGACGAACAATTGGGAAGAAAACAAAAAAAAAAGGAATTCACGGACTCACCTCGGTCGATTTGGGGCAGAGCATAAAAGGAATTCACGGACTCACCTCAGGAAACCACTTCTGCTCGAACTCGAAGTCTCGAACGGCCGAATTCGAACCACCTCTCGTGAGTCGTCACCACCGTCGCCAGGGATCTCGAACGGTCGAACATCCCTCGAAGGCTCGAACCATGTCTGGCCTCGTCTCGTTTCGTCCCGTCCTCCGTCGCTCGAACCTCCATCGAAGTCGCCCCTCACGCCGCCCCTGACCCTCACGGCCTCACCCTCACGCCGCCCCTGAATCTCACTCACGGCCCGCACCCACACCGCCTCACGATCGATCGATTTCCCCAAAGCTCTCGACTGCGACTTCGAGACAGACTTAGAGCCATTCGTTGAGTAAATAAGAAATGGAACGAAACGATGCGTTTCGTTTCATTTCATTTCTTTAATTTTTTTTAATTACATATATTATTAAATTATTTGTCAAATATGTATTTAAATAATTATTTGGGTATAAATATTTGTCAAATAAATACTTATTTGGTATAAATATCATTTTTAATTACATATATAATTTATTATTTGGTATAAATATTTGTCAAATAAATAATTATTTAAATTATATCTTAAATATTGTCAAATTCATATATTCATATATTTGGTATTAGGTAAACAATATGCCATAAAAGTTTTTTTTTAAAAAAAATTCAAAATTTATTATTAGGTAAATAATATGGTTTAATTCATATATTTGGTAATATATTTGGTAATCATTTATTAGTAAAATATGTTTTAGTAATGTATGTGCTAATATAAAATATTGTTTAATTCATATATTTGGTAATCATTTATTAATAATAAATTGATCATTTATTACTAAAACTATGTTTTAGTAATGTATATTTTAATATAAAATATGAGGTAATTCATATATTTGGTAATATTTGTTTTAATTTTTAATATATGTTTTATTTTAGAATATATATTAAAATTATGAATATATTTGTTTTTGCTTCTTAATTTTTTATCATCAAAGTCTAACTTAGAATATATGTTCTAATTGATCAAATTTTATTATTATTTGTATATAATATGGCTTAATTCATATATTTGGTAATCATTTATTAATAATAAATTGATCATTTATTACTAAAAATATGTTTTAGTATATGTTTTAGTAATGTATATTTTAATATAAAATATGAGGTAATTCATATATTTGGTAATATTTTTTTTAATTTTTAATATATGTTTTATTTTAGAATATATATTAAAATTATGAATATATTTGTTTTTGCTTCTTAATTTTTTATCATCAAAGTCTAACTTAGAATATATGTTCTAATTGATCAAATTTTATTATTATTTGTATATAATATGGCTTAATTCATATATTTGGTAATATTTTGTAATATATTTGGTAATCATTTATTAATAATAAATGGATCATTTATTACTAAAAATATGTTTTAGTAATGTATATTTTAATATAAAATATGAGGTAATTCATATATTTGGTAATATTTGTTTTAATTTTTAATATATGTTTTATTTTAGAATATATAGTAAAATTATGAATATATGTGTTTTTGCTCCTTAATTTTTAACTTAGAATATATGTTCTAATTGAAATAATTTTATTATTATTTGTGTTTTTGTTATTATTAATTGTCATTATCAAATTCTAAGTATTTTTCATGCAAATAATATGGCTTAATTCATATATTTGGTAATAATTTATTATTAATAAGTTTATCATTTATTACTAAAATATATTTTAGTAATGTATGTTTTAATATGAAATATGGGATAATTCATATATTTGGTAATATTTGTTTTAATTTATAATATATGTTTTATTTTAGAATATATATTAAAATTATGAATATATGTGTGTTTGTTCCTTAATTTTTTTATCATCATCAAAGTCTAACTTAGAATATATGTTCTAATTGAAATAATTTTATTATTATTTGTATTTTCATTATTATTATTATTTGTCATTATCAAATTCTCATTATTTTTCATGTATCTTAGATTTCATAAAATGGCTAGTGGAAGTGCAAGTGATAGCCGCCCAAGACCTGGACGAGTTGGCCCAGCATGGAAATATGTCATTGCAATTCCTGGAAATAAAAACGGTGCCATATGTTCGTTTTGTCAACATCAGTTTCGGAGTGGAGGTATAACGCGATTAAAGTTTCATTTAGCAGGTTTTGATCCGAAAAAAAATGTTCAAAAATGCAAAGACGTACCTAAAGCTATTAGGGATGAAGTCAAAGCATGGATCAAAAGTAAAGATACTGCTAAACAGACTAAGAATATGATTGGGGAGAATATACGAGCTGGCTTGAGAGGAGATCCATTGGACACTCAACAGAGCATTCAGATTAACGATAGCGATGATGAAGAGGATGATGATGGATTCGCTTATCCACCAGATGTGCATAGATCTGAGAGAGCAGCATATCGCTTTGCTGTAAATGCATCGAGAGATGAGGCACGATGAAGTGTCTATAATTATGGAGTTGGGTCCATGCGTGGTGGTCAAGGAGGCAGTAGCAGTCGTCAACCACCGCAACAGATGCGTCGATCACAAAGTTTGCGTGATCCATTTTCAATTCCTCCCGAACCAAAACTCTACAAAACTGCACGAAGTCAACAGAAGAATGTAAAATCGATGTGGAAAGGGACGAAAGAGAAGTTGGGTCGATACATAAGCAAATTTTTTATATATGAAGGCGTGGCTCCAAATAAAGCCAACTCTCATCATTTTAAGAATATGATCATTGAAGCCCAACGAGCAGGTATTTAATAAATTTATTTATTTATGATACATGTTTATTTAGCTTATGAAATAGCATTAAATGGTAACTTATGTTTTGGTTTGCAGGTGAAGCCGTGTCCACTCCTTCTCCATATGAACTGAAAAATAAATATCTTCCTATGGAGTATGACGAAATGACAGCGTATGTGGAGCAACAAAAGCGACACTGGGAAACTTATGGATGTACCATAATGTGCGATGGTTGGACCGGTCCAACGAAGTTATCCATAATTAACTTCATGGTATATAGTAAGGGTTCAACTGTATTTCTCAGGTCAGTTGATTCTTCCAAATTTCATAAAGACTATGTGTACATAGGAAATTTGTTGAAGGAAGTTGTTCAGGAGGTTGGAGTACAAAATGTTGTACAGATCGTTACTGATAATGGGTCGAACTTCAAAAAGGTTGGAAAAGAACTGATGAAGACTTATCCGATCTATTGGACTCCTTGTGCAGCCCATTGTATCGACCTAATATTTGAAGATATTGGGAAGAATGAGACAATGGCGCTCATCATAAAAAATGCTAGGCAGGTAACTAACTACATTTATAATCATCTATGGTTACTTGCTCAGATGCATGAATTCTGTCAAGGAGACTTGGTTCGTCCTGGTGCAACTCGGTTCGCAACCAACTATATTTGTATAAACAGTATAGTTAAGCATAAAGTTGGCCTTAGAAGGTTGTTTACCAGTGATCAATGGCATGGTAGCCCATTGAGTAGGAAAGTGGAAGGCAAGAGGGTTGAGGCTCATATCCTCGACCAAAGATTCTGGGAGTCCTTGGAGATGATGCAATCAATATATGAACCATTATATTGCATCCTCCGAATTGTTGATACAGAGGTAGTCCCAACCATGCCAATCCTGTATGATATGTTCAATCGAATGAAAGAAAAGATAACCCGTCTTAAAGGGAAGAAGTGGGTCCTTAAAATCATACAGGAGCGATGGGAAAAAACATTAGTGCATCCCTTACATGCCGCTGGTATATTTCTATCTTATTGAACTTGTTAATATTTTATATTATTGTTGTTTACTAAGCAAAGTGCATTCATGATTTGCAGCTTATTACTTGAATCCTCGATATCAATATCAAGCAGGTGTTGGGCATGACTCCTTCCTTGTCCAATCAGTTCAACAAGTATTCCTCAAACTGAATCCAAATGGACAAGTGGGTTTACAAAATTTTGGAGTAGACGTAAGTTCACTACCATATATGAACCTTGATGAGTTATTTTGAATCTTGATGAGTTATTTCGAATCTGTACATCTATGGCATTATATTAACATCAGCCTTAATGTGTTGATCAAATTTAGAGATGGTTGGAAAACATTTCGTTCACCTATGGCTGTACAATCACGAACGAAAATGCCCCCAGGTATATTACTTGCATTTAACTTGATATTCTATGACTTAGCACTTTATAATGCCTCTTACATTAAACTTGATATTGACAGCTGAGTGGTGGGAACTATATGGCCAAGCTTCTCCCAGCTTGCAACAAATTGCTGTTCGTATATTATCACAAACGGCATCATCTTCGGCATGTGAGAGAAATTGGAGTACATTTTCTTTAATTCATACAAAGCAAAGAAATCGTCTCGCATATTCTAAGTTAGAACAACTTGTTTTCTGTTATTACAACATGAAACTCAAGTTAAGAGATGAAGAAGCCGAAGCCGGTAAAGTTGTGGAAGAAGACTACGTTGACCTGTTGGAAATTGCAGGTCAACATGTGGAAGGTAATGAGGCTGATCCACTTCAAGCATGGATTATGCCAGCTCACTTGGATGATGATAGTGGAAGGCCTGACCCTCGAGTAGCACATCTTGCTAGTGAACACGGTGTTAATATCGATAGAGTGCTATCCGAAGAAGTGGGAAGTGATGACGTAGGAAGTGAGCGGTCAATGTCTTCATGGGAGAGATCAATGCTTGGTTCTACCGGTAGACGTGACTTACGAGCTGATGCTACTAGTAAGGGACTTCATCAAAATAAATCTCCAGATGATGATGATGATGATGATGATGATGATGGAGATGATGTTGAGACAAACGATGAAGACAAGGATGACGGAGGGGATGATGACGGGGGAAATGAACATGTAACCGATACATATGCACCCTTGAGCCCATTTACTGAAGAGGCGGATTTCACTCATGCCACACAAGATTATGATCATGGGTGTAGAAAAGGAGGAATAGGAATCGGTGGTGTCGGAAAAGATTACACTCGGACACGAAACATATATGAAGGTTATGGAAACCCATCTTCTGAGGATTCCATGGCAATTAGTTTTGAGTCAATGAGTTTAGGCACCGATCCTAGTAACAACTCAAATGATCCATATGCTTATGGTCCATATCTTCACCCCCTGTTAGACAACCATCTCCCTCAAATGTCACATGAAGATTATGGAGAAGTTAGTTGGGTAAATCCGAACTACCCTATCTATGGAGGAAAAGTAGGCCATTCAAATGAGATATACGAATACTATGTCCAACAATAAATTTCCTTTTGGTCAAATAACATCAGTTGGCAAAACTTTTGTGTCTTAGTAGATCAAGAGATTCAAGACCAATCTAATTTTCAAGCTGGTCGACACTCTACTTGTTTTTGATCAAGTTCAATGTGTACAATATTGTTAATGCAATATTATCAATGAAATTATGTTTTAATTTAAGTTTATCTTTAAGATTTTATACTGTTAGTGGTCGGCAGATCTATATTCTATCATATGATTCATCATATATTTATCATATCAAAGTCATTTTATAGTTTTTATTAGTCCTATATAACCATTATTGGGTACTTAAGTGTTTGCCAAAGTTTCATTCCAAATTTCCGTCATTTGGACCCAATTTCCGTCATTTTTGTTGACCGTAAACGATATCGATATCGATATGCCCACGATTTTAGCCCCACAAGACTCGTACAACCCTCACAAGCACAACCCAAACATTAGAAACAGCCCCCAACGTCCAAACCAAGATTTTTGAATTTTAATTTAAAACCAGGTTTCGGGTGTACCTTTCCTCCGCCGTCCACGGCGGTCCTGCCACTTCCTTGTCGTCCCCTGATCA
Organism: Prinsepia uniflora; assembly: GCA_032719365.1. Taxonomy (NCBI): domain Eukaryota; kingdom Viridiplantae; phylum Streptophyta; class Magnoliopsida; order Rosales; family Rosaceae; genus Prinsepia; species Prinsepia uniflora. Next base: position 13,537,833 of record CM064873.1, on the reverse strand, counting down.
CTCCGCCATCCCCTGTCACTCTCTCAGGCAGCCCAGCTGCTGGTTTCAATTGAAGGAAATGGGGAGGGGATAGGTTTGTGGGTTACAGGTTCGAATGAAGGAATGAAGAAGATGGTGTGCATGTATGTATGTTGGGGAAGCAATGGATGATTGACATTTGTCACTCATCCATTGGGCCTGAAACAAAATATATGGGCCCCACTAATAGAAAAAAGTCAACTTGCCTCGTAAAACATGTAATAGTTCTCCAAACCTTCCGTCACTCGTATCTTTCCCGTCGAATGTCCGATTTTGACGTGCCGCTTGTCTACGGACTCATATCGACTCGATCTACTTAATAGTCCTCGGTCCTTGCAATGGACCTCCAGGTCAAAAGTCAAAATTTTACCCTTGTCTAGGGGTAAAATCATAATTTTACCTTGAATGTCCGATAATCCTCGGCTAATGCCCGATTAGCCTCACTAATGCTCGATTAAATCTTAATTAATCCCGAAAATTTGGGACAAGTCGTTGCATCTTAGTTAATGAAAACTTTGAAATTACATTCATGTCCCCGAAGTCTATAGTGTCCCTATAGTCTAATAATGTTCTCATAGTCAGATGACGTCTTCGTAATCAGGTAGTATCATCTTAGTCAATTTCTAAATTTCCATCAACTATGATTATAGTATGATAGTATCCCTATAATATAGTAGTATTCTTATAGTCTGGTAATGTTCTCATAATTTGATAATGTCGTTGAACCCAGATAATAACTAATTTCATATCATATATGCATATTTGAAAATGGGATTAGCCTCACTAATGCTCGATTAAATCTTAATTAATCCCGAAAATTTGGGACGAGTCGTTGCATCTTAGTTAATGAAAACTTTGAAATTACATTCATGTCCCCGAAGTCTATAGTGTCCCTATAGTCTAATAATGTTCTCATAGTCAGATGGCGTCTTCGTAATCAGGTAGTATCATCTTAGTCAATTTCTAAATTTCCATCAACTATGATTAATAGTATGATAGTATCCCTATAATATAGTAGTATTCTTATAGTCTGGTAATGTTCTCATAATTTGATAATGTCGTTGAACCCAGATAATAACTAATTTCATATCATATATGCATATTTGAAAATGGTTTTTATGGCCTTCAATCTATCATTATCTTCCCAATTTTACACTTGTAAATTCATCTTCCTCACTTCTACTTGATCCAAAAATGGATCTAACGAAGATTTGTCTTGATAGACGCTGGAAACCTTATTCTGTTTGCAGGGATGACCTGCGAAAAGGTAAGCGTACTTGATACCGGTGGAGTGACATCCTAGTGGACTCTGATGCTTAAGTCAGAAAAGCAGATGGAGAACAAACACAGTGTCAAGACCCGTCCCAATCCCCCAGGATTATCGTGGAACGTTCTTGCTCCCATCTGACATCGCGTGTAAGACCAGGGATAAACCCGACCCCCGCTCGGGGCTAACCAGAGTACGCCGGAATCGGTGGTGGCATGTGATGTCTCGATGTCTGCTACAGTCCGCATCCGCGATCAACCTGAAGGGTATTAAAATCATAAAAGCTGTGAGTGGACAAAATAATCAATTTTATTTTAAAACTTTTCAACAAAAATCAATTACACCCTTCACGTAAAAGCATGCATGCATCATAAAACTACTTTATTTCAAATCCTTTCTCGGAAGCAAGACGTATTGCTTCCCAAATCAAAACACAGTGAAAACTGCTTCTCAATCGAAGCCAACATTTCAGTAGGGTCTCAGTCCCAAAACTCAATCAAAGAAAACCAGTACGGGTCTTAGCAAAAAATCATAAAACACGTGGGAACACATCTCATCCTTATTTCAGTGTCGCCGTGAACACATCACTCATCGCGACCATCTCTAGATCGTCGGGAACGCATCACCGATCAATTTCGTCACTGCGCACATAGCACTCGTCGAGATCATCTCTAGATCGTCGGGAACACATCACTGATCGATCTGGTCGCTGCACACATAACACTCTTCACGATGATCTCTAGATCATCGGGAACACATCGTCTATCGATCTCGTCACCGTGCACACAACACTCGTTGCGACCATCTCGAGATCATAGATAACACATCACCAATCGATCTCGTCGCCATGCACATAACACTCGTCGCGACTACGACTCTGACCCTAAAGTCATCAATAAGGCCATACGCCCGAAATACCACCAAATGGGTCATAGCCTAAAAACCAATGTCCAACGACACTTCATATTCCAAGATTCCTCGAATCCTATCAAATCCACAACTGGGTCTCATGCTCGAAATACCTTTCGTAAAGCTCATAACTAAGTCTCTGCTCGGCTTATCTCGCGTTTGACTGTACTCTAAGTCAAACCTTAAATCAACTGGGCCATATGCCCGAAAGATATTTCGAAAGTTGAAAACCAGTTCTCATCTCCAAAATACTTTTAAAACATAGTTCAACTGGGACTCATGCCAGAATCTCGATTTCAAGCATCTCCATGAAATCCCCAAAAACCGTAAATCAGGTCCTTGGTTTCATGCCTCTCCGTGAAACCTTCGGAATCACATATAACTCATGCACGTAGTATACTTAGTCGAAGCCCAAACAACAGATAAAATAGAAATCTCGAATTACGTGCACTAACGCATTTTCCTCCGAAAATGCCCAACAATTCATATTTAAATCATATGCACTCATGGCATCTCAAGACATGTTCATAAGTACATATAAAACATTTATTCATGCATTATATTAGAAAGTAAGGTCTAATCACAGATTGTCCATGCTGCGTCTCGATACGCGCACCATACGCCTCTCTGGGCCAATCACCATCACCGGAACTCCCAAACCTGTCCAAATCATACTAGAGAGTTACTAACTACTTCAATAACCTTCCATTAAATCCCCGTAAATTTCCAGAATTTTTAAACGTATTTAAACTTGATCCTAAACCTTCGAACATCCCGAACTATATCGAATGATGTCTGATCGACTCGAAACTTGTCCCAAAATGTTCGTTACATCGAATAGATGATTTCACATGTTGAACACTTCCCCAAAAACACCGACACGCGTCGCCCAAAGGCGCTGCGCGTGGGCTTCACGCGCTTGCTAGAGGACCGCCTTTTTCCTCGCGCAGACCATTCCAGACCGATCCACTGGTCCGGCTGGTCCAACTGAACCAGCGTGCGGTGTTCACCCCCATATCTTCCTATTTTTTCGTCCTTTTTCTTCCTTATTTCCACCAATCATCTCTAATCTATCCTAGGAGTTGTTTTATGCGATTAAATCCATGAAAACAATCCTAAAACTCATTGGTTCAATAATCCATTTTAAGCCCAAAGTTCCATTCCATGTTCTGGGCATATCTAGGGACCAGAACTTCATCCTAATAATCCCATTTAGTTTCTAGGAAACTTAAAAACACATTTGGAGGTTTGATTCGAGCTTACCTAGCCGAAAACCGAATTCGGTGGCCAACCACCGAAAATCCTCACGGCCTTCGGTCTAGCTGCTCAGTCGTCCTCAACGACCGTTCCTGATTCCTCTCGACTCGTACAACCCCCACAACCATCATCCAATCATTAGAACAACCCTTAAACGTCCAAAACACAATTTCAAAATTTGAAATGAAAATGGGGGGTGTTCGGGTTACCTTTGCCGTGAACTCCACCGCCGCCTACGGCGGTCCCGCTGCCTACGGCGGTCCTGCAGCCTACGACCGTCTCTCTTAGTCCATCACTCACCCTCAACTCCTCTCTTGGCCTCACATAGATTCAAATGGGGGGAGGAGTTTGGTTTTGGGTTCATTGGGCTAGGATGATCGCATGGGAAGAAGGGAAAACAGATGTATGTATCTGTGTAATGGGAGCAATGGATGAGTGAAACTTGTCACTCATCCATTGGGCCTGCAACAAATATCTGGGCCCATATGAGGAAAAATGCCACCTCACCTCTTAATTCGTGCAATAGTACTTTAGACCTTCCTTGTAATGACTCGTCCCTGATTTGAAGGATTAATTAAGACTAATTATGGATTAGTGAGGCTAATTGGGGATTAGCTGAGGATTATCGGACGTTCGGGACGAAATTACGATTTTGCCCCTAAATGAGGGTAAAAAGTTAACTTTTGACCCAGGAGGCCCGATGCCCAAGGGTCGAGGACCGTTACGTAGATCGGGTCGATATGAGTTCGTAGACAGGCAGCACGTCAAAATCGGATGTTTGACGGGAAAGTTACGGGTCACAGAAAGTTTGAGGAATTATTTACATCGACACGTTTTACGAGGCAATTGACTTTGTTTTGTCTGATGTGGACCCAGATATTTTCTCAGGCCCAATGGATGAGTGACAAGTGTCACCCATCCATTGCCCACAGACACACATACATGCACATTCCTTCATCATCTGTTCCATTCGTTCAAATTAACCTGAAACCCATAAACCGTGTAACCCCATCCCTCACAAACGCCATCAACCTCACCTGATGACCATGAACCGTGAATGAAAAAGGGAGAAGAAGTCGAGATGAGATGGACGGTGGCGAGATCGGGGATGTCGTGCACGGTGGCCGGGAAACCACTTACGATTCAAAGTTTTGGATTTTTGGTTTTATACATTGAAGGCTATTTCTAATGATTTGATGATGTTTGGGAGGTTTGTACGATCGTGTAAGGACGATTTTAGACAGAGGAGGACGGCTGTGCAACCTAGATAGAGGCTGGGAAAACATGGTCGTGAAGTTCGATTCCAACATGTATCCTCTAGTCAATTTTACATGTTTTTGAATCCATAGATCGGTAGGAAATGATGAGACTAGGAGGTAGGAATTGGAATGGATGAAAAATGATGAAAATGAGGGAGTTATGGGGTGAACCGATTTCGCTGATTCGGGTGGACCGGAGTTGCAGAGACCGATCTGAACCGGCTGGTCTGCAAAATTTTGAAGATGAAGTCCCTGGGCGCGTGAGCTCCACGCGCAGCGCCTTTGAGCGGCGCGTGGGGGCGCGTGAGGGTGTTTTTGGGGATGATTTCAACATATGAAATCATCCTTTCAATGTAACGAACATTTTGGGACTGGTTTCGAGTAGATCGGACATCGTTTCGATATAGTTCGGGATGTCCGAAGGTTTAAAGGCTAGTTTAAATATATTTAAAAATTGGGGGAAAATTACGGGGATTTAATGGAAGGTTATTGGAAGTGTTAGTGACCTTAAAATGTGATATGGACAGGTCTAGGAGTTCCGGAGATGGTGATTAGCCCGTGAAGGCTTATGGCGCGCGTATCGAGGCGCAGCTTGGACGGTCTGTGAATGGACCTTATTTTATGAATCGATGCATGCATAAATTTTTTATATGTGTTTATAAGCATGATTTAAGATGCCATGAGTGCATATGTTTGTGGTATTTGTTATTTACGTATTTGCACGTATTTCGAGATTTAGAGTTTTAAATGGTGCTTATACGTGCTAGTATTTCTATGATGGTTTAATGGAAAGGTTTTGGAATTAGAAATATAGAATCTGGCATGAGACCCATTTGATTAGAAACCATCAGACTTGGAGTCCATTTGATTTAATGAGAAATCGAGCTGGAGGCCCAATTGATTATAGTATCAAGCTTGAGGCCCAATTGATTTGTAATATCGGGCTTGAGGCCCCATTGATTCATGGTATCGGGCTTGAGCCTCAGTTAGTTGTGATATCGGGCTTGAGGCCCAGTTGATTGTAAAATCGGGCTTGAGGCCCAGTTGAATTGAGATATCGGGCTTGAGTCCCAGTTGTGGTTCATGAAATGAGAATTCGAGTTTAAGACCCTATTGAGATATGAATTTGGGCGTGAGTCCTTGTGAGATTTGGATTTGAATCGGATTCGAGGAATCCTGTTTAGATGTTCGGGTATGAGACCCAGTTGAATTGTGATTTGAAAGAAAGTATTTGAATATGTATATACTCTCCCGTATGAATAGTCTTCTCCAGACGTCGATGATCCTGGAGTGTCACGATCCACTGTCTGAGATGAGTGACTCCAAGAGGGAGCACATGCTTAGGAGTGAGAGATATCATATGGTTTTGGACAGGGTCCGGTGACAGGTCTTCCCAGATGTCGTAGATCCTAGGAGTAGTCTCGGAAATGAGACCCGAGTAGTATGCATACTTTAGATATATCGTGACGAGTTCTTGATTGGGCATATGAGATGCCGAGGATGGGTTATATATATATATGTATGTATGTATGAGGTTTTACGGAGATCGGTTTTGGTCTGAGACCCACGTATACTGGATTTGGGCTGAGACCCACGTGACTTGATGATACGACCCACCCCCAATCCCCCGGGATTAAGGGCTCAGTCATGCTCCCGTCTAACTTACGCGTGACACGAAGGCTAAACCGACGTTCAACCTCCTTGTGACACGTAAGCCGGACAAGGGATTCCCAAAATGAATCATCCACAAGTACTAGACTTCCCAGAGCGCGCAGAATCTACTAAGGATTGCGTGTGTGATGTCTTCGTCTCTCTCTACCAACAGCCTGCACAGCAACAACCTGGAGGGTATCAAAAACATAAAAGACTGTGAGTGGAAAAAAAAATAATGTGTTCTGAAAACAGGTTGTAGAAAAGTACATTTATACCCTCCACGCAAAACCAATGCATGCATATGAAAACCAATTCACAAAACCGTTTCATATCTAAAAACCATCAATGAAAACCAGAATCGTTTCTTTTCATCAAATCCGCAATTCAAATCCAGGGCCTCAACCCAAAATCATAAATCCTTACCAAGGTACGGGAACTCGGCCTAAAATCCATCAAATCCAAATCATCTGGGCCGTTGCCCAAAACATCTGAAAACCAGTGAAAAACCAGTGAAAAACATCAATCTCAAGTTGCTGGATCTCAAGTGCGCCCAAGTATTTAAACTCAAAACCATGCGCATAAGCAGGCCTTCCCGGGATATCAACGAGTCTTTAAACTCAAAACACAATCAACAGGCCTCAGGGGATATCACAATAACCGAGTCTTTAAACTCAAAACATACCGAGTCTTTAAACTCAAAACATACCGAGTTTTTAAACTCAAAACATATCAATCCAGGGCCCTCCCCCGTCAATCAACCGAGTCTTTAAACTCAAAATCAGATCCAGCCGTTTTCTTTTTCTGGGTCTTTAAACCTAAAACCATTTCTCAACGGGTCTTTAAACCCAAAACCAAGTGAAAACCACAGAAAATCCATATTTGAATTCGCAATAATGATTCCGTAAACCGGCATCCGGAACCACCATCCCGAACCCAAATTCAGAATTTCTCTTTCAAGTCTCAAAATCGAATCTGAATCACTTCCGAAATTCAAGTTCCAAAACCGAAATCTCGTGAACAAGGCTTCAAGCCCGAAATCACTTTTCCAAAATCCATCATAAATCATTGAAATCAAATCATATTTAAAATCCCAAAATTAAATCATCAAAACTATTGGTCAAATCACATCATAAATCGTAAACTCGTAAAACGTGCAAATACGTAATTTATCTCGAAATACGTGTAAAATCGTAAATCATCAAGATCATAATATAAACATACAAATCATGTATAGCAAACATAGAAAAACATATATGCATGCATCATAAGTTAGAAAGCAAAGTCCACTCACAGACCATTAGCGTCGCCGCCTCGAAACGCGCGTAATTACTCTTTCCCGGCTAATCCGTTATCACCGGCTTCCCCGAACCTGTCCAAATCCCATAATAAGGTCACTAATTACTTCATTAAGCTTCTACTAAAACCTCGTAATTTTTCCGAATTTTTAACTATTTTTAAACGAGCCCTAAAACCTTCAGACATCCCGAAACATATCGAGACGATGTCCGATCGACTGAAAACCAGTGCCAAAATGTTCGTTACATCAAATATTTTAAAAGTCGTGTTGGATACTTCCCCAAAAGGCACGTCATGCGCTCTCACTCGCCTCCCCAAGGGGCTGCGCGTGGGAGCCACACGCTGGCACTATTCATTATCTTCAACCCGTGATCAACCGGTTCAGACCGATCCAACAGTACGGTCAGTTCAACTGAACCGGCGTGGCCGGTTCGAGTCAATTCCTCCATTATTTTCAACCCGTTTTTAGTCCAATTTACTCCTAACTCAACGTTAAACCATGCCCTAATGATCTAAGACCTCAAAACATTCTAAATCAAACCAAAAACTTACCTTATTGTATAATGAGTATGATGAGTAAACCAGCCCTCTTTGTTTCCGGCCACCTTAGCCCGCCGTTGGTCTCAAACCATACTCAAAACCTTAAAACAACCTTCAAAGATCCAATCCAAACATTCAAACCAATCCACAAATCCTAAAAGCCAATATCCAAGTTTGAACCTGAATACGTACCTGTTCATGGTGGTGCTGACCACCGTCCACGGTGACCTTGCTTCCTGTCCCTATCAGCTTGTCAAAACGTCCAAAACCTCCTCCTAGTAATGAATACGATCAACAATCATTACAGCCAAAGTTGTCATACTTACAGCAAAACAGGACAGACGTGGTTCTTTCCCTTACTCTCACCGCCGTACACGGCGACCTTTCATAGCAGCACCACCACCCTCCTCATTGTTGTTCTTCCTTTTTTTTCCTTCACCAGGTATCCTCAATCGATGAAGAATCAAGGGTAATGGTTTCACGTTTCCCTTGCTCTGTTTCACGGGTTCAGAGCCACCATCCGTGACGGCTCAACACAGTGGCCCACTCTACTCCTCCTCTCTAGTATTTCTGTTTCCCATGTTCCTCACACTACAATCATACAATAGTTCACTCTGATTTTCACCCAATCACACACACACACACACAACATTGGGCTCTTCTCTCTCGACTAAGAAAAAATGCACGACTAACATTCCCTTCTGCCCTGTTTTTAATCGATCACATTGTGGGAAAGGGCTGGAACCAACCAGAGAGTGGACAGGTGGCCACATCTCATTGTTCCCAGGTGAAAATATCCAACCACACAGGGACAGATGTCCCCATCCTATTGAACCATTTTCAAAATCAGTCAAAAGACCATTTTACCCTTCACATAGTTAGCCTCATAACGAAACCGTCTGACGGCCGATGACAGCGTGCCGCCTGTCATTGTATTCAGGGGATCGAGACCTACCTAACGGTCCTCGAATTACGTGAAAATTTCATGTCGTTTGAAATGTCAACAAATTCCCTTTTTAACCAAATTACCAAATTACTCTTGAACTTCCGAACATAATAACTTCCTCCTCGGATGTCAGAATCGAACGTACCACCTGTCTATGAACTCGTGACGTCCCGAACTACGTCACAGTCATTGGTCAAAGTCTGGTTGACCGTTCAAACCAAAAGTCAACTGTTCGCCCAATTCCAGAGGCAAAATCGTCATTTCGCACCGTTCGTCCGAAAGTATCCAACTAATCATCGATTAACTTCATTACTCCCTCGTTAACCATTAATCTAATCCCAATTTTTGGGACGGGTCGTTACACTTGATTTGGGCGGAGTCCCTGCGGATTTGGTTTTGAGCTGAGTCCCACATGATTGATTTTGGGTTGAGTTCCCATATAATTTGGTTGACGGTTTTGGGCTAAAGCCCTAATGATTTAAATTAATGAGAAATGATTTTCGAATGCATGCATGCTTTTACGTGAAGGGTATAAATTTCCTTTCGATATGAATGTGTTTTATAAAATTTTTTTTTTTTCACTCACAATTTTTATAGTTTTAATACCCTTCTGGTTGATAGCGGATGCGGGCTGTAGCAGAGATCAAAACATCACATGCCACCACTGATCCTGTCGTACTCTGATAGACCCCGAACGGGTGACAAGTTTATCTCTGGTCTGACATGCAGTGTCAGACGGGAGTAGGCACGTCCCACGATAATCCAGAGGATTCAGGACGGATCCTGTCACACAGTGTATGTAATATGAGGCTTAGTGAATAGTAAATAGTAAGTGTACCTTTATGGGGTAAAATGTCCAGTATTTATAATGGCAGTAAATGGGTCGGAACTCTAATGATGTAAGACCCAAGTGATTTCTTGGATGTCGCCATGGGTCCCAAGATGTCTGATGGATGATAGTGATTTGCTAGAGGGTACATCTGTGTTTTTACTAGGTTAGATGATTACTCGCTGATGCAAACCGTGATGCTCGTGGAGATCGGTCGGCAGTCCTAGATAGAGGTCAACTTGGGTGCCTTGGTCGATAGTCCCCTGTCAGTAGTATAACCGGCTCGGTTGGCGGGCCCAAGATCGGCCAGTCGACAGCTGATTCATATTGGCAGGCGACAGAACAACCAGTCACTGCCCTTTACATCCCTGATGGTTAGTCGGAATTGTATAAACATTCCCCAATTGGTTATTTCCTTTAATTTGTTTAATACCCAACACATAATTAAACAAATTCAACAAGGAAAAAACACCCAAAATAAAGAAATTAGAGACATAGAAAGATGAAGAATGATTGGTTTAAATTCATAATTGTGGCTGATGATGAACGAGAGTGATGAGAAGATGAGAGGAGTGAGAAGATAAGAACGAAATGAAGATGATGAGCTGGTCTAGGTAGCAAGATATGGGAGGAAAAAAATTTCAAGTCACGGTGGGGGAGAGAGATAGAGTGTAACACCCTGGATATTTGAGAAAAGGAAAATTTAGAAAATTAAGTAAAAAAAGACGATTTTGCCTCTAGGAAGTCAAATAGTTGACTTTTTGATATGGACATCTTTTGGGAATTTCCCGAATATCGTCACGTAGATCTTAGTGTCCTGAGTCCGTAGACAAGAAGAATGTTGAAATTAGAGATCGTATTAGTTAGAATCGGGCCAAAAGTAGTCAAGGGGTATTTGGGTAATTTTGCTTGAAAGGGCAAATTAGTAATTTCACATGAAGGATTCTAGGGTCATCTAGAATCTTCCCCTCCCCTTATCAGCAATCTTCCACTGACTTCCCTACTGTGTATAAATGTGTGTTTTTGGCTTTGTGAAGGGCATTTAGTGATTATAAGCTGAAACCATTAAAAAGCTAGAAAATTAGCCTACCGCAAGGGAGTGTGAGAACCAAAGAGATAGAAGGATAAGGGAGAGACCTATGGAAGAAAAAGAAGTGACAAGATGAGGAGAAACTGGGAAAATCTGGGGAAAATGGTGAAGACAAGGAGGAACCCGTGAGGTACCCATGTCGGGTTTCCAATTCAGGACCAGATATCAAGCCAACGTTTGTACCAGTAGGGTCCTGAAGGTCGTGCGAACCCTTTGAGGCAAGAAGGGATGAGATTGGATGTAAAGGAGCTGCTGAACCGAGCTAGGACTCCATGGCCAAAAATTGGGAAGTTCAAAATGGTATTCTGAGGTATGATTTTCTAGTTTTGAAGTCATAGATCAACTTCGGAGGTTTAGTAGGTGATTTTAGACTATTAATTTGTGAAAATGGATAAGAATACTGTGTTTTAGAACTGGGTCGAAGTTGCGGGTCAAACGACCCGAATCCAGGACCCAACCAGAGGTGGACGATGAGCCCTGATGCAGGTATGTGGCCACCACGTGCAGAGAGGCTCCCCGGCGCGTGGCGGCACGTGCGTCGTCTTTTGGCCGTCTGGTCAACACGAATATTTTAGCAAGCATATAACTTTATGAATTTAATGGTATAATTTTCAGACCAATTGGACATCGAATTGTTATGGTATTAAAGTGTAACTTATAGGATTATATTAAAAATTCAAAGTAAAATATGTAAATGCAAGGGTTGATTTTTCTATCGTTTGTTGTGAGTATTTTGAGGAATATATTGAACTTGTGTGGTAGATATTAATTGAATTAGTAGGCAAGTTAAGTATGTGGCCTTAAGTATTTTAAAAATCTAAGATATTGGAATTAATAGTGGAATTAATCAATGAGCAATAAAGAGTAGGAAATTTATGGAAATTACGTGTCTTGACTACGTAGGGATTATAGAAGAGTTGATTTCTCCTTTGCTTTTAGATGGGATGCACATTATTGTGTATAGGTAATTATATCATGATGATGAGAACATGGGTGTGTAACAATATTAGTATCATAACTAAGCTTAAGAGTTTAATAATGTTGAGATTGGTGACATGAGAATGCTATGGTGATATCTATGGTAAATTAATGAAATGGTTTGATGATGCTTGTTAGTGGAATGGTGAAGTGACGAGAAGGACATAACGACAATGGTGCTAGTGTGTTGGGCGTGTACGGTAATCTCGTAAGGTGGACTTAATTTGATTTACTCAACAAGGATTTGAGCCGGGTTAAAATCTATAAGATCCCTTGTCAGATAAGGGGTTGTCAGACGGGAGCAGAACCAGTCCGACTTTCTTGGTATTTAGGGACTGGTCCTGCCATAGAGAGAGAGAGAGAGAGAGAGAGAGAGAGAGAGAGAGAGAGAGAGAGAGAGAGAGAGAGAGAGAGAGAGAGAGAGAGAGAGAAAGAAAGAAAGAGAAAGGGAAAAATAGTGTGCGTTATTATAAGATATTTATAGTGTGTAATTTTGTAAAAAAAAATTTGAAGGCCCCTATTTTTTAAATAAGTTTTTTGTCAAAACCTATTTCCATCAATTTGCTTTATTTTTTTCCTAGCTACCTCTTCGTCTCTCCATCATCTTCAAACTCTTCTTAAAAACGGCGAGGTTTCATCTCAAAATCAATTGACAATGGAGGGAGATGCCCAATATTTTACAAAGTTATACAACTTTCTAATGTGGAACTTTTTTACCTTCACATTCTCACACAACCATGTGTACAACTCAAATTGGGTGACATTGGGTGTACAATGTGGAACACATATAACACCCACATATTCAACTTATATTGCGTGTACAACTCATGACAGGACCCATCCCAATCCCCCCGGGATTAGTGCGGGATGACCCTGCTCCCGTCTGACACGAAGTGTTAGATAAGGGATATTTCCGACCTTTGCCCTCCCGGGCTATCAGAATACGCCAGGATCCGGAGGAGGCATGTGATATCTCGGTCTCTGCTACAGTCCACGTCCGATGTCAACCTAAAGGGCAGTCAAAACATTAAAAACTGTGAGTGGACAAAACAAAGAGTTTATAAAAACATTTCATAAGACATTTGTACCCTCCACTAAAAAGCATGCATGCATTCGAAAACCATTTATCTAAAACAAACCATATGTGGGACTAAGCCCAAAGCAGATATAAACCAAGGTCGAAAGGACCACAATGAAAACGACCATACGGGCCACTGCCCAAATCCATAAGGGACTCGGCCCCAAACCATAAAGAAACCAAGTACACGAGCCACTGCTCAAATCCTGTGCACACCTGTGCACACCACATATCATATATCATATATACATCACATACATATATATAAGTCACACAACCAATCTTGTCATGGTATCCAAAGCTACGCGCGTGCTACCCGGGTCTCAATCCGAGTCATCTCAAAGTCAAGATCAATGTCAGCAGACCACTGACCCTACCCGAGGTAATAGTAATCATAGCCTTCCTGAGAGTAAGGAACCCAACTGGGGGGTGACTCCACTCAGTCGGTGCTCCGTGACTACTCCGGGGTCCACCCAGGCCAACGACCCTCCCCGGAGGAGATAGTAGAAGTAAAGGAAGGTAGATGAACATATATATACATAACATAATATCCATGTCCGGTTCCCCTGAACCGTCATGATCCATAATATCCATAGCCAAGGTAACATGCCGGTTCCCATAAACCGTCATGTACCGTAATAACATAACCAGGTAACATGCCGGTTCCCATAAACCGTCATGTACCGTAATGACCAACAAGGGTTCATGCCGGTTCCCATAAACCGTCATGAACCATGATACCCTATTAAGAGTTCATGCCGGTTCCCATAAACTGTCATGAACCGGGAAATCCATTTAAGGTTCCCTGACCTAAAATCAAAACCGTAAAGTAGCTTGGGTCTCATACCCGAACATAGGACATCAGCTGGGCACCGTGCCCGGAATCTGAGGTTATATTCCCGAGACAAAACCAAATGGGTCTCATACCCGAGTTTATCCTTTTGAAATCCAAATCCAGTTCATTTAAATCAATAAAGAAATACAGACCCGTATAAGCACCGTATAAGGCCGAAACCTCGAAATACGTGCTTATACGTAACCACATAGAAATGCACCCATGGCATCATCAAACATGTATTAAAACATATAACAAACATTTATGCATGCACCAATTTAGAAAACAAGGTCCACTCACAGACCGTCCGAGCTGCCGCCTCGATTTGCGTGCCATACGGCTCCCAGAGCCGATCACCATCACCGGGACTCCCAAACCTGTCCAAATCGTAATAGAAGGTTACTAACTACTTAATTAACCTCCTACCAAAACCCCGTAATTTTCTGATATTTTTACTATTTTTAAAACCGAACCTAAACCTTCCGATGCCCCGAAACATATCGAGACGGTGTCCGATTGACACAAAACCAGTCCCAAAATGTTCGTTACATCGAATAGATGATTTCGTATGTTGGAACCTTCCCCAGATTCCCTGCCATGCGCCCTCACGCGCCGCCTGAAGTGGCTGCGCGTGGGCTTCACGCGCCTGCTACAGTACCTGCTGACGTCAGCATGACGTCATCTGACAGCTGTCAGGTCTAACATGTCAGACTCTGACAGGTGCCACGTGTCATGTTCCCATTGGTCCACGTCACTGTGTTGTCAGTGCCACGTGGCAGTCTGACATGTGCCACGTGTCATCACGGCACTAGTCCACGACTGTGCCACGTGTCAGCCCTTGATTGGGCCACGTCACTGACATGTCAGTGCTGACTGTGCACTGACATGTGACATGTGTCGCACTCCTATTGGCCCATTTTCTGACATGTCAGCTGACATTGTCAGATCTGACAATGCTGACGTCATCCCTAACATGATGACGTCAGCAGGATGACGTCACCTGTCATCTCTGTCCTCCCGCGGGTCGACCCGAATACCAGTAACCGGGTCGCCGTGACCCGCGGCTTGACCCGGCCGGTTCTCCCAGTTCCGGCCACCAAAACACTCCCCGTTTGTCCCATTCTCTTCGTCTCAACCTAACCTACCGTCCTATGACTTAAAACGGAAGAAAAAACATTGAAAACCCGTACCTTCAATCCAGCCATGGCGGCCGTGACTTCTCCCGCCGTTCACGGCTGTTCCAAGCCGTCCAACGCCTCGAAACCAATCTCATTCATCTCCTGAGATCCCTAAAACCTTACCCAATTAATGGAATCGAGTAAAAACCATTAAAATCCAATTTCGAATTTTTTGAACATTTTCTTACCTCACGGGTTCGACTCCCCGCCGTGGCCACCGCCGTCCCCGGCCGTGGCTTGCCATCCTCAGCCTCTCACCACTTCCTCACGGTCATATTCATTGTAGCACACTCCCAAGATGAGTGATGGAGGTGGGAGATATGTGTGTTTGTGTTTTGAAGAAAATGGAGAAAATGGTGAAGGGGGGGTTTCGGGTGTGAGGAAACAAAGAAGAAGGAGATGATAGCTGATGAGAGAAGAAAAATGGAGGGTGAGGATTTAAAGATGAGTTGAAATGGATGGTTAGGATTAATGGTTGGTGGATTTGATTATAAAATTAATTAAATAATATTAATTAATTATGTAGATCCACAAATTGGGGGATCAAGTCAATGGGATGAGTGACACTTGTCACTCATCCATGGGGCCCACCAAAATATCTGCCCAATCAGATTTCGCCAAATCGTCCCCGTCTCGAAGTTCGTGCATAGTGAAATCGAACTTCCGTGACCCATAACTCTCCCTTTCGAAGTCCGATTTCAGTGTGCCGCCTGCCTATGGATTCGTATCGTCCTTATCTACGTAACGGTCTTCGGCCCTCGGCCATCGGACCTTTTGGTCAAAAAGTCAACATTTGACCCCATTTAACCAAAATTACCAAAATGCCCCTAAACTTCCGAACGTCATAACTTCCTCCACGAACGTCGGAATTGAACGTGCCACCTGTCTACGAACTCGTGACGTCACGGACTACGTCACGGTCATCGATCAAAGTCCATTTGACCGCCCGATCGAAAAGTCAACATTTTGCCACCATCAGGGGCAAAACGGTCATTTCGCATCGTTCGTCCGATTTCGCCCAACTAATCACGGATTAGCCTCACTAATCGTGATTAGTCACTAATCTAATCCTGGAATTTGGGACGGGTCGTTACAACTCATATTAGGTGTAATGGCCCAGATCTTGAGAAAATATAAATTCGAAAAAATAGAAAGGTAAAAAGACGATTTTGCCCCTAAAAAGTCAAATAATTGACTTTTTTTATATGGACATATTTTGAGAATTCCAAGAAGACCGTTACGGAGGTCTCAAGATCTTGAATTCGTGGACATGTGACATGCCAAAATCAGAGGTTAGATGAATTCGTTACGGGTCATGAATGGCTTAGGGGCATTTTGGTCATCGTAAACAAAATGGTATTTTGGTTATTTTACCATTCTAACATGTGATTCATATGAGTATTCTAGAAAACTCTAAAGTTTTCCCTCCTTGCACTCATCCACCGACCTAAGTGGTGTATAAATATTTGTGTGTGAGTTTGAAATGGGCAATCAGGGGTGTTAGCCGAAAAAGAAGAAAAAATGAAGAGAGAAAGAATACATGATAAGAAGGAGAAAACAAAGAGAATTGTAAACAAGAAGAAGAAGAAGGGTGAAAAGTGATCAAGAAAATTAGAAAATTAAAGGGAAACTGAAGGTTTGTGGATAGCAGAACCCCAAACCCATAAGGTGCAAATTCCCGTGAGCCAGCTAAGAAATTTTAAGTTCTTGGTGTCGTGTTAAGGATGTTAGGTTGAAAATGAAATCCCCAAGACCATTATAGAGCAAAAAAGAGTAGGTCTATACATTGGAAAACCCTGGTTTTAGCTTTGGAAACCATGGTCGAAAGCTGGGATTTGCAGACATAGCTTCGAGGTAAGTTTTCCTCTTTTTGATTTCATAGATCCTTTCTTGAGCCCATTAGGAGAAGTTTGATCATTAAAATGCGAAATATGGTCGCAAAATGGTAGCAATATACCCAGGCTGTGATCGTGGGTTGGACGACCCGAATTGCAGACCAGTGCAAGGAAGACGGCGAGTATGCTTGCGACTCTACACTGTAACGCGCATGACCACCACGCGCAGAGACTTGAGGTGGCATGTGCTACGGAATCTCGCCATTTGGACAAAACAAAAGTTTTTCCTTCTTGTCTTCTGATTTCAATGGTACCAGTTTCAAGATCATTGAACATTCTTTGAGAGAGTTATGCACGTTCAAAGTTTTAAGTTTATTTTAAAGAATTCATAATTAATCTTGGTGAATTAAGGGAAGTGAATATAGCTCTAATGAAGTATTAAAAAGGGGGTGACTATGGTGAATTTAGATAAGAAATGCCCTGATGAGATGGCAATGATATCTAAGGTGTTATGAGCAATTATAATAATACATTTTGGAAAGTAAAGTGAGGTGATTTTTATAGTAGTTTTACAAGAATTTTACTAGCTATCATGAATTTGGATATTCAAGTAGTTATACCTATATATACATACATACATATGCTCATAATGATTGAACATATTTTGAGTAAGAAACATTAGGGAGAACTTTTGAATTCTTGTGCAATTAAATGCATACATATTATGGGACTTATTTTAAGGTTTAACTTTGACAAATTGATATCGAAAATTTGAGGAATGTTCCTAGTGAGGGATTTGGATTAGAGATATAAAGTATATGTATACCTTGTAAGTTTGTTAAGTTTATAATGTGTTATATGATAATTCAAGACCATTTGGATAAGGAAATTAAGTAGATTAAGTTATAGATAAAGTAAGGCTTAAGAGAGAGTAATGATGGAAACAATGAAGGATTGGAATCATATAACTAAGGCTATGATTATATTTGTACATACAGTAAAATGTGGTTGACGAGGAAATTGATGAGATGATTATTATGTATTTTATAATGTGATATTGGAGTTAATATCTTACTCACTTACCTTATGATCATGATTTAGAATACGGAATTTGAATATGTGAATCACATTGTGTTTTACCTTGTAATTTATATTTTAATTTTATATGTGGATAATTGAGGAGGTTAATAAGGATAATATTTTAATATTTAAAAATGAGACTCCGAATAAGTAATTCCCACTACTCGATGGGGTTTAGTTGGTTGGAAGTGGGCGGTAACCCCCCAAGGATAAGTTTAATTTAGTTAATTAAATAAGAATTAGAGACAGCTAAAATTGGTAAGATCCCTTGTCTGAAAAAGTTGTCAGACGGGAGTAGGGCCTAGGTGTGATTCATAAAGTGTTTCTAGGACGGGTCCAGTTATTAGGTGACGAGTATCACATGTAGCGGTTAAGCCTTATTCGTTAGATAAGGCGTTCTGATACTATAAAGGAAGTTAAGGTTCTACCGTCCACCCCAAAACTAACTGGCAGTGGGGGAGAGATGCCTAATTCATTATAAACTCTTGTAAAGTTGTGCGATTTTTTCAATATGAAACTTTTATACCTTCGTTTTCTCGCACTTCTTTATCTTCTTTTCCAATCGTAGATAATCTCTCTTGTAATCAGTGATGAGCGATGTGGGATTGTTTACCGTTCTTCTCAAGACACGGGTCTTACAAAATTTCCTTTAATGACATGAAAACTATAACTTAAACTATAGAAAATTGATAGGTCTTCAAATAAACATTATTTTATATTATTTTATACCCTTTATACTTGACTTTTAATATTAAAATAATAAACAATGGGAGAAAATAATATATTTTGTGGGATTTTTGTAGAAATAAATAAAACTTGGAATTTGGAGCGTTTTGGCAAAAGAATCGTCCCAATAGGAGTTCGAACGAAGAAATTATGGACAAAATTCGGTGAAATTATACTAGTTAATTTTTAAATTGAAAAATTCATTTGCAGACCCAAAATTCCAGCCCAAATACCCAAAATTCCAGCCCAAAAGCCCAGAAAATTGGCCCAAGAAACCCAGCCCAAAAGCCGCGGGCTCAGTCCAAAATTTGTAAACCCGGCCTAAATCCATAAGTTCTAGCCCAGAAACCCAATTGTGCGGCCTAATCTATTCGCCAGGCCAGCGGAAACCTTTGGTGAGCGGTGGCCGAACTTTCCCTTGTTACTTCGGAGCCTGCGTACCGAATCCAACTTCTAATGTGTCAGTGCGTCTCGCGCGAAGCCCACTCCTCCATCTCAGTAAGCGTGCGCCGATCACCATGCCTCTGTCAGCGCATCTAGCGTTGAATTCCCTTCATCCTGTCAGCCAACCCACGCCGAAGCACCAGTCGAATCCCAACTGCAGCATGCCGAGTCCACTTGCTCCTAGCTCGGCTGCTCTTTGCAGAGTTCACCTGCTCCACTTTTGCCTGATTTTCCTGCAAATTCAACCCCAAAATCAGCACACTTTCATCATTTGTCATCATTTTAATTGTAATTATTTTTGTATTTATTATTTGTTTTGGGTCCCAATTTTGTCCCATTTTTAGTAGTTTTTAGTCCTAATTTTGTTCATGTTTTTCTCTTCTTTTAGTTCTTCTATTTGTTCTTTATTTTTGGGACCATTTGTAACTTTTTTTAATTTTCTTCTTAATTAAGTTTTCTTCTAATTTTGTTCTTAAGTTT
The DNA here is from genome assembly GCA_032719365.1 of Prinsepia uniflora. Lineage (NCBI taxonomy): Eukaryota > Viridiplantae > Streptophyta > Magnoliopsida > Rosales > Rosaceae > Prinsepia > Prinsepia uniflora. The sequence goes on along the minus strand of CM064873.1, from coordinate 13,518,135 downwards.
ATTCTTACATTTTGTTTCTTAATTTCATTTTTTCTTAACTTTGTTCTTGTGACTTTTCTTTGAGAGCTCTTAAATACTTTTTTATGTTTTCCTTAAGAAATACATAGGCTGAGTAATTCTAAGGCAATTCAAGAGTTTTTAAGACCGAATTCCTCGTATTTCTTCTTCCATCTTCACAAGTTTCCTTCCACTGTTCGGCTATTCTTGTGAAAACCCATATTTTTCTACTTAAATTATTGTTATTGTTATTGGTTTTACTTATAATTCAATATATGTGTTGGTATTTTCTTTCTAACATTTGTAAGTAAGAATGCAATCTCCATGTGTTTTATTTTTTGAATTTCTTTTACTTCATATGTTTTAGTGCTTAAACTTCAATTCAACGCTAAATGTTGATCCGCTATTTGGGGCATTTAGAATAGAATTGAAGAGATTTAATGTTTGACCGTTATTTGACGCATTAAATCACAAACTTAAGGTGGATCATATTGTAAATAATAATTCGTTGTTCGGTGCATTTATAATATGAAAAATGTATGCATGTAATTGAGATGATAAAGGTAGGATTTCATGATTGGTTCAATATGAGCATAATGTTAGAGTGTTGGTAAAAAATTATGTTTGAAGAAAGTCCACGTGTACAAAGGTTAAAGTAGAAGTAGAATTAAGTTCTTAATTGTTTTTACTTGTTTTTATTTTTTATGATTACAATCTTTTCAAACCCCCTATTTAATTCTTTATTTTTTATTTTTTATTCTCTTATTCTTTTATTCATTAATTCTTTTATTATTTAATTCATTAATTATTTAATTCATCCATTCTTCAATTCTTTAATTCTTTAATTCATTTATTCATTTATTATTTTATTATTTTATTCATTATTCTTTCTCACTAACACATTATTAATGTTCCCTAATTTCTCTGGTTAAGAACAATTCCTATATACCAATACTACATCTACACAAAAAGGGTTTAAATTGCATAATACTCAAATTACGTGTTTAATTTAATGCGTAGTTTGAGCGTTATAAAAAATGTATTGTTAAGTTAAATAGTTTAGAGAGTGTAAGTGTAAAATAAATTTTCAAAATTTATTGGCTCACCACATCAACACTATGCAGCTCGACGAGGGAAATGTGAAGTGTCATATATGTGCGGGCACGTATCTATCTATCACGAGACTTTTTGGTAACTCACTGACTTTGGATTCGTTGGAAACTCCAAAGTTAAGCGAGTTTGGGCGGGTACAATCCCAGAATGGGTGACCTACTGGGAAGTTGCACGTAAACCGTGAGGGCTGGACTCAAAGCGGAAAATATCGTGCTGGATGAGTCGGGTCGTGAAAAATTCTCAATGAAAATAACAATTGTACCCTTTTGGCTCCTTCTTTCTTTTTTCTTTTCTTACTTTTTACACTCTTGCCTCTTCCCTTGCTTTTTCACCCCTTTCTCGTCTCCTTTCTTTTTTCTTTACCAGCTTTAGGTTGCCTTTTGATTTCCTTTATTCTCTTTCGAATTTTTTCGTCTAAACTTGGTTTTCTTTTAATTGGTTTGCCTTAGATTTCCGTTTATTTTCCTTCCAGCTAATAAGATAGTAATTATTTTAATAAGTTAGTTGCATGTATTGTATTATCTCTCTTTGTTTTGCAGCTCCACATATACATGATCCCTTACTCTCAATGTCAAAGTCACCTCCATCACTTACTATTCCATTACTGAACAATGTACTCTTTTTCCTTCGATTAGATTTTTATCCCAAGAGGTTTTTCCTAGTAAAGTTTTTTAATGAGGCATCACCTCAAGTTTAATCGTTCTTCTCGCTTAAGGAAATATGTATTGCTAGCATTGGCGGAGCCAGCATGGGCTCAGGGGGATCTTGGGCCCCCATTGAATTATATATATTTTAATGTAATATATGTATAAATATATGTATAATATATTTTAATTAATTAAAAAATTATTAATGAGTAAGAATAAATATAATTATATTTAATTATATATTTTAGGATTCACATTCAATTTGAAATACAATTTTAGACTTCCTAATGCACATATATATCATTATCATATATGATTTATAAAAATTATAGTGATATTTTGATATAAAAGTACATAGTTCGTATTATAGTTAATTTTTTTTTTCAATTTTATGTATATTTTGTTTAAAATTAATACTTCAATCATAATTTCTTTTGAGCATACAACAATTTCAAACTGAGATTTCATAGAAGACAACTGTATATGGTTGTAGTAAATTAGTAGCATGACATATTTTTTTTTTTATAATTTGGCTAATTTAACATATATTAAGATGAGTTGAATTACATTATTTTTTTTAAAATTACATTATTTTTTTTAAAATTACATTAATTTTTTAAGTATTTAAAAAATTGTCAGGACCCACCCCTAATCCCCCGGGATTAAGGGCGAAACCTTGCTCCCGTCTAACTTACGTATGATACGAAGGCTAAACTGACGTCCAACCCTCATGTGACACGTAAGTCGGACAAGGGACTTTCGATCCGACCGTCCAAAAACTTCCAAACTTCTCAAGTGCGCAAAGTCTACTGTGGATCGTATGTGTGATGTCTCCGTCTCTCTAGATCGATAGCCCGCGCCGCAACCACCTGGAGGGTATTGAAAACACGAAAAGACTGTGAGTGGACAAAAATAAAGTATAATTTAGAAAACAGTTCAATAAAACAATTACATTTATACCCTCCACGCAAAAACCAATGCATGCATATCAATTTACGTTATAAAACCACTTCAAATCAAAAACCATCCACGAAACCATTTGAAAACTTGTATCATCCAGGCCTCAGCCTCAAATCACAATTCAATCTCAAATCCGGGAACTTAGTCCCAAAACTCATCAAATCCAAACATCCGGGCCACTGCCCAAAATATTCAGAAAATCAGTGAAAAACCTGTGAAAATATCAATCATACAAGTTTACTGGATCTCAAGTGCGCCCGAGTCTTTAAACTCAAATTACAATGCGCAATAACCAGGCCTTCCCGGGATATCTGAGTCTTTAAACTCAAAACATAATCACATGCCTCGGGGGGTATCATAACCGAGTCTTTAAACTCAAAACCATACCGAGTCTTTAAACTCAAAACCATTTTTCAATCAACAGTGAAAACCACATAAAATCCTTCTCCGAATTCGCAACAATGATTCCGTAAGCTAGCATCCGGAACCATCATCCCGAACCCAAATCCAGACTTTCCCTTCCAAACCTCGAAAACCAAATCCAAAACATTCTTTCTGAAATCACAAGGGCTGGGCTCCAAGCCCAAAATCACTTTTCCAGAAGCCATTTTAAAACCTTGAAATCAAATCTTCTTTCAAATCCCAAAATCAAAGCACTAAAACCATCGTCAAATCACCAGAGAAATCGAAACCTCGTAAAACATGAAATTTAGTAAAATACCTCGAAAATCGTGCAAAACCATAAACCATCAAGATCATAAAGAAAATCATATAATAACGTATGAAAACATATTAAAACATATATGCATGCATCAAGAGTTAGAAAGCAAAGTCCACTCACAGACCATTCCGACGTCGCCTCGATACGCGCGCACTTACGCCGTTCCCGGCCATTCCGCTATCCTCGGCTTTCCCGAACCTGTCAAAAGCCCATAACGAGGTTACTAACTACTTCACAAAAGTCCTACTCAAGTCCCATAATTTTCCCGAATTTCTAAGTGTACTTTAAACGGAACCCTAAACCTTCGATCCCACGGAACTAACCCGAAACAACATCTGATCGTCCTGAAACTTGTCCCAAAAGATTCGTTACAACGATTAGACTAAAAACCTAGTTGGAAGGTTCTCCAGAATAGCCCCCACGTGACAGGACCCGCCCCGATCCCCCTGGGACCACCCGGGACGTGCCCTGCTCCCGTCTGACACCCGACGTTAAAATACCAAAAATACCCTTATTGAAGATAAAATGCATAAAGAAAATCCATAGTTAAGTCATACATAGCACACCACACAAATACTCAAATACAAATAGTGTCAGACAAGGGATGGTTCCCGAATACAGTTTATTGAGCACGACTCTAGACACACTACGTGCCAACCTACCCAGCAGTAGGGTTCAGGTACGCAACGTAAACCTATGCCTCTTCCTCCTCGGGATCCTCCTCCTCCTCCTCGGGATCCTCCTCCTCGATAGCACTACCTGGAGGGGTAGTAAAACAACAAAGGTGAGTGGGCCGAAACTCAAGGTTTACAAAGTAGTTTACCATTTCGAAAACATATAGCTTTTCCCCTCCGTTTTCCGAAAAGACATGCATAGTATCAAAACCACAAAACCATATAGTCATAAGCAGAATAATATCAACATAATATAATCTTAGTCACTGCACTATACATCCCAACCCTGACATCCCAGATGCCTGACGTCCCAGACGCCCAATAAGGTCACAGTCTCAAGGCTACGCGTGCCACCCGGGGTCTCAATCCCGAGTCCAAATCCCGAACCTAGTCCGAGCATGGCATTCTAGATGCCTGACGTCCCAGACGTCCAATAGTAGCAATCCTGCTCCTGAGTCACTCTACGGTCCGGTCCCTCCGTAGAATGACTCCTCACAGGCAATGCGCCGTGACCATTCCGGTGTACCTACATCCGGAGGAGATAGAAACCTAGGGTAGATCTATACAGTGCAGTACCACAGATAATATCGAGATCCATTATACATATATATGACTCCAAACCATTTATAAACAACCAGACGGGTCTCATGCCCAAACATCGTAATACGTGCCATAATTCATACACAAGATAAATAGATACTTTTATCAAATCACATATAGATATAGTAGAAAGTAAAACAGTTATGCATGCCGAAGTTTAGTGAAATCAAAGGCCCACTCACAGTACAATCCCGCTGCACTTCCGAGCGTAAAGCCCCGTCCAAGGTTTAAAGTACAATTCCTGTCATGCCCAAAACATACGTAAAGGTCACTTTAAGTCCCTACTAAACAACTACGAAACCCTAGACTGAAACCGGCCCGGGAAAGCCGTCCGAACACGCTTCCCAAGGCATCAAACCCTAATTTGACCAACTTAACGGTCTCCGATCGACACGAAACCACCGCCATTGGATCCGTATCGTCGAAACCTTGAAAATGGCACTGGTCCCACACAAAACACTGTTCACACGCGCCCCCCACGCGCCGGTCAACCCTCTGGTCAACAGTGCTACAGTGATGCTGACGTCAGCATGACGTCACTGCTGACGTCAGCATGACGTCATCACTGACAGTGTCAGAGGACACGTGTCAACAGCCCATTGGTCCCTGGTCTGACAATATTCTGACATGATGACGTCACTGCTGACGTCAGCATGATGACGTCATCAGCTACAGTATCGGGTCTGCGAATCGGGTCACCGCAGACCCACGGTTCGACCCGATCACAGATCGTGATTCCGACCACCAAAATCGACGGGGTTTGTTCCTATGGACTCGTCTGAACATGTTCTATGGCTCTGTGTCATCAAAACAGATTTTGAAGTTCGAGAAATCACCTGAAAAACGACGGGGAATTGGCTGCCGGTTCTGGTTCGTCTTCTCCGGCGAGCCGTCACACTTCCAGCCACCAACTCAGGTCCAAAACGCTCGTCTAGTCTCCTAGGTTAAGTCTCAAAAACAACCAAGCAAATGCAACGTTAAAAACGGACGGTTTGAGGCAGGGAAGGAAAATCGGCCTTCACGGGTTTGCAGGCTTATCGCCGCCGTGTCGCCGCCGTGGGCTGCCCAGTCCAGTCCTACGCCGTCCAGAGGTCACAATGGTCCTAGCCCTAGGTTGGTTCGAGCCCAGACGTCACGGTTTGGATGGTTGGATGGTTTTGGGCTGCACGGGTCCTCTCGGGTTTGTGGGTTTTCCGGCCGTGCAGGGTGGCCGTGGTGGCGTTGGCCGGTGTCTGGTGGTGGTGGTGCACGGTCTGGTGCTGCCTGATGAAGAAGGTTGGGTGGTGAGCTGCTGGTGTGATTGTTTGAAGGATGGGAGGTTGCACGGTTTGAAGGAAGAAATGAAAATGAATAAGTCTCTGATGGTTTAAGAACAGAAGGAGAAAATAGAATGGATGGCTGAGATTGATTCTGAGTTAAGAGTGAAGGGTGAGGATTTAAGGAAATTAAACTATTTAATTAATCCCATGGCAGACCAAGATCCAGAATGTTGGGGATGATGTGGATGGGGTAGATGAGTGACATGTGTCACTCATCAAGGGTCCAGATTGATTGGGTTAAAGTAAATCAGATTATACTATTTTATTATTATTTTAAGTTCCGAGTCTCGGTTAGTTCGGTTACGTTCTTGACCATAACTTTTTCGTCGTAAGTCCGATTTCAGCGTGCCGCCTGTCTACGGATTCGTATCGACGAGACCTACGTAACGGTCATTGGCCCTCGTTCGTTGGACTTCCCGGGTCAAAAGTCAACATTTGGCCCCCAAATGACCAAATTACCAAAATGCCCCTCGACTTCCGAACGTCACATCTTCTTCCTCGAACGTCGGAATCGAACGTGCCACCTGCCTATGAACTCGTGACGTCCTAAACTACGTCACGGTCACGTGTCAAAGTCCTAAATACTTCCCGAGGTAAAAGTCAACTTTTCCCCCCCTTAGGGGCAAAACGGTCATTTTACAATAAAATAATAATTATTAAAGTTCGGGTCGTTACAATCTACCCACCTTACAGAAATTTCGTCCCCGAAATTTACTCGAATAAAAACGGGTACTGCTCCCTCATCAAGTCTTCGGGTTCCCACGTCGCCTCCTCGACGTCATGGTTCCTCCATAGCACTTTCACCAACCGAATCGTCTTGTTTCTCAGAACCTTGTTCTTCTGATCCAGAATCTGCACTGGTTTCTCCTCAAAGCTCAGATCAGTCATCAGTTCTACTGGTTGTTCCGGCAAGGCATGTGAATCGTCCCGTAGGTATTTCCGTAACATGGACACATGGAAAACATCGTGCACTCTGGCAAGTTCTGGAGGTAATGCCAACCGGTATGCCACTAGTCCAATCCTCTCAATGATCTCGAACGGTCCAAAGTAACGTGGACTCAACTTCCCGCGTCGGCCAAAACGGATAATTCCTTTCCATGGAGATAACTTAAGGAACACAAAATCTCCAACCTCGAATTCCAAGTCTCGAATTCGTCGATCCGCATAGCTCTTTTGGCGATCTTGTGCTGCTTTCAATCTTTCCTTGATAATTCGAACTGTTTCCTGGGTCATGTCCATCAAATCCGGTCCTAAAGCTGCTCGCTCTCCTACCTCCGTCCAACAGATAGGTGTCCTGCACTGTCGGCCATACAGTGCCTCGTAGGGTGCCATCCCGATACTTGCCTGATAACTGTTGTTGTATGCGAACTCCATCAAAGGCAAATGAGTATCCCACGAATCCTGAAACTGCAGTACACAAGACCTCATCATGTCCTCGAGTGTCTGGATAGTCCTCTCTGACTGCCCATCGGTCTGTGGGTGGAACGCTGTACTGAAATGTAAGTTTGTACCCAAGGCGTTCTGCAAACTTCGCCAGAACCTAGATGTGAAACGCGGATCTCGATCAGACACTATCGACTCCGACGTACCATGAAGTCGAATGATCTCCTTCACGAACAGCTGAGCCAGTCGGTTTGGCTTAAATGTCTCCTGTACTGGTAAGAAATGAGCTGACTTGGTCAATCGGTCGACAATCACCCAAACTCCATCGCATCCCCTCTGAGTCCTTGGCAACTTGAAGACAAAATCCATGGTAATGTGATCCCACTTCCACTCGGGAATCGGAAGCGGTTGCATTGCTCCATACGGTCTCTGCCGCTCAGCCTTGACCTGCTGACAGGTCAAACATCTGCTCACAAACACTGCAATATCCTTCTTCATTCCTGCCCACCAATAGTGGTCCCGGAGGGTACGGTACATCTTTGTACCTCCCGGATGCATGGCATAAGCCGAACTGTGGGCTTCCTCGAGAATTTCTACCCGTAACTCTGCCACTGCAGGAACACACAAACGGCCCAGTTTCACCAGAGCTCCATCTGGTCGAATAGTAAAGTCCTGCCTCTCGTCTGCTTCGACCTCGATCCTGTAGATACAAAGTGTCGGATCCTCCAATTGTGCCTCGATAATCCGATCGACAAGCACAGGTCGTACATGAAAACTGGCCAACAAAGCTCCCTGCTCATCCATTCCCAGCATAACTCCAGCTCTTCGGAGTTCCACTAGCAAAGGAAGGTACACCAGCCTCAGGTGTGCAATCGATCCTGCTGACTTCCTACTGAGTGCGTCTGCCACAACGTTCGCCTTCCCTGGATGATATTCAATCGTACAATCGTAATCCTTGATCAGTTCCAACCACCGTCGCTGCCTTACGTTCAGCTCCTTCTGAGTGAACAAATGCTTTAAACTCTGATGATCGGTGAAGATCCTGCAAGTCACCCCGTACAGATAATGTCGCCAGATCTTTAAAGCGTGAACCACCGCCGCCAACTCCAGATCATGCGTAGGGTAGTTCAGCTCATGTGTCTTTAGTTGTCTCGATGCATAAGCGATAACTCTGCCATTCTGCATCAGCACGCAACCCAAACCTTGCAACGATGCGTCACTGTAGACTTCGAACTCTCCACTGTTATCCGGCAAAGCAAGAACAGGTGCGGTAGTTAACCGACGTTTCAATTCCTGATAACTCTGCTCACACCGTTCATCCCAAACAAACTTTACTCCCTTCCTGGTTAAACGAGTCAACGGTGCAGCAATACTAGAGAAGCCCTCAACAAATCTCCGGTAGTATCCTGCCAAACCAACGAAACTCCGTACCTCTGTCACGGTTGTCGGTCTAGCCCAATTTGTCACCGCTTCGGTCTTCTGGGGATCCACACTAATCCCGTCTGCTGACACTACATGTCCCAGAAAACCAATGCTGGTTAGCCAAAACTGACACTTACTCAGCTTGGCGTATAACTGGTTCTGCCTCAGCTTCCCTAACACCGAACGTAAGTGTTCCTCATGAGCTTGAGCACTCCTCGAGTACAAAAGGATGTCATCAATGAACACGATCACGAACTTATCCAAATAAGATCGGAATACCCTATTCATCAGATCCATGAATGCTGCTGGAGCATTCGTCAAGCCGAAAGGCATCACAAGGAATTCATAATGCCCGTATCTGGTCCGAAACGCTGTCTTCGGGACATCTCCTTCAGTAATCTTCAACTGGTGATAACCAGATCGTAAATCTATCTTCGAGAAGTACTGTGCTCCCCGCAGTTGATCAAAGAGATCGTCAATTCTGGGTAAGGGGTACTGGTTCCTTACCGTGACCTTGTTAAGCTGTCGATAATCCACACACAAACGGAGGCTCCCCTCCTTCTTCTTAACAAATAATACTGGTGCTCCCCACGGTGATGTACTCGGTCGGATGAATCCCAAGTCCACCAACTCCTGCAATTGGATCTTCAGTTCCCGTAACTCCGCTGGTGCCATCCGATATGGTGCCTGCGATATAGGTCGTGTGCCGGGAAGTAGTTCAATCGTGAACTCAATCTCCCGATGTGGTGGTAAACCAGGCAAATCTTCCGGAAACACATCCGGAAATTCCCGCACCACAGGTATATCATCGGCACCCGAAGTATCACTATTCGTCGTCACAACATGCGCCAGATAACCCTGGCATCCCTTCTGTAGAAGCTTCGTAGCGGCAAGTGAAGAAATTACTTCAGGTAGCGAACCGTCGCGCTCTCCCTGAAAAGTAACCTCCGGCAAACCCGGACTTCGCAGAATCACCCGCCTACTACAACAGTCGATGAGCGAACCGTGCTCAGTCAACCAATCCATTCCCAAGATAACATCAAAGTCATGGATATCCATCAGGATTAGATCAGCTAGCAGATCTACATCCTCCACCCTTACTGGGCATCTCCGGATCACCTGATTCACGATGTACACAACGCCCATCGGTGTACCAACACCCATTTCACTATCCAAGGCTGACACCTCACGATCTAACATACCCGCACAACTTTTCGAAATAAAAGAATGAGTAGCCCCAGCATCCATTAATACCCGTACAACAATATTTGAGATATGAAGAGTACCTGTAACCACACCAGGGGCTGACCTCGCCTGCTGCTGAGTCACTGCAAAAACACGAGCTCTGGGTCCCGCAGTCTGTCCGCGCCCACGCGCGCCACGCTCAGCACTCTGTCCTCGGCCTCTAGAAGGGTGAGAAGCCGAACTCTGTGTCACACTAACACCTTTAGTCTCGTTGTTCCTTGACAATAAATGGCAATCTCGGGCATAGTGGCCCGCTCCTCCACAAGCAAAGCAATTAACTGTCCTCGGTCCATCCCAAGACCCTCCTGATGCACCACTCCAAGCCTGATGCTGTCCAGAACTGAATCTCGATCCGCCCCTCTGAGAGTTCCCATGTCGACCTGACCAGCCACGACCACGTAGAGATGAGGGTGCTCCTCGGTAATTTCCCCCCTTAGAGATCTTTGGGCTGGTTGGTCCAGGATGTGGACGATCCCGGCGCTGCCCCTCGCCTGATGATTGTCGCGCCTGGTGTGCCGCCAGACTGGCCTCGACACGAACTGCAGCGTCGACCATGTCCCTCAGAGTCGCGTAACTAGTAGCCGTCACACTTGCCCGCAACTCCCCTCGGAGTCCCAACTCAAATCTTTGACATTTTTCCTCCTCAGTACTCACGAAAGCTGCGGCAAAACGGGAAAGCTTCCCGAAGGTCTGCTCGTAATCTGCCACGGACATATCTCCCTGTTCCAGCCGCAGGAACTCTGCCTCTCGTGCCATGCGAAATGAACGCGGGTAATACTGATCTAAGAATCGGGCACGAAAGACCTCCCATGTGGTGGTGTGAACAGTCCCCCCGGACATCTCAAGACCATGCCACCATTGATAAGCCCCGCCTTCCAGTAAGAAGGCCGCCAATGCCACCCGCTCGCCGGGTGGGCAGTGCATCACGGTGAAGATTCTTTCCCATTTCGCAATCCACTCATGGGCATCCTCGGGGTTTGATCCCCCGCTGAACGGTGTGGCTCCCAACCTTTGAGCCCGCTCAATGCTAGCACATTCCATCTCTCTCGCGATTTCCTCGTCAGTTCGTGTTTGAGGAATTCTCCTTGGAGGCATAACCCGCTGTTAAGAGGCATAGATTAGATACTGACATCTGTTAAACTAAGTACTGACCACTAGTCTAGCATGCTGACCACAACCTAGTGCTCTGATACCAAGTTGACAGGACCCGCCCCGATCCCCCTGGGACCACCCGGGACGTGCCCTGCTCCCGTCTGACACATGACGTTAAAATACCAAAAATACCCTTATTGAAGATAAAATGCATAAAGAAAATCCATAGTTAAGTCATACATAGCACACCACACAAATACTCAAATACAAATAGTGTCAGACAAGGGATGGTTCCCGAATACAGTTTATTAAGCACAACTCTAGACACACTACGTGCCAACCTACCCAGCAGTAGGGTTCAGGTACGCAACGTAAACCTATGCCTCTTCCTCCTCGGGATCCTCCTCCTCCTCCTCGGGATCCTCCTCCTCGATAGCACTACCTGGAGGGGTAGTAAAACAACAAAGGTGAGTGGGCCGAAACTCAAGGTTTACAAAGTAGTTTACCATTTCGAAAACATATAGCTTTTCCCCTCCGTTTTCCGAAAAGACATGCATAGTATCAAAACCACAAAACCATATAGTCATAAGCAGAATAATATCAACATAATATAATCTTAGTCACTGCACTATACATCCCAACCCTGACATCCCAGATGCCTGACGTCCCAGACGCCCAATAAGGTCACAGTCTCAAGGCTACGCGTGCCACCCGGGGTCTCAATCCCGAGTCCAAATCCCGAACCTAGTCCGAGCATGGCATCCTAGATGCCTGACGTCCCAGACGTCCAATAGTAGCAATCCTGCTCCTGAGTCACTCTACGGTCCGGTCCCTCCGTAGAATGACTCCTCACAGGCAATGCGCCGTGACCATTCCGGTGTACCTACATCCGGAGGAGATAGAAACCTAGGGTAGATCTATACAGTGCAGTACCACAGATAATATCGAGATCCATTATACATATATATGACTCCAAACCATTTATAAACAACCAGACGGGTCTCATGCCCAAACATCGTAATACGTGCCATAATTCATACACAAGATAAACAGATACTTTTATCAAATCACATATAGATATAGTAGAAAGTAAAACAGTTATGCATGCCGAAGTTTAGTGAAATCAAAGGCCCACTCACAGTACAATCCCGCTGCACTTCCGAGCGTAAAGCCCCGTCCAAGGTTTAAAGTACAATTCCTGTCATGCCCAAAACATACGTAAAGGTCACTTTAAGTCCCTACTAAACAACTACGAAACCCTAGACTGAAACCGGCCCGGGAAAGCCGTCCGAACACGCTTCCCAAGGCATCAAACCCTAATTTGACCAACTTAACGGTCTCCGATCGACACGAAACCACCGCCATTGGATCCGTATCGTCGAAACCTTGAAAATGGCACTGGTCCCACACAAAACACTGTTCACACGCGCCCCCCACGCGCCGGTCAACCCTCTGGTCAACAGTGTTACAGTGATGCTGACGTCAGCATGACGTCATCACTGACAGTGTCAGAGGACACGTGTCAACAGCCCATTGGTCCCTGGTCTGACAATATTCTGACATGATGACGTCACTGCTGACGTCAGCATGATGACGTCATCAGCTACAGTATCGGGTCTGCGAATCGGGTCACCGCAGACCCACGGTTCGACCCGATCACAGATCGTGATTCCGACCACCAAAATCGACGGGGTTTGTTCCTATGGACTCGTCTGAACATGTTCTATGGCTCTGTGTCATCAAAACAGATTTTGAAGTTCGAGAAATCACCTGAAAAACGACGGGGAATTGGCTGCCGGTTCTGGTTCGTCTTCTCCGGCGAGCCGTCACACTTCCAGCCACCAACTCAGGTCCAAAACGCTCGTCTAGTCTCCTAGGTTAAGTCTCAAAAACAACCAAGCAAATGCAACGTTAAAAACGGACGGTTTGAGGCAGGGAAGGAAAATCGGCCTTCACGGGTTTGCAGGCTTACCGCCGCCGTGTCGCCGCCGTGGGCTGCCCAGTCCAGTCCTACGCCGTCCAGAGGTCACAATGGTCCTAGCCCTAGGTTGGTTCGAGCCCAGACGTCACGGTTTGGATGGTTGGATGGTTTTGGGCTGCACGGGTCCTCTCGGGTTTGTGGGTTTTCCGGCCGTGCAGGGTGGCCGTGGTGGCGTTGGCCGGTGTCTGGTGGTGGTGGTGCACGGTCTGGTGCTGCCTGATGAAGAAGGTTGGGTGGTGAGCTGCTGGTGTGATTGTTTGAAGGATGGGAGGTTGCACGGTTTGAAGGAAGAAATGAAAATGAATAAGTCTCTGATGGTTTAAGAACAGAAGGAGAAAATAGAATGGATGGCTGAGATTGATTATGAGTTAAGAGTGAAGGGTGAGGATTTAAGGAAATTAAACTATTTAATTAATCCCATGGCAGACCAAGATCCAGAATGTTGGGGATGATGTGGATGGGGTAGATGAGTGACATGTGTCACTCATCAAGGGTCCAGATTGATTGGGTTAAAGTAAATCAGATTATACTATTTTATTATTATTTTAAGTTCCGAGTCTCGGTTAGTTCGGTTACGTTCTTGACCATAACTTTTTCGTCGTAAGTCCGATTTCAGCGTGCCGCCTGTCTACGGATTCGTATCGACGAGACCTACGTAACGGTCATTGGCCCTCGTCCGTTGGACTTCCCGGGTCAAAAGTCAACATTTGGCCCCCAAATGACCAAATTACCAAAATGCCCCTCGACTTCCGAACGTCACATCTTCTTCCTCGAACGTCGGAATCGAACGTGCCACCTGCCTATGAACTCGTGACGTCCTAAACTACGTCACGGTCACGTGTCAAAGTCCTAAATACTTCCTGAGGTAAAAGTCAACTTTTCCCCCCTTAGGGGCAAAACGGTCATTTTACAATAAAATAATAATTACGAAAGTTCGGGTCGTTACACCACGTGCCCCCACGCCCCGCCCAAAGTGGCTGCGCGTGGGCCTCACGCGCATGCACAGGTTACTGTTCATTGTCTTCCTCGAGACCGTGCACTGTGTTGGACCGGCGTGGCCGGTTCTCAGCCGTCCCTGAGCTGTTTTTGTTCATTTTTCTTCCCTTAGCTTCGTCCTACTCTAAGCAACTCATTCCACTCACTAAAACACAACAATACAGCCTAATTCTCATCTCCCAAACTCGAACTTAAACCCGTCCAAAACCCCTGCTTCTAAATCCGGCCACCCGTGCATCCCCCCATCACGGCTTCTCAACTGGAGGTTCCTAGGGACTTCCTAAACCCAGTAGAACTCAGAATACTTCGACTCAGCCCCTAACCTCACAACTTACCGTTTGAATCAAAACAGCAAAATTTAGGAACATAGGGGAAATGAGAAATTACATGCGTCCTGCTCTCCACCGTGTGCTCCGCCGTGCCTACTCGATTCCCCTCAGGTCTCTTAACACCACCACGGGTTCAATTCGATGGTTGATCGACGGAGGTGCACTGTCGTGCACGGTGGTTCTCGGTTCTGTGTCCCCTAGTTTTTCCTCCCTGTTTCTCGGTTCCTGCTCACCTCACACACACACGATCACACTCTAGTCCACCTCTACCCGATCACAAACCTTCAAACTCCCACTCAAGCACCAAGAAATCTCACAACACTCACACACCCTGAACACTTGATCGATTTCTTTCCCTCACGACTCAGTCTCTGTTTCTCTCTAGCACGACTCACAAACACGGCCAAATTAATTTGAACCGTGCAACAAGCCTAGAACCCACTAGAGCACCCCCACGTGTCCACCATCCCATGGCCCAAACTCAAAAATATCCAATTACTCATGCACACTTGTCCTTATCAGAATTGCACAATTCCCAATGTGCCAAAAAGACCAAAATGCCCTTCTTGTTCAATTTTACGATTTTACCCCTCACGTTCTATGTCAGGACCGCCCCCGAAAAGGGCATCGATACTCGTGCCCGGTCCTGCTCCCGTCTGGCAAGATGACTGAAAAACCCCAAGTTACCCTCAGTACTTGCCAAACCAGGGATAGTCACACGTACATACTCATGCCTCCGCCCCTCGTACAGCCTCGAACAACGCGCCACGACCTGGAGGGTCAATAAAACCAAAAGGTGTGAGTGGACAAAAATAAATCAGTTTAGCAAAACAGTTACAACAAGCGTTTTTACCTTCCGCGTAAAAACAAATGCATGCATACAAAAATCATTTCGCAATCGGTTAAGATTTTCCACATAAGAAAAACTCGTATAAATCTCAAAATCATTTTTTTCCTTCCTCAACTATCGGGTCTTAGCCCGCAATCGTAATCACCGGGCCGCAGCCCAAAACCACGAATCAAACCAAATGCACAACAGGATCCAAACCAACAACCATATACCAGACCACTGCCCAACTCAACTGAAACATCAGAAATCATCAATAATTCACAAGTCAAACATTTTGCTGGATATCAAGTGCGCCCGAGTCTTTAAACTCAAAACCATGCGCATCATCAGGCTTTCCCGGGATTTCAACGAGTCTTTAAACTCAAAACAGAATCAATAGGCCTCGGGGGTATCACAATAACCGAGTCTTTAAACTCACGAGTCTTTAAACTCAATAAGGGTCCTCCCCCGTCATCAATTAACCGAGTCTTTAAACTCAAAACGTGCTCCAGCAATAGCACCGGGTTTTTAAACCCAAAACAGTTCATTAATCACGACCACGTGGGATCCATCCCAAAATCACATTTTTCACAACAGGACCCATGGTCCGAAATTCCACATTCATTTTCCCCAAATCATACTTTACAAACATAATCAAATCATCATGAAACACGGGGCATGCAAAAACAGACCAAATCACTTTATTAAATCCTTTTTCATTCCCGAATTCGAATTCGCAATAATGATTCCGTAAGCCGGCATCCGGAAGCATCATCCCGAACCCAAACCAAGAATCCACTTTAAATTTCCGAAAACCGAAACCTCATTCGTTAAAATTTCTTTTATGCCCCGAGCATCAAGCCCGAAATCACCTTTTTTTTCAAAATCCATTTTAATTCCTTGAAATCACTTCATTTCTCAAATCTCATTATCAAAACATCAAGACCACAATCATAATTACCAAAATCACAATCCAAGCAAAACATACTCAAAAGCCACATTTAAAATCCTCAAAATCACAAGTCTCATTTTAATTCCCCAATTCAAACATCAACAACGATCAAATCACAATAACTCAAAATCTCGTAAAACGTGCAAATCCGGAACTTTCTCGAAAAACATGTCAAAATCGTAAGTCACACTCGCAAATCATAAACTACCTTCTTAAATCATTTTACACCCATTTCATATAACTTCTTCTATTAAACCATCATTAAGCATACGAGTGACCATAGTCTCGAAATATGTGGAATTTCACATGTATAGTAAAAATGCGTATAAATACGGGAATCGAATATGTATAAATACGGAAATCAAAATCAACCACAACTTATAATCATGATCATAAAATCATAGAAATAATTTATGCATGCATTAAATTTTGAAAGCAACGTCCACTCACACACCGTCCAAAAGGGCTCGGTTTCGCGCCGCACGCGGTTCCGTGATTTCCGACATTCCCAGAAAATCTGAATCCTGTCCGAGAACACATCCCCGGGTCATTAAGGTGTCAAATAACAACATACTAATTTCCCATAATTTTCCGGGAATTAATCGTTAATTACAAACGTAACATAAATCTTCGGACCCACGAAACAACATCGAAACGGCGTCCGAAAAATCCGAAACCAACGTTAAAATGTTCGTTACAACGTATAGGACAAAAGTCATGTTGGGCCTACCTCGAAAATCGGCCCCACGCGCCGTCACGCGTCGCCGCAAGCGGCTGCGCGTGACACTCACGCGCCAGCTATAGTAACCCCAACGGTCACCAGCTTCACCCGACTCACTGACATACGGGCCGTTCCACCCGCGCGAGGACCCGGTTTGCAGCCCTTCAATTCGCCATCATTTTGAACGATTGAACACACCAATAGCTTCGCCACCATTCGAATTAGGGATATGCACTGATCATATCAGTCGTCATGACCTCGAACCAACTCGACTCAACCCGAGTTCCCAAAGTCGAGTTCCTCGTCTGAGTTTGATTAAAAGCCAAGAAAGTCTTCGATTAGTTGGTCGTCCAGCCTCATAGCACTACGGTAAGGATAATTTAGGATTCAATTTCACGAAGACTAACCCCCAATTGCACGAACACTATGCTCGGTTTTCCGGCCACCCGTGACTTCCGTCCACCGCTCCCGGAGCTTCGAAGCTCGCAACAACCGTTCTGGATCGACAAGCTAAGGCCTTAGAAAGTTCATTCGAGCCTCAATTGGGTTTGGGCTGGCCTACAATTCAAATTCGAAATCGAATTTGCCCAGAAGCGAGTTTCGGGTTCCAGTGCATACTCTTCACCCAGTCCCCCCGTTTTCCTCTCCAAACGTCTCTCTGTTTCTCTCATTCCTCCCCAGCTCTCATTTCCTCCCAGACCGAAATTGGGGAGGTCGAAAAGCCAATGGCTCTCCAGTCTCTGTTTTTCCATTTCATAATGTACCCGCACAGCTCACTGTGCAATTGTCCCCTGCACATCACCTCCACCAACACAACCGTGCACTGACCTCTGTCACGGTTCCCTCACTCTCTACATAAACAATTCGTCCAACCCTGGGTTCCATTTCCAACCTTAACCGGCATTAGAGGAATCCGCCCGTGCTCTGTGTGCTACACAGTCCCCAGGCTCCACTTAGCCCATAATGCTGAACAATCTCCCCCCAATGTCACTAACTGGATAAACAATTCCTTGGGAAGATTAAACAATGCCCAAGCTCTGTTAAGCAAAGTCCCGCACGCGGCTGTGCAGGTTGTCTCCCACGGTGGTGAATAGTAACCACCGTGCAAATGACCAAAATGCCCTCAGTTGGCAAATTACCAAATTGCCCCTCTCCTTCCGTGACCCGTAACTTGGTCATCCGATGTCCGTTTCAAGCGTGCCGCCCGTCGTTGTAATCGGGGTATCAAGACCTTCCTAACGGTCCTCGGTCCTCGGCCATCGGACCCCCCGATCAAAAAGTCAACATTTTCCCTTATTTCGTCCAAATTACGGAAATGACCCTGAACTTCCGAACGTCATAACTTTCACCACGAATGTCGGAATCGAACGTGCCACCTGTCTATGAACTCGTGACGTCCCAGACTACGTCACGGTCATCGGTCAAAATCCATTTGACCGTCCGAACTAAAAGTCAACGTTTTACCCACGACCAGGGGCAAAACGGTCATTTTGCACCGTTCGTCCGATTTCACCCAACTAATCACCGATTAACCCCGTTAATCATGATTAGTTACAAATCTAATCCCGAATTCCGGGACGGGTCGTTACAATCTAGACCCGTATCTCGTTCGTCCGACGTCCGATCACGACATGCCGCCTGTCGTTGAACTCAGGACGACGAGATCTACCTAATGGTCCTCGATCTACGTGTAAAAACCCTGTCGTACGAAAAGTCAACTTTTCCCCTTCTTTTACCCAAATTACGATAATGCCCTCAGCCTTCCGAACATCATAACTTCCTTCTCGGATGTCGGAATCGGGCGTGCCACCTGTCTACGGATTCGTGACGTCCCAAACTACGTCGCAGTCATCGGTCAATGCCCAATTGACCACCCAAACTAAAAGTCAACTTTTTGGCCAAACTAGGGGCAAAATCGTCATTCCGCTCTAACGCCCAAAAGTAACCAACTAACCACCGATTAACTCAGCTAATCCGTCACTAACCACTTCCCTAACCCCGAGTCCCGGGACGGGTCGTTACAAAAATGCCCCCACTCAGATGAATTTCTAGCTACGTCACTGATTGCTAATATAGCATTTAGCAAGTTGACATGATCCTTCTTGTAATCCCCCCTCGATTAACGTGACCAACTCTTGTATGATACAACATTGTAAAATGATCAATGTACTCTCAGAATTAAATAACATACTTACCCCGTGTCAGATAAGGGATAACTGACAGGACCCGCCCCGATCCCCCTGGGACCACATGGGGACGTGCCCTGCTCCCGTCTGACACCCAAAATAACGTTCCAATTTTAACCTCAAAAGTTCAAAAGAATAAATAACCAAATAAAGTTATACGTCAAATCCGAAATAAACCGATGTCAGACAAGGGATAAAGTTCCAAATTACAAATTGCGAGCACGACTCTAAAATAAACCTGCGGGCAAACCACCCAACAGGAGATTAGGTACGCGGAAGTAGATCTATGCCTCAGCCTCAGGATCCTCCTCTACCTCAGTAGCACAGCCTGGAGGGGTTACCAAAACATTAAGGGTGAGTGGGCCGAAACTCAAGTTTATAAAACCGTTTATTAAGTAAAACATATAATTTACCCCTCCGTTTTCCAAACATGCATGCATCAGAATTTAAAACCATAAATTATATAATATGAATCATAAGGCATGTAATAAAACCATAAACATAATTTTAACCACTACACTATACACTCCAATCGTGACATCCCCGATGTCTGACGTCCAATAAGGTCACAGTCCCAAGGCTACGCTTGCCACTCGGGGTCTCAATCCCGAATCCAATCCCCGAACCCTGTTCGGGTACGGCATCTCAAATGCCTAGCGTCCTAGACGCTCGACGTCCCTGACGTCAAATTATAGAAATCCTGCTCCTGAGTCATTTTACGGTCCGGTTCCTCCGTAGAATGACCCCTCGCAGGCAATGCGCCGTGACCGCTCCGGGGTACCTCATCCGGAGGAGATAGTATCACAAGAATGGATCTATACAGTGCAGTACCAAAAACATTTCATTGATATCCACATGCAAAACATATATACATAGATAAAATCCAAACCAATCTTTAAGTTTCACCAAACGGGTCTCAACCCCAAATACCGTGAAACGTGTCATAATCATAATTTCAATATCATCAAAACCGTTTCTTAATTCAAGCATGTGAATATATAAGTAAATCTGAAAATGTTTAAGCATGCAAGGGTTTAATGAAATCGGGCCCACTCACAGTACAATCCTGCTGAAAACCGAATGTATACCCTCGACCTGGTACTATTGTACAATCCCTGTCATGTCCAAAGTATATGTAAAGGTCAATATAAGCCCCTAACATTGAACCATGAAACCCTAGACTGAAACCGACCAGGAAAAGCCGCCCGAACGCGCTTCCCGATGTAATAAACCTCATTTTGACCAACTTAATGATCTCTAATCGACCCGAAACCACCGCCATTGGATCCGGATCGTCGAAACCTAAAGAATGGTGGTGGCCCCACCAAAAATACTATTCACACGCGCCCACACGCGCCCACACGCGCCGGTCAACGCTCTGGTCAACGCAGGAATAGTCCCTACTGATGTCATCGCTGACGTCACTGCTGACGTCATCTGACAGGTGCCACCTGTCAACACCTGATTGGTCCACGTCACTGACATGTCAGTAACACATGGCAGTCCCTGATAAGGACACGTCACTGACATGTCAGTGCTGACTGTGCACTGACATGTGACACATGTCGGCTGAAGAGTGGTCCACATCACCTGACAGTTCTGACAGGGTGCCACGTCATCACCACTGTCCTCTTGACGGGTCAACCCGTTTCTCTGAAACTGGGTCGATCATACCCACGATCTGACCCCGTCACCAAACCTTCAATTCTCAACCATTTCAGTTCTAATTTCTTCCTAAGTGTTCGTCACAATCCCAGTAAGAGTTCTATATAATTAAAATCATCAAACAGAGACTGGATCGAAGGCTTACCTCGATGAACAGAATCTGGGTTCCCGTCGCCGTTTAACCTTCGTTCAGGTCACCTCAGATCACGAAATCACGTCATATAGGTTCCTAACAGTCCATAGAGGTGAATAGAATTAACAGGAATCAACAATGAACGTTGGAAGTCAAGCTTCCAAATTCTGAGTTTTCAAAAAAGTTTCGGGTTTTAGGACCGCCTACCTCGCCGCCGTCTGCCGCCGTGACCACCACCGTCTCTCAGCCCTCACCAGCCCAGTCCAGCCACACACGAACACAGAGAATGAGTGATGAGCTAGGGTGCTGTTCGAAATGGATCGTGTGTGCACTTCAGGTAGGAAATATAAAGCATGGAGGGAAACTGATCAAACGAAATGGACGGTCCAGATTCAATCTCAGGGATGAGATCAAGGGTTGGGAGGAAATCTGGGAACTTTTGATGAATAGCTGAGATTAAAAGGTGGATTTAATTCTATTTAATTACTTAGTGGAGCTTGATCCAATCTAGCCAATGGATGAGTGACACTTGTCACTCATCCAGGTGTCCTCCAATCACAATATCATAATAAAATATTCGACACGATTACCGAGACGCAAATCTCCCGATTTCACGTACGGTCCTTGAGTCATGTGAAAATTAGTTGCCAAACGAAAAGTCAACATTTTCGCCCCAATCGTCCAAATTACGGTAATGCCCCTGAACTTCCGATAGTCATGACTTTTTCCCTGATCGTCCGAATTGGACGTGCCACCGGTCTATGGACTCGTGACGCCCCGAACTACGTCACGATCATTGGTCAAAGTCCGTTCGACCCACCAATCAAAAATTCAACAAATTGGGCAATACAATTCATAGGGGTAAAAATGTCAATTCATTCAATAATTTACAAAATTAGAATCCTCAAATTTCCGGGGTGTTACAATAACACTACAGCCTACTCAGGATATCCAGAGTACGCAAATCCCCGTGATGCCTCAACTTTCATATAGTCCGTGTCTGCAATCAACTTGTAGGGTACCAAAACCAATAGAAATGTGAGTGGACACAAATAAACCATTGTTTGAGATAAATAGTAATATGTATATATATATATATAAAGCATGGGTCCAACCCAAATCACATGGAACACATAAAAGCCCTTTGTCCCACATTTCTCTGGAAACACTGGCACTAAGCTATTTTGAAAACCTTTTAACATATCACAAGTAATATAAGGCAAACCTGATCTCGCTAGTATAACCAACTATAAGTTAAACCTCGTCCCATCTGTACTACCGGTAGACAATCACGGATTCACGAACTCCAACTCGATCAGCACATGTTGAGTCCAACTCAAAACACGTCTAATGACAGGACCCGCCCCGATCCTCTCTGGGACCACATGGGGACGTGTCCTGCTCCCGTCTGACACCCAAAATTTATACCAATTTTAACCTTAAACGTTCAAATGCATAAAAACCAAATTAAAGTTTTACATCAAGTTCGAAATAAACAGATGTCAGACAAGGGATGAAATCCAAATCACAAGTTGCGAGCACGACTCTAACATAAACCTACGGATAAAATCACCCAACAGGGATTCAGGTACGCAGAAGTAGATCTATGCCTCAGCCTCAAGTTCCTCCTCTACCTCATTAGCACGACCTGGAGGGGTTACCAAAACATCAAGGGTGAGTGGGCCGAAACTCAAGTTTATAAAATCATTTAGTAAGTAAAACATATAATTTACCCCTCCGTTTTCCAAACATGCATGCATCAGAATTTAAAACCATAATTCATATAATATGTATCATAAGGCATATAATAAAACCATAAACATAATTTTAGCCACTGTACTATACACTCCGATCTTGACATCCCCGATGTCTGACTTCCCTGACGTCCAATAAGGTCATAGTCTCAAGGCTACGCGTGCCACTCGGGTCTCAATTCCGAGTCCAATCCCCGAACCCCGTCCGGGTACGGCATCTCAAATGCCTAGCGTCCTAGACGATTGACGTCCCTGACGTCAAATAAGCAATCCTGCTCCTGAGTCATTCTACGGTCCGGTTCCTCCGTAAAATGACCCCTCGCAGGCAATGTGACATGACCACTCCGGGGTACCACATCCGAAGGAGACAGTATTATAAGAATGGATCTATACAGTGCAGTACCAAATACATTTTATTGATATCCACATGCAAAACATATATATACATAGATAAAATCCAAACCGATCGTTAAGTTTCATCAGACGGGTTTCAAACCCAAATACCGTGAAACGTGCCATAATCGTAATTTCAATATCATCAAAATCATTTCTTGATTCTAGCATGTGAACATATAAGTAAATCGGAAAACATTTAAGCATGCAAGTGTTTAATGAAATCGGGCCCACTCACAGTACAATCCTGCTAGGAACCGAACGTATACCCTCGTCCTGGTACAATTGTACAATCCCTGTCATGTCCAAAGTATACGTAAAGGTCAATATAAACCCCTAACATTCAACCATGAAATCCTAGGCTGAAACCGGCCCGGAAAAGCCGCTCGAACGCGCTTCCCGAGGCAATAAACCTCATTTTGACCAACTTAATGATCTCCGATCGACCCGAAACCACCGCCATTGGATCCGAATCGTCGAAACCTAAAGGATGATGGTGGTCCCACCCAAAACACTGTTCACACGTGCCCCCACGCGTTGGTCAACACGTCGGTCAACGCAGGAACAGTTCCTGCTGACGTCATCTGACAGCTGTCAGGTCTGACATGTCAGACTCTGACAGGTGCCACGTGTCAACACCCGATTGGTCCACCTCACTGATCTGTCAGGCCACGTGTCAAATCTGACATGTGCCACGTGTCAGCACGGCACTGGTTCACGTCAGTGACACGTGGCAGTCCCTGATTGGGCCACGTCACTGACATGTCAGTGCTGACTATGCACTGACATGTGACACGTGTCGACACAAGAGTGGTCCACGTCACTGACAGGTCTGACAGGGTGCCACGTCATCACCTCTGTCCTCTGACGGGTCGACCCGTTTCTCTGCAACTGGGTCGATCAGACCCTCGATCATGACCCGGTCACTAATCCTCCATTTCTCAACCATTTTAACTCAGGTTTGTTCCTAACTATTCGTCTCAATCCCTTAAAGGGTTCTACCTAATTGAAATCACCAAACAAAGCCTGGATCGAAGGCTTACCTCAATGCACAGAATCCGGGTTCCCGTCGTCGTTTAGCCTCCGTTTAGGCCTTCTCAGCTTACGAAAACAAGCTCTTGAGATTCCTATTAGTCCCTAGAATCGATTAGGGTTAATAGAAATCAAAGATACACGTTGGAAGTCAAGTTTAAAATTCTGAGTTTTTAAAACAGTTTTGGGTTTTTAGGACCGCCTACCTCGCCGCCGTCCGCCGCCGTGATCACTGCCGTCCCTCTGCCTCACCAGCTCAGTCCAACCACGCCCAAAGCAAAGGTCAAGTGCTACGCAGGTGTGATGGTTGAAATGGCCAGAATGTGGGTGTCGGGTAGGAAAATATATAGAATGGAGGGAATCTGCTCACACAAAATGGATGGTCCAGATTTGATCTCAGGGATGAGATCAATGGTTGGGATGAAATCTGGGGGTTTCAGATCAATGGCTGGGATTAAAAGGTAGATTAATTCTATTTAATCACATAGTGGAGTTTGATCCAATCTAGCCAATAGGTGAGTGACACTTGTCACTCATCCAGGTGTCCTCCAATCAGAATACCAGAATAAAATATTCGACACGAAAACCGAGACGCGAACCTCCCAATTTCACGTTTCTAACCATAACTTCCTCGTACGAAGTCCGATTTCGGCGTGCCGCCTGTCTACGAACTCAAGACATTGAGACCTACCTAACGGTCCTTGAGTCATGTGAAAATTAGTTGCCAAACGAAAAGTCAAAATTTTCGCCCCTAAAGTCCAAATTACGGTAATGCCCCTGAACTTCCGATAGTCATAACTTTTTCCCTGATCGTCCGAATTGGACGTGCCACCTGCCTATGGACTCGTGACATTCCGAACTACGTCACGGTCATTGGTCAAAGTTCATTTGACCCACAAATCAAAAAGTCAACGATTTGCCATACCATTCACAAGGGTAAAAACGTCAATTCATACATTAAATTACAATATTAAAATCCTCAAATTTCCGGGGTGTTACATCTAAGTCCGTCTCTGGGAATCCTCAGAGTCCAACTTCGAAATGGCAATCCAATTTCTTGAGGTTGACCAATTCATAACATATAATATACCCAAATCAAAATACATTTTAACCTGGGCACCAGCCCAAAATATGTACTTCTCGGGCACTAACCCAAAACCCGATTTTCTAAAAACCATCATAAAATCAATATCCATAAATACATTTAAAACCATTTGTCCAAAAATCATAACAACATCCGTAAGCATTCCAAACCATCTCATAAAACCAGTAAGAACATATAATTATGCTTGCATTAGAGTTATCAAAGAAACTGTCCACTCACAATACCGTCGCTATCTCAAAACTCGAGCCGTAAGCTAATCTGAAGTCTCTGGAACGTCCTAACCTATCACAGTCACATCCGGGAATTACTAACAATCCATATAAAATCATATATGAAACCCCCAAAAATCCTGGAACTAGAAACACGTCTTGAACACGCTTCCCATGGAGAAAAATCTCTAAAACACCAACCAAACGACCTCTGATCGACCTGAAACCACCAACATTGGATTCAGGACGTCGAAACCTTTCAAACAAGACTAGTTTCACCTTGAAATTCAAGCCCACGCACCTACACGCGCAGGTCAAAGTTACAAAATGCATGGTCAACACTAATGACGTCAGCTGCTGACGTCACCTGCTGATGTGTCACCTGACACAATCTGACAGCACTGCCACGTGCCATGTGGCACCACTTAACACCTACCACATGTCATCTGCTGACATCATCATGACATCACATGCTGACATCATGATGATGTCACCCTACCACATGGACCACTGACAGCCTCTAACAGCTCGCCACGTGGCACCAACCAGCCACGGCCACGTGACCTGACATGAGGACGTGGCAGTTCATGTCATCGTCTCCTACCTCTCGCAGGTCGACCTGCGAGACTGTAATATGGGTTGTTCGACCCGAATGCGAAACCCTTGAAAATCATCAATTAATTCTCGATAATCTTGTAATTACAGGTCGGGTCGTTACAGTAGTAGTTGACATTATTTTTGTTTTTTTGTTCCTCAATGAATCTATTCAGGCAACAAATTTTTTTAGATTTTTCTATTGTTCCTATTAATCACGTTTGAGTTCTTGATAGGTTAAATGCCTATCCATTGTATTATTTCCAAATATTTAATTGAAAACCTCTTCCAATAAAAAAGGCTTATCACTCACTTTACTTCCCTAACCGGACATTAAATACCACAACTGCACATTTAGTAATACCGTTACTCCATCCATTATCTTCTCTTAGTCTAATATTTACGTGACAATTTCTGATTGGTTGGTTAATTACTTTCAAAAAATTATTAAAATTAACATAAAAAAAGAAAAAGATGATGAATAATGAATCGGAGTTCATCATTTTCTCCCTTCTTCATCTAATAAAATCAAATCCTCAATCCACAAACCATTCCGAATCCTAAATTTGCAAAAAAAAAAATTTGAAGTCACAATCTGGTTTTTCTTCATCCAATGTCCCACTCAGTCAATTAGGCTTTCTCTTCCCTCTTAACAGCATCTCGAAGTCTCAAACCCATTGCTTACTTTTCTTCTTCTTCGACTCCATTTAGTCTCCAAACCCCCCCACTAAATCCTCCCCAAACCCACACACACAAAGCAGAGCAATGGGTATCTCTGCACCCACACTTTTCTTCATCTTCTGCCTCCTCTCATTTCTCACCACACCCACCTCCTCAGCCACCTTCAACTGCACCACCTCCGCCGCCGCCACTGTCACCCACTCGCAAGGAGCAATGGCTGAAACGGCGTTAAAAGAAAATAAATCATTAAAGCTCAAAATCGATCAAATCCTAGACGTCGCTCGAACTTCTAACTCTGTCCACAACCGCAAGCCGAAGGAGCTCTCCGCCCTCCGCTTCAAAATGTCGTTGTCTCCTCTCTTCTTGTTTGCCTTCTGAAAAATTCTAACTCTCCTCTTTGCCTTCCAGAGGCATACGACCACCGCCGAACGCATCATTCAATTCATTTCTGGCTTCGCCACTGCCCGAGAGTCGGACCAAGCCTCTCAGTGCGATGCTTTTTTGGAAGACTTCCTCAGGTTCCTTTTGTCATTGTCCATCGCCTCTAGAAAGACCACGAGGTTCCGGTCATATCAGATGGTTTCTGAGGTAGACTTTTGTTTTGGTTACTGAATCAAGTTTAGAAATTGATCGAAAGTAAATTGAGGGCTTGGGGTTTTAGGGCTTTGGTAATTTTGTATTTGGAATGGTCGTGTCTTCTTTGGTTACTGAGAAAATTAGGTTTTAAAAATAAGAGGATATAATTTTGGAGGTCTTGCTATCTTATGGATTTTGGGGATGGTGATATATTTGTGGTTTTGTTTTTATTCCTTTAAATGCTTTCTGAACTGTTTTGACGTCTGGTTTGGCTGTGTTCGAAGGATTTGATTTCAGATTGTGGTTCTATTGAAAGGGGTGAGAGGAGTGGGTTGCTGGTTTTGGGTGCTGGATAGGAATTCCGAACGGATCTATATACTAATTTTACATTTTAGCATCTCTTTGTTTGAACCACACATGGACACGTTTTTGGAACTTTTTAATTGATACATTTGGGCTGAAGGATTTGGGATGTGTGATTGGTTTGTAGATTGAGGATTTGATTTTATTAGATGAAGAAGGAAGAAGACGATGAACTCAAATTCATTATTCATCATTTTTTTTCTTTTTTCTTTTTTGTGGTTAATTTTAATATTGAGTAACAGTGCTACTAAATGTGTAGTTGTGACAGTACATTGTAACTAAATTCATTTTGGAGTGCAATGATATTTAATGTCCGGTTAAGGGAGCAAAGTGAGTAATAAGCCTAAAAAATGGCAATAAAACACAATTCAAGAGTAAAGACATTTATATAAACCGAGAAAGAGAGAAAAGAAAAAGAAAATAAGATATGTCTAAGATAATTTTTTTTTATAAAAGAATTCATCTTTTCATCCATCTTCTACTCTCCATTTTAAATTATTCTTCTTTTCTCTCTCTTTTATGCAATATGATCAACTATTTATTTCATCTTCAGCGGCCGATTGCCCGGTCAACTACACTCAACATATATATATATAACATTATTTTTTTTTTATCAACAGAGATATCATTGCATATCATAAGAAAATGTACAATTATATAATCAAAATCAAGCTATGATAGCAAGACCCACAAGCCAAATGAGCAATATTAATGCAGATAAAGTCGCACTAATAATTAACAAACTCACATCACTAAAATTATGCAAATTACAAATGAAGCCCAAAAAAACTCAAAACAACCAAAACCCTAATAGCACATAACCCTAAATAAACTACCTCCACAAAAATAAATAATTACTGTCGTCAAACCCATCACATCTGGTCTTGAGGAACTGAAAAGCATAACGGGTCTGAGGAAGACTTGATCTCCAACGATCCAATTGCACATAAAAGTAAATAAATGACAAAAAAATCATAATCTAACTA
Source organism: Prinsepia uniflora (assembly GCA_032719365.1). Classification (NCBI taxonomy): domain Eukaryota; kingdom Viridiplantae; phylum Streptophyta; class Magnoliopsida; order Rosales; family Rosaceae; genus Prinsepia; species Prinsepia uniflora. The sequence continues at coordinate 13,489,477 of CM064873.1, read as the reverse complement.
CTGTGACAAAAACCAACGAAAGATATTACGACAAAACTTTTTCAATATCGGTAGAAGATTTGAAGAAATAATAAATTTTAAAAGAAGATTTTGGGTAAGTGGATGAATTGAAAAAATAGCAAAATAATATGATGGGGAACTCAAATCTGAGTATAACTCAGACCAAACAATCACCACAAAAGACTCTTATTACGAACCCAAAAGAAAAAGAAGAAAAACGATTGAGGGGAGGAGAGGAGAAGATGATCTTCACCCTCATCCCTCTTAGCTTGTTTTTTTTTTTGGGATTAAGAGGTGAGAAAATAGAGATTAGGGTTTTATATATATATATATATATATATATATATATATGACATTGTTATGAGATGATACATATAGTATTTGGAGAATTCCCAAATGTGTTTAGATGAAATATTTCTAATTTAATGATAATGTAAAAATTTCATAATTTGCAATTTCGTATTTACAATTTCTTGAGTTGTAAATTCTTATATTTGGATATCAATTTTAAAAATTATGGAAATTATAATTTCACTTGTTCAAACTTATCATTTGAAAAATTCTGTTTATTGAGACAAAATTTCAACTCATCATTTGAGATCCTCAAATCCCTCATATTTTCCTCTAGAAATTTACCGAATTCTAATTCAATTTCCCAAACAAAGGAAAACTGATTTTCGCTCCCCAAATGTTCCCCTCACGTCAAATGACCTATTTATTTCTTAAAACCTAAGCAAATCTAAAATCTCATGAAAATTAACGCACAAAGACAGAACATATAATCTAAAAATATGATGAACTAAATTAACATACGAAAAATGAAACCAATTAAAGTAGCCGGGCTAAATTAGCATTAATTTTAAAAAAATGAAAAATGAAAAAATAGTGTCAATAAGCGTTCAACGTAGGTCACAACCCACAGGTAAATACATTGAACCATTAACCAACATCTACATTATGGTAAAAGTACCAAATTCCAATATATCAAAATAAAAATTTTGCCTGACAACTTTAAAGGCTCCCACTTAATTTTGGTGCCATTCAAATAAAGGGAAGAAAACTCGCGACGTATAAAACACACAAATACAAATTCGTCATAATTATTAAGATTATGTATATACCGTATGCTATTGATGATCATTAGGACCAATACCATTATTGCACTTATTGTCGGCAGCAAGGTTGGAGGAGGGCGGTAGTTGTTTTTGCACAATGAGCTTGCGGATGGCGTCCATAAGTTTTGTGCTCCTACCAGTACCAGCTGTATTATGGGGCTTCCCAACAACCTCTTCTTTACCACCATCATCATCATCTCCTACATTCATGGCTTCCCTGAGTTCATACTGGTACTGCAACAGCTCCTCCATCTGATGGGGTTTCCGATGATCAGCCGAGGATTCGTGGCGATGGCGGTGAAAATCATCATCATCCTCGTAATCCTGCAGCTGGCCTTGGTCTTGGAGCTTGCATTTGCGAAGTTTCACGTACTTCTTCATCTTCAACATATATATTATATTTGTATAAACCCTAGCTAGCTAGGTTTTTGATCGAGAAAAGTGCTGGATGTTTGATGAAGATGATGATATTTTGAGAGAGAAGAATGCATGGAGTGGCTATTTATGTACGTAGGAATTAATAGATGGACGCGTTAGAGTGGGATTAAGACAGCAAAGTGTGTGCCAAAAATAGCATATAGTTTGTTCAATAAATCGAAGGCTTGCAATACTTTGCCGTCGTGGTAATCTTTTCTTTTAAAATTTTGTGACTATTTGCACTCGAAGCTCACAAAAAGATTTGATTTCTCTTTTTTGGATTTTTGGTTGGCTTCTGTTCAATTCCTAACTAACTAAAGGGAATAACCTTAATTTATTATGCCGTGATAATTGATATTTAATGTCTATAAAATAATATTATTTTTTAGTGTCATTTTACAAAACTCGAATCATGAAACCTACGGATATAACATGTAGAGAGAAATCCAGTACTATACAATTTACAATGTTGCATGCGATGATAATTTCTAAAAACTTGTATAAATGGAAACTAATTTATCATGCCACTTTGTAATTTTATTTCAAAGGGTAGCAATATGTTTAGTAAGTTCACTTTGTTCAACAACATGCACATGACATCTAGTTGACGTAAGAAAACCAACCAAGTCACAAATTCAACATTCCTTCTTTCTTGCTCGTGCCTTGTCTTTAAAAAGGGTAAGTGCGTTAGTCACAGAAAAAGGTGTTTTCAATACGTTGAGTTGTCAGTAAAACCACCGTATTGCAAGACATGAGACAGATTTGACGAGAAAATTTTATTTAAATAAAAAATCAGGAGATAAATTAGTAAAGAAAGTACAAGTTCAAGGGTAAATAGGCTAAAGAGCCTTCATTTTATACATATATCATAAAAGCTCATGCAGTTCCACATATGCTCAAGTTTTCTTCTGTTGGGGTAAATTTTTTATTCATTAATCACTACAAGTCTAAGGAGAACCCATCCAGCATAAATTCAAAACAGTAAAGAAAGCACAGCATTGCAAGCCCTCAAAACTCAGCCACCAGAACTTAGCTCAAACATTCAATTGACATATAAACTTATCTTGCAATAGCCTAGTAAACTTAACTCAGGCCTCATCACTCAGCAGAGAAGGAAAACATTTACTATATTTTGATTAAGGAGCAGAAAACAACTTCCGTAACACAAGCATCACATCTCAGAGTAGTCACCAGATCTTTTTTTTTTTTTTGGACAATAGTAGTCACCAGATCTAGGACAATAGGATTCTTCATAATGCATTAGCCCTGAAAGACTTTCTTCACAAATCCCTGTAAAGAAGACCCCATCCCGGCCCCAACTGCTTCTGCCAAGTACGTTGCCTCTTGAACGGTTTTTTTCAGGTCAAAAGCATCCTTCACTCGATCATCCAAGAATGCCCATGTATCAGAAAACTCCGGGGAATTATCAGTGAGCATGTAAATCTCAGTTGTGGAGTATATACCGCCAAGGACAGTCCGCTTCACATACCACTGAAAATCAGCAGTGTCATCCCCAGTACCGTGCCAGATCTCATCCATAAGAGTTGCCCGTTGTTTAAAACTTGTGGGAACGTTCACTGGCTGTGCCTGGATGCTAAGAGCTTGAGGCCATTTTGATATGTAGGGTGCCTGCATTTCTAAGCGAATCCGGACAAGCTTAATGATACGCTCACTGGGTATCAAGCTTTTCAAGTGCTCTGTATTCGAGTCAATCCAATCGCTAAGCCTTTGCAAACATTCATCCATGAAGAACTCAACCAAGATACCCTCTTTCCTCGGAAATGAGCCAACAATCGATGGTGATACACCCACATCCCTTGCACCAGCAATCATTGCTGCTTCGCTCCATCCCAACTTTGGCACATGAGGAAGTGAGGCTTGGAGGACGAGAGCTTGCTCATCTTGGTATTCTATTCTCGGTCTCCTAGTGTGATCGGCCTTTGAAGACGTGGAATTCAAATCATTACGGATTTGCTCAGCCGTTGACGTGGAATTTGAAAAATTAGGGGTTTGATTGGCAAATGGTTCAGAGTTCACAGTGGTGGAAAATGGATAATGACTATTCTGGGAGTGAAGAGGGCAGAATCGAATAATACCAGCATTGCTGCTGCTACCCAAGGGTGCACCAAATAGCTGGAGACACCGCTTTGCTGCTGATCTATACATTTTGACTTTGTATTCCAGTATCTGCCTAGAAAGCAAAAGAGAGTTTTATTTCATGTGATAATGAAAAAAATTCTTTTTTACCATTGAAAATGCTAAAAATGACAGGATACCCTCCCTCCCCTTCATTATGCAGGAAAATCGAATTTTCGTCATTGCTGCTCAAAGCCATGTTTCTTGGTAGCAAACGAATTTTTCAATACTGACCTTGATTGAGAAGCCTAGATATATAGCTTTCTATAAGAACAAATTTGATGCTGAAAACAACAAGCCCTAAATTACAAACTATAACAACAATTTAAACCCCATAAGAACGAACGATACACTTCAGAAATGCAGAGAAATAGAAATCGAAACCCCTATACTAAGCTTAAACTACAGGCACTAATTAATCCAAAAGTAAAGCGAAAAGTAATTACATATTACCAGGAAATGAAAACGCAGAAGAACAAACAGAAATGAAGAGGACCAGAATTTGGAAATTGGAAGAGAGCTTGGTTGTTGCAGAGGCAATGGAACCCAACACCAACAACAACGCCAAAAGGCAAGAATCTGACTGACTGAGAGTGCTTCCTTTTTCTTAGGCTCACACTGTGAGGCTCGCGGAGAAGATTGCGTCGCGGCTCCTATTTTTTGCGTTGAACAAGTTTTAATTAATTAATTTTTATTTTTTTACAAGGTTGCGGGTCGGGTTTAAGGTCGGGTACAAATAGTAGATCTGGATATGTATTAGGGTATTTAAGACTAATGGCATTACTCCAAAATAAGTAATGAGACTATTAAAAAGGGAGATGTTAATGATTTTCATGAATTATTTTAATCTTTTATAGGCCAAAATTGTTCTATAATTTTTACAATAATTATAAAATTCAGTCATTAAAAAAATATATATAGTGATATAAAATTATTATAACTCAAATTACTATTATACAAATCAAAAAGTAATAATATATTATTTTTAATGAATAAAATCTTTCAAAAAATGAAGAAAAACACTTAATTTATTTTTTAATGAATTAAATCTTTCAGTAAATGAGTTTTAAGAAAGTAATAAGAAAATGACGAGATGTTGAGAAAACTAGAAAAAAAAAAAGGATATTTTAGTAATCAATTAATTTTTACTCTGATAAATAACATTTAGTAAATAATAACAATGAAAATTATTCATATTAATATTCTGATTATATATAGTTAGTAAATATTTCAATAGAAATTATTACCCACTTCTCTGATTATCTACTTCACCAATTGTCACTTCTCCCATTACCTATTGTTCCCATTAATATGAAATAAGCGTGCTTTTAAGACTTTTTATTCCAAATCATTCCAATCTTGCTACAAAATCACATTTGGAGAATACTTCTCTAATAGTAACTCCTCATACCCTCCTTTGAGTTTATTAATTCTTATTGTACATATATCAATGATTGGAACTATTCATTAATTTAAGTTATTATATCATGATAATCTCTTAAAATTCAACAAGGTTGGAGCGCATTTAATCATATGTATGTATATATATATATATATCAAATAATTGAATGATTTTGATAAACATTAAGATTATCAAAGCAAATTGTGTGTGTGTGTGTGTGTATATATATATATATATATATATATATATATGAGTGACTAAATGCCAGGTCCCGTCCCAAATCCCCTGGGACTAACGTGGGACACGCCTGATCCCGTCTGACACGAAGGGAAAATTCTGTCTCTAGCCCTCACCGGGGCTTCCAGAGTACGCCAGGATCGTAGGAGGAGGAGTGTGATGTCTCGACTCTGCTACAGCCCGCATCCGCGATCAACCTGAAGGGCATTAAAACATCAAAAGTCGTGAGTGGACAAAATAATATTTTAATAAAAAAAATATTTTCAATTAAAGACATTTATGCCCTTCACTAAAAGTATATGCACACATTCAAAAATCGTTTATCAAAACATTTAAAAAACCATTTCATTTATCAAACATATTCTCAAAATCATTCAAGGGTTCATGCCCGGTTCCCATAAACCGTCATGACCCAAAAAAATCTTTCAAGGGTTCATGCCGGTTCCCATAAACCGTCATGAACCATAAATTCATTTGGGTCCCCGACTCGAAATCACAACCTTGAAACCATAAAACAATACATGTGGGAACTCAGCCCAAAACCATTCTCCGTGAAATACTAAAACATACGATACGGGGGTTTCCGCCCCAAATCACTTTTTGTAAACCACATACGTATCAATATACGTATAACCCATCCACGGCACTTCCGAGAAGATGCCAACTCGGGGCACACAGTCCCTAGGAAACACATCCCCGATATATGTCACGATATCGTCTCTATACTAGTGTGCACACTACTCGTGGTCTCACTCCGAGTCTTCTCCCAGGAATTCTCCATCTGGGAGGCTCTATCTTCGGACTTAGCCCGATCATCTCTCTGGAATCTGGTCCGGGACCACATCATAAATCGTAACCCCCACTCCTGGAACGGGATCCCTATGGGGATACCTGATTACGCCCAAACTACGCATTAAATTAAACACGTAATTCAGGTGTTATGCAATTTAAACCCCTTTTGTGTAGTTGTAGTATTGGTAAATAGGGATCGTTCTTAACCGGGGAAATTAGGGAACATTAATAATATGTTAGTTAAAAAGAATAATGAATTAAAGAATTAAAGAATTAAATAATTAAATAATTAAATAATTAAATAATTAAATAATTAAATAATAAAGAATTAAAGAATAAATGAATTAAAGAATAAAAGAATTAATGAATTAATGAAATAAAGAATTAAAGAATAAAGAATTAATTGGGGGGTTTGAAAGATTGTAATCATATAATAAAGAAAACAAGTAAAAATAATTAAGAACTTAATTCTACTTCTACTTTAATTTTTATGCAAGTGAACTTTCTTCAAACACATATTTTTACCAACACTCTAACATCATGCTCATAGTGAACCAATCACGAAATTCCACCTTAATCATCTCAAATACATGCATACATTTTTCAATATTATAAATGCACCGAACAGAGGTCATAAACACTTATAATACGATTCACCTTAAGTTTGTGATTTCAATGTGTGTCAAACATCTAAATCTCTTCAATCCTATTCTAAGTGCACCGAACAACGGTCATAAACACTTAGTGTTAAATTGAAGGTTAAGCACTAAAACATATGAAGTAGATGAAATTCAAAAAGTAAAACACATGGAGATTGTATTCACATTTACAAATGTTAGAAAGAAAATACCAACACATATATTGAATTATAAGTAAAACCAAAAAAATAACAAGAATTTAAGTAAATGGAGAAAAGTTACACTTTCGGAACCCAAGAACAGCTTGTGATTCCGAGAGTGGATGGAAACAATGGAATGTTATTCATAAGGAACACCGAACAGCGGCGAGAACCTTATGAAGATGGAGGATAAAACATAAGAATTCGGATTTAAATTCTAGAATTATTTTGGAAATACTTGGCCTAGGTATTTCTTAAGGAAAGCATAAAAATGTATTTAAGAGATCTCAAAGAAAAATCACAAGAATAAAGTAAAGAAGAAATGAAATTAAGAATTTCTATAAATTAAGAACAATAATTAAAAGAAAGCAAATTAAATAAATAATCTAAAAGAAGTTAAAATGGTCCCAAAATAAATCTAAAAATAGAAAAAGAAGAAATGAGAGAAGAGAGAAACATGAACTAAACTAAACTAAGACTAAAACTACTCAAAATGGGGACCCTTTACAAGTGAATTTGCCTCCCTATTTATAGAGGGAGGCCTAAAATATTCAAAATAAAAATACAAAATAAAATAAAATAAGTGAAATGATGAATAATGATGAATTATGATGATTTTAGGCATGGTTTAGGCTGAAAATTGCAGAAAAACTGCACAAAGGGGAGTAGGTTGCTGCAGTTTTGGAGTGGGTTTGGAGTTGTTGGGCTGCAGGAAGCTCAGAGCAGGAAATGGGCTGGCGGGTTGGAGCTGCAGCAGGCGTACGGTTGGGCTTGTGCGGATGGATTGGACCTAGCACGCAAGTGGGCTGAAGAGTAGCTGGCGGGTTGCTGGGCATGCAGGCAGATTGGGCCACGGTAAAGCTGCAACAGCTGGGCTGAGTTGGTGGATCTGCAGCAGGCGTACGGGCTGAACTGATGAAGAGCGGGTGGGCTGTGCTGAGCAGTTGCTGTGCAGCTGGGCTGGAGATCACGCGTGGGCTGGCAGAGTTGATGGACTGCACGCAGTGGATGGACGCGGGCCTGGCAGACTTGGGCGCACAATGGGTTGGGATTCTCGCGAGTTGGGCCGATTCTTTGGGCGAGGGCCTGGGCTTCATTTTCTTGTTTTTGGGCTGGATTATTTTCTTAAATTGGGCTGCAAAATAAAAATAATTAATTAGTATAATTTTACCGAAACTCGTCCATAAATTCTTCGTTATAATTCCGATCGGGACGATTCTTTCGCCAAAACGCTCCAATTTATAAGTTTTATTTATTTAAACAAAAATATCACAAAATAAATTATTTTATCTAATTATTTATTATTTTAATATTAAAAGTTAAGTATAAAAGATATAAAATAATATAAAATAATGCTTATTTGAGGACCTATCAATACCTATTCTGGTCTGTTGATCGTTACTCTCCAGGTCGACGTCTGGAGGAGACCATATAAACATATGGAGGGTTCATATTCATTTTCAAATCTCTTTCTTTCTTTTTTCAAAACACATTTCAATTGGGTCTTATACCCGATTCATCTCAATAGGATTCCTCGAATCCGATTCAAATCCATTTCACAGGCCTCGACCTAAATCCACAGTTCAACAGGGTCTCATGCCCAAATTCTCATTTCGTAAACTGAATTGGGACTCAAGCCCGATGTTATAATCAACAGGGCCTCAAGTCCGATACCACAGCTAACTGGGCCCTAAGCCCAAAATCACAAATCAACAGGGCCTCAAGCCCGATTTCACAACCAATAGGGCCTCAAGCTCGATACTACAGTCAAATGGGCCTCTAGCCCGATATTACAACCAAATGGGCCTCAAGCCCGGATCATAAATCAACGGGACCCTCGGTGTAACGATCCGTCCCAAATTCCATGATTAGATTAGTGACTAATCACGATTAGTGAGGCTAATCCGTGATTAGTAGAGCGAGATTGGACGAACGATGCGAAATGACCGTTTTGCCCCTAGTGGTGGCAAAACGTTGACTTTTTGATCGGGCGGTCAAAGGGACTTTGACCGATGACCGTGACGTAGTTCGTGACGTCACGAGATCATAGACAGGTGGCACGTTCAATTCCGACGTTCGTAGAAGAAGTTATGACGTTCGGAAGCCCAAGGGCATTTTGGTAATTTGGGTGAATAGGAGGTCAAAAGTTGACTTTTTGACCGGGAGGTCCGATGGCCGAGGGCCAAAGACCGTTACGTAGATAAGGACGATACGAATCCGTAGACAGGCGGCACGTCGAATTTGGACGTTCGACGGCGAAGTTACGGTTCACGGAAGTTCCCGGTTACTATTCATGACGGCACGTTTTACGAGACAAAAGTGCAGTTTTGTCTCTTGTGGGCCCAGATATTTGTTGGAGGCCCAATGGATGAGTGACAAGTGTCACCCATCCAATGGACACCAATTTCATTCATGCATCTTCCATTTCCTCTTCATCGACCATTCTTCATTTTCAAACCATTTTCCCGATCCCATTCCTCTCATCTGTGCGACCCAAACATCCAACCCTCACCCTATGATCATGACAGAGAGACCAGAGGGGGAGAGGAGGACCGGTGAAGCGTGGTGGCCGGCCAGGACGAAGCCACCGTGCGCGGTGGAGACCCAAACCCGAACGGTTACCCGGTTAGGCCCAAATCTCCCATTTTGTCGATTTTTACATTATGGATAGTTTTGGTTGATTAGGGAATGTTTGTTAGATTGTTTAGGGTGTATAGAGATGGTTTTGAATGGGGGTTGACGGCTGTGAAGCCTGGGGACGAAATCGGAAAACAGGGCCGTGGGGGGTTAATTTTTAGGGATCGATTTAGGGGGTTTTAGGTTGTTTTGTTAATTGGGTTAGATAGGAAACTTGAAAATAGAAATTTAGAAATTGGAATGGAAGAAATCGGACCGAAAATGAGGGAGAAGGAGGCCTGGACCGGTTACGCCGGTCCAGTTGCAGGGATCGGACCGGACCGGTCGGTTCGGACCGGTCTGATCGAGGTAGGAGAAACACTGTTCACAGGCGCGTGGCTCCCACGCGCAGCCACTTCAGGCGGCGCGTGAGGGCGCGTGGCAGGGAATCTGGGGAAGGTTCCAACATGTGAAATCTTCTATTCGATGTAACGAACATTTTGGGACTAGTTTCGTGTCGATCGGACACCGTCTCGATATGTTTCGGGGCATCGGAAGGTTTAGGTTCGGGATTAAAAATAGTTAAAAATACGGGAAAATTACGGGGCTTTAGTGGGAGGTTAATTAAGTAGTTAGTAACCTTCTATTACGATTTGGACAGGTTTGGGAGTCCCGGTGACGGTGATCGGCTCGGGGAGCCGTATGGCACGCAAATCGAGGCGGCAGCTCGGACGGTCTGTGAGTGGACTTTGTTTTCTAAATTGGTGCATGCATAAATGTTTATTATATGTTTTATTACTTGTTTGATGATGCCATGGGTGCAATTCTATGTGGTTACGTATAAGCACGTATTTCGAGGTTTCAGCCTTATACGGTGCTTATACGGGTCTGTATTTCTGTATTGACTTAATGAACTGGATTTGGATTTCAAAATGATAAACTCGGGTATGAGACCCATTTGGTTTTGTCTCGGGCATATGACCTCAGATATCGGGCACGGTGCCCAACTGATGTCTTATGTTCGGGTACGAGACCCAGTCACTTTACGGTTTTGATTTCAGGTCAGGGAACCTTAAATGGATTCCCAGGTTCATGACGGTTTATGGGAACCGGCATGAACCCTTGTTATGGTATTATGGTTCATGACGGTTTATGGGAACCGGCATGAACCCTTGTTGGTTATTACGGTACATGACGGTTTATGGGAACCGGCATGTTACCTGATTATGGGTATTATGGATTCATGACGGTTCAGGGGAACCGGTCATGAATGTTTATGTTATGTATATATATGTTCGTCTACCTTCCTTTACATGTTTTACTATCTCCTCCGGGGAGGGTCGTTGGCCTGGGTGGACCCCGGAGTAGTCACGGAGCACCGACTGAGTGGAGTCACCCCCCAGTTGGGTTCCTTACTCTCAGGAAGGCTATGGTTACTATTACCTCGGGTAGGGTCAGTGGTCTGCGGACATTGACCTTGACTTTGAGATGACTCGGATTGAGACCCGGGTAGCGCGCGCGTGGCTTTGGATACCGTGACAGGATTGGTTGTGTGACTTATATATATGTATGTGATGGATATATGATATATGATATGTGGTGTGTACAGGTGTGCATAGGATTTGGGCAGTGGCCCGTATGGTCGTTTTTATTGTGGTCCTTTCGACCTTAGTTTATATCTGCTTTGGGCTTCGTCCCACATATGGTTTGTTTTGGATAAATGGTTTTCGAATGCATGCATGCTTTTTAGTGGAGGGTACAAATGTCTTCCTTATTAAATGTTTTTATAAACTTTTTTTTTGTCCACTCACAGTTTTTAATGTTTTGACTGCCCTTCAGGTTGACATCGGATGTGGGCTGTAGCAGAGACCGAGATATCACATGCCTCCTCCGGATCCTGGTGTACTCTGATAGCCCGGGGAGGGCAAGGGTCGAAATTATCCCTTGTCTGACACTCCGTGTCAGACGGGAGCAGGGTCATCCCGCACTAATCCCGGGGGGATTGGGATGGGTCCTGTCAACGTGGTATCAGAGCGGGGTTGTCTCTATTCGAGCAACCGTGTAGCTCTTGGAGTATGTACGCAGGTCGAGGATGTGATATCTCAATGGGCTACAGTTCGTGGTCAACCTGATTGTCGGGGTGCCGATACGATAGTTAGTAGGATTGGCAAGCCTTGGTTCGGCACTCGATGCCGGGGTTTCCATGGTTCTGTCAGGGTTGGCAGTGTGGAACCCTACGGAAGGCTTAACGTAGTATTACGTTAGAGTTTTGGATCGTGAGACGGTTAGTTGGGATCGCCTTCAAGATGTCGTAGGATCGATTCCGACGACTGGTTAGGAGTTGTGACCATTAGATGGTCAGATTATGTTGAGTTAAATGGATTTACTGCAGTTGGCAGTTAGCAACCGGATTCGAGGAATCCGAGTTGGATTGTTGGTAGGATTGGGTTGACGTCTTTACGATGTCGGACCGCAGGGTCGGTCAGATTGTTGATTTTACTGCTTTCGCAGGTGGGTTCAAAGGAACTCTAGGTGTGATCGTGGAACCCTACCGTATGTGTATGGTTCGGAAATGGGAGTTGACGAGTGGTTTGACTTGGACGACTATTCGGATTTGGGGTTCGTTAGTCGGTCTAATCATGTCAGCTTGTGTTGGGACTGCACTTCGCAGTCGGGGCTGTACTTACCAGTTAAACCTAGTGGGTTGTCGTGCTACTCAGTTGTGGTTTGGCGCAGCTAAGGTCATGGGCGACCTAGTAGACGACATTGGTTTAGTCGAGTTACGAATGGTTAGAGTTGGGTTGGACAGGTTACCAGGGTTGGTACTTGTCGATGGAATCCCTGAGTGGGATACAGAGTAGTTGGTACAGGCAGTTGATTCCGTTGGATGCGGAGTCTGGATGTCTAGTCGTTAGGTCTGCACGAGGTTGTGGCAGACGCTACTATCGACAGACGTAGTCGAATTTTATCTGGTTGAGTAGACTCAGGTTGTCGTGACGATTGTGACGATGGGATTGTCAGTCGTGACGATAGTACGAGGTGCGTGAATAACGCATAAGTGTGGGTAGTGATTCTGGATTCGACTTGGTTACGTTTGAGTACGATCGCAGAATGAGACGGGGACGTACGGGGGACGTTTCCTCTTCTCGTATGAGTTGTCAGGGTAACTATACCCTGAGGTGTTGGGTACGAAGGAGGCAGAGTTTCTCCTATTCGAGCAAAGGTACGGGATCATCGTTCGGTATGAGCGGAGATCCAGAGTTGTCTGATTGGCACACTTTGAGCTGATGCTGACAGGTGGTGTACTGGTACTAGTGCTGGTGCTGGTGCCGGTGATTGTGATGACGGTGAGTTACGAGTCAGGATGTGACTCCGACGTGAGGGGCTTATGATGGGTATCTGTGGTTCGAGAGTGAATCACGAATAGCGACGGACTGGATAGGATCCAACGGTAGTTGAGACGTGAGGATCGAGTACTGTCATGGGGGACTAGCGACCAGTTGGTCATTGTTGGCCAGAGTTGGTCAGAATTGGTTAGAGATGGTGGTTTGCAGAGATTTGACTGCAGATCACAGCAGGGGGCTGTTGTGACTTTTCAGTCGAGTGGTACATCAGATTAGGATGAATTGACATCCTTTTGGATGTACATATACGGTCGTAAATGGGCATGTGTCCATAACCAGTCTAACGGGGACACGTGGTTGATGTCCGGGTATGTTGTTTCCAATCTTGTTGGAACTTCGGAATCGCGAGAGGTTGCGAATGAGGTGACGAGTGGAATGCGGGTTTTCCGCATTGGTAACGGGTATGTTGAAGTCGTTTTGGGTGACTTCTCAGGTTCTACCATAATTGATGGTGGTAGAGGATGTAGATGTTATTGATGTTGTTGGTTGCCACTAGTACACTAATCGTGTATTGGTTGGTGGACCCGTGATTGTCTTGGGTCATCAGGTGGAGTGAGTATATCGAAGTTAGGTGACTGAGATTCCTCCTTCTCTACTTGGTGGCAGACGATGTCAGGTTACCTGACGTGGTGAGTGCATCGAGTGTTGTTTGCATTCACGTAGGATGGATTATTCGATCATTCTTGTTTTGCCTTGGTGGAATGACAAGGATCGATACGAGGTAATCAGTGAGAACCCACAGTCTCGGCGTGTCTCGTCGTAGACTAATCTATTTAAGATGTGGGAAATGGTCTAGGACTTTGGTTGGCGTGACGATCCTCGATCGTGACGTCTATAGTTGTTTGACGTAGTGTTGGATCTGGATCGTGATTTGGGTATCCAGATAGGTGGAGAGTTTATTACTCTTACTTGGATGTTGAGTGAAGCATGATGGGACTGAACTTCTTTTCGAGGTAAATCCCATATGGCTTATTACTCGCCTGAGTAGTTGTCCGATGAGTAGGTGTCTGACGAGGTCGGATTTTGTCTGACCTAGTGTTGTGTTGATGTTGGGATTGACTTCCCTATGAAGTCAATCGATCGTATGGTGGTAATCGGTTGAGTGGGTAACCGATAGGTTTGGTTTTGGTACGTCTAGGTAGACGTGAACGAGATTTCAGGTTTTGGAACCAGATTTCTGGATGACGATTCAGGATTTGATTTTGGAACTTGAAAAAGGATTTCTAGATTTGGGTTTTGGAATCGGATTCTGGGTGACGATTCAGGATTTGATTCTAGAGCTTGACTGTAGATTTTCTTTTATGGATTTGGGTTCGGAATAGTTATTCCAAATGCTAGCTTACGGAATGATGATTTCGGATTCGAATTTGGACATGATATGGATATGACTTCTGGGTTTGGATTCGGGATTTCTTACGAAATTGCGGATTCGGATTCGGATTTGGAAATAGATAATGGGCTGGAGTTTCGATTTGTCTAGATCGGACAGATGGACTCCATGGATATACCAGTGGTACGTGGTGAGCGTGTTGGTAGTCGGCTTAGTTCCGATACCATTGGATTAGTCGAGGTCGTGAATTGGACATTGGATACTGTGCATTGGGTCATAGTACTTCTGATGGGTAGTTACACACAGGTCGAGTGAATTGTTGGTGGTGTATACTCATGGTTGAGTAAGTTGGTGGTTAGTGTAACCACAAGTGTATCGTGTTAGTCTTGACTGACGACTGTCAAGTGGTGACAGTTTGTCGAAGGTGTCAGCGTGGCTCGTTGAGTGAGGTCTGATGACTCCCAGTGGGAGTAGACGCTAGGATAGATTAGCGTTTGAGAAAGGAATCATCGAGTTGACAAGTGGTGTCGATTCGGAGCATATGGCTACGGTCATTCGAAGTGGTCGAGTGTAGTCGATACGACGTGAGTGTTAGGGGTACGTCTGGGTGCGGACGAGTACGTATTACTCTGGTTAGATGGTGTACGAGTGTACACGTGTTGCGAGGTTGATTCTACTTTCCACGAGCTGGATATGGAATCAGGATAATTGGAGTTTCGAGAATGAAACTAAATTAAGGAGGGAAGCACGGTTAGATTAGGTCGGTTGGAATTTCGAGGACGAAATTAATTAAGGAGGGAAGGTTGTAACGACCCGTCCCAAATTCCATGATTAGATTAGTGACTAATCACGATTAGTGAGGCTAATCCGTGATTAGTAGAGCGAGATTGGACGAACGATGCGAAATGACCGTTTTGCCCCTAGTGGTGGCAAAACGTTGACTTTTCGATCGGGCGATCAAAGGGACTTTGACCGATGACCGTGATGTAGTTCGTGACGTCACGAGATCATAGACAGGTGGCACGTTCAATTCCGACGTTCGTAGAAGAAGTTATGACGTTCGGAAGCCCAAGGGCATTTTGGTAATTTGGGTGAATAGGAGGTCAAAAGTTGACTTTTTGACCGGGAGGTCCGATGGCCGAGGGCCAAAGACCGTTACGTAGATAAGGACGATACGAATCCGTAGACAGGCGGCACGTCGAATTTGGACGTTCGACGGCGAAGTTACGGTTCACGGAAGTTCCTGGTTACTATTCACGACGGCACGTTTTACGAGACAAAAGTGCAGTTTTGTCTCTAGTGGGCCCAGATATTTGTTGGAGGCCCAATGGATGAGTGACAAGTGTCACCCATCCAATGGACACCAATTTCATTCATGCATCTTCCATTTCCTCTTCATCGACCATTCTTCATTTTCAAACCATTTTCCCGATCCCATTCCTCTCATCTGTGCGACCCAAACATCCAACCCTCACCCTATGATCATGACAGAGAGACCAGAGGGGGAGAGGAGGACCGGTGAAGCGTGGTGGCCGGCCAGGACGAAGCCACCGTGCGCGGTGGAGACCCAAACCCGAACGGTTACCCGGTTAGGCCCAAATCTCCCATTTTGTCGATTTTTACATTATGGATAGTTTTGGTTGATTAGGGAATGTTTGTTAGATTGTTTAGGGTGTATAGAGATGGTTTTGAATGGGGGTTGACGGCTGTGAAGCCTGGGGACGAAATCGGAAAACAGGGCCGTGGGGGGTTAATTTTTAGGGATCGATTTAGGGGGTTTTAGGTTGTTTTGTTAATTGGGTTAGATAGGAAACTTGAAAATAGAAATTTAGAAATTGGAATGGAAGAAATCGGACCGAAAATGAGGGAGAAGGAGGCCTGGACCGGTTACGCCGGTCCAGTTGCAGGGATCGGACCGGACCGGTCGGTTCGGACCGGTCTGATCGAGGTAGGAGAAACACTGTTCACAGGCGCGTGGCTCCCACGCGCAGCCACTTCAGGCGGCGCGTGAGGGCGCGTGGCAGGGAATCTGGGGAAGGTTCCAACATGTGAAATCTTCTATTCGATGTAACGAACATTTTGGGACTAGTTTCGTGTCGATCGGACACCGTCTCGATATGTTTCGGGGCATCGGAAGGTTTAGGTTCGGGATTAAAAATAGTTAAAAATACGGGAAAATTACGGGGCTTTAGTGGGAGGTTAATTAAGTAGTTAGTAACCTTCTATTACGATTTGGACAGGTTTGGGAGTCCCGGTGACGGTGATCGGCTCGGGGAGCCGTATGGCACGCAAATCGAGGCGGCAGCTCGGACGGTCTGTGAGTGGACTTTGTTTTCTAAATTGGTGCATGCATAAATGTTTATTATATGTTTTATTACTTGTTTGATGATGCCATGGGTGCAATTCTATGTGGTTACGTATAAGCACGTATTTCGAGGTTTCGGCCTTATACGGTGCTTATACGGGTCTGTATTTCTGTATTGACTTAATGAACTGGATTTGGATTTCAAAATGATAAACTCGGGTATGAGACCCATTTGGTTTTGTCTCGGGCATATGACCTCAGATATCGGGCACGGTGCCCAACTGATGTCTTATGTTCGGGTACGAGACCCAGTCACTTTACGGTTTTGATTTCAGGTCAGGGAACCTTAAATGGATTCCCAGGTTCATGACGGTTTATGGGAACCGGCATGAACCCTTGTTATGGTATTATGGTTCATGACGGTTTATGGGAACCGGCATGAACCCTTGTTGGTTATTACGGTACATGACGGTTTATGGGAACCGGCATGTTACCTGATTATGGGTATTATGGATTCATGACGGTTCAGGGGAACCGGTCATGAATGTTTATGTTATGTATATATATGTTCGTCTACCTTCCTTTACATGTTCTACTATCTCCTTCGGGGAGGGTCGTTGGCCTGGGTGGACCCCGGAGTAGTCACGGAGCACCGACTGAGTGGAGTCACCCCCTAGTTGGGTTCCTTACTCTCAGGAAGGCTATGGTTACTATTACCTCGGGTAGGGTCAGTGGTCTGCGGACATTGACCTTGACTTTGAGATGACTCGGATTGAGACCCGGGTAGCGCGCGCGTGGCTTTGGATACCGTGACAGGATTGGTTGTGTGACTTATATATATGTATGTGATGGATATATGATATATGATATGTGGTGTGTACAGGTGTGCACAGGATTTGGGCAGTGGCCCGTATGGTCGTTTTTATTGTGGTCCTTTCGACCTTAGTTTATATCTGCTTTGGGCTTCGTCCCACATATGGTTTGTTTTGGATAAATGGTTTTCGAATGCATGCATGCTTTTTAGTGGAGGGTACAAATGTCTTCCTTATTAAATGTTTTTATAAACTTTTTTTTTGTCCACTCACAGTTTTTAATGTTTTGACTGCCCTTCAGGTTGACATCGGATGTGGGCTGTAGCAGAGACCGAGATATCACATGCCTCCTCCGGATCCTGGTGTACCCTGATAGCCCGGGGAGGGCAAGGGTCGAAATTATCCCTTGTCTGACACTCCGTGTCAGACGGGAGCAGGGTCATCCCGCACTAATCCCGGGGGGATTGGGATGGGTCCTGTCACTCGGTCCGACCTTGTATCTCAAATGAACCCTCGGTCCGATTCCTCGTCAAATCAAATGGACTCCAAGTCCGAAGGTTCGTAAATCAAATGGGTCTCGTGCCCGATTTCATATTTCTAAATCCAAAACCAATTTATGAAACCCTCATTGAAAACCTAGCACGTATAAGCATCGTATAAAACTAAAAATCTCGAAATACGTGCAAATACGTAAATCCTAGGTTACCACAAACAAATGCACTCATGGCATCACAAAACATGTATTAAAACACTTATAAAACATTTATGCATGCATCAAGTTCGAAAGAAGGGTCCACTCACAGATCGTCCGAAGTCGCGCCTCGATACGCGTGTCATAAGCGTCTCCCGGGCCAAATGTCCCCTCCGGGATTCCCGAACCTGTCCAAATTAATTTAAAGGGTTACTAACTACTTATATAACCCCTCACTAAAGTCCCGTAATTTTCCGGAATTTCTAATTATTTTTAAACCCGAACTTAATCCTTCGGACAGCCCGAACTATATCGAAACGATGTCCGATTGACACGAAACCAGTCCCAAAATGTTCGTTACATCGAATAGATCATTTGACATGTTGAACACTTCTCCAAAGGAAGGCTCACGCGCCCTCACGCGCCTAAGAATGGTCATGGGCGTGGGCCTCACGAGCCAGGACTATTCATCTTCTTCCCTAAGCATCGAACCGATCCGGCCGGTTTCTTGTGCAGTCCGGTCCAGCTGGACCGGCGTGACCGGTCCGGCCACCCTCCTCTCTCATTTTTCGTCCAATCTCCTATTTTTCAATCCCAATCTTCCTAACTTCTTATTTCCTACCATTCCCAATCATCAAACCTAAGGAAAAACCCTTAAATCCTATCCATGTTCAAAGGGCCTTACGGCCTAACTTTTCATTTTCCTCCCACGGCTTCCACAGCCTCCAACCACCACCAAAACCTCCTCTAAACAATCCTAACAACCTAATAATCATCCTTTAATCATCCAAAAGCAACCATAACGTCGAAATCAAAATAAAGGAAGATTTGGGTCCTTACCGAGCAATCGGATTCCCTGTGTTCTGGCTATCGCCGCCGTCCACGGCAGCCGACCATCCTGTCTCCTGCCTCAACATCCTCCAGCCCCCCTCTCACTCTTTGGCCTCACTCAAAATCACATGGGAAGGGTTTTGGATTGGGTCGAGATGGTTATGTGGGTGAAGGGAATGAAACAGAGATGATATGCATGAATGAGGGAAAAGAGGGAATGGATGAGTGACAAGTGTCACTCATCCCCTGAGGTCTGGGAAAGATCTGGGCCCATAAAAGACACAACTTCACTTTTTGCCTCGTAAAACGTGTCACCGTAAATAGTTCCCAGAAATTTCGTGAACCGTAAATTCTCCGTCGAACGTCCGAATTCGACGTGCCGCCCGTCTACGGATTCGTATCGTCCTGATCTACGTAACGGTCCTCGGCCCTCGGCCATCTGACCTCCCGGGTCAAAAGTTAACCGTTGGCCCCTATTCAACCAAATTACCAAAATGCCCCTAACTTCCGATCGTCACAACTCCTTCCTCGGATGTCGGAAGCGAATGTGCCACGTGTTTATGAACTCGTGACGTCCCGAACTACGTCATAGTCATCGGCCAAAGTCCATTTGACCACCTGAACGAAAAGTCAACGATTTGCCCATTCCAGGGGCAAAATCGTCATTTCGCCTTGAACGTCCGTTAATCCTCGTTTAATCCCCAATTAGTCTCGCTAATCTATCATTAATTCTTAATTAATCCCGCTAATTTGAGACGGGTCGTTACACTAAATTATCTCCAATTTTTTTGAATATTTAAATAAATGATTTTGAAATGATAATTTAAAAATTAAACGATATTTATTGTAATATACGTATAATAATAATGAGATAAATTGAAAAGATTGGATAAGTAGGTAATTGAGGAGTGAGATGTAAATATGATGGATCTTAAAATAAAGTGAGATTTTTTGGACCAATTAGGGATGATTAAGAGTAAAACCCTACGTTTAATGGGTTTCTCAGCCAAAGGAAACCAAAACGAAGAAACGGGACAAAACGAGCGTCTTCGTCTTCTTTTTTCTTTCAAAGTACAAAGCGTGCAACTGTGAGTCCGGTGACTGAGTGGACTCCCTGAGCTACTAAACAACAATGACGAGGGGGGTCCAGAGATGGGTTGTGGACATCTCAGAGTGGAACCCGTCTCCCCACGATTTCTCCTTTGCTCTCTCTGTTCTTCCTCCACTGGAGCAAGCATCTGTCACCAGGTTTTCATTCCTCTCTTTTTCTTGTGCCCTTATTTTATCTTTTGGATTCCAAGGAAAAAACCCAGTACGAAGAAAAAATGATCATGACCAAAATAAATGTATATAGTCTACAATCTGGTACAATTCTTTATGTTGTTGTTTTCGTTTTTGTAAGTAATATTGATGAACCAACTTGTCACTTGCATTTGGAGAGTCAAATGCAGCACTTTTATGGCTAAATTATTGAGATTTTATAATTTTTCTTGTCTGCCGAATTGAATTGTTCTTTGAAATTATGCTGAAGGCATCTTTGGTCAGTGTCAATCATAAATTGTTCTTGAAAGCTACAATGAATAAATTGTTCTGGATTGTCATAATTTGCATCCAAGAAAGAAAATAATAACCGTTAGCGTTATGATGAATTTTCAAAACATTTAACAGATACATTATATTTTGACATGTGGTAGATTTGTACAGATGGAAGACAGGAAGCGGGCACTCGTGAGCCGGTTGGTTCAATATGCTCTTGTATATGAAATGTTGGCGATACCTTATGATGAGATTATCATTAACCGCACCTTGGAAGGCAAACCATACCTTGTATGGCTACTTACCAATTCTTGTTTTGTGTGACTGAATTTGGTTTTGATGTAGATCCAAATATGTATTAACGTCACTGATTCGAGATTTAATATCTTGTTCACTATTCTATGCATAGACTCAATCGGTTATTATTTGATATCATTTGTCTGGACACAATTCTTGTACCTTCTTGCTTGTTGATCCAACATTGACATATTCGTTATACTAGATATAATGTTGTTGTTTCCAGAAATGTGGTGGCGATGGCATAGATTTTCCCAATTTTAATTTCAATACATCACATCATGGTGACTATGTTGCAATAGCATCTGAACCGTTGTGCCTTGTGGGCGTGGACATTGTTTCCATAGTCGTTCCTCCAAAAGAGACGGTTATAGAATTCGTTCACAACTTCTCTTCATGTTTTTCAAGTTTCGAATGGGATAATATAGTCAATGCTGGTACATCTGATGACATTCTGGTTGAGTTTTATGTATTTGTTTTTCATTAAATGTGGTTAGACTGCAAAAATAATATTATATAATGATTTTGTAGATATTGGTGTGTGAAAGAAGCTTATGTCAAAGCAATTGGGAGTGGAGTGCCATTTGGTCTGGGCAAAGTAGAATTTCATCACAGTTGTTGGACAAACATTTCTGTTAATGTTGATGGGAAGGCTATGAGTGAATGGCGATTTTGGCTTCTTGAGCTAGGAAAGGGACATATGGTATGTCTCTCATCAACTGTCTTTTTATGTTCTCATTGAGCTTCAACTTGTTTTAAATGCTTGCTGTACCATTTTGGTTTCAAGGTTACATGGTTTTCAAAAAAACATGTGCGTTTCAAGGGAAATCAAGAAAATTAAGAAGCTTGGAGTTTCTAGGAAATTCAGATCAAACTTAGAGTTGAAACAAAATCAAGACATCTTTCAAATTTCTACCTCAAGTACTTTCAGTAGTTTGGTTTCTGTTAAGCTAAGAGGGACTGAACTAGGAGCTTGCTTAAGTTGGATGTATGGAGTCTAAAACACCTGACCCTTGAGATACGTTATATCTTGAATCTAGGGTGAACCATAATCAAAAGATCTTAATTGAATGTTCAACCAAATACGTTAATGGATCACCAAGAGTTAGAGTGGACCTGAAATTGTTTTGAGAGACCAAGAAAGGCCTGGTCAACCTAGTACTCCTACCAAGAGCTTAAAGAGGTAGGAAATATTCCTTGTATTTCTTGAATAATAACTTTACAGTAGAGAGGATTATTTATACTGATGCTAGGTTATACTAAGTAGGAAATATAGGCTTAGACTAGGAAGGAAATCAAAGACCTAGACTAGGAAAGTATGTACAGGATTGTATGTACAATTCTAGGAAAGAATCAGGGAGATTCCGTGGACCTAAGATAGCACAGGATCAAGGAGATTGATCCTCAATCTTCGTGGATTCTGGGGGATCTTTATTACCCCCCTGCAAGACGGTGGTGCCATCGGCGACGCCGATCTTGGTGCCGAGCAGTTGAAAACGCTGCCGGGGCAGCGGCTTGGTAAATGCATTTGCTAGCTGGTCATCAGTGGGCCCTTGATGGACTTGTAGGAGGCCACGGGTGACCTGGTCACGGACTAATTGGAAGTCTATGTCCACGTGCTTCATCCTGGAATGTAGAGCTGGGTTTGCGCAATAGAAGGTAGTGCCAATATTGTCGCAGGAGATGATGGGTTTCCCGGTGGCGTGGATGCCAAGTTCTTTCATGAGGGACTGAACCCAAAGGAGTTCTACAGTTGTGGACTCGACGACACGGTATTCTGCCTCCGTGGAAGAGCGGGAGATCGACCGCTATTTGCGGGAACTCCATGAAATCAGGTTACCACCGAGGTAGACGAGGTAGGCTGTAGTAGATTTGCGGTCGTCTTAATCACCTGCCTAATCCGCATTGGAAAAGGCAGTGAGGGTACTGATGAAGTGGGCGACTGCATGAAGTTGGTTGGATGCTTGTCGATGAAGGTGCAGGCCAAAGAGTAGGGTGCCTTTGAGGTAACGAAGCACACGCTTCAAGGCCTGCCAGTGGAGCTTTGTGGGAGCATGCATGAACTGGGAGAGGCGGTTGACAACAAAGGAAATGTCAGGTCTGGTGAGGTTCAAATACTGCAGACTGCCCACAACTCTACGAAATAGGGTGACATCAGCTGGAGGGGAGCCATCTTTGAGGTGGAGGGGTGGTGAAACAGCGAGTGGGGTGGAGACAGGTTTGGCTCCTTCCATGTGCACCAAGGTGAGGATATCCCGGAGGTACTGGTGCTGTGATAAGAAGAGACCATCCGTGGTAGGGGTGACTTCCACGCCAAGGAAGTAGTGCAAGGGGCCCATATCTTTGACTGAGAACGGGCTGGCCAGGGCAGTTATGAATCTGGAAATGAGAGCTGGGTTGCTTCCTGTAACAATAAGGTCGTCAACATAAATCAGAAAATAAGTGGTGTGTGAACCTTGCCTAAGTAGGAAGAGGGAAGCATCAGACAGGGCATTGACAAAGCCTTGGGCCAGAAGAAATGAGTGCAGTTCCTGGTACCAGGCCCATGGGGCCTGTTTGAGGCTGTATAGGGCTTTTCGGAGTTGACAGACATATGTTGGGTTGTGGGGGTCCACGAACCCGGCTGGTTGGGCCATGTAGACAGTTTCATGGAGCGTGCCCTGCAAGAAGGCATTATTCACGTCCAGCTGACGTATAGGCTAGCCCTGGGTCATAGTGAGATGAAGAATGATCCCGATTGTGGTGGGCTTCACTACGGGGCTGAAGATGGCTGAGTAGTCCATTCCGGGGCGCTAGTGGTAACCCTTAGCCACCAGGCGGGCCTTGAACCTGTCCACGGTGCCATTGGGCTTTCGTTTGATTCGAAAGACCCATTTGTTGCCTATAATATTCTGGTTGGGTTGTGGAGGTACGAGGTTCCAGGTGCCATTGCGGATAAGAGCATTGAGCTCATCGGACATTGCTGCACGCCACTGTGGGTGTTTCACGGCCTAGGAGACAGGGAGGTCAGGGAGGTCAGGGAGGGGATGAGCAGTGGTGGTGAGAGCATAGGTGGGCACAGGGGAAAGACAACCTGTTTTGCTGCGGGTGAGCATGGGATGTGTGGAGGCTGGGAGAGCTGAGGCCGTGGAGGCAGGTTGTGCAGGGAGAGAGGCCAGCGGTGGTGGTGGGGCTGATGTTGGAGGTGGCCGGGGGGTCGCCGTGTGTATGTGCGAAGAGGAGGAGGTGGTGGTGCAGGGACAGAAGGTGCAGCAGTGGTGGTGGCTGGCTGTGGCGGTAGGCCGGTGTCTGGGGTGGTGGTGGGTGGCCGAGTAAGCAATGGGACGGTCTGGACTGTTGCTAGAGCAGTTGCTGCGTCAAGACCTGATGGGGAGGATGTGGCCGAGGGTCCTGCTGGTGATGGGGCAGCCGGTGTGGGCACTAATGGAGCAGCAGAGACAGGGGTAGGGAGGAAGGTGACGGGGGGCAGGGAAGAGAGCCAGGTTTGGATATTTTGTGGGGTGACAGGAGGGACTTGGGAAGACAGTTGGAGACCCGGATAGGTGGACTCGTCAAATTGGACATGACGGGAGACATAGAGACGATGGGAAAAAGTGTCATAACACAAATATGCACTTTGGTTGAGAGAGTAACCAAGGAAGAGGCAGGGAGTGGAACAGGGTTGCATTTTGTTGGAGTTGTACGGATGTAACCAGGGAAAATAGAGGCAACCAAAGGTACGGAGGCGGTGATAGTTGGGGGGAAGGTTAAAGAGAGAGGTGTATGGGGACTGGTTGTTGAGAGTGGAAGTGGGGAGACTGTTTATGAGATAGGCTGCTGTTTTGAAGGCATAGGTCCAGTAGGAGAGGGGAAGCTTAGCTTGATGGAGGAGGGTGAGGCCGGTTTCAACAAGGTGGCAATGGCGATGTTCAGCCATGCCATTGTGTTGGGGGGTGTGAGGTGGAGTGAGGAGGTGATTAATACCATGAGTGGCAAGGAAAGGTTTGAGCTTTGTGAATTCACCACCACCGTCTGTATATAGTGTTTGAATGGGGTGCTGTAAGTATTTTTCAACAAGGGTTTTATAGTCAATGAAAGTGGAGAAAACATCTGATTTTTTTTGAGAGGGTATAACCATGTATATTTAGTGAAATGGTCTACGAAGATGATATAATATGAAAAACCATCAACAGAATTGTAAGGAGCAGGGCCCCAAACATCAGTATATATCAATTGAAGGGGATGGTGACTCTTAAGGGAATAAGTGCCAAACGGCAACCTATCACTTTTGTTACATAGACATGACAGACACTTAGTTTCAGGGAGGTGGGAGGATAGTTTGATGGAGGATTGACGAAGCGTGGTGTTGAGAACTTTGGAGTGAGGATGGTCAAGACGACGATGCCAGAGGTTGGGAGAGACCACTACGCCCACCAGTGCTTGAGGCTGCTGCAGGGTTGTAGACGACCACTCATATACGCCATCCTTACTCGGGTCTTGAAGAAGAACCGCCCCCGTGCTCAGGTCTTGACATGAAAACAAGTGGGAAAAAGTTCAATAGAAGTATTGTGAGCTTGATTAAACTTGGAAATAGAAAGGATGTTACGAGTTATTTTAGGAGCACACAACACATTAGTAAGAGAGAAAATGTGAGAAGAGGGAGAGAAGAGTGGCAGAGCCGACATGGGTGATGTCAAGCCCTGTCCCATTACCAATCATAATCTCATCTGGCCCCTAGTACTCGGAAACAGCAGAGAGGTTGTGGGGGGAGGCAGTGACATGGTGGGAAGCGCCGGAATCAAAGAGCCAGGGGGATGGGGAGGAGGAGGAGCCGGGAAAATGGGATTGGCCACGGTTGGAACAGCAGAGGAGCGTTGCAGCTGGGGACAACGTTTGGCATTGTGCCCTTGGGTGCCACACCATTGGCAAAAACCACGGTAACCACC
This sequence comes from Prinsepia uniflora, assembly GCA_032719365.1. Lineage (NCBI taxonomy): Eukaryota > Viridiplantae > Streptophyta > Magnoliopsida > Rosales > Rosaceae > Prinsepia > Prinsepia uniflora. Next base: position 13,463,793 of record CM064873.1, on the reverse strand, counting down.
GCTCTGGTTGCTGTTGGTCCTGCGAGGGAAGGTCTGGGGCTGGCCCGAGTGCTGAGAAACAGAGCCACGGCTGTCAAAAGACGGGGTGAAGGTGTGGCGGTCAGAAGAGCCGCGTGGAGGGCGGTTGTAGGAGGAGCTGCGGGTGGCTTGGGCGGCATTGGCCGTGATGACAGAGTGAGGGAAAGCAGAGGTTTCACGGGAAGTGGCTGCCTCATGCTGAACCAGCATGTCATGTAGGTTTTCAAACGAGACAGATGTGTCTCGAGAGCGTACTGCAGCTGTGATGTCCTTGAAGGCAGAGCCAACGCCGTTGAGGACATAGAGGAGGAGATCATCGTCGGAAAGTGGGGCATCAATGGCAGTGAGTTCGTCTGAAATGAGGCAAACCTCCTGTAAGTACTCAGTGACTGGTCGGTTGTCACGGCGAAGGAGAGTCAGCGTCTCTTTGAGGCCTAAAACACGGGCTCTAGCTTTGCTGGCATAGAGCCGTGTGAGGCGGATCCAGGCGGCTGCAGAGGTTTTTCCAGCAGCGATCAGGGTAACAACCTGAGGGGAAACAGAGCCAAGAATGGCATGGAGGATCAGCTGATCCTGGCGGTACCAGAGGGCATGAGGCAGGGTTTCAGTGGTGGGTGGGCAGGGGCGGGTGCCATCAACATATCCCATAAGGTCATAACCTTGCAGGAGAGCATGAAACTGTGCTCTCCAAGGGAAAAAATTGGTTGATGCGAGTTTTAGCGTAAACTGAGCAGCGTTAATGGAGATAAGAGAGGAAAAGGGGTTGGTGCTATCGGTGTTTGGTGGTGGAGTTTGGATGGCAGGTGGAGTTGGTTGAGCAACCATTGAAGGAGGATTGGAAAAGAAAAAAAAAAGTTTTTCTGCTCGGTGGAGCCTAAGGCTTTGATACCATAAAGAGGTAGGAAATATTCCTTGTATTTCTTGAATAATAACTTTACAGTAGAGAGGATTATTTATACTGATGCTAGGTTAAACTAAGTAGGAAATATATGCTTAGACTAGGAAGGAAATCAAAGACCTAGACTAGGAAAGTATCTACAGGATTGTATGTACAATTCTAGGAAAGAATCAGGGAGATTCCGTGGACCTAAGATAGCACAGGATCAAGGAGATTGATCCTCAATCTCCGTGGATTCTGGGGGATCTTTATTAGAGCTCACCAAAATGCAATGGCTCTAGTGGAGGATTCTTCAATGGACCTAAACCCTGGGGTTGAGTGAGACTTTAAATCAAGATTGAACACATAGACAGCCATTGCTGAGCTCTGTTTTAGTGGGTCATTGTTTGAGCTTTGAGGTGAACCTGGTGTTGCTATTAGAGCCTGATATGTACATAGTTAATGTTTAGTGCGTTCTACTCATCTCTCTAGTTAGAGTTATTTACACAAATACCCCCTAATTTTTTTTTTTGTTTTCGCAAACACCTTCTCAAGTTTTGAACTTTATACAAACCCCTTTAGGTTCCAAAAACATTACACATAAACTTATCTGTTAAGTGATTATTAACTAAAACTGACATCAACTTAAAGATTAACAAAATTGACTTTCTACAGTAATATTTTCAGAATTGTTGGGTGTTTGTGTAAACATAAAAAACTTCAAGTGTTTGTAAATAACTCCTCCGGTTAAAGATAGAATTGTTGCCCGATGGAGGTATGGTGCCTTTACCGTGCATTTCTGTATTTTCTGTCTGGTGAAAATGTTGATGTAATTTTTTAGCCAGACGCATTCCTCAATCCACATAGATTGAATGTGAGTTTGGTTCGGAAACATAAAAGCCTCAAATTCATACTGTGATTGAAGAAGCTAGGATATACTTCGTTGACAATGAACCTGATAGAGAAAATCATGATAATTTTTCAGGGTTTTGCGAAATTACTTAATTTTAAACGAGTGGCCAGGTCCTACCAATGGGTGGGAACAGAAATAGGCAAGTAGCCAACCCATGTAAAAATCTGTTGTTCGTGTTTTGTTCTCGCCAAGAAAATGCTGTTTGAACAGCAGTCAGAAAAGTTTTGGCTTGGTTGAATGCTGGTACTAGGTCGGGCTATGAATTTGGATACATTGACCTTATGCCCATTAGAAATAAATTTTAGATTAAACTAATTTAATTATGACCGTTACCGGGGCTACATTAAAATTAGTACACCTGAGCTAAACCATTTAGACTGTATATTGTTTTTCTCATTGTCTAATAGCTTTCCATAAAATCACAGGTCTCCATTGCGAGGGGTCATCCAGGATCAGCTACTGTGAGTTACAAGAGAACACTAAAAAAGACAGAGTTCGATGAAAAGGACTATTGTGCTGCTCTTGATCTTCCAAACATCGGATTTGTCTCGAAAAGGGTAGAACAGGTCATTCCAGTTTCGCGGAAAGTCCCACCTAGAGTTCCATCATACGATTGAGCACCAATGAACGGTATAAATCATTCAGTCTTGTCCAGAAGAAAATAAACTCAAAATGTGCTTCTTATACTAGGTTTTAAATGTCAAGATGTAATTTTTTTTTTTCTGGGAAAATTCTCCACTTGCATCTCAAGGTTGACGGAAAATCAGTTGTATGTATCCTCTGTTCATCCTTGACGCAGGCTTCTGGTTTTGCTGCTTATGCATTAGTAGAACGAGTTGGACTATTGGTGTCAATGTTGATGCTTCAAAGACCTCTTTGATAACTGTTTCGCCTTTTGTTTTTATTTTAATTTGTGTTTAACATATGACAAAAGTGTAATAAAGAAGGAAAGAAGATTTGTTTTTATTTTAATTTGTGTTTAACATATGACAAAAGTATAATAAAGAAAGAAAGAAGAATAAATTAGCAAGCAAAACCCACAAAAAACACTACTTTTTTTGAATTTCTAGCCTTCATTTTATGCACTTTGCACTTCTTTATTTGTTCTCCGTCTCTTGCACCTTATCTTTCATCTACTTTTCTTCATCCTTTTTCTGATATATCAAGCATAAAAAGTGAATTAAAATATAATAATGAAATAGTTATTAAATTTGGCCCTAAATTATCAATAAGATATTAATTCTTTATAAAAGAAAATGAAAGATAAAGAAGAGCTGGACATCATCCGTAAGATCTGCTCAAATTCCTTTTGTCAAAGGGCTGTATGGCCTCAGCCTCATCAATTTCACTGTGCAATTGCTTACAATGAATAACCTAATGTTTATGCATTTCACTAAACAATGAAAAGAAGAAAAAAAAGCTCTTACCAAAGAAAGAACTTAAAGAAAATTGGACAAGAGAAGTTCAAGAACAGGAAAAAAAAACCAAAAAAAAACCAAAAAAAAAAACAAAAAACAAAAAAGATGGTTATGTGGGAAATATCCTTTGCCCAAAAAGCTGTTTCCCCAGGTGTGCAACTGTGCATGTGACCCTAATTCGGGGGCAACCAAATTTAAGACAAGTGAATGGATACGTAGGTGGCTAATCGTCTCCATATTGGGGTCCAACTCCAAGGCCCCCCAGTTCAACTTAAGAATTTCAGCAAGTTTAAAGCCTCCAAATGCCTCACCAACTGACTCACTGGTAGCTTTAATTCGAATTCCACATCATATAAACCATTGGAGCAAGGTTCAAGCACGATGATTGGCAAAAAAATTGCACCGCAGATACTTATCATCATTGTTTCTGTTATAAACAAGCAGTGGAACACTCATATTTACGTACTGAATCCAAAATGCAACGAAACTCGAAGTGTTGGCGAACACAATACCAGTAAAGGAAACTGCTCTTAAGTACCCATCTGTGAAGAAGCTCTCCTGTATCTTATTCGTTCCTTGCTGGCTTCCAACTGCATTGACCTTTGCAAATCCTGTTTTCAGAAACCAGGAAGATGGATTATCACTTGCGCAGCTAAATTAAACGCAGAGAACGGAAAAAAACTGTTGTTCGGTTTCTATTCATCTACCTGTCATGCATGACTTCCTGATCCCTCTCAACAGATCTTGTATAAAACCTAAGATTCATATTTATCCCAACCCAACACTAAAAGGCAAACAAAATTCTGCACGGAAATTCGTGGAGTGCTCATGTTAAGGTTTAACCCATAAATACCGCTGAAAATATATTACATTAGTGGAGTGATTATCCAAATCACAAGTTTGAAGAAAAACTTAACCCCAATCTGCAGTTTGAGAAATCTAAAAACAAAATATGGCAAAGAACAAAAAGAGCACAATATGTAAGAGCCAAAACTTGAGCTTCCATTTGATGGATTAATAGAGTTGCTAGAGATATCAAAATAACATAAATATCTACGCGTGTTACATGAAATACTAAATTGACCACTACATACTGGTCACTGGAGATGTATACATACAAAGTCTACACTGTATATTACACCACAATTATGTATTGTAGAACTAAAACATAATACACTGCCCCATAATTTTTGCACTATTTGTAGTTTGTAAATAGAACAATTGAATTCAATGCTCAATTCATGCTCATAACCTTTAACTCACAGACATAAATGTTAGATTTCTACTTTACGTATAAGAAATACTAATTCTAGTACCGTTGTCATGGTAAGGCAATTTTAAATTTGGTAAACAAGCATGATCAAAGCAATAAATTCAACAGTTGGATTGGAAAAAAAAAGTCCTATGAAGCCAGGTAATTGTATATAATAACCCACTGATTCCATATGGTAGAAGAAAACCAATTAACTCCATTTGGGCCAAAAATAAAAAATAAAAAACTAGTGAACTTCATTGTATACTGCTCACTATCCTTAACATTCTTAATATCCTTGTTCAACTTAAACACCTTAGTCATGTGACTCATGTCCATTTACATTGTATTAGATTTAGTATTCTCTTATCAACAATGGCATCCGTATCAGATTGGCTTGAAATTTTATGAAAATTATGTGAAACTAAAGTGTTTCATCCAATATATTAGAACACCCTATTTTTAGTATAAATCATAACACATAAAAATATTATCTTCTGCTTAGTCAAAACTGTAAGGATAACCGTCTACTGGGAATGCCTGAAGCATCATGCAGTTGAATGAAAGGTTTTCTGTGGGAGTATGTGAGGGAGGAAAACCACTTGGTTATGTGTGTGGGTGAGGGAAATCTCTAAAGAGGGTGTACACGTGTGTGTGTGTGTGTGAGAGAGAGAGAGAGAGAGAGAGAGAGAGATCCAACTGTCTATTTACAGTCTCAATGATCTTTGCAGGAAAAAGAAAGTGAAGTGATTTTCACAATCCTCAGTTTCTCTGTCCAGTGATTCTGATTAACTTTGCCCGTAAGCAACAAAAATGGAGTGCATGAGGAGAAAATGGGAGTGAAAATTACTTACCAAAAAATAAAATAGCAGTACTTAATTGGCTAAGAATCTAATTAATGTCAAACAAATATACGAGCACTGTAATGATTAGGATGACAACAGAACGGCTAAACGCTTTTACCCTTATTCTAATTCCAATATATCTACCTTTATAATTTGGTGCTGATTTCACATTGATCCAAATTGACAACTTTATGAACTGATCCAATTTGAAATTCCTTTCCAAATTGCTATCATTTTGGTTCTAATTAATTCCATTCCGGAAACAAGAGAGTAGAACTAAGGAAGGAGGACTAAGGAGATGGAAGAGATATATTGATCGGTTAAATAGATGTGTGTGCTGTGTCTACCATTCTGGCAGAATTATCAAACTGGATCAACTCGAAACCGTAACAAAACCTAAGGGAAAAGGTGTTAATTTGAATAAGAAGATGAAAGAGAACCTGAAGTGAAAGTGCAGGGCCAGAAAAAGTAACCTTGCCACTATATGCATGCAAAAATGTAAGCCCTTTTCAAGTTTTAAGGGAGGAATGACAAAAACTTGGAAAGCAATGTTCCTCAACTGGAAATGAGCAATCGAAGTATAATTATACCAAAATATAATATAAAAATTGAGTACAACCACCACAATGGCAGGAGCTCAAGTGGTACCATTCCAAATTTCTGATTTGTTTAACTATTCGAATTTTCCAACAAAATTTATAAAGATTAGTATAATAGAGTCTCTATAACTAAATCAGTATCTTCACGGGTCATATTCTCATTTCATTGTGTATTATATGTGTGGTCTCCAACCGCATAAACCATATACGCAAAATGAACCAGAATTTTAGGGAACGATACAAACTATGGAAGAACTGACCCAGATGTTAGGGCAAGGAGGACTAGCATATTAGCAACTATACCACACCTGCTTTGCATCTTACAGTTTCTGTTTGGTTCACAAAATGGAGGGAAAGAGAAAGGAAAATAAATTACATATGAATTGCAGGGGGGAAAGACCGGATTCTTCCCCTTGTGTTTGGTAAAGTTGGGAAATTATCTAAGGGATAATCGTGTCAAAATTGGCATTTTTAATTCTTGATGGAGATAAATTGGAAGGAAAAAATTGACCGTGAAGAGCTATTATGGACATAATTGGTATTTCAATATATAACTGTTAAGGAATCTCAGCTAATGGAGGAGATTGCAGATCAATCTCCTCCTTAATATCTGTTATTCCTTAGTTTATAAACTTGCCTAGGATGTATATTGCCTAGTTAGGGCTCTCCTAGTTCTTACCTAGTTAGTACTCTCTATTTCCTGTATAAATATCCTACTCTGTACACTTTGTGAATTAATTCAATAAACAGAAAATTCCATACCTTATATGGTATCAGAGCTGTAAAAGCTCCACCGAGAAACCCCAGAAAACAAAACCCTAAACCCTAACTCATGCCTGCCCAACCCACTGCCGCCGCTGCTCAACCTACTGCCGCCGCCGCCACTCTTAACCCTAATCCCGCACCACCCACTGATACAGTACCTGCCCTCCCCTCCCTCATCACCATTAACACTGCTGCTCAACTCCCTGTCAAACTCACAGCCACCACCTTCTTCCCCTGGCGTGCACAATTCCATGCTCTCCTTCATGGATACGCCCTTATGGGCTATGTGGACGGCACCTATCCCTGTCCTCCTCCCACCGAACCAGCCCAGCGAGCCTTCTGGTTCCGTCAAGACCAGCTTCTCCTCCATGCCATCTTGGCATCTGTCTCCCGGCAGGTGATCACCCTCATTGCTGCCGCCACGACCTCCGCTGATGCCTGGGGTCGCCTCAGCCGCCTCTATGCCAGCAAGGCTAGAGCCCGTGTTCTTGGTCTCAAGGAGCGGCGGACCCTCCTTCGACAAAATGGCCGCCCTGTTTCAGATTACCTACAGGAGGTCCGGGTACTTGCCGATGAACTAGCTGTCATCGATACTCCCCTATCAGATGACGACCTCCTTCTCCATGTCTTGAATGGTGTGGGTACTGAATTTAAGGACATTGTTGCTGCTGTACGGTCCCGAGACACATCCGTCTCTTTCGAAAACCTCCATGACATGCTTGTCCAGCATGAACTTGCCTCCAACCGTGCCAACCACTCCCCTGCTGCCCCTATTACAGTCAATGCCACCCAAGCACCCGCTCCAACCGTGGCTACACTTCCCGCTCCACTTCCCATGAGCCCAATCGCTCCTCTCTTAACCAGCGTACCCATCAACCCGGTTCTGAATCCAGCCGCACCTCCAACCCTCCTGGCAGTGGCTACCGTGGCACTTGCCAATGGTGTGGTACTCCCGAGCATAGTGCAAAACGTTGCCCCCAACTGCAGCACCAAATAGCCCACCAACCCGTGGCCAACTCTCTCACCCCAAGTTACTCTGCTCCTTGGCTCCTTGATTCGGGTGCTTCTCACCATGTAACCTCCACCCCTCAACAGCTCACTGAAGTCCACACCTACAGTGGCCCTGATGAAATCCTTCTTGACAATGGTAAGGGGTTACCCATAACCCACACTGGTAACACCACTCTCCCTACTTCCTCCTCCCGTCCTTTTAAACTCAAAAATGTCCTTTGTGTTCCTCATATGACTCGGAATCTGCTTTCTATCTCTCAATTCAACACTACTAACTGAACTTCCATTGAATTCTATCCTGATTCTTTCCAGGTCAAGGATCTCAGCACGGGGGCGGTCCTCCTTCACGGCCCGAGTAAGGACGGTGTGTACAAATGGTCCCCTTCTTCCCAAAAACCTCAAGCTATGGCTGGTGTGGTGGCATCCCCTAGCCTATGGCATCGTCGTCTTGGTCACCCTAGTCAAAAAGTCATAGAGTCTGTTTTTCATTCAACTTCCATTTCTGTACCTTTCAAAATTCCAGCATCTGTTTGTTCCTCGTGTCAATGCAATAAAAGTCATTGTCTCCCTTTTGGTGAGACTTCTCTTACAAGCACAAGACCCCTACAATTACTGTTCTCTGATGTTTGGGGACCTGCCCCCTACATCTCCCCTGAAGGCTATGTTTATTATGTGATTTTTGTTGACCACTATACCAAATACACTTGGTTATATCCTCTGAAACGAAAATCAGATGTGTACCCAACTTTCCTTGACTTCAAAAAATTAGTGGAAAACTACTTCCAAACCTCCATTGCCACTCTCTACACTGATGATGGTGGAGAGTTCACACCCCCCCCCCCCCCCCCCACCCCCCCCACATACACCTCAACATAATGGGGTGGCTGAACGGCGCCACCGCCATGTGGTGGAAACTGGACTAACTCTACTCCACCAAGCCACCCTTCCTCTCAACTACTGGCCGTATGCCTTTAAGGCTGCAGTTTATCTCATAAATCGTCTTCCCACTCCCAATCTTCACAACTCCACTCCATATTCTGCCCTCTTTCATCAGCCCCCTAATTACACTCGACTCAAGGTCTTTGACTGTCTTTGTTTTCCCTGGCTGGGCCCCTACACCACTAATAAACTGCAGCCTAAGTTTGTCCCGTGTGTATTTCTGGGCTACTCCCTCAACCAAAGTGCATATTTGTGTCTTGATCCCACTTCAAATCGTCTTTATATGTCTAGGCATGTCCAATTTGATGAATCCTCATTTCCTATACTCCCTCCTCACCCCATTGTCCCTACGGTCACCTCTGATCACTTCCTTCAGTGGCTCGCCACTCTCCTGCCCGTGTCCTTCCTTTCCCCCTCTCCCGCCACCACCTTTGCCTCTCCACCAGCAGCTGCAGCACCACTGGCCAACTCGGACACACCGCCCCTGCCTGGCACTGAAGCAGTACCGTCCTCCATTGCTGTTCCTCCCTTGGCCCCCCCCCCAACCAGCACCACACATCTCCCCGGCCAACCCACCCTCCCCATCTCCTCTCCGCACCTACACCAGACGCCAACCTAGACACCTTCCTCCTCCTCCCCTGACCACCCCCCACCCTTCCTCACCCCCACCATCTTCCACTCACCCCATGCTCACTCGCACAAAATCAGGTGCCATTCCCCCTGTCCCTACTTATGCCCTGGCCACCACCACCCATCCTCTAAACCTGGCCGAGCCCACCTGTGTCTCCCAAGCTGTTAAGGACCCCCATTGGCGTTCTGCCATGTCTGCTGAGCTCACTGCTCTCATCGCCAATGGCACGTGGGACTTGGTCCCTCCCCACCCGGACCAGAATCTTGTGGGCAACAAATGGGTATTTCGCATCAAGCGCACCCGGATGATACTGTGGACAGATACAAGGCCCGGCTGGTGACCAAGGGCTATCACCAGCGCCCGGGCATTGATTATTCAGACACCTACAACCCTGTGGTCAAACCTACAACCCTGTGGTCAAACCTACAACCCTGTGGTCAAACCTACCACCATTCGCATCATTCTTCACCTCGCAGTCACTCACGGTTGGCCTATCCGACAGCTGGATGTAAACAATGCTTTTCTCCAAGGAACCCTCAATGAGGATGTCTACATGGCACAACCGAAGGGTTTTGTTGATCCTCACACATCCAACTATGTGTGCAAGCTTCGAAAGGCACTTTATGGGCTCAAACAGGCTCCACGGGCCTGGTACCAGGAATTACAAGGTTTTCTACTCCAACAAGGCTTTGCCACTGTTCTATCTGATGCCTCTCTCTTTGTTCTTAAACAGGGCTCTCAGGTACTTTATTTTCTGGTCTATGTGGATGACTTGATTCTTACCGGCAATGCTCCTTAGCTCCTCACCACCTTCATCAACTGTCGGGCAGCCCCGTTTTCTGTGAAGGATCTTGGCCCCCTCCACTATTTTCTAGGCGTGGAAGTTCTGCCCACTCCCATGGGCCTATTCCTCTCTCAACACCGTTACATTCATGACGTCCTCACCATGGCCCATATGGAGGGTGCCAAACCAGTTCCCACTCCCCTAGCCGTATCTCCTCCTTTAACCCTCCAAGATGGTTCACCCCCAGCTGACTCCACGCTCTTTCGCCGTCTCATTGGCAACCTCCAATATCTAAGTCTCACTCGGCCTGATGTTTCCTATGCCACCAACAAGCTCTCTCAATTTATGCATGCGCCCACAGACCTTCACTGGAAGGCCCTCAAACGTGTGCTCAGATACCTCAGAGGGACCATCCACTTCGACCTGCACCTTCACAGGAAGTCCACTCATGACCTCAAGGCCGTGTCTCATGCTTTTCACAACATTGCCGCCTTTTCTGATGCTGATTGGGCCGCAGATCGTGATGACCGGAAGTCCACCACTGCCTATTTAGTTTATCTAGGTGGCAACCTCATCTCTTGGAGCTCCCGCAAGCAAAAGTCAGTCTCCAGATCATCTACCGAAGCAGAATACAGAGCTGTTGCTTCTACTGCAGCAGAGCTGGTTTGGATCCAGTCTCTCCTGAAGGAGCTTGGCCTCTCCCTCTTGGCTCCCCCCAACATCTCTTGCGACAACATTGGCACAACCTTCTATTGTGCCAACCCAGCCCTGCACTCACGCATGAAACATGTGGACATTGATTTCCAATTTGTCCGGAACCATGTCTCGCGTGGCCTACTCACTGTCTCTCATGTGGCCACTGATGATCAACTTGCCGATGCTCTCACCATGCCCTTACCAAGACCTCGCTTCCAGCTCTTACATGACAAGATAGGTGTTGCAGATGGCACCACCTACTTGAGGGGGCGTGTTAAGGAATCTCAGCTAACGGAGGAGATTGCAGATCAATCTCCTCCTTAATATCTGTTCTTCCTTAGTTTATAAACTTGCCTAGGATGTATATTGCCTAGTTAGGACTCTTATTTCCTGTATAAATATCCTACTCTGTACACTTTGTGAATTAATTCAATAAACAGAAAATTTCATACCTTATAATAACGAGGATAATAGTCCTAAAAAATTCTAAGAAATGCTTAAAGCATGTAATAAATGCTGAGAAAGGAGGTGGGGAAAGCAAAACCAACGAGGTTGGAGGGTTTACTTTTCCCCCATCCTTGCACTTACCAAATATGGGAAAAGGAGCATGGGATTGATTTTCCTCCCAACAGTGAAACAAGCCAGACCTTACAGCAAAACTGAACAAGGTGGCAAAGATACGTTATGACCTATAGTCAGGATAAGAATCTCCCAAAAATCCAAACTGCAACAAGAAGCACAAGAAATGACATTCTAGTAAAGCAACAACGAAAAGCCAATGAAAAGAATTAAAAAAAAAAAACATTATATAGTTTGAAGTGACGTTTGTAGATCCATCATTTATAGACAGAATTAGAAAGCCAAAAAATTATATAAGGGGAACCCCATTACCTAAAAATATAGAGACCTTGGTTGTAACAGACCCCAAAACAGAAAGAAACTTCCCATTTTTAGTAGCAAAACAAAGGCCAAGTAAACATTAAACCCAAAAGCCAAGTTGTTAGGAGACTTAAAATGAACACTCCTCATCTTGTGTAAGGGCTTACCAGGGAACAACGGCCTTCCTACCACCAGAATACAAGTAGAAACCAAAGAATCAATAAGGATCTGAATATCATGTTAGTAACAGTTAATCTTAAAGGTAAATTTTGTTAGAAACTTGCGATACATTACGCTAAGAAAAAAGTCACAGAAATGTAATAATTGAAAACTAAAGCAATTACAATATCGAAGGATATAAAAGAAAATTTGCCTACCTTAATGAATCTCGTTCCAAAGCCTCAATCTTCAATGATTAAAACAGACATGGAAAAAAAGAAAACGCATACGTTCAAGACCAAATAATTTTTTTTAAATATACCTATGCTTGTGTAGCTTAAAACAGGCCTTCTTTGGAGGAGAAAGTAAAAGATCCAACCTATTAAAACAAAAGATAAAATAAGACATTCCAAGCAATCAGAAAATATTACAGGGGAGACAAGTAGTTGAAAGATAGTAAATCAGAACCAGAAAGTCCAGAATATACTAAAGGCATACTCCATTACTTTAACTGTGCAATAACGCAAAATATCTCCTTATGATACCAGTCTCCGTGAGTCATAGCGAACTAATTCCAAAAAAAAAAATATAACAAAGTACCAGTTAGCAAACTTCCACTTGGTTGCCAAGAAAAAAGAGTAATATAGTTGAAACAAGTAAAATATCTGAAGGTAATCAAATACTTTTAAACTTTGAAAGTACAGTCATTGCATAACCATCCCATCAAACACATTGTCACGTTACATACTCTGTGTACCTGCAGAAAAACTGCCATGCAAAGCATCTTAAAGATAACTCTAATTGGAAGGAAAGTAACTAGCACAGGCAGAAGATTCCAGTAAGAACTTAAATTTATTTGTAATGAAAAAATTAAGGCAGCGATGCTAGAGAGAAAAAAGATGAACAGATGCAAAATTATGGGTCAAAAGAAAATTGATATTTGCTATCACAGGAGAATTTAACTGACATCACATCCACAATTGAGATTTGTTATTGTTTTCGTTTTTTTAAAAAAAACTTCTTTCGATAAGTATACAAAGAATGGCCATAATTACATGTGCCTGTTTGCCAGAGCCATAATTATATTAGCAGGTTGCCCTCCGACAATAGCACCTTGAATCTTGTCTAAACAGTCAAACATCCAAGAAAATATACAGTATACTGTCCTCACAGAAGCATATTCAAATCCGAGAGGTCATCCATAGGTATGTCAAGCCCCTCTGCATCATGGTCTTGCAAACCATCGTCATCAAAATTCAACCAAGTACTCAGATCTTGATTCCCACCAAGCTCATCGTCTGCTCCTAGTTCTATTGAGTCTAATCCATTCAATGGAAAATTTGCAAAATCTTTCTGTTTCTTGGTCTCTACAGGATTCTCAGGAATGTCATTATAGCGTATTGGCTCAACCTCTCGTTTTCTTTTAGTACTGCTTCCAACAACTCCAATACAACCACTAGCTGAAGGGCCATTGCTAATCAACCCATTTCCTGAAGTTGATAGCTGAGCTGTCTTCTGCTTGGGCTTTGTTTTTGTTTTACGCTCACCCTTATTGTTACCCAATGATTGACGGCCAGCTTTGGCAACAGAATTTCTGGCTGATGTATCTTTGTCCCTTTCTCTCTCACTTCTTTTCCCTTTTGCTCGGCCCAACATAGTACCAAGGTTCGATGCAGCTTTCAAGGAAGCGCTGCCAACATCATCCAGAAGAACTTCCTTCTTTTTCCCTCTATACAATATTGGTCCAGTTTTAGAAACATCCAGCTCGGGAGGATGGGAAAGACTTCCAGAAATACCACAAGAACCCCTCCCATACTTATTCTGATGCTCATGCCGCTCTGCCCAATCAGAAGAGCCTGTAAGAAGACAAGAAGAAAAGGCATTTGCAAACTGTCGCACATAAATTTCCAAATAGGCACACTCACAAAGAAAAGAATGCTACAGTATAAATACACTCCTCAAAACTAGCACAAAAGTTTAAATATTTGAAGGCAGACCTGACACCACAGGCTCTTGTTGAGAGGTTTGAGTTTCAAGTGGCAAACTTAAGCCATTCCATTTCATGGGTTCTACATTGCTACCGTGAAGCGGTACAGCGTAAAGGGCATCTCGAAGTGCAGGCTCAGTAAAGCAGAATTTTCCAGTTTCTTCATATTTGTGACATCTAGCAAGAGTCCTCTTCATAAAAGCAACGGAAATTTGTTTTGGAACCTTAGCAATCCCATATTTCAAAGCAATACTTCCACGAGTGGCCTACATAAAGCAGAAAATGGGACCATTTACAATCCTACAGTCATACTTCACACTTAAAAATGCTATAGTTCAGATTCAGAAAAATTGAAGATCAAGGAAGTTTAAACTAAAAATCATATTTTGTGTGCACTTCAATCAAGATGGAAGTAACAGATGTGGGAACGTGAAACTTTGAACTTCATCCCATATGATACAAGGAATACATGACAGACAGATAGAAATAAGGAATAGCCATTGGGGAAGTAAGCAAATGCAAAAGTACCAGAAGCTTTTTGTAAGACAACTCAACAAGTCGGTCCATGGCAACCTGCTCACGTCGCCTACAATTTAACCTCACAAGGATTAGTCTTCAACAGAATCTAAGAACTTGATTCTCGTGTTTATGTTGGTACTAAAATGTTATACTCCAAATTTGTAAAACACATCTCAATTACTGGATAATGTACCGTCTATCAATGTCCATGCTTTCTTCAACTGCTTTACTAAATTTGTTCAGCTTCATATTCTTGCCATCAACCTACAAAATTAGAAGAATCAGAAATACAAAATTGTATTAGCAAATTATGAGATCAAGTTAGGAAAAGATTAGGAAACAACACGGAATTGACCAATTGCAAGATATTAACTTTGAGAGAAAACTATAGAGAAGAAACAACTTTTTACAAGTTTCATTTCAGTTTAACAATCGGGTATGTTCATAAGAGGTTATATCTAAGAACTGTAACCTGTTGGTGAAATAGCTTCTGTAGTCCAACAATATCTCGAAGAATCGGTTCATCCTCTCCATCTGCTAGATCAGGCTGGGACAAGGCAAATCATAAAAGTGTTAAATTCATCAGGAAAAGGCAACAGAGAGAGAGAAAGAGAGCTGTAAGTCAACATATTCTGCAGTAAAACCCATCAAAATTTCTAGCAGAAAAAAGGACTGGCCCTGACAAGCTGAGTAAAGTGAAGCTACAGTTAGATATTTGCGAAGCCAGACAGTTATGCTTACCACTGTTTCTTGATATACCCCAAGACTTTGCAGCTCCAACAAAAGTTTATCCTCTAGAGACAATTGCTCATATGGGCGACCAAAGGAAGAAATTGCAGAAGAACTTGTACATATATGTGAGAACCCATCAGCACTGCTTTCAGAAAACACAGGGAAAATCCCGCTCTCCGAATTCAATACTCCAAAATCTACTTTCAATAAATCATCATTGAACGATTGATTACAGGTCCCTATAGAATTGGCAAAGCCACTAGTCCCATTGCAAGGGATAGTGTCAACAGAACATTGATTGAGAGTCTGAGGACCCAAATTGGTCTTGTTTGCAAACTGAATCCCTACCCTGTTCCTTGGCTCATCATTAATAGGGGCACTTGTAGCACCCGGAGAGCTGTCCCCATCATATTGCAAAGACACAGTTCCCCAGTCAACTTCTTTTTCAAATTCTTCAACATCATCTTCCATGATTAGAGCTGACAAAACACTTTGGTACAGCGGTGGCACTTTCATTGATCCTTCTGAGTCTAATCTTCCAAATGATCTACCTCCTTTTTGAATATGGTCTTGCATGTTACTCTCTTTTGGTCCAGAAACAAGACTCATGGACATAAGCTTTTCTTCATGTACAATATCAACCTGAGAAAACAAGATAACTTCGTAACTAACAGGATCTCCGGCATCCTACTCATCAGGATTTTAATCTTCCCATGAAACACCTAAAGGCTTGATTGTTAAGGACTGTCCAGATCTGCAATACTTTAGGGAGCTGGATAGTCTTGGCTTGCACTAATCTAGATTTAAGTATTCCCTATGTTTGAAGAAAAAAACCTGGGACTACGATTATAATTTTTTTTAATATTATCTTTTTAATTTATCAATTTTTTTAACAAGAATTTGACAAGCAAGAGGATACATCAATGCTTAAGTTTATACGCCCACAGTTTCCCCCTTAAGATCAAGACCAAGGACCAGAAATTCCTGTGTTGTTGGCAAGAAAATCTAATATTTCCTAATAGTAAAGAGGAAACTACACACTGGAAGCTTATTAGAATAATTGCAAATCCCAGTAGATTCAACGCATCTAGAGAGTGCCTTAATTTTTTATTTTTTTTTGGTTATAGGTGGTATTGGTGTACGTCCTTGCTATAAGGTATAGTAATTTTCTGTGTATTGAATGATCTTAAATTGTGTACAGAGGTTCTATAAGTAGACTTCTAGAGAGCTAAGCTAGGTAACAAACTAGGAAAGAATCAAGTAGATACAAATTTACACAGTAAAGAATCCAGGTGATTCTATGGACTTAGGCCCAGCAGATCAGGGAGATTGATCCTGTGATCGGCTGGGATCTTTATCACGCCCCCGCAAGACGGTGGTGCCGTTGGCAACACCGATCTTGGATCGTAGTAGTTGAAAACGTGGTCTGGGCAGAGCTTTTGTGAGAGCATCAGCAAGCTGGTCGTCCGTGGAGATGTGGGAGACGTTAAGTAGACCACGGCTGACTTGGGTGCGAACAAAGTGATAGTCGATTTCAACATGCTTCATGCGAGTGTGAAGCGTGGGATTGGAGCAGTAGAACGTAGTACCAATGTTGTCGCATGAGATGGTCGGCTTCCTTGCTGTTGAGATGCCCAGGTCACGCAGCAAGGCTTGAACCCACATAAGTTCTGCAGTGGTGGAGGCCACAACACGGTATTCAGCCTCTGTAGAAGACCTAGAGACAACGCGTTGTTTGCGTGAGCTCCAGGAGATAAGATTACCACCCAAGTAGACAAGGTAGGCAGTGGTTGATTTGCGGTCTTCTGGGTCGCCAGCCCAATCCGCATCAGAGTAGGCATGCAGGGTGTGATAGGAGTGGGAGACTGCATGCAGGTGGTTGGTGGAGGCACGGTGCAGGTGTAGGCCATAAAACAACATGCCCTTCAAGTACCGTAGCACCCGTTTGAGAGCCTGCCAATGCTGCTCAGTTGAAGCATGCATAAACTGTGACAGTTTGTTCACAGCAAAGGTCACATCTGGCCGTGTGAGACTTAGGTACTAAAGACTGCCCACTATTTTCCGAAAGGGAGTGGCATCAGTGGGTGGGGAGCCGTCCTGCAACATGAGAGTGGGGGTGTTAGACTATGTAAACCTAGTCCTAGAGACCACTGTACACTGGTACCTAGGGTAGACCCGTGTAGATATCTAGGATAAGTTAACCCTTAGTTGGTTAACACTTAGGCAGTTACCAACAGTTCCACAGTAGGACACCTGTCCTAAAGGTGTCATGTCATAGTTAAAAGTAGATTTAAGGAGATAAGAACTGTTCTGTCTTATCTCCTTAATCAATACTGTATATATATGTGCCATATTGGCTGTAAATGACATACGGATTATGAAATTCAAAATGGTATCAGAGCCCCTAGTCTGATCACCATTACCGATCCTCTCTCTCTCAAATTAGGCAGTTACCAACAGTTCCACAATAGGACAGGGGTCCTACAGGTGTCATGTCATAGTTAAAAGTAGATTTAAGGAGATAAGAATTGTTCTGTCTTATCTCCTTAATCGATACTGTATATATATGTGTCATATTGGCTGTAAATGACATACGGATTATGAAATTCAACATGGTATCAGAGCCCCTAGTCTGATCACCATTACCGATCCTCTCTCTCAAATTATGGTCACTGATTCCTGCTCCTACCCTTCAATCTCCCCTAATCATGTCTCAAGCCTTGTCTCTGTTAAACTAAATGAGTCCAATTACCTTCTTTGGGAAAGCCAAATCAAACCTTTCCTCATTGGACACAATTACTGGAGGTTCATCGATGGAACCCACCCTCCTCCTCCTTCTACTCTCTCAACCCCAGTCCCTGAAGACTCTTCTCCCATTTCAGCAACCTCAGATTCTGTCCTAACCTCCCCTGTCACTGCCCTCCCGAATCCTGCCTTTCATCAATGGTTTCAGATTGATCAGACCTTGATCAGTATGTTCCGGGCCACCCTAACAGAGTCCATTCTGTCCCAAGTTTTTGGTCTCAACACCTCCAGAGCCATTTGGGAGTGTCTCCGCCAGAACTTCTCCCAGCAATCTCTTGCAAATGCAACCAACCTCCGCTTCCAACTGATGTCCCTTACTAAAGGCTCCAAGACCATTTCTGAATACCTTTCTTATGCCAAAACCCTCGCTGACTCTCTTGCAGCGATTAATGAACCCTTTTCTCCCACTGATCTTGTTACTGCCGTTCTTCGTGGTCTTGGACCAGAATACACTATCTTAGTCACAGCCATGCTTAACTTTCCCCCACTTGCACCATTTTCAGGCCTGCGTGCTCGTCTTCTCTCCTTTGAGGCACAACAAATCTCCACCTCTACCTATGTTTCCAATCCTCCTCCCACGGCTCTATATGTCCAGTCCAACCCACCTCCTCACGGGTTCTACCCCTCTCGTAACCGCTCTAACTACCATCGTGGGTCCAGACCAGGCCGTGGTTCACGGCCCTTTCCCCGTCGTGGTTCTGGCCGTACCCCTGCAATCAACAACACCTCTGGTGCCCTTGGCCCACCTCCTCACAACCCAACCCGCTCACAAGGCCCTCAATGCTGGTCCTGCAACAAGTTTGGCCATGTTGCAGCCCATTGTACCTCACTTTCTAACACACCTGAACACGACCTCTCTCAAGCCTACGCGGGCCTTTACAAGACCTCAGTTGCTGACCCCAATTGGTATCCAGATACCGGTGCAACTCATCATGTCTCCATGACACCCCCTGCTCCTTCCCAATCTGCCTCTCCCACCAGAGACCAGGTCATGGTTGGTAATGGCACCACTCTCCCCATCACACACGCGGGTAATGTTCACTTTCCCTCTAAACACTGTCTTCCACCTCTCTGATGTTCTCCATGTCCCTTCCATTAAAAAGAACCTCATTTTTGTTGCACAGTACACCAAAGATCAGCAGGTCAGTATCACTTTCTATCGTACACACTTTGTCATCCGAGACCTAACTACCAACCACGTTCTTTTTCAGGGCCCCTGTAGCAATGGACTGTACCCCATCCGCCCTACTTCCCACCCGCAGGCTCTCTTCACCACTGCCCCATCCAGTCTTTGGCACTAGAGGCTAGGACATCCCTCTACTACTGTCTTACGCAAGCTGGTCACTCAAGATCACCTCAGCCCTAATGTTGATTTAAAATCTGTTCCATTTTGTAACCAGTGTGCACTTAGTAAAAGCACCCGTCAATCATTTAACCCTGTACTACATTCATCAATAAAAGCATTTGATTTAATACATTCTGATGTTTGGATGTCCCTTATTCCCTCTGTCACTGGTTTTCGTTACTATGTACTTTTCACGGATGATTTCACCCGTTACACATGGGTGTTTCCCCTAAGGTTCAAGTCTGAAGTCTTTGATCAGTTCTCCCGTTTCTTCACTTATGTCCGCACACAGTTTTCTACCACCATAAAACAGTTCCACAGCGATGGTGCAAAGAATTTGCCAACCAATCCTTCCATAACTTTTGTTCCCAGCATGGAATCCACCAAAGGTTCTCCTGCCCCCATACACCACAACAAAACGGTTTGGCAGAGCGCAAGCATCGCCATATTTCAGAAGTAGGCCGAACCCTCCTCCTAACTGCTGGTCTCCCGTTTTGTTATTGGGCTGATGCCATCACCACCGCTGTTTTTCTCATCAATCTACTTCCCACATATGTCCTCCAATGGTCTTCCCCTTATTTCACCCTCCATCACAAATCCCCACCTTATTCTCTTCTACGAACCTTTGGCTGCTCACGTTTCCCCTATCTTGGGGATTACACCAAACATAAACTCGAGTCCAGGTCCCTCCATTGTGTCTTTCTCGTCTACAGTCCACAACACTCAGGATATCGTTGTCTACACGTCCCCACTGGGCGTGTTTACATCAGCCGTCATGTGATCTTCAATGAAGACGACTTTCCCTATCCCACCAAACCTCAATCTGCCCAAAACTTTGCCTTCCTCCCTGTCCAAACTTGTAACCATCCCAGCCCAACACCAGATCCTACCCCTCACTCACAAACAGCCACTTCACACGGTCCCTCTCCACTTCCAACACCTAATCCAAGACACTTACACTCCTCGGACCCACAAGGGTCTCCTTCTCCAACCGAAAGCCCTTCCTAAACCCCATCCCCTTCCTGCCCACCAGCCCCACCCAGAAATATCCACCCTATGACCACTCGTAGCAAATCAGGAAACTCTAAGTCCAAAAACCTTTTGTATGTTTCCCGTTATCCTCTCCCTCAAATCTATGCTGCTATTGCCACCGAAAGCCCTGAACCTTCTACATACAAACAGGCCTCCAAACACAAACACTGGGTCCAAGTCATGACCACTGAATATGATGCCCTCATCCCCCAACACACCTGGTCCCTTGTTCCCCTCCCTCCATCTGCCAACACAGTTGGCTGCAAATGGGTTTTCAAGGTTAAATGCCATGCCGATGGAACCCTAGAGAGATATAAAGCTCGTCTTGTAGCCAAGGGCTTTCACCAACAGGCAGGCCTTGACTTTCAGGAGACATTTAGCCCTGTTATCAAACCAACAACCATTCGAGTGGTACTTACCCTTGCTGTATCCCTTGGCTTGTCCATTCGCCAAATGGATGTCACCAATGCCTTCCTACATGGCCACTTAACAGAAGAGGTTTATATGCAACAGCCCCCAGGTTTTGTTGATCCCCAACATCCCCAGCATGTCTGCCGCCTCCACAAAGCTCTGTACGGCCTCAAGCAGGCCCCAGAGCTTGGTTTGATCGATTCAGCACCTTCCTCCTCCAAAAGGGCTTCACTCAAAGCAGAGTCGATCCCTCCCTCTTCATCTACAAAACCAAAGACACTCTCATGTTTCTACTGCTTTATGTGGATGATATTTTGCTCACAGGAACCACACCAACTGCCCTCTCCTCATTCATGGCAATCTTGGCTCGTGAATTTGCCATCAAAGACTTGGGACCACTCCACTACTTCCTTGGTGTTGAAGCCACTCCCAATGTCATAAGTCTTCATCTCACCCAAACCAAGTATACCACGGATATCCTTACTCGCAGTGGTTTGTTAGACTGTAAACCTGCACCTACACCCCTGGCCTCTAAATAGCTTCTCTCAGCACACAATGGCACTCCCCTTCCAGATGCTTCTGTCTACCGTCAACTGGTGGGCGCTCTGCTGTATTTAACATGGACAAGAACTGATATTTCCTTTGCTGTTCAACATGCCGCTCAGTTCATGAGCCGCCCAACCGATCTTCATCTCACTGCAGTCAAACGAATAATCCGTTATCTCAAGGAGACACTCGGTCTTGGCCTCCAAATCCACAGGTCCACCTTCCCCCTTCAACTCCAAGCTTATTCTGATGCAGATTGGGCAGGCTGCCCAGACACCAGACGTTCTGTGACAGGTTTCTGCATTTTCCTGGGTTCCACCCTTATCTCGTGGTGCTCCAAGAAGTAGAAAACCATGTCCCGCTCCAGTTCTGAAGCAGAATACCGTGCCCTAGCTTACACGTGTGCTGACAGCATCTGGCTTCTCAGCCTCCTCCGTGAGCTCACCTTTCCTCCCCCACTTCCCATCTGGATACACTGTGACAACCTTAGCACCTGCTACATGTCTACAAACCCGGTCTTTCATGCCCAGACAAAGCATATTGCTCTGGATTATCACTTCCTCCGTGAAAGGGTCATATCAGGCACTCATCAAGTCTGGTTTGTTCCTTCCACTCACCAACTGGCTGACTTATTCACTAAAGGACTCTTCACCAACCGCCACCATTCTCTGACTTCCAAACTTGTCACCCCTCGGGTGCCTAGTTTGAGAGGGGATGTTAGACTATGTAAACCTAGTCCTAGAGACCACTGTACACTGGTACCTAGGGTAGACCCGTGTAGTTCTATATCTAGGATAAGTTAACCCTTAGTTGGTTAACACTTAGGCAGTTACCAACAGTTCCACAGTAGGACAGGTGTCCTACAGGTGTCATGTCATAGTTAAAAGTATATTTAAGGAGATAAGAACTGTTCTGTCTTATCTCCTTAATCAATATTGTATATATATGTGCCATATTGGCTGTAAATGACATACGGATTATGAAATTCAACAGGGGGAAACAGCCAGGGGGGTGGAGACAGGTTTGGCACCATCCATGCGTGCCATTGTGAGGTCCTGAATGTATTTATGCTGGGACAGAAACAGATCAGTGGCTGTGGGCAGAACCTCAACTCCAAGGAAGCAGTGAAGGGCTCCCATATCCTTGACCGAAAATCGGGCAGCCAGGGTATGGATGAACTTGGAGATTAGTGCTGGGCTGTTTCCTGTCACAATTAAATCATCAACATAGACAAGGAAGTAGAGGACAGTAGAGGCTTGCCTGAGAATGAAGAGTGATGCATCAGATGGTGCTGGGGTAAAACCGTGGGACACTAGGAAGGACTGCAGCTCCTGATACCAGGCCCGAGGGGCTTGCTTCAGGCCATAAATTGCTGTGCGAAGCTTGCAGACATAGGACGGGTGTTGAGAATCAACAAAACCCGTGGGTTGTGCCATGTGAACATCCTTACAAAGGGTGCCTTGAAGAAAGGCATTGTTGACGTCCAGTTGGCGTATGGACCAGGCCTGAGTAACAGCAAGGTGAAAAACAGTCCGAATGGTGATGGGTTTGACTACGGGACTGAAAGTGGCCGAGTAGTCTACCCCTGGCCGCTGGTGAAACCCATTAGCATCTAAGCGGGCTTTGTACCAGTCCACAGCACCCGTGGGAGTGCGTTTGATCCTGAAGACCCATTTGTTACCCACAATGTTTTGGGATGGGTGAGGGGGAACTAATTCCCAGGTGCCATTCCGGATAAGAGCATTGATCTCTGCTGACATTGTTTGGCGCCATTGAGGATCCTTGACAGCCTGAGATACACAAGTGGGCTCAACCAATGGTGAGATGGATTAGGTAGTTGTGGCCAAGGCATAGCTGGGTACAGGCCGTACAGTGCCGGTTTGGGTGCGGGTCAGCATAGGATGAGTGCGGGTGGGTGGTTTTGGTGGGGAAGGGGTAGGGGGGAGGGGTCGTTAGTTGGGGATATAGCAGGGGAGGTATTTAGTGGTGCAGAAGAGGGTTGAGGAGGGGGCTGGCGGCGACTGTAAGTACGGAGGGGAGGGAGGTGAGGGGCTGCCAGGGACTGGGATGGTGGGAGGCAGTGACAGAACAGCTGCAGGAGGTGCTGCTGCTTCAAGGCAGGGCGGGAATGCTGTGTCTGAGGGGTCCAGGGGGACTGTAGGGGTGGCAGGCGAGCTAGTAGGTGCTGCTGGTGAGCTGGCAGGTGCAGTGGTGTCGAATGAAGGTAAGACACTGGAGGAAGTGTGGACAGCCAAGCATCAAAGTTGGCAGAAGTGACATGAGGGAGATGGGAGGAGGTGGCAAGACCAGAGAAGGTGTTTTCATCAAATTGAACATGGCGGGAGACAAACAGTTTGTGAGAGGAAGGTTCCAAACAGAGATAGGCACTCTGATTGAGAGAGTAGCCTAGGAAAATGCAAGGAGTAGAGCGAGGTTGCATTTTGTTGGAGTTATAGGGTCGCAGCCATGGAAAACAGAGACATCCAAAGGTACGAAGTTTGGTGTAGTTAGGTGGCTGGTTGAATAGGGCAGTGAATGGTGTGGTGTTTTGGAGAATGGGGGTTGGAAGCCGGTTGATGACATATACAGCAGCCTTGAAAGCACACGGCCAATAGGTGAGGGGGAGATTGGCCTGATGAAGGAGGGTGAGGCCGGTTTGAACTACATGGCGGTGGCGTCGTTCAACAATGCCATTATGTTGAGGGGTGTGGGGAGGGGTGAGAAGATGGTTGATGCCATGAGTGGTGAGGAAGCTTTTGAGTTTGACAAATTCCCCACCACCATCAGTGTAGAGCGATGCAATGGATGTGGTGAAGTAGTTTTCAAACAGGTTTTTAAAGTCAACAAAATTGGCAAAGACATCAGATTTCCGTTTAAGAGGATAAAGCCAAGTATACTTGGTATAATGGTCTACAAAAATGGCGTAGTAGGAAAAACCATCAGGGGAAGGATACGAGGCAAGACCCCATACATCAGAAAAGAGAAATTGAAGTGGGCGGGTGCTAGTGAGAGAAGAGACACCAAAGGGAAGCTTGTGACTTTTATTGCATAAACAAGAAGGACATACAGAATTGATAGTTTTGGGGGGTACATTTAGAGAGCAAAATTTAAGAACAGATTGGAGAATTTTTGGACTATGATGGCCGAGACGGTGCCATAAGTGAGGGGAGACCACCACACCCACCAGAGCTTGAGGTTGTTGATGGGAAGAGGGAGACCACTCGTACACACCATCCCTACTCCGGCCTTGAAGCAAGATCCCCCCCGTGCTGAGGTCCTTCACATGAAAACAATCAGAAAAGAATTCAATGGAAGTATGGTTAGTTTTGTTGAACTGGGAAATGGATAGCAGATTACGGGTCATATGAGGAACACAAAGGACGTTACTTAGGTGAAAGGAATGGGAGGAGGAGGAGGGGAGGGAAGTATTACCAGTGTGGGTGATTTGCAACCCCTTACCGTTGCCAAGAAGAATCTCATCGGGACCATGGTAATGAGTGGCCTCAGAGAGCTGTTGAGGGAGAGGTGTCACATGATGGGAGGCGCCGGAATCAAGAAGCCAAGAGGAAGAGGAGCTTTGGACAGTTGGATTAGCCACGGGAGGTTGAGAGGACGAGTGCTGGAGCTGGGGACAGCGCTTAGCACTGTGGCCTTGGGTGCCACACCATTGGCAAAACCCACGATAGCCACTGCCTGGGTTGCTGTTGGACTTGCGCTGGTTGTTGTGGGGCGGTCCAGGGCGCTGGGAAGAAGAACCACGGCTGTTAGAAAACTGGTGGGAGGGTCTGGTTGAAGGGCCGCGGTTGTGGTAGTTGTAGGACAAGCCACGGGCTGATTGGGTAGCATTGGCAGTAATGGTGGTGAGAGATGAGTTAGGGGCAGCTCTATTGGCTGCGGTTTCATGCTGAACCAGCATGTCATGCAGGTTTTCAAAGGGGACGGGAGCATCCCTGGATCTGACAGCAGCAGCTAGATCTTTGAATTCTGGGCCAACACCATTAAGAACATGAAGGAGATCATCATCAGACAAAGGCGTGTCAATTGCTGCGAGTTCATCAGCAATGGTACGAACCTCCTGGAGGTAATCAGAAACGGGCCGTGAGTCCTGACGAAGGAGAGTTAAACGTTCCTTAAGTTCCAGTACACGAGCCCTAGTTGTGCTCGCGTAGAGACGAGTGAGGCGGGTCCAGGCAGCTGCTAAGGTGGGTGCAGCAGCGATGAGGGTGATGACCTAGGGGGATACGAATGCCAAAATGGCATGAAGAAGGAGCTGGTCCTGGCAGATCCAGAGGGCACGAAGTACAGTTTCTGTAGCAGGTGGGCAGGGATGGCTGCCATCCACAGAGCCCATGAGGTCATACCCACGAAGGAGGGCATTGAACTGGGCACGCCATGGAAAGAAAGTGGTGGAGGTGAGTTTAACAGGGAGCTGAGCAGCTGTGTTGATGCTGATGAGGGAGGGAAGAGTAGGGTGGGTGATGTCAGTTGGTGGTGATGGGATGTTGGTGGCGGCTACTGGATTAGGGTTTTGGGCGGCTGCTAGATTAGGGTTTTGGGTGGCTACGGGATTAGGGTTTTGGGCGGCCATTGAATTAGGGTTTACCTAGGGTTTGCTCGGTGGAGCTTTAGGGCTCTGATACCATAAAAGGTATAGTAATTTTTTGTGTATGGAATGATTTTAAATTGTGTACAGAGGTTCTTTAAGTAGACTTCTAGAGAGCTAAGCTAGGTAAGTACATCTTAGACAAACTAGGAAAGAATCAAGTAGATACAAATTTACACAGGAAAGAATCCAGGTGATTCTGTGGACTTAGGCCCAGCAGATCAGGGAGATTGATCCTCAATCTCCTGTGATCGGCTGGGATCTTTATCACTTGCAAGCAAATTAAGGATTCAACAATCAATGCACCGTTATGTGACTATCCTTTTGTATCACTGACCTAAATACATGATAGTGCTTCCAAAGCTTAGTAAAACTGAAAATGCAAAAAACGTTATTAAGGGCCCATCTGATAACCATCTGGTTTTTGGTTTTTATTTTCATTGTTTATGCTCGAGATATGGGGAAGAAAAAATGAAAAGAATGAAGGAATGATATGATGGAGAACAAATATAGAAAAAAAATTACACGAAATGAAAATTAAAAGGGTTAAAACAAAAACTTTTGTGGTTTTCACTTTCAAGATTTTGTACTTGTTCTTCCTTCTAACCAAAAACCAAATGATTATCAAACAAGCCCTAAACATACAACTATCAAACCATAAAAGCTTAGTTCAAATAGATGTCTGAAGTGACGATTAAGGTTAGGATAAAAGGCTCAAAATTCAAAGTATTCAATCCAATAACATACACAACTGGATTAAAATTAACAAGGATTTGTATAAAATCTGGCAGAAGCAGTGAATCAGGATATCATAAGACAACGTCAATCAAAATAATCAGCCATCAGCCAATTTTCTGAAACATTATGGCCATTTTTAAATATCAGAGATAAGTATTCATCATTCTCCTCCATACAGGAGCTGATTCAAATACGAACATAAATATGGAAAGCAATAATCAGGGATCATAAAAAACTAAAAAATAAATTATTGAGCGAGATTTTTTTTATATAAGTTTGGTAACCTGCTCCTTCAAGGAAGATGCCTCCTCTAAAGTAACAGAACCAAATACTGGTTCCACTTTCTTCCAAAATGAGCTAGAACAGGCCAAACCTGCAAAAACCATCAAGCAATACCATAGTGAAAATTATGTGTATGAACACAACACAATAATGCAAACATGTGTTTTGTAAAAAAAACAGCACTGCTCTAAAAAACATACTGCTAAAATTACAGGCATAAGTTGCAGCTTCTAGAAGTTCCTCACGGTCGTCACCTGATTCACCTGAAACATCATATGCAATAGCATATCATTGAAACCATTAAATCTCAAACAGAAAAACTAGTATATGTAATGTGTGCGTCTATATGTATTTATTCTATTTTATATTGGAGAAAATTCAAAGAAAGGGAAGCAATATAGCTCTCTGAAAATTTGGACGATGACACAAATATAGAGTTTATTTTAACCCCCAAACCCTATAACTGTTTAATGTCTCAGCAAATTAGAAGAGAAGGTATCAAAATCTCGAATTGAAGAACTTTTATTATCAGTACGCAATGAAAACCAAAACTTATAGACTTGAAACTGTTCTTGAAAAAAAGGTTCATTGGTAGTTTTTGTCTAAGTTCCAATATTTTGGAAGCCTGAGCTTCATAAATCAATAATCAATTATATAGCCTAGTTTTCACTCTCAAAACTTAACCTCATAAGTGCCATCATTTCTATATTAGGAACTTTTTGGTATCAATAAAATTACGCAAAGAGAAAGCGACTAGACCAAGCATACCCATCCATTAAACTCTGGTACTATACCTGTAAAATCAGGGGAACCATTGGTTGATAAATTTCCGGGACAAACAAAAGCCTTCCGATGAGACAGTCTTTTAAGAGGAGGACGCCCAGACTTACTGAGAGAAGAACAAACTACAAAGCTTAAATATAATAGTGTAGAGATCTGGTTAAACAGGAACAAAGAAGATTAAAACAGAGATCATTCCATGATGAAAGAAAACATTAATAAATGAAAAATTAGTTAAAACCTTCCATTCTTCTCAGAACCAGGCCTCATACTTTTAAGGGGCTTTGCTGAGGCTGGAGCATCCAACTTTTCCCTAATAGCTACAGTGCCTGCCCTTGAAACTGATGAACCCCTACCACTCCTTCCCTGTCTATGCACTCCACCTCGAATTTCTTCTTTATTGAGCAGTTTATTCTTCTTTATAGGCAATACAGATGAACCAATATCCTGAACAACATTCACAGCTCTCTCAACTATTTTGCCACTACCTAGTCCTTTCTCTTTCAACCTACTTTCACAAAGTTCACCAGCACCAGATTCTTCACTTTCGGATAATCTGGCAGGAGATGAAACATTTTCCTGTTTGACTTTAATTTGTTGGGCACCATTAGCAACACTCCTCTGAAGCAGCCCATTGGTCGTAGAGGAATTTAATCTAGCACCCGCATCAGAAGGAGAACAGCCTTCTGAAGGTATCTGCACTTCATCATGGGTTGGCACAGGAGACACTAGATTTGCTCTTCTCGTTCGAGAGATTTTTTGTGGCCTTTGACCAACCCATTGAGCCATGGGAGGTGAGGCTGATCCTGTGGGCATAGGGCGCTTTCGATTAGCAGTCCCAGATACAGGATGATTTTTGTTTACACTTGGAGGTTGTTCCCAACCCTCAGGTGTCCCAGATGTGCGAGGAAAACTAGGAGATGAGTTGCTTGCAGTTATAGGGCCATTTCTTGGTGCCCTTGATGCCTTTCCTTTTGTCACTGGGTTAGGACTGAGGAGTTGACTATCATCACGAACATTTAATCTGAAAAGAAAGGTAAACGGATCAGACATCTAAAAAGTTGGTATGAAATGTCATGTTGAAAAAACAGTAAAAATCATTAATGGAGCTAGAAGACTCTTTGATAAGTAAAACATAAATACATACTTATTATTTCCCTTTGCTACAGGGCGCTCCTTATTCAACCCAGCCATTAAATCCCTTGAAAGAGAGACCTTGTCCTGCTCATTCTTGAGCATAACACGGGCATTTTCATTGGCAGACAAGGAACTGGAGTCTAACTTGTTAATGCCATTACCACCATTAAATGATCCCGATCTGCAAGAGTTGGGAAATTTAACATAAGATCTTGTTTAATAAGAAGCAGTAGATTAATGATAGACAAAACCAGTTAAAAGTATTATTGCATAAAAGCAAGATATCAAAGGAAAACAGAAGTCTAGAAGCCATGTAATGATAATGACCTAGAATATGTCTACACAATTCACGAAAAAACCAACACTTCCATAGACAAGAGAAGAAAAAAATTGAAAAAGAAGCCAAGTGAAGCAGATTAAATGATAAGAACAACTTCGGTTAAGAAATACACAACACAAGATTTTATATTTGACCTATTAGGACTTTACAAATTCAGGGGAAATTCCTTTACAAAACTGTTCAAAAGTATATGGGAATA
The DNA here is from genome assembly GCA_032719365.1 of Prinsepia uniflora. Classification (NCBI taxonomy): domain Eukaryota; kingdom Viridiplantae; phylum Streptophyta; class Magnoliopsida; order Rosales; family Rosaceae; genus Prinsepia; species Prinsepia uniflora. Next base: position 13,434,551 of record CM064873.1, on the reverse strand, counting down.
TGGAATAAATATATTATAATTACTTAGAAACAATCATTTATCTTGGGTAACCCTCAAATTTAATTTCAGGTTTAAAAATAAACCTTTAAAACTCAAATCTCCAAAATATAGTAATTTAAAGAGCATCAACCTCCCACAGCTTAAGCTGAATTTTAACCATCACAATGGTAACAGGATAAGATCCAAGGGTCATTGTTTGCTTACTTTAATCATCTGTAGCCCTTGCCTAAGAAGAAAGGCTTACGTTGTAAAGAAGAAAAACAAAACAGAAAATGAAAATAATGAATTCCAGCAATTGTTCTATTTCATAAACAAAAAACAAAAAACCATAAGAAACTGTTTTGTAGTACCACACCATTCCATCACAACACAGCAAGTCATCACCAGCAATCAATTAGGCTGCATGTTAATCTAATAAATATAACTTCTTTTGAAAAGAATGATAAATACATCTTCTAATATATAAGTAATACTTCATTCAGAATATAATTTCATCGTTCTATAAACTCTTAGTGGATACTTAATATTGTAAGGTTTGAATATTTTCTGTTATATTAATGATTAAAGTGTACAGCAGTGCCTACATATATAACCTCTAGGAAAGCTTAGCTAGGTATGTACATCTAGCAAACTAGGAAAGAAACAAAGTAGATACAGATTATATACTAGGAAAGAATCAGGATGATTCTGTTGACTTTGGTCCAGCAGATCAAGTGATCGGCTAGGATCCTGGATATACTTAATATGCCCCCGCAAGACGGCGGAGCCATCTACGACACCGATCTTCGAGCAGAGGAGCTGAAGGCGAGGTCGTGGCAGGGCCTTGGTGAGGGCATCAGCAAGTTGGTCGTCTGTGGAGATGTGGGAGACCTGAAAGAGACCACGGCTGACATGCTCTTGGATGAAGTGGTAGTCAATGGCAACATGCTTCATGCGTGTGAAAAGGGTAGGATTCGAACAGTAGAAGGTAGTGTTGATGATGTCGCACGAGATGTTTGGTTTCCCAATGATGGAGATGCCAAGTACTCGCAACAAGGATTGAATCCAGAGAAGCTCTGCGGTGGTAGAGGTGACAGCGAGATACTCTGCCTCAGTGGTAAACCTGGATACTAGCACGTTGCGTGCTGGAGCTCCAGAAGATGAGGTTACCGCCCAAGTAGACGAGGTAGGCGATGGTGGACTTGCGATCTTCAAGGTCTCCAGCCCAATTTACGTCAGAGAAGGCGTGGAGTGTGTGGAAGGAGTGGGAGACAGCGTGAGGGTAGTTGGTGGACTTAAGGTGCAGGTGGAGACCAAAGAACAGAGTGCCTTTCAAGTATTGAAGGACCTTTTTTAGGGCTTGCCAGTGCTGCTAAGTGGGAGTGCATGAATTGGGACAATTTGTTCATGGCATAGGAGACATCAGACCGGGCCAGGCTGAGGTACTAGAGGCAGCTCACAATTCGATGAAAGAGAGTGGCATCTGCTCGTGGGGATCCATCCCGCAGGTGAGACAACCAGGGGTGTGGACACGAGTTTGGCACCATCCATACGTGCCATAGTGAGGTGGTTGTGGATATATTTGTGCTGGGATAGAAAAATGCCAGAGGTGATGGGTAGGACGTCGACACCTAGGAAATAGTAGAGGGTGCCCAGATCCTTTACTGAGAACCGGGCAGCCAAGGAATGGATGGACCTAGAGACGAAGGCCAGGCTGTTTCCTGTCACAATCAAGTTGTCAACATAGACAAGGAAATAGATGACATGAGAGTCTTGCCTGGGTAAGAAGAGGGAGGCATCTGACAGAGCATTAACAAAGCCTTGAGAGAGGAGGAAGGAGTGGAGCTCCTGGTATAAGGCCCGTGGAGCGTGCTTGAGGCCATGTATGGCTTTGCGAAGCTTGCAAACATAGGTAGGGTGTTGTGGATCCACAAAACCTGTGGGCTGGGCCATGTGCACGTCTTCATGGAGCGTGCCCTGAAGAAAGGCATTGTTGACGTCAAGTTGACATCTGGGCTAAGCTTGGGTGACAACAAGGTGGACAGTGCGAATGGTCGTGGGTTTAACCATGGGGCTGAAAATGGCCGAGAAATCCACTGCAGGCCGCTAGTGATACCCCTTGGCGACCCGCCTTGTATCTGTCCACAGCGCCCATGCGTGTTCTCTTGATACTGAACACCCATTTGTTCCCAACACCGTTCTGAGTTGGGTGAGGGGTCCCAAGTGACATTCCGAAGCTCTTCTGACATGGCTTAGCACCAGTTTGGATCTTTGGCCGCCTAAGACACACACGTGGGCTCAACCAAGGAAGGGAGAGGGTGGGTGGTGGCTGTGAGGGCGTAGCTGGAAAAGGGTTTTAACGGTCCCTGTTTGGGTGCGGGTGAGCATAAGGTGGGTCTTGGAAGGTAGTGGTGAGCATGAGGTGGGTCTTCGCAGGTAGTGGTGCTGGTGGTGTAAGGGAGGGTGGTGTTTTGTTAGGGGTGGGGGGGAAGAGGTTGTGGTGTTGGGTGGGATTGGTGACGAGGCTAGCGCCTGGTGTAAGTACAGAGAGGTGGCGGGGGAAGGGTAATGTTGGTGGTGGGTGTAGGAGGAGGGTCTATGGCAGAGGGGGAGGTAATGGGAAAGCTGCTAGTTGTTGGTGGGAGGTGAGGCAATGACGAACCTGTTGCTGAGAACGATGCGGCTACAAGACCAGGTAGGAGAGATGTGCCCAAGTTGTCCAAGGGTGCTAGGGATGCTGCTGGTGAGCTGACAGATGTAGTGGTGGACGAGGCTGGAAGATAGGACACAAAAGGTAGGGTGGACAAACATTCATTGAAGTTGGCAGAAGTGACTGGAGGAACGGTGGAAGAAGTGTTTAGACTCGGGGAGGTTGACTCATCGAACTAAACATGTCTAGACACATAAAGCTTGTGAGATGAGGGGTCAAAATAGAGAAAGGTACTCTAATTGAGAGAGTAGCCTAGGAAGATACAAGAGGTGGACATAACCACGGAAAACAGAGGCAGCCGAAGGTTCTAAGTCGAGTGTAGTTGGGTGGCTGGTGGAAAAGGGCATTGTAGGGGTTGGTGTTTTGGAGAGTTGGTGTTGGTGTAGAAATGCATAAACCGTATGTTTATTACAACAGCCAATATGGCATTTTATAGAGGTTTGTTTAAGGGATAAGACATAGCAGTTCATATCTCCTTAAACTGCTTCTAACTGTAGTAGGACAGATGTCCTATATACATGTAATTGCAGGTAACTGTCTCTATATAGGACAGGTGTCCTATACCTAGTACTTAACTGATGTCTAGCTTCTACTAGGGACTTAGGTACACGGGTCTAACCTAGGAACTAATGTACAGTGTGTTTTAGGGTTATATATACATAGTCTAACATCCCCCTGCAAACTAGGCACCTGATGGGTGACAAGTTTGGTTGTAAGGTTGTTGTTGGGAGGGGACGAACTGAACATGATGAGTTCCAGAAATCACCCTTTCTCACAGGAAATGATAGTCCAGGGCTATATGCTTTGTTCGAGCATGCAAAACTGGGTTGAGACATGTAGCAGGTGCTCAGATTGTCACAGTGCAGCTGTATGGGCAGGGGAGGAGTAAACGTGAGTTCACGGAGTAGATTAAGGAGCCAAATGCTATCTGCACAAGCGTAAGCGAGGGCTCTGTACTCTGCTTCAGAACTCGATCTGGATACTATCTTCTGTTTCTTTGAGCACCAGGAGATAAGAGTAGGGCCTAGGAAGATGCAGAACTCTGTGACTGAACGTCGGGTGTCAGGACAGCCCGCCCAATATGCATCTGAGTAAGCCTGTAGTCTGAGGGGGAAGGGGGATTTGTGAATGGTGATGCCAAGGCCAATGGTGCCTTTTAGATAGCGGATGATCCGCTTTACGGCAGTAAGATGTAGATCGGTAGGATGGCTCATGAATTGAGCAGCAGGCTGGACTGCAAAGGAAATATCTAGTCGGGTTAAGGTTAAGTAGAGAAGGGCACCTACTAGTTGATAGTAGAGGGAAGCATCAGGTAGGGGAGTTCCTGTGTGGGTTGAGATGAGCTGTTTGGAGGCCACGGGAGTGGGAGCAGGTTTGCAGTCTAAGAGGCCACTACGGGTTAGGATGTTTGGGGTGTATTTGTTTTGGGTTAGATGAAGGCCATTGGCTGTGGGAGTGGCTTCAACACCTAGGAAATAGTGAAGTTGTCCCAAATCTTTGATTGCAAACTCACAGGCCAGGGTGGTTTGGAAAGTCTGTAGGGCAGATGTAGAGCTACCTGTGAGGATGATATCATCAACGTAGAGGAGAAGGAACAGGAGAGTGGCTGAGTTCTTGAAAATAAACAGCGAGGGATATGCCCTGCTTTGAGTGAATCCATGTTGGAACAGAAAGTTGCTGAATCGTTCAAACCAGGCCATGAGGGCCTGTTTGAGGCCGTACATAGCTTTGTCGAGTCTACACACATGATTGGGATGTTGTGGATCAGTAAAACCAGGAGGTTGTTGCATATACACCTCCTCTGTGAGAGTGCCATGCAAGAATGCATTGGTGACATCCATTTGACGAATGGACCAGCCAAGGGAGACAGTGATAGTACAACTCGGATAGTAGCTGGTTTGACAACAAGGTCTCTTGGTAATCAAGGCCTTCAGTTTGGTGAAGACCCTTGGCGACTAGACGGGCTTTGTGCCTTTCTATGGTGCCATCTGCATGTCTTTTGGTTTTAAAGAACCATTTGCAGCCAACAACATTGGCATGAGAGGGTAAAGGAACAAGGGACCATGTATGTTGGTTGAGGAGGGTAGAATATTCAGTTTGCATAGCTTGGATCCAGTAGGGATATTTGGAGGCTTGTTTGTAAGTGGATGGTTCAGGAGACTAGGCAGCTAGTGTGGCATATACTTGAGGAAGGGGGTATTTGGAAAGGAAGATAAGATGACGGGATTTGGAGTGACCTGATTTGCTTCGAGTGGTCATAGGGTGAATATTGCGGATTGGAGGTGGTGGAGGTGAATCAGAGGAGCTAGAAGAACCTAGTGAGGTTGGAGGACTGTTTTGGGAATGAACAGATGCAAGAGGAGATGGGGAAGACATTGTTGGGGCAGCGTGGTGGTGGGAAGTAGGGTTGGTACGTGGTGTTGTGGTGGAATGAGACTGGAGTTCCCTGGGAGAACTAGGGTCAATATAGGTAGTTAGCAGGACAAAGGTAAAGTCTGGGGGTTGTGTAGTATCTGAGGGATATGGAAACTGGTCCTCATTAAATAGGACATGGTGGCTGATATAAACACGCCCAGTAGGGACGTGAAGGCAGCGATAGCCTGAGTGCTGAGCACCGTAGCCGAGAAAGAGACAATGAAGGGAGCTGGACTCTAATTTGTGTTTGGTGTAATCTCCAAGGTAGGGAAAATAGGAACAACCGAAGGTGCGTAGAAGGGAATAGGGTGGGGATTTGTGATGGAGTAGGAAGTAAGGAGAGGACCATTTGAGAACGGATGTGGGGAGGAGATTTATTAGAAAAACGGTTGTGGTAATGGCATCAGCCCAATAACAGAAGGGGAAACCTGCTGTGTTTAGGAGAGTGCGGGCAACTTCAGGTATATGGCGATGTTTCCTCTCAGCCAACCCATTTTGTTGTGGGGTGTGAGGGCAAGAAAATCGCTGGTGAATACCATTGGTAGAACAAAAGTTTTAGAAGTCTTTGTTAGCAAGTTCCTTGCCACCATCACTGTGAAACTGTTTGATGGTGGCAGAGAATTGGGTACTGATATATCTGGAGAATGTTGAAAAATGATCAAATACTTCAGATTTGAGTCTCATTGGGTAGACCCATGTGTATCGAGCGTAGTCATCAGTAAAAAGCACGTAATAACAAAAACCAGAAACAGATGGCACAGGGGACATCCAAACATCTGAATGAATTAAGTCAAAGGGGTGTTGGGAGGTATGGATTACATTAGTGAAATATTGGCGAGTACATTTGCTTAAAGTACACTTATTAGAGAAAGGTACAGAATTAAAAACATTAGGATGACTGATGTGTTGCTGATTTGCTAATGTGCGTAAGACTTTGGTAGAAGGATGTCCTAGCCGCCGATGCCAAAGACTTGGAGTGGTGGTGAGGAGTGCCTGGGGTGGAGGATTAGGCTTGATGGGATACAAGCTATCACTACAAGGGGCCTGAAACAGAACTTTGTTGGTAAGTAGGTCTCGAATGACAAAATGTGTTGGAAAGAAGGTAATACTGACTTGTTGATCTTTTGTGTACTGTGCAACCGACAAGAGGTTTTTGCGGATGGATGGTACATGGAGGACCTTAGAGAGATTGAAAACTGAGGAGCCAGAGGAGAATTGGACATTACCCGTGTGTGCTATAGGCAGTGTGGTGCCATTGCCCACCATAACTTGTTCTTGAGAGGGAGGATTTGGGCGAGGGGCAACAAGTGACATGGTGACATGGTTGGTGGCACCACTGTCGGGATACCAATTAGGGTCATTGACGGCTGTGAGGTGAAGTCCTGCGAAGGCTTGGGAAAGATCATGATCTGCCGGCTGTTGAAGTTGGGGACATGCGGCGGCAACATGGCCAAACTTGTTGCAGAACCAGCATTGTGGACCTTGGGGCCTGGCTGGATAAGTGGGAGGAGAACTGAGGACTCTGGGTGAGTTGTTGGAGGGTGGAAAGCGGCTAGAACCACGGCGAGAGAAGGGCCGGGAGCCACGGGTAGACCTGGAGCCACGGTGGTAATTGGGGCGACCTCTGTGGACATAGAATGTCTGAGGGGCAGGGAAAGGTGCAAGGTTGGGGCAGTTGGCATATAGGGCAGTGGGCGGAGGGTTAGAGACATAAGAAGGATTTGTGACCTGTTGGGCCTCAAAGGAGAGGAGGCGAGCCCGCAGATCATTGAAGGGTGGGAGAGAAGGGAAATTAAGCATGGCGGTCACGAGCATCATGTATTCTGGTCCTAGACCACGAAGAACAGCAGTGACTAGGTCATTGGGAGAGAAGGGTTCATTAATGGCTGCAAGTGAGTCGGCCAGAGTTTTGGCATGAGAGAAGTATTCAGAGATGGTCCGAGTGCCTTTGGTGAGAGACATCAACTGGAAACGCAGATTGGTTGCATTAGCAAGAGATTGCTATGAAAAATTTTGGCGAAGACACTTCCAGATTTCTCTGGATGTTTGAAGGCCAACGACCTGGGACAGAATGGGCTCAGTTAGGGTGGCCCTCAGCATGCTAATCAGGGTTTGATCAATTTGGTACCATTGTTGGAAGGCAGGGTTCGGGAGAAAGGTAGCAGGGAAGGTTAGAGCCGAATCAGAAGTGGCAGATGTAGGAGAGGACGTTGCACTTGGGGTTGGGAGAGTGGAGGGAGGGGCAGGATGAGTGCCATCTATGAAGCGCCAGTAGTTGTGGCCAATGAGTAAAGGTTTAATCTGGCTTTCCCAGAGGAGGTAATTGGATTCATTAAGTTTGACCGAGACTAGAGTGGAGACGTGAGTAGGGGAGATTGAAGGAGTGCAGCAGGAATCGGTGGCCATTAGATTTGCGGAAGAACAAAAAAGGTTCAGATTGGGAAGAACAGAGGGATCAATTGTGGTTATCAGACTTAGAGCTCTGATACCATGTAGAAATGCATAAACCGTATGTTTATTACAACAATCAATATGACATTTTATAGAGGTTTGTTTAAGGGATAAGACAGAGCAGTTCTTGTCTCCTTAAGCTGCTTCTAACTGTAGTAGGACAGATGTCCTATATACATGTAACTACTGTCTCTAAATAAGACAGGTGTCCTATACCTAGTACTTAACTGATGTCTAGCTTGTACGATGTCCTATGTTAGCAGAGACCACCACACCCACCAGAGCTTAAAGTTGTTGTAGGGAGGGGGAAGACCATTCGTACACACTGTCCTTACTCTGGCCTCGAAGAAGAATCGCCCCCTGCTCACATCCTTCACATGGAAACAATCAGAGAAAAATTCAATGGAATTTTGGTTAGTTTTGTTAAACTGTGAGATCGAAATAAGATTGCGGGTCATATGGGGGACACAGAGAACATTAAGGAGAGTAAAGGAGTGAGGCGAAGGGGAAGGGAGAGAGATGGTACCAGTGTGGGTGATTTGCAACCCCTTACCATTGCCAAGGAGGATCTCATCTGGGCCACGATAATGAGTGGCCTCAGAGAGATGTTAAGGATGGGAAGTTACATGATGGGAGGCGCCTGCGCCGAGGAGCCTAGGAGGATATTGGCTCTAGACTGTACTATTGGCCACAGAGTGGTGAGAGGTGGTCTGTTGCAGCTGAGGGAAGCATTTTGCACTGTGGCCTTGGGTGCCACACCACTAGCAGAAGCCACGATAGCCACTGCCACGAGTGGTAGGGCGACGGCTATTGTCTGAGTTGTAGGAAGAAGAGCGCAGGTTGGAATAACGGTTGTTGTCTGAGATGTAGGACCGTTGGGTGGAGGACCCAGGGTTGGAACTTGTGGGGTTGGAGCCACGGGAGGCCTGAGTGGTATTGGCTGTAATGGTATGGGTAGTGGGCGTGGGCTCTGCTCATTTGGCTGCGGTTTCATGTTGGACCAACATGTCATGAAGATTTTCAAAAAAGACTAATTTCAAAAAAGACTAAGGTGTCTCTGGACCGCACAGCAGCGGCAAGGTCTTTGCACTCTAGGCTAACACCGTTAAGAACATGGAGGAGGAGATCATCATCGGAGAAGGGTGTGTCGAAGGCTGCCAGTTCCTCAGCAAGGATGTTGTGCGAAGGAGGGTTAAACGCTACTTGAGGCCAAGGACACGATCTCTAGCCTTGCTCGCGTAGAGGCGGTTGAGGCGAGCCTAAACGTTTGCTGATGTTTTTGCAACAACGATGAGAGTAATGATCTGGGGGGGCACCGATGTCAGGATGGCATGGAGAAGAAGCCGGTCCTGGCGGAACCAGAAGGCGCGGAGCGCAGTCTCTGTGGCCAGGGGGGAAGGGGGGGCCAAGGATGAGAGCCATACATGTAGCCCATGAAGCCATATCCATGGAGGAGGGCGTTGAACTGAGCACGCCAAGGGAAAAAGGTAGTGGCGATGAGCTTGACTAGGAGCTGGGCGGCAGCGTTGATAGTGATGAAGGAAGGAAGATTAGCGTTGGTCTCGGTTGGTGGTGGTGGGATGGGATTAACAGGGGCGAAGGTGGGTTCGGCGGCCAATGGATTAGGTTTTTGCCTAGGGTTTTGCTCGGTGGAGCTTTAGAGCTCTGATACCATCTAAGGTATGAATATTTTCTGTTATATTAATAATTAAAGTGTACAGCAGTGTCTACATATATAACCTCTAGGAAAGCTTAGCTAGGTATGTACATATAGCAAACCAGGAAAGAAACAAAGCAGATACAAATTATATACTAGGCAAGAATCAAGATGATTCTGTTGATTTTGGTCCAGCAGATCAAGGAGATTGATCCTCATTCTCCTGTGATCGACTAGGATCCTAAATATCCTTAATAAATATTATAGTTCAATTTGATTGGAGTACGTGTGTTACATATAAGAAGTCACCTGAAACTTTGGGCATCACAAGCTTGGGGAGCAGGCTCATCATTAGGTTTTTGGTGCAAGATACCTTTTAGCTCCATATCACCATCCATGGGTCTACTAAACACAGTGCCTACAGAACGCTTCCTTTTCATTTTCTTATCCCACATTTCCACTCCAGCAGGCAGTTTGCGAATCTTTTCCTCAACGAGATCAGAGCTTTCACCTATAAACAGATCCCTATCTTTTCCCATGACCATAGGCTGCCTTGCGAGAATATTACTTCTGCCTTCAGCCTAAAAAAATAAAGTTAACCACAAGAGTATATGTTAAGGAAAAAGCTTCAAAACTACGTAACACAGGTAACTTGAGGTAAAATTCCATAGAATCTTAAGCAAGGAGCTTTTTCTTTTTTCTCTGTGTGTTTTGGAGATGATTAAAGACCTTGAATGTGAAACCTGAAAATTTATTTGCATGGCTTCCCTTATTTCTAACTCAGGATAATGTTCTATCAGAAAAGCCTGTATAGCTTCTTTTATCTAGTGGATCTCTAGGACAGTTACTGTTTACACATTTTTTCTTTTATGTCAGCCTTCTGTTGTTTCATATTCCAATGCCCATATTACTTGTACAGTTGTACAGGCCTTTTGCTTGGTACCTGTTTTTTTTCCAGGTCGTATCTTCTGTTCTTTTTTGTACGAACTACAGTTCTAATGACTTATGAATGGGAGATCAGGAAGGCTCATTCCACTAATTTGGAAAGAATTTCAAAAGGATATTGAAATTTGATCATCAACCTTTACTACACAAACTAGAATTATAAATACTAAAAAAAGAAAAAGGATGTGTGTGTGGTTGTATGTGCATATGTTCCATGCTTATATGTCAGTGATTATTGTGTTTTTATGAAGCCACTGTCTATGCATATGTTCTCCACAAGGTCAAATTAATCCAAAATTTAAGGATCTAGAACATAACTCAAAACTATACGTACACAAACCCTTATTTCTGTGACTGAAGAGCGAGCGCGCCTATTCATCATAGCAGTCTTATTCCTGTCCTCCAGCCTTTGATTCATAAGATCTGAAGAGTTTCGATTAATCTGTGCTCCTATCTTCAGAAAGTTTGACCCACCTGATCTTTCACTTGTTATAAACTCATTCCGATGCAGCTTCTTTATATTTAAAGCTTCAGAATACCTGTTCAATTTTTCTATGGATTCATCCAACCTTTTTGCTCTAACCCTGAAAATAAATTTGTGCAGCATCACAGAGGTCAAAGTTTAGAAGACGACCACCCCCCCTCCCCTCCCCCAAAAAAAAAAAACAAAAAACCTTCAAGGCTCACCCACTTGCAAGTTCCAACAGGGTTCAAGTAATGTTTATTAATGAAACAGATTTACTTTTATACTCCATAAAAACTTACAGGAGTACTAAAGAGGATCTGGAGGCTCGAAATGATCAGTTTCAAAAGGAAAAAAATGGAAAATTCAGAGTTCTTAAATTACCTGGCCTTGTTTGAGGCGTCAACCACACTCGCTTTAAACGCTTTTAGTTCTTCGGTAGCCACTGGAGGGTGAGGCTTCAAATGAGCTGCTCCAAAAGGATTGTCTTCTGCACTACACCCAAAAGATATTCCCAGAGCCCTCCTTAACTCACTAAAGGAAATACACTTCTGATCTCCCATTGTAATTGGATCTAACATCAAACACTGAGGCAGAGGGGGCAAATTCCCTGTTGAAGTAGTATTGCCCCTAGGTGTACTACAACCAGAACTAAACATCCGATTCTCAGCGCCCTCACGGAAACTTCCAGACCTGTCCAAACTGGCACCGGGATAATTTCCCCGCATCCCATTTGGATAGCCCCCAGAAAAGGCCAAGTCCTCTGGACTGGCTGAATTTGTCTCAAATCTTACACTTCCCGCCATTACTCAAAACATAGTTCAGCTCACTGAAGAAACAATCTCACAAACCTACAAGTAACCTATTTACAAACAAATCATATCCATAATTAAATGTCCGCTTGAAAATTCCCTTACCATCTACAATGCCCATTGAGCTTGAAATAGTAAAATATGAAAAACCATTCGAACTTTGTTCTTTAAATAAACAAATAAATTTTAAATACGTGAGCAAGTAAAAGAAAACAGAAATCAATATCTGAACAGTTATAATACAGTGTCGAGTAGATGACACCAACTGGTAAACCACCTGTTCACACCAACACACCACCCACTTTGGTGCAAACCCCACTGTCACTTCACTTTCCAAAATAAGAACTGAGTTCAGATAACTCAAAGCAGAGTTGACTAGAAGCTTCCGTTTCCAGTGTCCCAAACGAAAATCAAGATTCGAAGTTATGCATCTTCTGCTTTTCCTACATTTTCTGAGCAACTCAGCAACTACAACCATCCATATATTGCTTCTTCTTTTTTAATTCAACCACAAAATTGACCTTTTAAACTTATCACTATGCAAAGCATATAAACAGCATCAATTCAAAGTAATTCGAAAGAAAAAAAATTACCAAATTCAGATAAGAAAATTAATAACCCCTCAAAAACAATGAGAACCCTAAATTCAATCGACTAAAACCTAGGGTTTTTCCGATATTCCACCAAATTGAACCCGAATACCCTTCTCAAACACAAAATTCCGACACAGAATATTTAGCAGGGTATCGAAACGCAAGCAAAACGTACCGGCATTGACCGATCGAGCAGAGATAGAATTGTTCCGAAACAAAGCATCAGTGAATTCTAGGGAGTTGGGATTCGAGCGTTGGAAGCTTGGAGCTGGCGTCGTGAGATTTGATAGGGGACCCACTGAAATTTAGGGGCTGACTTTTGACTGCTAACTCCAGGTGCGGACACTGGGGCCGTTTTTTTTTTTCCTTTTTCCTATCAGTTTTGGGTTTTGTTTGTGCAACTGGGCAAAAGCATATATGCCTCTTCTGCTTTGCAAAATTTTTCCAATTTGGTTTCTAATTATTTTTTTGCATTGGCAAATTCATTGAACGTGATTCAAATTTAATCACAAGCTCTCTCTCGTTTCTCTTTTCCATTTTATTATTTGTACCCTAGGCATTGGGAGGTTTTAGAAGAAGTATTATATGATATCGTATTATAATTACGGCATACATTCAATTTACAATATAAATAAATAGCAATAAAATTATATTTCAAAAACAAAAAAATATAACAATATTATTCACCTGTATTATAATATGTAAAGTGAGTTGATTTTATTGGTAATTGATGGGAGAAATAATGATATATTTGGCAAGAAAAAAGAGTTAGGTTTACATACATGATCTTGGATTGACCAGGGAGTTTGAAGAACCTGGTGATGTGTGTATGTGTGTGTAGGTTGATGCAGAATAAGACACTTCCTTTGTGCATGGATCTTACAAGGTAACATGCTATAAGCCTATAACCAAAAGTTCTACTTGGATCGATAGAATGAAGTGTTGGAAAGTTGTTTATCAATTATCATGTGTAATACCATTTAGTTACTTGCTTGCTCCGCATGCTCCTTGTTAGGAAGCAAGAATATTCCTACTATCATAAAACTAAGAGAATAAGTTTGACATTATAAGATTTCATCAAAATATTTTGAATAAAAATAACCTTAATTCGTAAAAGTTATATAAATACAATTTAATAAGGTAAAAATTAGTAAAATTATATATTCTTAATTAACAGGCAATGAAAGAAATAAATAGTTACTCCCTTTTATTCATTTTTACTTTTTACAAATTTAATGAATTTATTTTTATTCCGTTAGTGAAAAAAATTATTTAAAAAAATTAATACATGCTTTTTTAGGGCTATCTATTATTTAGTTTTTGACAATATCAATGTTTATTTAAAACTATACTAACCATATACTTTTAAAACTTTGCAGTTTCTAACCACCATAATATTTACTCAAATATCCTTTAAAATTTTTAGTCCCCATTTAGTAGTTTTTTTTTCTTTCTAGTTATGAAAACATTAATCCTATTTATAATCTTATTTTTTTTTTCACTTGTTCATTTTAAAGAGTAATGTGAGTATCTAATTCAACTTAAAGTAATAAATTAAGAGAGAGAATTCTTCAAACAGGACCCATCACGACATGGAAAGTCACTTAAACCAAGCTCACACCTATCATCAAGACCCATCAATAAGGTTCATACATAAAGCCCACCATTGTGGCCCATAACCTAAACCTAGATATTATCTATAAATAAGGATCTTCTTCCCTTATTTAAAAGAATCTACTTTCTCTCTAAACATTTAAGAGAATATAGTAATGTCGTGGAAGTAACCGGATTTGGATGAACAACTGACACGACCCATCCTAATCCCATCGGGATTAACGTGGGATGTTTCATGATCCTGTTTTAATACCATGTGCCAGACAAGGGATAATCTTCACCACAACCCGCTCGGGGTTATCCAGAGTACGCTAGGATCCGTAGAAGCATGTGATGTCTCGGTCTCTACTACAGCCCGCATCCGCGACCAACCTGAAGGGTATTAAAAACAGGAAAAGCTGTGAGTGGACGAAAATAAATAGTTTATAAAACGCATTTCACAAGACACTTATACCCCTCATAAAAAAGCATGCATGCATTCGAAAATCCAATTATTACAACCAATTGCTTTAAATCAAATCCTAGGTTTTTTAAATCAAAATTCAGTAAAAAATGTTTCTCAAACAAAGCCATTTCTTCATTCCAATCAATAGGGCCTTAGCCCAAAATCATCTCAATACCGTGTGGGAACTCAGCCCAAAACATAAACCATGTGGGAACTCAGCCCAAAACCATATCATGCGGGTCGCTGCCCAAACCAATAAACACAGAATAACCAACCCAAAAAAATGTAGTTAACCAATCCTCGACATCTCATATGCCTAATCCATATTATCACGGTCTAAGGCTACGCGTGCCACTAGGGGATCTCAAGTCCGAGTAATCCCCTAGGTTTACCAGTGTCCGGACGGCACCATAATGGTATGCCTTTCCCAAATCACTACCTAGGGTATGACATCCCAGATGTCTAATCAATAGCAATCCTGATCCTAAGCCTCTCTATGTGAGCCTCTCTAGGTCTCTCCGTAGGGCGGCCCCTCTCAGGGAATGCGCCTTGACTACTCCAGTGTCCCTGACTTCTGGAAGAGACAGTCCACTCACAAGGATGAGATATTTTAAACCATAATCAAAACCATTTCAACAGGGTATCAACCCAAGGTATAACTTCCATAAACCATTTCCACAAAACTTTCCAAAACCATTTCCAATCCAAATATCATAGGGAATAAGCCCAAAATCAGCTTAATAGGGTCCCAACCCGAAATCTCGTTTCATAAAACCATAACTGGGACTCATGCCCGATTTCACAACCAGACTGGGCCTCAAGCCCGACATCATAAACCAATTGGGCCCCAAGCTCGTTCACTCATAAATCAAATGGGTCTCAATCCCGATTCCACATTTCCAAATCCGAAATCATTTTATTATTCAAATCATTGAAATCACAAACACATATGAAACCTGACATAAAACTGTAAACTTCGAAATAAGTGCAAGAACACATTTATACGAAAATACCAAATACCACAATCATATGCACTCAAGGCATCTCAAATCATAAGTATAAAAAATATAAAACAGTTATGCATTCATCATATTTAGAAATCAAGTATCCACTCACAGACCATCCTTGTTGCGCGCTTGCAAGCAGCGGCGTAATCTACTTGGGGCTATACTAAACTCTCCAGATCGTCCGGATCTGTCCAAAACATACTTAAAGGTCACCACCAACCTAAAAAATTCCTAATCAAAAACCCCCAAAACTCTTGGAAAAGTCAATGTGTCCTGGACACGCATTCCTAGGCTAAAACCTCAATTTGACCAACCTAATGATCTCCGATTGATCTGAAACCACTACCATTGGATTTAGATCATAAAAAACTTTCGCACAAGATTGGGCCCACCTCGAAATTCGTGCCCACGCGCCCCCATGTCTGAGTTAAAATTCTCATTCAACGCTGGTCAAAGTCAACGTTGACGTCAACAAAAGTCAACGGCTGATGTCAGACAGATCTAACACCTATTAGGTCTGATAGTGCCATGTGTTAGCACCTGATTGGTCCACGTGTTTGACACATGTCAATGGTGACTGGACCTGACAACTTTCACGTGGCAGCCCCTGATTGGCCATGTGGCTTGATACCTCTGACAGATTATGACATCACATGTTGACGTCATCATCTTCAACCTCTCGGCGGGTTAATCTGGACCCCTATAATTGGGTCAACTGGGCCCGCGACCTGACCCGACCAGATTTCACTTCTTCGACCACCATTTTCCACCATTTTTGGACCCCTAGACTCGCCTCGAGCTCTAGAATGGATCCCTAAACCTAGAATTAACCAAAAAGGTCGAAATCATACCTTTCGAATGATGAATAGTGACGACCATCTGTAATTTCGATTCCCTGTCGATTATGGCCACCACAACCTACAAAATTGTTCCCTACAACCTCGTACAGTCCCAAAGAAGAAGGTTTGATCAACCAAACAGTCCAAAAAACCCTCAAAATCCAATTCGAATTTTGAACCTTAAAAACTTACCCCTTCGGTTTTCTAACCACCGTCCACGGTAGTCCACGTCGTTGCCACCGTTATGATCGTCTGGTCACACTCTCTCAATTTCCTTCACACTCTAGAAACAATGGATGAGGAATGGTGATTGTGGGTTTGAGTTTTGGGGTGGGTTTCCTTGGGTTTTCGGGTAACACAAAAACAAAGGATGAAGATGCACAAATATCCCAACACTTGGGGTTTTGGGCCAATCAGATGGGTGACACTTGTCACTCATCAAGTGGTCCCCCTAGATTTGAACCCAATCCAAAAAGGCCAAGTGTACACTTTTCTTGGTAAGCGTGAATAATACCGTTTTCCTTCTGTGAACCCTAACTTTCCCGTCGAACATCCGTTTTCGACGTGTCACTTGTCTACGAACTCGTAACATCCCGATCTATGTAACGGTTCTTGGTCCTTGTGCAATTGACCTCCCGGGTCAAAAGTCAACTTTTTGCCCATTCCCAATGGCAAAATCGTCATTTTACACCGACCGCCCTAAAATCCTTGACTAATTACCGATTAGTCCCGATAATCCTCAATTAGTCCTTAATTAATCCGTAACTTCGGGACGGGTTGTTACAACCACGTATATCATTGCGCCTTGATGTGAGTGTGTGTCTTCATAATCGTACATCATTGTGCCTTGGTGTAAGTGTGTGCCTTCATAGTTCGACCGATCCATTTCATGGTTTAATAGTTGGCATCGTCTATAGGAAACATGACAAAAATCTATGTGTGTTCCCTCTAAATCATACATACTGTTAAAACACCATGAACACCTAAAAACACTAATCCAACCCAAAAATTTCATATCGGTTCAGAATCCCAAAGGGCTCCATGAGGGTTCCCTCATCTCCAACTCAATCTCTCATTCATAACTGTAAATCTATAAAGGGAGGCAAAAGGAAAATATCCTTACCTCTCTCATCCTTTCATTCTTTCATTGCCAAAACAATCCAAAAAATCTTATTTTTATCTCTTGGTCACAACCAAAAGAATCCTTGCTCTCGTCTCTGCAAAAAATCCTCACTAACCTTCCATTGCAAGAGTAAAAAAGAAAAACAAAATCCAATCTCTCACATCAATGAATGAATGATGAAATGCAAGATCCAGTCTCTCATCTCTACCGTGGTTAGCTCTAATGTAGCTATATAACCAAATAAGCAGATAAAATAAAAATAAAATAAAAAACAAAACAAAACAAGGGCAAAAAAGCCCATGAATCTTTGGGTTGCAGAACAGCCACTAAAGAGAATAAGATAGAGACTAAAGTCTTTCGCCTTCTAGCATTGTCGTTGTCAAATGCCACCCAAGAAGATCCACTATCTCTAGAGGCATTCCCCCATCTCTCTAAACATTTAAGCTCTCCCTTCTCTCTACATTCTCACACTCTCTCTAAGGGATCATAATGTAACGACCCGTCCCGAATCTACGGGATTAATTAAGGATTAGTCCAGAATTAATCGAGGATTATCGGACGATCGGGGTAAAATTACGATTTTCCCTTTGGCATGGTGAAAATATTGACTTTTAACTCGGGAAGTCAAATACACGTGAATCGAGGTCCATTACATAGATCGAGATGATACGAGTTCGTAGACAACCGACACGTCGAAATCGAACTCGTACCGAAAAGTTACGAGTCAAGGATGGTTCGTGAGAGGTGTCAGAGTGTGTCAGATGACGTGGCAAGTCCACGTTAATGTTGACCACCCATGTGGACTAGTAAGGTGGTGCCACGTGGAGAGGTGTCAGAGGTTGTCAGATGACGTGGCCGCTGACGTGGCATGTCCACGTCAGCCATGGCAGACCACGTGGACCAATGAGATGGTGCCAGGTGGTAGTATGTTAGGTTGTTAGAGCTGACGTGGTAGTGTCAGAGGATAACATGTGGCACCAATCAGGGTGTGCACATTGCATGCTGTCAGACCTGACATGTGTCAAATCTGTCAGGCTGACGTCAACGGTGACGTTAGCAGATGACATTAGCGTTGACTGGACTTTGACCAGCGCGTGTGGGCATGTGGGCACGAATTTCAAGGTCAAATTGATCTTATTCGAAAGGTTTTGATGATCTGAATTTAATGATGGTGGTTTCAGGTCGATCGGAGATCGTCTAGTTGATGTTTTGGAGGTTTTTAGCCTCGAGACACGTTCTCGGTTCCAAGATAGGTAGGGATTTTTGATATGGACTTGTATAGGTTGATAGTAACCTTTGGGCTAGCCCGAATGTCTAGAAAAATGTGGATAAGGCTTTGGACTAGCTTACGGCGCGGGTTTTGGAGCGCGCAGCGTGGACCATCTGTGAGTGGACTTTGCTTTCTAAATGATGCATGCATAACTATTTTATATGCTTTATGTGTAACGACCCAAACTTTCATAAATAGTATTTTATTTCAAAATGACCATTCTGCCTCTGAGGGGGAAAAAGTTGACTTTTGACCCGGGAAATATTTAAGACTTTGACCAATGACCGTGACGTAGAGCGGGACGTCACGAGTCTGTAGGTAGGCAGCACGTCGAAAACGGACGTTCGATGGAAAATTTATGATCACGGGAGCAAAATCGATTAAACTTACGAACCGAGGGCTTGATTAAAATAATAATAAAATATTAAAATCTGATTTAAACTTGGAATTAATCTGGACCCTTGGATAAGTGACAAGTGTCACTCATCCCACACTCACTTTTTCCCTAATTTGTGAATCTTTCCCCATTGGTGGATTAAACTATAATTTATTTCCCCTCAATCAACCCCAGACGTCCATCTTCCCCTCAAGATTGCATCTGCACCCTTCATTCCATCTCCTTGTTCTTTTTAATTGATCAAACATCTCTCTCTCACTCTCATTTTCACCTGTGAAGAACACCATTCCTCATCTCGAACAAATGCACCACCGATCACCACCTTCACATACTTGCTTCACCTCCAGCCAACGGCTCGACCTCGCCACACATTATCTTCATCATCAGCCACCACCATCACTTCTTCTCCTCTGTCTGCAAACCCGAAACACCACCCCAGACCCGCGATGGACAACCGGATCCAGGAACTCCAAACCGTTCAACCACACAACCATACCTTGAACCAACGCCAAGTTTAGAACCGTTAGGACGTCTAGACATCAGAGGATGGGACGGGACGACCCATAACGGCGACACGGCGGAGGTAGGCCGGAAAACCCGGGAGCCCCTCTATTTTTCCCAATTTTCGAACGGTTAGTTTTTACGTGTATGAATCATTTCTCTTTGTTGGGACGTGTTCTAGGGACGGTGACGACTTAGGAGAAGCCAGTTTCGAGGCCAGAAAGGGACTGAGACGACGAGGAAGACGACCGGAGTAGGCTGCGGGTTTTCTTCGAGTTACAGGAATAGATGCCGACTTCTTTTCTAGTTTTTGAGTCCACGGACCTGTAGAGCAAACTTAGACGAACCCCTAGGAACAAATGTAACACCTCTGACATTCGAGGACTTTAATATTGTAATTTAATGTATCAATTGACGTTTTTACCCTTGTTAATGGTATGGTCAAATTGTTGACTTTTTGATTGGTGGGTCAAATGGACCTTGACCAATGACCGTGACGTAGTTCGGGACGTCACGAGTTCATAGACAGGTGGCACGTCCATTTCGGACGATCAGGGAAAAAGTTATGACTATCGGAAGTTCAGGGGCATTACCGTAATTGTGACGGTTAGGGCGAAAATGTTAACTTTTCGTTTAACAATTAATTTTCACACGACTCCAGGACCGATAGGTAGGTCTCGACGTCCTGAGTCCGTAGACAGGCGGCACGCCGAAATCGGACTTCGTATGGCTGAGTTACGGGTCTAGAAAGTGAAGGGCAGTTTGGTAATTATTTGAACCAGGGGTATTTTGGTCTTTTTTCCCTGGTTACTGTAGCAAACCGCGGGGGTCATGGGCGGCACCACCATGTGCGGTGGCTCTAAGTGCGATTTGTTTACTGGTGAGTGTGGGTTGGAAAGTATTGAAACGTGGTCTGATTCTTCCAGCTACACGATCAAATTGATTAATCAAAATTCGAAGCTTTCGGGGGACAAATTTCAGTGGACAAATTGGACACCCACGAGCCTCTGGGACGGCTTGAATTTGTTTAAAACTGATTAGGACATGAGTGAGCATCACTCTGATGCAGAGAGAACTAAGAACGGGTGAGGAAAACCAGAGAAGCCATTTCTGGAAAAATTGGAGGGAAAATCGGGTTTTGATTTCTGGTGACTGTTGGACCAAACCAAGGCCTGGTTTAGTCTTCTGGGAGTGTTTGGAACTCAACCGCATCGAAATCGAAGGCCATCAGCCACGGCTGAGCTGGGACGATGACTGCTGTTTTCAGGGAAATCGCAGAGCTTGGGACGACGACCTTCAGGTACTTTCAGACACAATTGATTGTTCATTTTGGTTCGTTTTGATCCTGTTATACTTCCTGTGAAGTTAATTGGACAATGGGTTTGAAACCAGTGAGTTCTGGTGATTGACCCGTCTGGATAATCACGGGTCGAGGGGCCGTTTAAGGATTGGTTTTGGATAATTAATAACTCAGAACTTAAATTAGATGTTTAAATAACATGTTAGGATCAAATTGGATTGAAATCAAGTAGGAATTGACGGGTAATTAACCGGGTCAAGCCGCGGGTGGCAGGCCCGAATTACAGACAAACGGGTGAAGGTGCTGACATTGTAGCTACAGTGTCAGGCGCGTGACTTTCACGCGCAGCCATTTTGGGCGGCGCGTGAGGGCGTGTTGGGGCTTATCTCTGATCACGATCAACATGACTTTTATTCCTCTCATCATTCTGAACATTTGTGGTGAATGAACCATGTTGATCTGAGATAGTTTGAAGGGACAGGTTAGGGTCGGTTGCCTCGGGAAACGTGTTGACGGTTTCCCCGAACCGGCTTCTGTTTCGAACTTTCTTTTGAATAAATATTAAGGACTTGTAGTGACCCTTACGTGTGAATTGAACTGACAGGAATTGTACGATAATCTCGGTACGGGTCCGTACGCGCAGATTCGCAGCGGAATCGTACAGTGAGTGGGCCCGTTTTCATTAAACCCTTGCATGCTTAAATGTTTTCTGATTTACTTATATGTTCACATGCTGGAATCTATAAATGGTTTTGATGATATTGAGATTTCGGTTATGGCACGTTTCACGGTATTTGGGCATGAGACCCGTTTGATGAAACGTAACGATCGGTTCAGATTTTACCTATGTATACATATATGTTTGCATGTGGATATCAATAAAATGTATTTGGTACTGCACTGTATAGATCCTTCCATATTATATTGTCTCCTCCGGATGAGGTACCCCGGAGAGGTCACGGACGTCTAGAACGTCCAGCGTCTACGACGCTAAGCATCGGGGATGCTGTAACCGAACAGGGTTCGGGGATTGAACTCGGAATTGAGACCCGAGTGGCACGCGTAGCCTTGTGATTGTGACCTTATTGGATGTCAGGGACGTCAGACATCAGGGATGTCGGATTGGAGTGTATAGTGCAGTGGCTAAAATTATGGTTATGGTTTTATTACATGCCTTGTGATTCATATTATATTATTTATGATTTTAAATGATGCTGCATGCATGTTTGGAAAAAGGAGGGGTAAATTATATGTTTTACTTATCAAACGATTTTATAAACTTGAGTTTCGGTCCACTCACCTTAATGTTTTTGGTAACCCCTCCAGGTCGTGATACTGAGGTAGAGGAGGAACCTGAGGCTGAGGCATAGATCTACGTCTGCGTACCTGAACCCCTGTTGGGTGGTGTACCCGCAGGTTTACTTTAGAGTCGTGCTCGCAAACTTGTAATTTTGGATTTCATCCCTTGTCTGACATCTGTTTAATTCGGATTTGTTGTATGACTTTAATTTGATTATTTATGCATTTGAGGTTTTGAGGTCAAAATTGGTATGAATTATTGGGTGTCAGACGGGAGCAGGGCACGTCCCCATATGGTTCCAGAGAGGATCGGGGCGGGTCTTGTCAACAAACCTCGTCAAAAATGGTGGTCGAAAAACGAAAGTTCTGGTCAGGTCTTGGTTGTGGGTCACGGTGGTCCGGTTACTATTTTTCGGTAGGAACCAGCCGAAGGACAGTATGGGTTTCGGTAGAACCAGGTCGAATGTCAGGAATGATGACATCATCATGTCAAACATGTCAGACTAGTGACAAACCAGGGTGTGACATTATCCTCTGACGCCTTTCAGGGATGACGTCATGTTGACGTCAGCAGTATTGTAGCAGGGTTGACAGTGCGTTGACCAGGCGCGTGAGGGCGTATGTGAATAGTATTTTTGGTAGGACCGGTACCATTTTCAAGGTTTTGGCGATACGAATCCATTGGCGGTGGTATCGTGTCAATCGAAGATCGTTAAGTTGGTCAAATTTGGTTTTAAAGCCTCGGAAAGCGTGTTCGGACGGCTTTCCCGGGCTGGTTTCATTCTAGGGCTTCATATTTGAGATGTATAAACCTATAGTGACCTTTGCTTGTGCTTTGGACTTGATAGGGATTGTACATTAGCACCAAGACAGGTTTATACGTTCAGTTAGCAGTGGGACTAGACTGTGAGTGGGCCTTTGATTTCGTTTAAACCCTTGCATGCATAACTGTTTTAATTTCTATATATATATAATTGAAGCAAAGCATCTGATTATCTCGAGTTATGATTATTGCACGTATTACGAGGTTTGGGCAGGAGACCCGTCTGGTTAGTTATGCACTGTTTTGAGTTATATATATATATGGATTTCGATGATTGTCCTTAGTCCTGCACTGTATAGATCTACCCTAGTGATACCGTCTCCTCCGAATGTTAGTAACCCGGAGTGGTCACCGCGCAATGCCTGCGAAGGGTCATTCTACGGAGGGACGGAACCGTAGAGTGACTCAGGAGCAGGATTGCTATGATTGGACGTCTGGGACGTCAGGCATCTAGGATGTCATACTCAGACTGGGTCCGGGATTTGGACTCGGGATTAAGACCTCGGATGGCACTCGTAGCCTTAGGACTATGACCTTATTAGACGTCTGGGACATCAGACATCTAGAATGTCAGGGTTGGGATGTATAGTGCAGCGGTTGATGTTATGATTATGACTATATTTGTAACGACCCGTCCTAAATTCCATGATTAGATTAGTGACTAATCACGATTAGTGAGGTTAATCGGTGATTAGTTGGGCTAAATCGGACGAACGATGCGAAATGACCGTTTTACCCCTAGTGGTGGGCAAAACGTTGACTTTTCAATCGGGCGGTCAAATGGACTTTGACCGATGACCGTGACGTATTTCGTGACGTCACAAGTTCACAGACAGGTGGCACGTTCAATTCCGACGTTCGAGGAAGAAGTTATGACGTGCGGAAGTTTAGGGGCATTTTGGTAATTTCGGTAAAAATGGCCAAATAGTTGACTTTTTGACCGGGATGTCCGATGGCCGAGGGCCGAAGACCATTACGTAGATAAGGACGATACGAATCCATAGGCAGGCGGCACACTGAAATCGGACTTCGAACGGGAGAGTTATGGGTCACGGAAGTTCGATTTCACTATGCACGAACTTCGAGACGGGGACGATTTGGCGAAATCTAATTTGGCCAGATATTTTGGTGGGTCCCATGGATGAGTGACAAGTGTCACTCATCCTATTGGCTAAATCCCCCAAAATGTGGATCTACTTAATAAAATAATATTATAATTATTATTATATAATTAATCTATCCTACCATTAATCCTAACCATCCATTATCAATTAACCTTTTAATCTTCACCCTTCATCTCTCATTCTCTCATCTGATCATCTTCATTCTCTTCATTTTCATTTCCCTCAAACCCGAAACCCCCCCTCCATATTCCTTCATTTTTCAAACACAACCCACACCACACCTCACCTTCCCTTATCTGAGCCATAAGTGACCGTGGGAGGAGTGTGAGAGGCTGAGGACGGAGAGGCTGGACGGTGGCCCACGGTGGAGGCCACGGCGGAACGAAAACGTGAGGTAAGAAAATGTTCAAAATTTCGAAATTGGATTTTAATGGTTTTTACTCGATTCCATTAATTGGGTAAGGTTTCTAGGGATCCCAGGAGATGACTAGGATTGGTTTCGAGGTGTTGGACGGCCTGGAACAGCCGTGAACGGCAGGAGAAGTCACGGCCACCATGGCTGGATTGAAGGTACGGGTTTTCGATGTTTTTTCTTCCGTTTTAAGTCATAGGACTGTAGGTTAGGTTGAGACGAAGAGAATGGGACAAACGGGAACGGTTTTGGTGGCCGGACGGCGGAGAACCAGCCGGGTCAAGCCGCGGGTCACGGCGACCCGGTTACTGGTATTCGGGTCGACCCGCGGGAGGACAGAGATGACAGGTGACGTCATCCTGCTGACGTCATCATGTCAGGGATGACGTCAGCATTGTCAGATCTGACAATGTCAGCTGGCATGTCAGAAAATGGGCCAATAGGAGTGCGACACGTGTCACATGTCAGTGCACAGTCAGCACTGACATGTCAGTGACTTGGCCCAATCAGGGGCTGACACGTGTCACTGACGTGGACCAGTGCCGTGATGACACGTGGCACATGTCAGACTGACAGAGCAGTGACCTGGACCAATGGGAGCTTGACACGTGGCACCTATCAGATGACGTCAGCAGGCACTGTAACAGCGTTTACTTTTGCGTTGACCGGCGCGTGGGGGCGCGTGTGAACGGTATTTTGATTGGGCCCAGTGTCATTTTAAAGGTTTCGACGATCCGGATCCAATGGTCGTGGTTTCGGGTCGATCGGAGATTCTTAAGTTGGTCAAATTGAGGTTTTTCACCTCGGGAAACGTGTACGGGGCACGTTGACTTTTCCGGGAAAGTTTAGGGTTTTTAATATGGACTTGTATAGGTTAGTAGTAACCTTTACGTATGGTTTGGATAGGTCAGGATTATCCGAAGAGGTCGGATTGGCTCGGGAGAGCCGTATGACACGCAAATCGAGGCGGCAGCTCGGACGGTCTGTGAGTGGACCTTGTTTTCTAAATTGGTGCATGCATAAATGTTTATTATATGTTTTATTACTTGTTTGATAATGCCATGGGTGCATTTTTATGTAGTACGTATAAGCACGTATTTCGAGGTTTCGGCCTTATACGGTGCTTATACGGGTCTGTATTTCTGTATTGATTTAAATGAACTGGATTTTAATTTCAAAAGGATAAACTCGGGTATGAGACCAATTTGGTTTTATCTCGGGCATATGACCTCAGATTCCGGGCGCGGTGCCCAGCTGATGTCCTATGTTCGGGCACGAGACCCAGTCACTTTACGGTTTTGATTTCAGGTCAGGGAACCTTAAATGGCTTCCCAGGTTCGTGACGGTTTATGGGAACCGGCATGAACCCTTGTTATGGTATCGTGGTTCATGACGGTTTATGGGAACCGGCATGAACCCTTGTTGGTTATTACGGTACATGATGGTTTATGGGAACCGACATGTTACCTCGGTTATGTTATTACGGTACATGACGGTTTATGGGAACCGGCATGTTACCTTGGTTATGGATATTATGGATCATGACGGTTCAGGGGAACCGGTCATGAATGTTTATGTTATGTATATATATGTTCATCTACCTTCCTTTACATGTTCTACTATCTCTTCCGGGGAGGGTCGTTGGCCTAGGTGGACCCCGGAGTAGTCACGGAGCACCGACTGAGTGGAGTCACCCCCCAGTTGGGTTCCTTACTCTCATGAAGGCTATGATTACTATTACCTCGGGTAGGGTCAGTGGTCTGCGGACATTGATCTCGACTTTGAGAAGACTCGGATTGAGACCTGAGTAGCACGCGCGTAGCTTCGGAAACTGTGACAGGATTGGTTGTGTGAATTATATGTATATATGATGTATGCTATATGAGTTATATGATATGATGTATGATGTGCGTTTACACAGGATTTGGGCAGTGGCCCGTATGGTCGATTTCATAGTGGTCCTTTCGACCTTGGTTTATATTCTGTTTTGGGCTTAGTTCCTACATATGGTTTCTATCTGGATAAATGGTTTTCGAATGCATGCATGCTTTTTAGTGAAGGGTACAAATGTCTTCGATAAACTGTTTTTATAAACTCTTTGTTTTGTCCACTCACAGCTTTTAATGTTTTGACTGCCCTTCAGGTTGACAACGGATGTGGACTGTAGCAGAGACCGAGATATCACATGCCTCCTCCGGATCCTGGCGTACTCTGATAGCCCGGGAGGGCAAAAGACAAAAATATCCCTTGTCTGACACTTTGTGTCAGACGGGAGCATGGTCATCCCGCACTAATCCCGGGGGATTGGGATGGGTCCTGTCAATGTGGTATCAGAGCGGGGTTGTCTCTATTCGGGCAACAGTGTAGCTCTCGGAGTAATGCACAGGTCGAGGATGTGATATCTCAATGGGCTACAGTTCGTGATCAACCTGATAGTTAGGATGCCGATACAATAGTTAGTAGGATTGTATCATGATATGTCTTGGTTCGGCATTCGATGCCGGGGTTGCCATAGTTCTGTCGTGGATGACAGTGTGGGACCCTACAAAGGGATAAACGTATTCTTATAGATTTTGATCGTGAGACGGTTAGTTGGGATCGTTTTCACGATGTCATTGGATCGGTTCCGACGACTGGTTGGGAGTTGTGACCATTCGATGAGGTCGAATATTGTTGAGTTGGATGATCAGATTTGGTTAAGTTAAACGGATATACTGCTGGAGGCAGCCGGATTCGAGGAATCCTAGTTGGATTGATGTCTTTTCGATGTTAAGACCACGTGGATGGTCAGATTTTGGATTATACTGCAGTTAGCAGTTGGGTTCTGAGTGACCCTAGGTGTGATCGTGGAAACCTACCTTGGGTGTATGGTTCAGAAATGTGAGTTGACGTGTGGTTTGATTTGGATGACTATTCGGATTTGAATTCGTTAGTCGGTCTAGTCATGTCAGCTTGTGTTGTGACTGCACTCTACAGTCGAGGTTGTACTTATCGGTTAGACCTAGTCGGTCGTCGTACTACCGTAGTTGCAATGGGTTATTGGTGCAACTAAGGTCACGGGCGACCTGGTAGACGACAGTGGTTGAGTCGAGTTGCGACTGGTTAGAGTTTGGTTGGACAAGTTATCAAGGTTGGTACTTGTCGATGGAATCCCGGAGCGGGGATACGGAGTAGTTGGTACGCGCGGTTGATTCCGTTGGATGCGGAGTTTGTATATCGTGATGCCTGGTAGTTAGGTCTGCACGAGGTTGGGGCAGACGCTACTATCGATGGACGTAGTCGAGTCTTATCAGGTCGAGTAGACTCAGGTTACCGTGACGATTGTGACGATGGGATTGTCAGTCGTGACGATGATACGGGGTGCGTGAGTAACCCATATATACGAGCAGTGATTCTGGATTCGACTCAGTTACGGCTGAGTGCGATCGCATAATGAGTTGGGGACGTTCGGGGAGCGTTTCCTTTTCTCGTATGAGTTGTCAGGGTGGCCGTACCCAGCGTTGTTGGGTACGAGGGAGGCAGAGTTCTCCTTTTCGAGCAGAGGTACGGGGTCGTCGTTCGGTATGAGCGGAGATCCAGGATTGTCTGATTTGCACACCTTGTGCTGATGCTGACAGGTGATGGTGCTGGTACTGGCGTTGATGCTGGTGCTGGTGATTGTGATGACGATGAGTTACGAGTCGGGATGTGACTCCGTTGAAATAGGCATATGTTCGATATCTATGGTTCGGGAGTGGATCACGGATAGTGATGGACTGGATAGGATCCAACGGTAGTTGAGACGTGAGGATCGAGTACTGTCATGGGGGACTAGCGACCAGTTGGTTAGTGTTGGCCAGAGTTGGTCAGAATTGGTTAGATATGGTGGTTTGCAGAGATTTGACTGCAGATCACAGCAGGTGTCTGTTGTGACTCTTCAGTCGAGCGGTACGTCAGATTAGGATGAATTGACATCCTTTTGGATGTGCATAAACGGTGTAAATCGATAGTCGAACTTGGTAGTGAGTTAGACTGATTATCGACAAGTGGTTGATGTCCGGGTATGTTGTTTCCAATCTTGTTGGAACTTCGAAATCGCGAGAGGTTGCGATTGAGGTGACGAATGGAATGCGGGTTTTCCGCATTGGTATTGGGTATTTCGAAGTCATTTTGGGTGACTTCTCAGTTTCTACCACGGTAGATGATGGTTGTATCACTAGTACACTGATCGTGTATTGGTTGGGGGACCCGGGATTTGTTTTGGGTCATTAAGTGGAGTTGAGTATATCGAAGTTAGGTGACTGAGATTTCTCATTTCTGCTTGGTGGCAGACAATGTTGGGTTATATGACGTGGTGAGTGCAACGAGTTTTGGGTTGCATTCACTTAGGATAAGTCTTAATGTCATTGTCGTGTATCATTCTTGATTTTTCCTAGGTGGAATGCCAATGATCGATACGAGGTAATCAGTGAGAACCCATAGTCTCGGCGTGTCTCGTCGTTGACCGATCTGGTTAGATGTGGGATTTGGTTGAGGACTTTGGACGTCATGAAGATCGAGGATCATGACGTCTATGGTCGGTGACGTAGTGATGGATCTGGATCGTGATCTCGATGATCCAGATAGTGGCAAATTTATCACTCTTACTTGGGTATTTGAGTGGAGCATAATGGGACTGAACTTCTTTTCGAGGTAAATCCCGTATGGTATATTACTCAGGTGAGTAGGTGTCCGATGAGGTCAGATTTGGTCGGCCTTAGATGTGTGAGTGTTGTGATTGGCTTCCCTATGAAGTCAATCGATAGTGTTGTCGTGATCGGTTGAGCAGTTATCCGATAGGTTCGGATATGGTGCGTCTTGGTAGACGTGAACGATATTTCGGGTTTTGGAATCAGATTTCTGGATGACGATTCAGGATTTGATTTTGGAACTTGAAAGAGGATTTCTGGATTTGGGTTTTGGAATCGGATTCTGGGTGATGATTCAGGATTTGATTCTAGAACTTGACTGTGGATTTTCTTTTTATGGAATTGGGTTCGGAATGGTTATTCCAAATGCTAGCTTACGGAGTAATAATTTTGGATTCGAATTTGGACATGATTAGGGATATGATTTCTGGGTTTGGATTCGGGATTTCTTATGAAATTGCGGATTCAGATTCGGACTTGGAAATAGTTGTTGAGTTGGAGTTTTGATTTGTCTAGTACTGGATTGGACAGATAGACTCCAGAATAGAAATGTGGTTGGCTACGACCTAGGGGGTTGTAGGCTGATCGATGGGTAGATGTACGTACCTTGTACATTGTTCGAGGTACGATACCGGGAAGACATATCGTGTCTAGTGACGGTATATAGGTTATACCAGTGGTACGTTGGTGACCGTATTGGTAGTCGGCTTAGTTCCGATACCATTGGATTAGTCGAGGTCGTGGACTGGACATTGGATACTGTGCATTGGGTCATGGTATTTCTGATGGGTCTAGTTACCCACAGGTCGGGTGAATTGTTGGTTGGTGTATACTCACGTTGAGTAAATTGGAGGTTAGTGTAACCACGGGTGTATAGTGTTAGTTTTCGACTGACGATTGTCAAGTGGTGACGGTTTGTAGGAGGTGTTGTCAAGTGTGACAGTTTGTCGAAGGTGTCAACGTGGATCGGTAAGTGAGAAATAGTGACTCCCAGTGGGAGCAGACGACAGGATAGTTAGTGGTTGAGCAGGGAACCGTCTAGTTGGTTGTGTCAGCGAAACGGTAGATCTGACAAGTGGTGTCAGTTCGGAGCGTACGACTTCTGTCATTCGACGTGGTCGAATGTAGTCGATACGACGTGGGCGTTAGTGGTATGCCTAGTTGCAGACGAGTAAGGATTGTTCTGGTTAGTTGGTGTACGAGCGTGCACGTGTTTTGAGGCTGATTCTACTTTCCACGAAGCGGATGTGGAATCGAGATAGTTGGAGTTTCAAGTACGAAACTAAATTAAGGAGGGAAGAACGGTTGGACTTAGGTCGGTTGGAATTTCGAGGACGAAATTAATTAAGAAGGGAAGGTTGTAACGACCCGTCCCAAATTCTATGATTAGATTAGTGACTAATCACGATTAGTGAGGTTAATCGGTGATTAGTTGGGCTAAATCGGACGAACAATGCGAAATGACCGTTTTGGCCCTAGTGGTGGGCAAAACGTTGAATTTTCAATCGGGCGGTCAAATGGACTTTGACCGATGACCGTGACGTAGTTCGTGACATCACGAGTTCATAGGCAGGTGGCACGTTCAATTCCGACGTTCGAGGAAGAAGTTATGACGTGCGGAAGTTTAGGGGCATTTTGGTAATTTCGGTAAAAAGGGCCAAATAGTTGACTTTTTGACCGGGATGTCTGATGGCCGAGGGCCAAAGACCATTACGTAGATAAGGACGATACGAATCCATAGGCAGGCGGCACACTGAAATCGGACTTCGAACGAGAGAGTTATGGGTCACGGAAGTTCGATTTCACTATGCACGAACTTCGAGACGGAGACGATTTGGCGAAATCTGATTTGGGCAGATATTTTGGTGGGTCCCATGGATGAGTGACAAGTGTCACTCATCCTATTGGCTAAATCCCCCAAAATGTGGATCTACTTAATAAAATAATATTATAATTATTATTATATAATTAATCTATCCTACCATTAATCCTAACCATCCATTATCAATTAACCTTTTAATCCTCACCCTTCATCTCTCATTCTCTCATCTGATCATCTTCATTCTCTTCATTTTCATTTCCCTCAAACCCGAAATGTAAGACCCGTGTCCTGGAGGGAACGGTGAACAATCCCACATTCCTGCGAGGGGGGAATGGTCTGGGAAGGGAATGGTGGTGTGCCTTAAAGGTGTAGGCACACACCTATCTAGCATGAGGCCTTTTGGGAGCTCAGTGGCTTTGGGGGGGATTGGAACCCCAAAGTTAAGCGAGTTGAGGCTGGTGCAATTCCAGATGGGTGACCCCCTGGGAAGTTGCACCGTAAGCTCCCGAAAACAAAACCGTGAGGGCGAGGCCCAAAGCGGACAATATCGTGCTAGATGAATCGGGACCTGATAGAAGAGGGTCGGGTCCTGACAATTTGGTATCAGAGCCAGACCCCGACTGGGAAGTGTGCCAGCGAGGACGCTGGGCCCTAAGGGGGGTGGATTGTAAGACCCGTGTCCTGGAGGGAACGGTGAACAATCCCACATTCCTGCGAGGGGGGAATGGTCTGGGAAGGGAATGGTGGTGTGCCTTAAAGGTGTAGGCACACACCTATCTAGCATGAGGCCTTTTGGGAGCTCAGTGGCTTTGGGGGGGATTGGAACCCCAAAGTTAAGCGAGTTGAGGCTGGTGCAATTCCAGATGGGTGACCCCCTGGGAAGTTGCACCGTGAGCTCCCGAAAACAAAACCGTGAGGGCGAGGCCCAAAGCAGACAATATCGTGCTAGATGAATCGGGACCTGACAGAAGAGGGTCGGGTCCTGACACGAAACCACCCCCCCTCCATATTCCTTCATTTTTCAAACACAACCCACACCACACCTCACCTTCCCTTATCTGAGCCATAAGTGACCGTGGGAGGAGTGTGAGAGGCTGAGGACGGAGAGGCTGGACAGTGGCCCACGGTAGAGGCCACGGCGGAATGAACCCGTGAGGTAAGAAAATGTTCAAAAATTCGAAATTGGATTTTAATGGTTTTTACTCGATTCCATTAATTGGGTAAGGTTTCTAGGGATCCCAGGAGATGACTAGGATTGGTTTCGAGGTGTTGGACGGCCTGGAACAGCCGTGAACGGCAGGAGAAGTCACGGCCGCTATGACTGGATTGAAGGTACGGGTTTTCGATGTTTTTTCTTCCGTTTTAAGTCATAGGACTGTAGGTTAGGTTGAGATGAAGAGAATGGGACAAATGGGAACGGTTTTGGTGGCCAGACGACGGAGAACCGGCCGGGTCAAGCCGCGGGTCATGGCGACCCAGTTACTGGTATTCGGGTCGACCCGCGGGAGGACAGAGATGACAGGTGATGTCATCCTGCTGACGTCATCATGTCAGGGATGACGTCAGCATTGTCAGATCTGACAATGTCAGCTGGCATGTCAGAAAATGGGCCAATAGGAGTGCGACACGTGTCACATGTCAGTGCACAGTCAGCACTGACATGTCAATGACTTGGCCCAATCAGGGGCTGACACGTGTCATTGACGTGGACCAGTGCCGTGATGACACGTGGCACATGTTAGACTGCCACGTGGCACTGACAGAGCAGTGACCTGGACCAATGGGAGCTTGACACGTGGCACCTGTCAGAGTCTGACATGTCAGACTTGACAGCTGTCAGCATGACGTCATGCTGACGTCAGCAGGTACTGTAGCAGCGTTGACCGGCGCGTGGGGGCGCGTGTGAACAGTATTTTGAGTGGGCCCAGTGTCATTTTAAAGGTTTCGACGATCCGGATCCAATGGTGGTGATTTCGGGTCGATCGGAGATCGTTAGGTTGGTCAAATTGAGGTTTTTCACCTCGGGAAACGTGTACGGGGCACGTTGACTTTTCCGGGAAAGTTTTGGGTTTTTAATATGGACTTGTATAGGTTAGTAGTAACCTTTGGATATGGTTTGGACAGGTCAGGATTATCCGGAGAGGTCGGATTGGCTCGGGAGAGCCGTATGACACGCAAATCAAGGCGGTAGCTCGGACGGTCTGTGAGTGGACCTTGTTTTCTAAATTGGTGCATGCATAAATGTTTATTATATGTTTTATTACTTGTTTGATAATGCCATGGGTGCATTTGTATGTGGTTACGTATAAGCACGTATTTCGAGGTTTCGGCCTTATACGGTGCTTATACGGGTCTGTATTTCTGTATTGATTTAAATGAACTGGATTTTAATTTCAAAAGGATAAACTCGGGTATGAGACCCATTTGGTTTTGTCTTGGGCATATGACCTCAGATTTCGGGCACGGTGCCCAGCTGATGTCCTATGTTCGGGCACGAGACCCAGTCACTTTACGGTTTTGATTTCAGGTCAGGGAACCGTAAATGGCTTCCCAGGTTAGTGACGGTTTATGGGAACCGGCATGAACCCTTGTTATGGTATCGTGGTTCATGACGGTTTATGGGAACCGGCATGAACCCTTGTTGGTTATTACGGTACATGACGGTTTATGGGAACCGGCATGTTACCTCGGTTATGTTATTACGGTACATGACGGTTTATGGGAACCGACATGTTACCTTGGTTATGGATATTATGAATCATGACGGTTCAGGGGAACCGGTCATGAATGTTTATGTTATGTATATATATGTTCATCTACCTTCCTTTACATGTTCTACTATCTCCTCCGCGGAGGGTCGTTAGCCTGGGTGGACCCCGGAGTAGTCACGGAGCACCGACTGAGTGGAGTCACCCCCCAGTTGGGTTCCTTACTCTCAGGAAGGCTATGATTACTATTACCTCGGGTAGGGTCAGTGGTCTGCGGACATTGATCTCGACTTTGAGAAGACTCGGATTGAGACCTGGGTAGCACGCGCGTAGCTTCGGAAACCGTGACAGAATTGGTTGTGTGAATTATATGTCTATATGATGTATGCTATATGAGTTATATGATATGATGTATGATGTGCGTTTACACAGGATTTGGGCAGTGGCTCGTATGGTCGATTTCATAGTGGTCCTTTTGACCTTGGTTTATATTCTGTTTTGGGCTTAGTTCCCACATATGGTTTCTATCTGGATAAATGGTTTTCGAATGCATGCATGCTTTTTAGTGAAGGGTACAAATGTCTTCGATAAACTGTTTTTATAAACTCTTTGTTTTGTCCACTCACAGCTTTTAATGTTTTGACTGCCCTTCAGGTTGACAACGGATGTGGACTGTAGCAGAGACCGAGATATCACATGCCTCCTCCGGATCCTGGCGTACTCTGATTGCCCGGGAGGGCAAAGGACGGAAATATCCCTTGTCTGACACTTCGTGTCAGACGGGAGCAGGGTCATCCCGCACTAATCCCGGGGGGATTGGTATTGGTCCTGTCAATATTACTCTGTTATGGCTTAAATTGTTTTATAAACTTTATGTTTCTGGCCCACTCACCCTTAAGTGTTTTATTGACCCCTCCAGGCCGTGCTACTGAGGTGAACGAAGATCCCGAGACTGAGGCATAGATTGACGTTGCCCACCTGAACCCCACTTCTGGGTAGGTTGGCACGTGGGGAGACCTTATGTAACGACCCGTCCCGTAAACCGGGATTAGATTAGTGGTTAGTGACAGATTAGTGAATTAATCGGTGATTAGTTGGCTGATTTCGGACGGACGGTGCGAAATGACGATTTTGCCCCTAGAATGGGCAAAAATGTAGACTTTTTGTTCGGGCGGTCAAATTTACTTTGATCAATGACCATGACCTAGTTTGAGATGTCACGAGTTCATAGACTAGTGGCACGTCCGATTCCGACATCCGAGGAGGAAGTTATTATGTTTGGAAGTTCAAGGGCAATTCAGTAATTTGGTTAAAAATGGGCAAATTGTTGACTTTTTAGACGACATGGACTTTTCATGTAGTTCAAGGACCGTTAGGTAGGTCTCGATTCCCTGATTACAATGACAGGCGCCACAATGTCATCAGAGTTCGGATGGCTCGGGGTTCGGTCAAGATAAGTTAGGGGTAGTTTGGTAATTTTACCTAACAAGGGCATATTGGTCATTTGCTGGCCTAGGGATTTGTACCCAGTGAGAGTGGGACACTTGGCTGAATTTGAAAAGGATGACCACCAGGTTTTGGACACCTGGCTGGGTCTAGACAGTGGTAGAAGCTTGTACAAACCGCCTCAACATTTGTTTAAATGGGTTTATGTCGTATGCACGATTTTGGACAAACATAGAGTAAGCCGTGAGGAACCTACCCTGCCACTCCCTTCGATCTTCATCAAGTGCCTTGGAAAGGTGAATGAGAAAGATTGAGGATGATGAGATGCAGCTAACGACGATGGTATGGCCGTCCACGACGGCGAAAGACGCTAGGAGAAACCCGAAAAATCTGTTCAATCCCATATTTGCATTTAAAAGTGGTGAAGTTTGGTTGGAAGGGTTAACACGCGAATTGGTGAGCAGGATAGTAATTCTGGGGTTGCCAGGAGTTGAGGAAGCTTGGAACGATGACCCGCCGTGGACGGTGACCGGAGAACTCGATACGATAAGTTTGAAATTCAGAAATGGTAAGTTGGTTTTTGGTGCTTATTAACCGATATCACTGATCGAATAATGTTTTGGAGGTTGAAAAGGGAATGACTGGACCTGGAAAAACGGATTTGGATGGCCCGAATCTTGGAACCAGAGAGGAGGGACAGGTCAAATTTTACACATCGTCTGGGAGGTAAGATTTTATACTTAATTTCCAGATTTTCATAGTCAGATCGAGTGCTTAGTGTAGGACGAAGCTAATGGGATTGAAAGGGCTGAAAATGGTTGAGAATTGCATGAAAACTGGCCACGTCGGTTCGAGTTGCAGAGACCGGTCTGAACCGGATCGACCTGAGGAAGACGATGACACTGTAGCAGGCGCATGGCTCCCACGAGCAGCCACTTTGGGTGGCGCGTGAGGGCGTGTGGGGCCTATTCTGGGCATGTTTTTAACATGAGAAATGTTATAATCGATTTAACGAACATTTTGGGACAAGTTTCGAGTCGATTAGACATCGACTCGATATGTTTCGGAATGTCCGAAGGTTTTAAGTTTCAGTTAAAAATAGGTAAAAATATGAGAAAATTATGGGGACTTAGTAGAAGCTTAATGAAGTAGCTAGTGACCTTATTATGGGATTTGGACAGGTTCGGGAAAGCCGATGATAGTGGATTAGCCGGAAACGGAGTAAGTGCACGCGTATCCAAGCAGCGGCGAAACGGTCTGTGAGTGGACTTTGCTTTCTAACTTATGATGCATGCATATATGTTTTTATATGTTTTCTATACGTGATTCTATGATTTGATTTATGATCTTGATGGTTTACTGTTTTGCAAGGTTTTTGAGATATTTACAGAATTACACGTTTTACGAGAATACGATTGACGTTGTGATTTAAACACGATTTTAATGATTTGATTTCGGGATTTGAAATATGATTTGATTTCAATGATTTCAAATGGATTTTGGGAAAGTGATTTCGGGCTTGAAGCCCAGCTCAGAAAAGTGGTTTTAAAGAAGGTGATTTCGGGTTTTTGAATCGAACTTCGAAATGACGATTCTTGATTCGGTTTGAGAACTTGGAAGTGGATTTCCGGATTTGGGTTCGGAATGATCATTCTGGATGCTAGCTTACGGAATGATGGTTTCGGATTCGGATTTGGAAATAGGTGATGGATATGATTCTGGATTTGGATACGGGATGCTGATTTCAGATTCAGCTTGGAGTTTGAAATGGTGATTTCTAATTCGGATTTGGACATGGATTTGGAAATGGTTTTCAAACGATTTTGGATTGGATTTGCTAGATCTGGTTATTGGATTTAAAGACTCGGATATGATACATGACGGGGGCGGGCCCGGATTGGGTTTAAAGACCCAGATTGAGTTTAAAGACAAGGGAGTTTAAAGACTCGGATATTAATATTTCCCCCGTAGGCCTATTGAGTTTAAAGACTCGGGAGTTTAAAAACTTGGATTATATTGAGGCCTGGATTGAGTTTAAAGACTCGGGAGTTTAAAAACATGGATTATATTGAGGCCTGGATTGAGTTTAAAGACTCGGGAGTTTAAAGACTCGGATAGATCCAGCAGGTTCGATTGGTTGAAATGGATGATAAATGTGTTTTGGTTTTCACTGAGACTTGATGATGATGGTTTTCAATACTGGTGTTCCGATGTTTTGGGCTATGCCCGGATGATATAGATTCTGATGGTTTTGGGATGAGGCCCGGGATTTAAGAAAAAAGAAATGATATATGTTTGCATAAATGGTTTTGATTATCTCATAAATGAATTGGCTTCATATGTATGCATTAGTTTTTAAACGGAAGGTATAAATGTATTTTCTTGTAAACAGTTTTCTAAACCTATATTTTATTTTTGTCCACTCACAGTCTTTTTGTGTTTTCGATACCCTCCAGGTTGTTGCGGTGCGGGCTGTTGGTTGAGAGAGAGACAGAGACATCACATACGCGAACCACAGTAGAGTCTGCGCGCTCTGGGAAGTCCGGGAGTTGAAACGATGCGTTGAAAAATCCCTTGTCCAACTTAAGTGTCACATGGAGGTTGAATGCCAGTTTAGCCTTCGTGTCATGCGTAAGTTAGACGGGAGCAAGACTTAGTCCTTAATCCCGGGGGATTAGGGGTGGGTCCTGTCAAATTGGCATCAGAGCAGGTTTTGTGCGCTCTGGGTGAGGTTTAGCTCCCAGAGTCGTTGGTTCGTCGACTTGAGTGATGTGATTCTACTGTGGATGTGATGTCTCAACGCGGAACAACCAGTCATCAACCTGGATACTCGAGTGTTAGCAAGTATTCGTACGATAGCTAGTGGCTTAGTTAATGGCGAGAGTACGAGTGGCTGGGTGATGCGTTGCCCGATACGCGATTGGAGGTGTTACTTGTTGGCTTAGGGCCGGAGTAGTAAGCGTGTTCGACGCTGGATATGCTTGATAGTCGGTTGGCCTTTAGGGTCAGTTGAAGTTGCGCTGATAGAGGGTTGGCTGTGTGCTAGGGTGCTTCCCCGTCTAGTGAGATATGACTGATGATCGACTAGTCAGCATGTGGAGCATGATGACAGCTTGTTGCACTGGTGGTACACGTGAACCGAAGAGGCCGGTTGACGGTGGCCTGTTGGGTCGGGTGGTGATTGGATGGCGATAGTCTGGAATGGTGACCCTTTTGGTCAGTTTGGTTGAAATTGGATTTGTGTGGCTACAAGTAGCTGGAGGCCTCGAGTGACAGGGTATAGGAAACTACTTTAAGGAATTGAGGGATTCCCCCTATATGGGTCACTGGTGGACATTGGTGTGTAAACTTTATGATCAGGGATAGTCTTAGCCGGGTATGACGACCCGAGTGGTAAGGTTGTGGTGAATTAGTGGCTGTCGCGGGTTTGGATAACCCGTATGACAAGGATGACTTGAGGAACCCCGTGGGATGACTGGTCTGGAAACCGTAAATTGGGTTTGTGGTTAGGTAGTTGTTGTGGTTGGTCCGAGGTACGGCCGGATTGGAAAAGGTGTTACTAGGTGCAGCTGAGGCAGTGAGTTGGTGGTATTTTGGTTGAGTATTGATTTACTCAAAGCATAGGACTACGAGGGAGGTTAGTTTCCCTGTACCGAGCGTCGATTGAGGGTTTTGGCTCGGTAGGAGCAGAGGCTCGGGACTGGTGTGCTGTGAGCACTAGATCAGAATGATGTGCCACGAGCTGGGATGTTGGTGAACGGTAGGATGGTCACATCGTGAGTTGAGGTTGTGACCAGGCGTGAGATGCCGGTGTTTGGAAGGAACTTGAACAGAGCTGGGAAATGTGATGACCATGAGCAGGTCATGTTTCGTGACGAACGGTCAGGATGCCGTTAGATGATCAAAGTAGCGCATCGGAAGCGCGGTGGACCTATGCTTCGTGTTGGAGCAGGCTAGGTTGGTATGGCCGGGTTGACCGTGAGTGAGGTTGGTTTTTGTGGACTCATCCTGTTGTGTTGGAGATGTCGAGTGTGTTGGACTGTGTCGGCACATGCTAAGGTTGGAATTTGGGTGATATCGGACGACTTCGAGGGAAGTGATTGAGGAGTCCGAGGTGAGTGATTGTTGATTTGTGATCCCGAAAGTTGGTGACCCGGAATAGAACCTCAGAAAGGTTGAGACGTGATGACTGACATCCTTTTGGACGAGCATACACGGTGTGAACCCACAGGTGAGTTGGTCGGTGAGTTGCGTTAGTTACGGACACGTGGTTGTGATCCGTAGGAGTTGAAGATTTCCTCCGTGTAGCAGAGAAAGTGACGCTTGGTCAATTAGTCCGGAGATGGTATACTTGTGGATCACGTACCTTGATTGGAATCTCGGAATCAGGAGATATTGTGGTTTAGACGATGAGATGTCGTGTTGATTCCGAGTTGGTGTTAGTTGTTGAGTGTCAATTTGGGAGATTTAGTGGTGGTACTTTCGGAGTCGTAACCCCCCTTGATCGTGGACACTTGTGGATGTGTTCAGGAGTAGAAAGAGTACTTGGTGACGTCGAGTATGGCCTGTAAGGCGAACGTCTTGGGATTGTGCTAAGTAGGATTAAGACAGGATGAAGTGTGATGTCATAGTTGTGGACCATTGTGAGTTCCGTTGTAGGATGACAAAAGGAAGCTGAGAAGGAGTAAATATAACTGATCGATATGAGGTTATTGAAGAGAACCCACAATCTAGACGTGTGGTATTCTGGATTGATTTAATTCGAGGGACGAGACATGGGATCCACTTAGGAGTGAGTGGATCGAGACTGGATCGCTTTTGGCTCAAGAGTGAGAAGTTGTGGAATAGGAGGGTTCTAGGCAAGACAGAGGTTGGATATGTTGGACATATAGCTGAGGAGATTGCTCTGTCTTGCAGGCATAAAAGTGGCTGGATATTTTATCACCTTGGAGTTGTGCAGTACGTGTGTGGTCCATCTCGTATACGTTTGGGTTTTGGCTTGGATTTAGTGCTGGGTCTACCATGTGTACGTGGTTGAGATGTGATTAGATTTCCTATTGGACGGGAGACCTCGGAGACCGGGAGATTCAAAAGGGATCTGAGTTGGACTTTCCCAGGAGACGCGTAGTTCAGTCTAGAGGTAGGATTGACCGACGGACTGCAAAAGTGAAGCATGATTGGCTCGTCGTCAGGTGGTAATCAGTATGATTACGAGGACATTTCGTGTACCCTGGTGGACTTTAGATATCGGGGTGTGTGGCTGATGCCGCTGTAGTTGATTATTAGAAGTACGTGAGGATATACACTACGAGCTATGCTAGAGGTATTCTAAAATATCTTTGTTATACTCAAAGTTTGTAGGGTAGTCTTTGCGTATGTTTGGTGGTATGTACCGTAATTCTGGTTGGTTATGATTAGTGCATGTATTTGGAATGTGTCCCGATGCGTTTGGACGTGCAGCGTGATGATCTAATAGAAGTGTGAGTGAGCGAATTAGTGCCGAGGTATGGGGTGAATAGTTGGACGATCAGAGTAGTTCCAATATGATGGATTTTTGATGGAGTACATGGGCCGGATCAGGGTGATCCCGAGTGGTTGATTGGTTATGGCAGGTTTCAGTGTTTCTATGAGCTGGATGCTCCGAGCCATGAGTGGCTGGTGCGACCCTGACTTTGAGATGTTGATCACGGTTAAACCGGTTTATGTTAGGATCCAGTCATAGAGAGATAAAATGGAGTGTGGATGGTGTTTCCACAGGTTGACTATGTTAGTGGTTAGTGAAGCCACTGGTGAGATGATTGGCTGAATTGGGAGTATAAACTAGCCCTGTTAATTTGTCTTAAAAAACCGACCGAAAAACCATACCGAACCGGGACCGAACCGCAAAATACCGAACCGTTGAAAAACCGAAACCGTCTGGAAAAAACTGGACCGAACCGGACTGCATCGGTTCGGTTCCGGTTTCCGCTATTATAGGACCGAACCGGACCGAACCGGACCGAAAATAGCATAAAACCGAACCGAAACCGGACCAACCGAAACCGAACTAGAATAATTAACACTCTTAAAGAACGGCGTCGTTTTATTGGGGTTGTTTTACTTGTTTATGGAAATCGGACCAAACCCTAGACGAGTCGTGAGACTGAGACATTGAGAGATCGATCAGTCATCTCATTCATTCGCAGCTAACACTAACAGGGGCAGGGCTTCGCAAATTCGCAGTCGCACACTCGCGCGGCCGCACCGGGCCACCAACGCACCCACTTCCCAGTTCGGCATTTCCCAGAGATTGAGGAGGGCAAAGAGAGTTCCTGAATTCGCAGACCTGAGGCTGAGGCCATATCAATCAAAAGGTATAAACTTTTTCGGATAATTTCTTTCTGATTTGTGTTTATTTCTTATCGTTTATGCATAACAAGCTTCAAAATTTATTTGTTTATTTTATATGCTATGAATTCAGCAACAAAGACCATGTTTTGAACCCAACGGAGAAAGATCTCCGAACAAAAACCACCCAAAAATGTATCTAATAGGCACCCATCTTTGCGACCTCCGTCACTGGCTTGGGCTCCGCCGCCATCTCAATTGTTAATATTGGCCTTTTTTCTATGATACATTTCTACGTTTCTTTGTTTGATTATTGTATGGAAACTGGATTCTCAAATCATGCTTGAAACTTTACTTTCTTGCCTACACAATTCTGTTTCCTAACAGATTCTTTGTCATAATACCCCAGCCCTGAACTTAATCTTTTCTTTCACAAACGGAGCTGATTGGGATGGCCCTTACAGACTCCTAATAGTAGCAGAATTTGCCATGTTGCTTCTTGATTAGGTCCTTGTTTTTCTAGGGGTATGCTGCATATGGATAACAGTCTATGGGTTAGTTCGGATTTGAGTATGGGTTAGTTCGGATTTGAGTATGGGTCATTGATGTTTGTTTCTTTAATATATATATCAAAACAAAAAAATTTACACCAAAAACATTCTCTCTTCTTCAACTACGTAGTTTTTGGCTTGAAGTACTGATTATCTGCGCTTGTAAATTATCTTTTGTTAATGCGAATGTTTTATCCATATTATGTCTCTTCAACAATGAGTGCCATGTTCAACATCTATCTGACTGACATCTAAAGGTAAAATTTCTACTTCAAACTGTAATCTACTTAATATTCTGTGATTTATGAAGTGTGATCCAAGATTTCACGACCTTAGGGTGTTATAAGGTTAGTTTTGATGTTCTAGGGTTTAAAAGGGTACTATTGAAGTGTCACCAAAGAAGCCACGGTCCTAAGATGTTACAAGGGAGTGCATTGGTGATTTAGTGCAAAAAAACTATATTGTTTGGGCCACTATCTGTGTTTATTGAGAGAGACTAGTGGAGTACTTGCCTCTATGTTTTTAATTGATACCTGGATGCTATCTTGTGCCCTATGATACTTTTTGGATACCTGGATGCTATCTTGTGCCCTATGATACTTTTTGTTTTTAATATGGTCTTATCTATTCTTAGTTCTTACTTCATGCAATATGGTCACTGTGTTGCTTATGGCATCAATGTTTGTGAAAGAATGGATCATAGTTTATCACCTTAGTTCTATGTTGTCATCTCTGCAATAATTTTCTTTGACCAAATTCAATATAAGTATATATTGAAGGGGAGCTTCTTTGTTTTACTGCACTACCTCATGGATTTAATATTGTTTTGAGTTTCTATCTTGATCAAACTAGCTATTCTTTCTACCACTTGATTTTATGCTTTTTGTTCTTCTGCTTTCTTGGTCCTTGCACTTTCTGGTTATAGAGTGAATTATGGTCATTTAATCAATTACAAGGTTGAGGGGGAGTACCCTCCTATCTATTTGGTGAAAATATGGATAGAAGTTTCACAATTGTTGTATGTTATTCTGCGCTTAATTTTCTAGCACTCATTTCCATCTAACTTCTTGTGCATCTCTTCCTGCTTGATGTTCCTTTTAGTTGACTGTTGATTGTGTGAGTGACATCTGTACGTTATTTACTATCTATTTTATGGCTTTTACATGATTACTCATTATTTATTCGCGTTTGGATTATTCTCATCCCTATTTGAGCGATTGCTTCGGGATTTTTATTTCTGATTGCTTCACAATACTCCTGATTGGATATTGCAGGGATCTTTTCTTTGTCTTTCCGAGTCAAAAAGGAGGAGAAAGTTTACAATTGATCTACGTTTCTATCTCATTGTGATTAAGCTCTTAACATGGATTAATCACTTATTCTTAGCCGTAAGTCTTTCTTACGGGATTTTGCCTTCCCAAATCATAATTTTGATCATGATTAGTAAAGGGTGTGAGATAGGTCTTTCTTAGATTGAGTGATGGGTTTTGACAAGATTCTTTGATCATAATTTTGCCTACACAATTCTGTTTCCTAACAGATTCTTTGTCATAATACCCCAGCCCTGAACTTAATCTTTTCTTTCACAAACGGAGCTGATTGGGATGGCCCTTACAGACTCCTAATAGTAGCAGAATTTGCCATGTTGCTTCTTGATTAGGTCCTTGTTTTTCTAGGGGTATGCTGCATATGGATAACAGTCTATGGGTTAGTTCAGATTTGAGTATGGGTTAGTTCGGATTTGAGTATGGGTTAGTTCGGATTTGAGCCCAACTCAAGATGGCACCGTAGTTTCGTATGACTAAATAGTAAAGCACCTCAGCCACAATGACAGTTTACTTTCGCCCTCCCTCCCGGAGGAGTGAAAAAACCCAACTGATCTGAAGAGCAGAATATGTTAAGATACCAAATCCAAATCCAACCGTGGCATAGAAATT
Source organism: Prinsepia uniflora (assembly GCA_032719365.1). Taxonomy (NCBI): domain Eukaryota; kingdom Viridiplantae; phylum Streptophyta; class Magnoliopsida; order Rosales; family Rosaceae; genus Prinsepia; species Prinsepia uniflora. The sequence goes on along the minus strand of CM064873.1, from coordinate 13,390,914 downwards.
TCTTTTGTTTAAAGTTTGATTAAAAAATTTATGTGATAGATTTGAATTTCTTATGCCACAGAACTACAGAAGGCTGATTCTTAATTAGTCAATTGTATATTTGTTCTACCTATCATCCTTTACTGGTGGTTTTATAACTTTTATTACCTTTTTTAAGAAGAAACGCTAAGACACATTGTTACAGTTTGATGCTTGAAGCTTGTTGGGAATGCTGTTTTTTGATGCAGATTCTGGTTGTGAATGCTGTTTTTTGATGCAAACTCTGTTTGTGAATGCTGTTTTTTATTCCTATTTGTTTGGGCCTCACCATATCTATTTTTAACTTATGAGAATGGTGCTTATTGCTACAGATCGAAACCAAACCCTAAGAAATAAGAATGGTGCTTACCTCTGGGAATGCTGCTGGTGCTGCGTCTGCTACCTCATCAGAGTTTCCTGAAGAGGTATTTATTCTCGTAATATATTATAGAATAATACGGAATTATTGATTATGATGAGTTTGGTTTATAAGCAATGTATTTCATTCACCTTAACATGGATCATCAACTTATTCATACTTCCTGTTTTCTATTTTGTAGGTGGACAATGTTCATGGTTCACAATCACAAGTAGATGAATTCGATGTAGAGGTGAATAGGGATAGTAAACCACTAACCAGCTCTGAAAGTAATGCGGAATTTTTGGAGCACGCGAAGAAAAGGCAGCGTGCAAGCATATGGGATCATTTTGAAAGGTACAAAGCTGATAATGGTTTCACTAGGGCTAGATGTAATTATTGCCCTAATACGTATGCTGCTGATTCTATTAGAAATGGAACTAGGGCCTTGATTAGTCACCTTCAGAAATGTCCTAAATATCCCCCTAATACGATTTCCAAAAAAAATCAGAAAGTTCTATCCGTAGAAAACCCCACAGAACGTGCTGTTGGGTTTAGTCAGAAGGAGCTTGTTAGGAAATTTGTTCAGATGGTCGTAGTTGATGAGTTGCCTTTTTCTTTTGGTGAGGGAGACGGGTTTCGTGATTTCTGTTCCCAAGCTTGTCCTAGGTTTAAAATTCCATGTCGTCAGACAGTTGCTAAGGATGTGCTTAATATGTATTATGCTGAGAAGGAGTCCCTTAAAGAATTGATCAAGTCTTATAGGGTATGTATAACTACTGATACATGGACATCCCTTCAAAACATCAATTATATGGTTATCACTGCTCATTTTATTGACAGTGACTGGGTATTGCATAAAAAGATTATCAACTTTTGTGTGATTCCAAACCATAAGGGAGAATCAATTGGGAGGCTTTTGGAGGATTGTTTACTTGGATGGGGTATTGAGAAACTTTTGACTGTTACAGTAGATAATGCTTCTTCGAATGATTCTGGGTTGTCTTTTTTAATGAAGAGAATGCCTAAATGGAAATGTCCGGTGGCGCTTTTGAATAATGGGGAAAATTTTCATGTTAGATGTATTGCTCATATCTTGAACTTGATTGTCAATGATGGATTGAATGTGTTGAATGAATCTATTCAAAGTATTAGAAATGCCATCAGATATGTAAGATCTTCCCCTAGTAGGTTTGAAATATTTAAGAAGGGTGCAGAGAAGGCTATGGTTGATAGCAAAGGGTTGGTGGTATTGGATGTTCCAACTAGGTGGAATTCCACCTATTTGATGTTGGAATCAGCTATTAAGTTTCGGGGAGCATTTGAGGTCCTAGTTGAGGATGATCCGAATTATGCTGCTTATTTTGTAAGTGATCGAAGGGTAGGACCACCGTCTGAGTATGATTGGGAAGTAGCAAGTTCATTTGCTGCTTTTTTGAAACCCTTTTATGAAGTAACTTTGCGAGTATGTTGCACCTATACACCCACAATCCAATGTGCTTTACTTGATGTGTATAGGATTTTAACTCTTTTGCGTCGTGAACAGAAGAGTGTTTTATTGTCTGGTATTGCAAGCACCATGCAAGCCAAATTTGACAAGTATTGGGGGGAAGTGGAGCGTATGAACCAATATTATTTCGTAGCCCTTGTTCTTGATCCCCGTCATAAGTTGGATGCTGTGGAGGATTGTTTTGGGGGGGTATTTGAGGATGATGATGATAAGGTTGCACATGCTATTTCTAGATTGAAGAGTTTATTGACTAGTCTTCATAAACTCTATGAAGACGGTGAGAGTGGGGATTCTGCAAGAGAAGACAATGTTAGTGGCAGCTCCTCTGGAATAGCAAAAGACAAACTAGGTTTAACTGACGATACAGATCTTATAGTAAGGAGGATGAGGAGGATGGCAAAGAAGGAAGTTATTTCGAATGATTTGGATAGATATCTATTAGATCCTATCGAAACTATTGAGGATTCAACATTTGAAATTTTGAGTTGGTGGAAAAAGATCGGGGAATCCAAATATCCAATCTTGTCGCGAGTTGCACGGGATGTTCTAGCTATACCCACCTCAACAATAGCTTCGGAGTCATGCTTTAGCACAAGTGGAAGGGTAATTAATTCGTATAGGAGTTCGTTGAGCCCTGAAGTTGTGGAGGCATTGATTTGTACTCAAAATTGGCTTACGAGTATTAATGTTGCATTACATTTAGAGCCGAGTGTTGATGAAGTGGAGTGTTATCATGCCCTTGCACAAGGTAATTGTTGTATTATTTTATTATTTCTAATACATTTGTTTGTTATTAATTGTGAATTTATGTAGATAATTAACTCTTCTTGTGTTTTATATGTAGAAATGACAAATGGTCGTGCTAAGATGCCTCAATAGTCTAATTCTTGAGACTTCTTGCCTTGCTGGTTTCCTCATGATATTTTCTACCGTTTTAATAATTTTGGATGGTTTGGTTTTACAATCTTGCTGTTTTTATTGCTTGTAATGGACGTTTTTACTCAATTTCGATGCTTTGATGATTTTATTGTATGTAATAGACATTATATGTTGGATTTTGATGGTTGGATGATTTTGTTGTTTATAATAGACATTTTAGGTGGATATTGATTAGTTGTAATAGATATTGATTAGTTGTAATGGACATTAATTAGGTAATGAATATTGATTATTGTATAAAAGAATCAAAAAACCGGTTTTTTGTAGAAAACCGAACCGGTTCGACCGAACCGATTTGAACCGGAAAAAACCGGTTGTACCTAGGAACCGAACCGAACCGAACCGAGTATTCGGTTTCGGTTTCATTCGGTTATTGAAGGGATAACCGGACCGAACCGAACCGGTTCTTCTATTCGGTTTCGGTTTCGGTTTCGGTAAAAAAACCGAACCGAAAAACCGATTAACAGCCCTAGTATAGACGAGTACGTTGTGACTCCGGTGAGGTCGGCGAGGTATGCTAACGGAAGTAGTATAGAATGTTGCACGAATCTTGATGCATAGGAGTACCGAGACCGGTAGATGCCGTCTTGAGAATGGGTGTACTTGAGATTTGTGTTGTTGAGGGCAGAATCATATGTGTACTGGACGTTAGTACGAGGTACGCTCGACTCAAAAAGGAGTCGAAAGAGTTGAAATCGGTAGCAGTGGAGTTGTGTCGTACCTAGGGTTAGTTAAGCCGAGAGTGTTGGCTGGCGAAACGTTATAGGTACCTTGGGTACAAGTTGAAAATGTATTGACCCCGAGGAGGATGGGATAACTCGCCAGATGGACTGAAACTTGGTAAATGGTTCGTTTGCCTAGTTGGGGTGACAGTTTGAGAACTGTCCGGCTAATTTGGTTTGACAGATGATAGACACAAGGTAGGAAACCCAAGTGTGGGATGAGTTGGTTCTCCCCCAACAAGTTGCGGACGTACGGGATTCGGAGGGGGTAGATTGTAACAACCCGTCCCGTAAACCGGGGTTAGATTAGTGGTTAGTGACAGATTAGTGAATTAATCGGTGATTAGTTGGCTAATTTCGGACGAAAGTGCGAAATGACGATTTTGCCCTTAGAATGGGCAAAAATGTAGACTTTTCATTCGGGCGGTCAAATGGACTTTGACCAATGACCGTGACGTAGTTCGGGACGTCACGAGTTCATAGATAGGTGGCACGTCCGATTTCGACATCCGAGGAGGAAGTTATGATGTTCGGAAGTTCAAGGGCAATTCGATAATTTGGTTAAAAAGGGGCAAATTATTAACGTTTTGGACGACATGCAATTTTCACGTAGTTTGAGGACCGTTCGGTAGGTCTCGATTCCCTGATTACAATGACAGGCGGCACACTGTCATCAGAGTTTGGATGGCTCGGGGTTCGGTCAAGATATGTCAGGGGTAGTTTGGTAATTTTACCTAACAAGGGCAAATTGGTCATTTGTTGGCCTAGGGATTTGTGCCTAGTGAGAGTGGGACACTTGGCTGTATTTGAAAAGAATGACCACCAGTTTTTGGACACTTGGTTGGGTCTGGACGGTTGTAAAAGCTTGTACAAACCGCCTCAACGTTTGTTTAAATGGGTTTATGTCGTGTGCACGATTTTGGACAAACACAGAGTAAGCCGTGAGGAACCTACCTTGCCACTCCCTTCGATCTTCATCAAGTGCCTTGGAAAAGTGAATGAGAAAGATTGAGGATGATGAGATGCAGCTAACGACGGTGGTATGGCCGTCCACGACGGCGAAAGACGCTGGGAAAAACCCGAAAAATCTGTTCAGTCCCCTATTTGCGTTTAAAAGTGGTGAAGTTTGGTTGGAAGGGTTAACACACGAATTGGTGAGCAGGATAGTGATTATGGGGTTGCCAGGAGTTGAGGAAACTTGGAACGGTGACCCGCCGTGGACGATGACCGGAGAACTCGATACGGTAAGTTTCAAATTCAGAAATGGTAAGTTGGTTTTTGGTGCTTATTAACCGATATCACTGATCTAATAATGTTTTGGAGGTTGAAAAGGGAATGAATGGACGTGGAAAAACGGATTTGGATGGCCCGAATCGTGGAACTAGAGAGGAGGGACAAGTCGAATTTTACACATCGTCTAGGAGGTAAGATTTTATACTTAATTTTCAGATTTTCATAGTCAGATCGAGTGCTTAGTGTAGGACGAAGCTAATGGGATTGAAAGGGCTGAAAATGATTAAGAATTGGACGAAATCCGGCAACGTCGGTTCGAGTTGCAGAGACCGGTCTGACCCGGTCTGAACTGAGTCGAACTGAGGAAGACGATGACACTGTAGCAGGAGCGTGGCTCCCACGCGCAGCCACTTCGGGCGGTGCGTGAGGGCGCTTGGGGCCTATTCTGGGCATGTGTTTCACATGAAAAATGATATAATCGATGTAACAAACATTTTGGGATAAGTTTCGAGTCGATCGGACATCGACTCGATATGTTTCGGGATGTCTGAAGGTTTTAGGGTTCGGTTAAAAATAGGTAAAAATATGGGAAAATTAAGGGGACTTAGTAGAAGCTTAATGAAGTAGCTAGTGACCTTATTATAGGATTTGGACAGGTTCAGAAAGCCGATGATAGTGGATTAGCCGAAAACGGAGTAAGTGCACGCATATCGAGGCAGCAGCGAAACGGTCTGTGAGTGGACTTTGCTTTCTAACTTATGATGCATGCATATATGTTTTTATATGTTTTCTATACGTGATTCTATGATTTGATTTATGATCTTGAGGCTTTACGGTTTTGCACAATTTTCGAGATATTTACGGAATTACACGTTTTACGAGAATACGATTGACGTTGTGATTTAAATGCAGTTTTAATGATTTGACTTCAATGATTTCAAATGGATTTTGGGAAAGTGATTTCGGGCTTGAAGGCCAGTTTAGAAAAGTGGTTTTAAAGAACATGATTTCGGATTTTTGAATCGGACTTCGGAATGACGATTCTAGATTCAGTTTGAGAACGTGGAAGTGGATTTTCAGATTTGGGTTCAGAATGGTCGTTCCGGATGCTAGCTTACGGAATGATGGTTTGAGATTCGGATTTGGAAATGGATGATGGATATGATTTTGGATTTGGATTCGGGATGCTGATTTTGGATTCAGCTTGGAATTCAAAATGGTGATTTCGAATTCGGATTTGGACATGGATTTGGAAATGGTTTTCAAACGGTTTTGGATTGGATTTGCTGGATCTGGTTATTGGATTTAAAGACCCGGATATGATACATGAAGGGGGTGGGCCCAGATTGGGTTTAAAGACCCGGATTGAGTTTCAAGACTCGGGAGTTTAAAGACTCGGATATTGATATTTCCCCCGTAGGCCTATTGAGTTTAAAGACTCACGAGTTTAAAGACTCAGATTATATTGAGGCCTGGATTGAGTTTAAAGACTCGAGAGTTTAAAGACTCGAGAATTTAAAGACTCGGATAGATCCAGCAGGTTCGATTGGTTGAAATGGATGATAAATGTGTTTTGGTTTTCACTGAGACTTGATGATGATGGTTTTCCATACTGGTTTTCCGATGTTTTGGGCTATGCTCGGATGATATGGATTCTGATGGTTTTGGACTGAGGCCCGGGATGTAAGAAAAATGAAATGATATCGGTTTGCATAAATGATTTTGATTATCTCGGAAATGAATTGGCTTCATATGCATGCATTAGTTTTTAAACGGAAGGCATAAATGTATTTTCTTGTAAACAGTTTTCTAAACCTATATTTTATTTTTGTCCACTCATAGTCTTTTTTTGTTTTCGATACCCTCCAGGTTGTTGCGGTGCAGGCTATTGGTCGAGAGAGAGACGGAGACATCACATACGCGAACCACAGTAGAGTCTGCGCGCTCTGGGATGTCCGAGAGTTGGAATGATGCGTTGAAAGATCCCTTGTCCGACTTACGTGTCACATGGAGGTTGAACGCCAATTTAGCCTTCGTGTCATGCGTAAGTTAGATGGAAGCAGGACTTAGTCCTTAATCCCGGAGGATTGGGGGTGGGTCCTGTCACCTTAGGAGTTGTGCACAATATTTTTTTTTAGACTTTCCCTTGTCTGACACTATTTAAATTTTTGGATGATTTGTATGACTTAATTTGGATATTTATTTATTTGAGTTTTCCTAAGGGTAAATTTGGTATTCTAAGGCTATGTGTCAGACGGGAGCATGGCACGTCCCCGGATCGGGACGGGTCCTGTCAACTTGGTATCAGAGCACTAGGTTAATGGTCAACATGCTAGATTAACGATCAGTACTTGGTACAATTGACATTTAAAGATGTTGTTTATCTAATCTATGCCTCTTAACAGTTGGTTGTGCCTCCAAGACGAAACCCTCAAGCACAGACTGAAGAGGAAGTAGCTAGAGAGATGGAGTGTGCGAGTATCGAACGGGCTCAACGACAGGGAGCCACACATTTCAGTGGGGGATCAAACCCCGAGGAAGCTCAGGAGTGGATAGCTAGATGGAGATGATTTTTACTCTAATGCACTGCCCGCCGGGAGAACGTGTGACTTTGGTGACCTTCCTACTGGAAGGCGGGGCCTACTAGTGGTGGTACGGCATGTCTGGTTGGTCTATTCACACTACTGCTTGGGAAGTTTTTCGGGCGAGATTCCTGGATCAGTATTACCCGCGATTCTTTCGCACTGCTCGTGAGGCAGAGTTTCTACGGCTTGAGCAAGGGAGTATGTTAGTGATGGAGTATGAGCAGACATTTGTGAGACTATCCCGATTCGCAGCAGCCTTTGTGAGAACAGAAGAGGATAAGTGTCAACGTTTTGAGCTGGGACTCAGAGGTGATATCCAGGCGATTGTGACAGCTAGTAACTACGTTACCCTGAGGGACATGGTCGACACAGCGGTACGTGTCGACGCCAGTCTAGCGGCACACCAACCACAACAGACTTCTAGTGAGGGGCAATGTCAGGACCCGTCCTAATCCCCCCTGGATTAACGAGGGACGATCTTGATCCCGTCTGACATGGAGTGTCAGACTAGGGAAAATTTGAACCTTTAGCCTGACTAGCTTCCAGAGTACGCCAGGATCTGGAGGAGGTATGTGATGTCTCAATCTCTGCTACAGTTCACATCCGTAATCAACCTAAAGGGCATTGAAAACAGAAAGACTTGAGTGGACGAAAAGTAATAGTTCAGAACACACATTTTATAAAAGACTTTTATGCATTTCACTAAAAAGCATGCATGCATAGTAAAACCATTTATCAAACCACATACATTTAAATAACCATATTTAGGGACTCAACCTCAAGTTCCGTAAATTAAATTCACACGGACTTCTGCCCAAAACCATTTATAGAAATCCATTTTCATAACAAAGTAAACATATGTGGGATCTCAGCCCAAATCCATTTATCATTCATAAAACACAATTTCGCAAATCCAAGAAATCATTTTTATCATAAATATCATATAACCAATCCTATCACGGTATCTAAAGCTACGCGCGTGCTACCTGGGGTCTCAAAGCCCAAGTCTCCCTAAAGTCCACCCAGGTAAATGTCCGTAGATCAATGACCCTTCCTGGGGGTTATAACCCATAGCCTTTCTGAGAGTAAGGAACCCAACGAGGGCGACTCCACTCAGTCAGTGCTCCGTGACTACTCCGGGGTCCACCTAGGCCAACGACCCTCCCCGGAGGAGACAATTCTATATATAAAGGATGGTATACGAAAAACCATTTGAAATCATTCTTAAAACCTTTCAAGGGTTCATGCCCGGTCCCCATAAACTGTCATGAACCATAAAAACCTTTCAATAGTTCATGTCGGTCCCCATAAACCGTCATGAACCATAAATCCATTTGTGGGTCCCCGACCCGAAATCACAATTGTAAAACATAACTGGGCCCTAAGCCCGAAACCACATACAAACTAGTCCTCCGTCTCGAATCGTAAACCAACTAGGCCTCGTGCCCAATTTCGCAAACCAAATGGGCCTCGTGCCCGATATCGTAAACCAAATGGGCCTTGTAGGGGCATTTTAGTCTTTTTACACCTGGGCCAATCAGATAAGGCTATTTGGGGAAGTGGGATTGGATATTTTGGTTATGTCCATAGGATGATGGACACCTGGTGGATTCCTAGAGGGTTCTAGTTTGTTGTGTGTGTGCACGGTCACATATTATACGGCTGGTAATTGTTCGCACGTTCACAGAGAAGAAGGAAAACAGAGGGACTGAGGCTGTGGGATTAAATCGATCTGTGTTCAGTATGAAAGTGTGTTGGCTTGAGTGAGTGATCAAATAAGTTTGAAGGTTTTGTTGAGCGTGACTGAGAGAGTTTGGAGGGTCGAGTGACGGTGTTAAGGGAGGAGAAACCAGAGAACAGAGCAGGGGACACCGTGCACGGCTATACACCCCAGTCGATCAAACCATCGAAATTGGACGTGTGGTGGTGTTCAGCAACCTGTGAGGAGCCTTGTAGACTCAGTGGAGCACGGCGGAGCTCACGGTGGTGGTCAGGGAGCAGGTAAATTTCTCGGCCACTCTGATTTCTCTATTTTTCCAGTTTTTATTCAAAACGAAGGTCGTGAAGTTGGGAGGGGTGTAGAAGCTTTCTAGTGGTCCTATTAGCTCTAGGAGGGTGTGAGTAACCTTAGGTATCGACCCAAAGCTTGGTGGTGACCCCTGGTGGCGACCCCTGGTGGCCGGAGACAGAACCTGGTACTTTCTGGGTTTTTCTTCGATTCTAGGAGGTAGAAATCAGGCCGTGAAGTCGTGTTGTAGTTAGTGGAATCGATCACCCAGAAAAGGACGAAGCTATTGGGATTGATTGGACTGAAAACGGACGGAAAACGGAGAAGAACCGCCCTCGCTGGTTCAGACCGGTCGACGGCTGAGGAAGACGATGAATAGTGTTCACTATAGCGGCGCGTGAAGCCCGCATGCAGCCCCTTTGGGCGGCACGTGAGGGCGCGTGGGTCAGGATCTGGGGAAGTGTCCAACATGGTTTTTACTCTAATCGATGTAACGAACATTTTAGGACAAGTTTCGTGTTGATCGGACATTGGATCGGGATAGTGTTGAGTGTCCGAAGGTTTAGGGGTTCGTTTAAATTACATTTAAAAATCCCGAAAAATTGGGGGAATTAGGGTAAGCCTTAATGAAGTGTTTTTGATCCAGTTTTGTGATATTTGACAGGTCGGGACACTCCTAAGACAGTAGAGGAGCGTACAGAGTGCGATTGACGTGTTCGAACTTGTGAGTGGACTCTTTCTTTCTAACCGAGCATGCATAACTGTTTTTATCTACTTGTTTTATGGTGTTAATTGTGATTTCATGATTATTGATTATTCTATATCTGTTTTACATAATTACACGTTTTTCGAGGTGTTTACGTATTTCAGCACGTTTTACGATAGATGCTTTGATTATGATTCCGATGCTATGCTTTTGGGATTTCAATCTATAATTGATTTTCGATGATTATAAATGGATTTTGAGACATGATTTGATAATCAAGGTTTTCGGTTTTAGAATCAGATTTCGGAAATCGAGATTTTGGTTTAAAGTTTGAAAAAGGGGATTTCTGGATTTGGGTTCGGAATGACGGTTCTGAATGCCGGAATGGCTTCAGAATAGTGATTTCGAATTCGGGTTTGGATATGGATTTAGAAATGATTTTAAAATGATTTGGATTGGATTTTATGGATCTGATCGTTGGGTTTAAAGACCCGGATTATGATATGACGGGGGCGTCCCGGATTGGGTTTAAAGACCCGGATTGAGTTTAAAGACTCAGGAGTTTAAAGACTCGGATATTACGATATTACCCCCGTAGGCCTGTTGAGTTTAAAGACTCGGAAGTTTAAAGACTCGGATTATATTTGAGGACTGGATTGAGTTTAAAGACTCGGATAGACCCAGCAGGTTTAATCGGATATTGATCTTGGTATTTCTTGTTTTTATGCTAATGTTTTTACAACGATTATCATACTGCCTTTATATTGCTGTTTTCTGATACTTAGTTATGCATGCATGTTTTTTTAAACGGAGGGAAAAACTTTGGTTAGTTTCTTAAACTGTTTTGAAACTTGTACTTATTTCTAGTCCACTCACGCGTTTTTCTGGTTTTAAATTACCCTCCAGGTCGTGGTGAAATCGTCGGGGTGAACGTTGAGGCAGGGGCAGAGGCATAGAGCTTTACGGCGTTTTTCCATTGTGTGAATAGTCACAATAGGACTTTTGTGCTTGTTTTGTATTATACTATGCTTTGTATTACTGTTGACTCACTGTATTACATTTTCTCCATGGTCTGACAATGTATGCTAGTGGTTGCTTTGAGGTTATTTTGGTACTTTGAGTGTGACTGTCAGACGGAATCAGGGTTCGTCCTGGTTATCGAGGTGATAATCGGGGTGGGTCATGTCAATTGGTATTAGAGCATAGGTTTACAGTTTGTGTCGGTTACGAGGTTGTGTTCCGGTCGTTTTACTAACTCTATGCCTCTTTTAGCGTATGATCGACCATGCCTCCGAGACGTGAGCCCCATCCACGACCTGCTGAAAACGTAGCGAGAGATGTAGAGAGTGCTACGATAGAGCGAGCTCAACGTTTAGGGGCTACGACGTTTAGTGGTGGGGCAGACCCAAAGAAAGCCCACCGGTGGATTACCCGACTTGAGCGGATCTTTGGGGTGATGCGATGCCCTCCGGAGGATCGCGTGTTGTTAGCTACCTTCTTGTTGGACGGCGCAGCGTATGAATGGTGGTATACGCTTGAGTTGTCAGGCTGGGACGCCCACACTGTGACTTGGGAGACTTTCCGGGAGCGGTTCTTGGATCAGTACTATCCCTGCTCTTTCCGTGATGCCAAGGAGGCGGAGTTTCTTCAACTGAAACGGGGGAGCATGGCAGTAGCTGAGTACGAGCAGAGGTTCCATATGTTGTCTCGTTTCACTCCGGAATTTGTGGCTACAGAGGCTGAGAAGTGTCGCCGTTTTGAGTTGGGCTTACGAGGAGAGATTCGAGCCATTGTGACGGCTGGCTCATTTGCTACACTCAGGGAGCTATCAGATGCTGCTGTGAGAGTAGAGGCTAGTCTGCCTGCACGGCCATAGTTCTCGGGTGGTGTGCGACGTCGCGAGCATTCCTTTCCTAGAGCGTCGAGTCAGAGGACCCCGAAGCGGGGCAATTACAGTGGTACTTCATCGGCCGGTGGTGCCCGGTTTGGCAAACCAGGCAGTTTTCAGGGTTCTGGTTTCCGAGGAGCTAGAGCACAGCCGACTTCGCAGGCGAGTGCTACTTCTGTTGCTTCTACTGGGAGGCAGAGTGGTGGACCCGGTTGGGGTGCCTGTTATTACTGCGGAGAGCGAGGCCACTTTCGGCGTGAGTGTCCATTGTTACCCCAGGAGGGTGGAGTAGGCCGAGTTGCGGTAGAGCCAGGACGGATCACGGCTTCAGTTTCAGGGGCGTCAGGCCCTAGATGTGGTGGTGGTGGTACTACGACTAGTTCAAGGGGACGCAGTCGGTCATCAGGACCCTAGGCTCGAGTATTTGCTATGACACAGCAGGAGGCTCGATCAGCACCCGGAGTGGTGACAGGTACGCTGACAGGACCCACCCCGATTATCACCCCGATAACCGAGATGAACCCTGCTCCCGTCTGACAATCCAACGCAAAAGACCAAAGCGACCACACAACAACACACAATTTACATTGCCAGACAAGGGAGAATTTAAAATCCAACAAGTCAACCGGCATACAGAGCATAGTACAAAACAAGGTAAGACAGAAATCCAACTAAAAGTGTACTACACGCACAACGGAAAAACTCGTAACGGAAAAACAGCGGAAACACCCCCAAATAACTCTATGCCTCCGACTCTGCCTCAACGTCAGCCCCAGCTCTTTCACCACGACCTGGAGGGCATTTAAAAATCAGAAAAGTGTGAGTGGACTAAAAAGAATAAAAGTTTCAAACACAGTTTCATAAACAAACCAGGGTTTGCCCTCCGTTTTGAAAACATGCATGCATAACCCAATATATGAAAAACATTTATAAATCACGTAGTAATCATCATGGAAACCGTAGCATAAAACATCAAATACCAATGTCATCATCCGATCAAACCTGTTGGATCCATCCGAGTCTTTAAACTCCCGAGTCTTTAAACTCAATCCAGGCCTCAATATAATCCGAGTCTTTAAACTCCCGAGTCTTTAAACTCAACAGGCCTACGGGGGAAATATAGTATCCGAGTCTTTAAACTCCCGAGTCTTTAAACTCAATCCGGGTCTTTAAACCCAATCCGGGCCCGCCTCCGTCAAACGTAATCCGGGTCTTTAAACCCAATAACCAGATTCAGAAAATCCAATCCAAAACATATGTAAATCATTTCTAAATCCATATCCAAACCAGAATTCGAAATCACTATTCTGAAGTCATTTCGGCGTTCCGAACCGTCATTTCGAACCCAAATCCGGAAATCCTCTTTTCAACTTTAAAACCAAATCCGAGATCCGATTCTAAAACCGAAAATCTTGATTAGCGAGTCATGTCTCAAAATCCATTTATAATCATAGAAAAATCAGTAATAGATTTAAATCCCAAAAAAAACATGGCATCAGAATCATAACTAAAGCATGTCTCGTAAAACGTGATGAATACTTAAATTCCTCTAAAAACGTGCAAGTTCGTAAAACAGATATAAAATACTAAATAATCATGAAATCATAATTAAAACCATAAAACAAGTAGAATAAAACAGTTATGCATGCTCGGTTAGAAAGGAAAAGTTCACTCACAGTTCCCAGGCACGTCACTCACGTCCCGTACGTTCCTCGGTCGCTTCAGGGATTTCTCGACCTGTCACAAGTCACCAAAACGGGTCACTAACACTTCAACTAAGCTTCTCCTATTTTCCCCAATTTTTCCCAGATTTTAAACGTACTTAAACAGAACCCTAAACCTACGAACACGTAAAACTAACTCGAGACGATATCTGATCGTCTCAAAACTTGTCCTAACATGTTCGTTACAACGATTAGACTAAAAACCGTATTGGACACTTCCCTGGATTCTGCCCCACGCGCCCTCACCCGCCTCCCAAAGGGGCTGCGCGTGGGCTTCACGCGCCTGCATAGTGGTACTGTTCATTGTCTTCTTCGACAGTCACCTGGCATGAACCGGCGTGACCGGTTCCTCTCCGTTTTCCATCCTTTTTCATTCCTTTCAAACCCAAAAGCTTCGTCCCCTTCCTAGCAATCTATCTCACTCCCTAAAACACGACATTAAAGCCTAATACTCACCTCCCAAGCTCAAACCAGAAACCCAGAAAAACCCCTGTTTCTGTTCCCGGCCACCAGTTCCTCCTCCCATCACGGCTTCAAGTTCTAAAGATTCCTAAGGACCTCCTACGTCTATTAGAACCCATAGAACAGCTCGACTCAGCCTCAAAACCCATGACTTTAAGTTTGAACCCAAACTAAAAAACAGAGGATAAAGAAACTCACCGTCGTTCTGGCCTCCGGCGTGCTCGCCGCCGCGTTCCCCTGGGTCTACTCGACTCCTCTGGTCCTCCTCCGTCCTTAGAACACCAACACCAACCACGATTGATCGATTACGCTGCACCACCACCAAAACTCCCTCTCTGTTTCTCTGGTTTTCTACTCACCTCACTCACACAGTCACTCCCAATTCCTCTCAAACACGATCCCACACTTCCTAACTCTCACTCAAACACAATAGAACCCCACAATATTCACACACACACTCAAGTGGATCGATTGCACCTCACGGTCCTCAGTCTCTGTTTTGAACGGGTAACCCGTTTAAAACAGCCGTGCAAGCTTGTAGAATCCACTAGACACCAGCCATGTGTCAATACCCTGTGGTCCAATCCCAAAATATCCAATTCGACTGAGTGTATCGCCTTAGGGAGTGCCAGTGCTGTTTGTCAGGAAAAAGGACGGAGGTTTGAGATTGTGTATTGACTACAGGCAATTGAACAGAGTAACCATCGGGAAGAAGTATCCCCTACCCCGGATTGATGACTTGTTTGATCAGCTGAAGGGAGCACGGTAATTTTCTAAGATTGATCTTAGCTCCGGATACCATCAGCTACGGGTCAGAGAGGAGGACATACCCAAGACAGCTTTTCGGACTAGGTACGGCCACTATGAGTTTGTAGTGATGCCTTTTGGATTAACTAACACTCCAGTAGCATTTATGGACCTAATGAACCAAGTATTCCGG
This sequence comes from Prinsepia uniflora, assembly GCA_032719365.1. Lineage (NCBI taxonomy): Eukaryota > Viridiplantae > Streptophyta > Magnoliopsida > Rosales > Rosaceae > Prinsepia > Prinsepia uniflora. The sequence continues at coordinate 13,375,821 of CM064873.1, read as the reverse complement.
TCATTCCTGGATCGTTTTGTGATTGTGTTCATCGATGATATCTTGGTGTATTCGAAGAGTGCGAAGGCGCATGAGAAGCATTTGAGGATAGTGCTTAACACCTTGAGAGATAACCAGTTGTATGCGAAGTTGAGCAAATGTCAGTTCTGGTTTACCAGTGTTGGTTTTCTGGGTCATGTGATTTCAGCCGAGGGTATTAGCGTGGATCCTTAGAAGGTTGAGGCAGTAGCGAACTGGGAACAGCCCAAGACAGTGACCGAGGTCAGGAGCTTTTTGGGGTTAGCAGGTTATTACTGAAGTTTCATTGAGGGTTTTTCCATTCTTGCTGCTCCGTTAACACGGCTGACTCAGAAGGGAGTTCGATTTGTCTGGGACGAGAGTTGTGAATAGAGTTTTCAGGAGCTGAAAAGGCGGTTGACATCTGCTCCTATGTTAGCCCTTCCAGACGATAGTGGGGAGTTCGAGGTTTACAGTGATGCTTCTTTGCAGGGTTTGGGCTGTGTGTTGATGCAGCATGGGAAGGTGATTGCTTACGTTTCCCGACAGTTGAAACCTCATGAGATGAATTACCCCACTCATGATTTGGAGCTTGCAGTTGTGGTTCATGCATTAAAGATTTGGCGACATTACTTGTACGGTGAGAGGTGCAGGATCTTCACGGACCACCAGATTTTGAAATATCTCTTTACCCATAAAAAGCTAAATCTGAGACAACGCCGATGGTTAGAGCTGCTTAAGGACTATGATTGCACCATCGAGTATCACCCGGGGAAGGCTAATGTGGTAGCCGATGCCTTGAGTAGGAACTCAGCTAGCTCTTTATAGCATTTGAGGACGGTTCGGTTGCCCTTGTTGATTGAACTCCGCGGGATTGAAGTAGATTTGACTGTAGATAGTCAGGGAGCACTACTAGCGAGTTTCCACGTGCGACCTGTCTTGGTTGATCAGATTATTGATGCTCAGTTTCAGGACCCCGTTTTGGGCATCATTCGGATTAAGGTTGAGGCTGGAGAGAGACAGGATTTTGGGATTCGTGAGGATGGAGCCTTGGTAAAAGACGGACGGTTGTGTGTACCTGAGGATGAAGCACTGAAGAAGACGATCCTTGATGAGGCTCACAGTTCAGCCTATGCGATGCATCCTAGAGGGACCAAGATGTATCGTACACTTCGGGAGCATTACTGGTGGTAAGGTATGAAGTGTGAGATTGCTGAGTACGTCAGTAGATGCTTGATTTGTCAACAGGTGAAAGCCTAAAGACAGAGACCCTATGGAACAATGTAACCCTTGCCGATCCCAGAGTGGAAATGGGATCACCTGACGATGGACTTCGTGTTTAAGCTTCCCAGGACGCCTAAGGGACATGATGGCGTATGGGTGATTGTGGATAGACTCACAAAGTCAGCTCATTTCTTGCCGGTGCGAGAGAACTTCAGGATGACGCAGTTTGCGCAGCTGTTTATCAATGAGATTATTCGGTTGCATGGTACTCTAGAGTCGATAGTTTCCGACAGGGATCCGAGGTTTACTTCCCGATTTTGGTAGAGTCTACAGGAAGCTTTTGGGACGAAGCTACATTTCAGCACTGCCTTTCATCCTCAGACCGATGGACAGTCTGAGCAAACCATCCAGATTTTGGAGGACATGATGCGAGCCTGTGTTTTACAGTTTCAGGGTACTTGGGAGTCGCATCTAGCCTTGATGGAGTTTTCTTAAAATAACAGTTACCAGGCGAGCATAGGGATGGCTCCTTATGAGGCGTTGTACGGACGACAGTGTAGGACTCCGTTGTGTTGGACCGAGGTAGGTGAACGGAGATTGACGACTTCCGAGCTGGTAGACCTTACCTAGGAAAAGGTTGCACTGTTCAGAGATAGACTTAAACCAGCTCAGGACCGACAGAAGAGTTACCCCGACCGTAGGATCAGGGATCTGGAGTTTGAGGTAGGAGATTGGGTTTTCTTGAAGCTATCTCCTTGGAAAGGGATCGTACGGTTTGGCAGACGAGGGAAGTTGAGTCCTCGCTACATTGGACCCTACGAGAACTTGGAGAGAATTAGTCCTATTGCTTATCGGTTGGCCTTACCATCAGACTTGGCTAAGGTACATAATGTTTTTCATGTATCTATGCTTCGGAAGTACATTCGGGATGATTCTCACATTTTGGAAGCACAACCTGTTGAGCTTAGAGAAGATTTGAGCTTTGAGGAGCAGCCTGTAGTGATTCTGGATCAGAAGGATAAGGTGTTACGGAGGAAGACGGTTCCCTTGGTTAAAGTTTTATGGAGGAACCATTAGGTGGAAGAAGCAACTTGGGAACCCGAGGCCTTAATGCGTGAAAAGTACCCTTATTTATTTCACTGAATTTCAAGGGCAAAATTCTTTTAAGGGGGGTAGATTGTAACAACCCGGACCTTCAGAAAGGGTAAAAATGTAAATTTGGAAAAAATATGTATAAAAATGACGATTTTACCCTTGTGAATAGTGTGCCCAAAAGTTAACTTTTTGATTTGTAGGTCGAACGAGCGTTGACCGATTACCGTGACGTAGTTCAAGACGTCACGAGTCCGAAGACAGGTGGTACGTCCGATTCGGACAATCGTAGAAAAAGTTATGGTGTTCGGAAGGTTGAGGGCATTACCGTAATTTGGTTAAAAAGAGGGAAAATGTTGACTTTTTGTTTGACCATTAATTTTCACGTAAATCGAGGACCGTTAGATAGGTCTCGACGTCCTGAGTACAACAACAGGCGACACGCTGTCATCAGACGTCGGACGATTAAGTTGTGATTCTAGGAAGTTGGAGGGTAAAATGGTAATTTGGACCATGTAGGGGCATTTTAGTCTTTTTGCACCTGGGCCAATCAGATAAGGCCATTTGGGGAAGTTGGATTGGATATTTGGCTGTGTCCATAGGATGATGGACACCTGGTGGATTCCTAGAGGGTTCTAGTTTGTTGTGTGTGTGCACGGTCACATATTATACGGTTGGTAATTGTTCACACGTTCACAGAGAAGAAGGAAAACAGAGAGACTGAGGCTGTGGGATTAAATTGATCTGTGTTTAGTGTGAGAGTGTGTTGGCTTGAGTGAGTGATCAAATAAGTTTGAAGGTTTTGTTGAGCGTGATTGAGAGAGTTTGGAGGGTCGAGTGATGGTGTTAAGGGAGGAGAAACCAGAGAACAGAGCAGGGGACACCATGCACGGCTGTACACCCCAGTCGATCAAACCATCAAAATTGGACGTGTGGTGGTGTTCAGCAACCTGTGAGGAGCCTTGTAGACTCAGTGGAGCACGGCCGAGCTCACGATGGTGGTCAGGGAGCAGGTAAATTTCTCGGCCACTCTGGTTTCTCTGTTTTTCCAGTTTTTATTCAAAACGAAAGTCGTGAAGTTGGGAGGGGTGTCGAAGCTTTCTAGTGGTCCTATTAGCTCTAGGAGGGTGTGAGTAACCTTAGGTATCGACCCAAAGCTTAGTGGTGACCCCTGGTGGCCGGAGACAGAACCTGGTATTTTCTGGGTTTTTCTTCGATTCTAGGAGGTAGAAATCAGGCCATGAAGTCTTGTTGTAGTTAGTGGAAACTATCACCCAGAAAAGGAAGAAGCTATTGGGATTGATTGTACTGAAAACGGACGGAAAAAGGAGAAGAACCGCCCTCACTGGTTCAGACCGGTCGACGACTGAGGAAGACGATGAACAGTGTTCATTGTAGCAGCGCGTGAGGGCGCGTGGGGCAGGATCTGGGGAAGTGTCCAACATGGTTTTTACTCTAATCGATGTAACGAACATTTTAGGACAAGTTTCGTGTCGATCGGACACTGGGTCGGGATAGTGTTGAGTGTCCGAAGGTTTAGGGGTTCATTTAAATTACGTTTAAAAATCCCAAAAAATTGGGGGAATTAGGGTAAGCCTTAATGAAGTGTTTGTGACCCGGTTTTGTGGTATTTGACAGGTCGGGACACTCCTGAGACAGTAGAGGAGCGTACGGAGCCCGATTGACGTGTTCGGACTTGTGAGTGGACTCTTTCTTTCTAACCGAGTATGCATAACTGTTTTTATCTACTTGTTTTTTTGGTGTTAATTGTGATTTCATGATTATTTATTATTCTATATCTGTTTTACATAATTACACGTTTTTCGAGGTGTTTACGTATTTCAACACGTTTTACGAGAGATGCTTTGATTTTGATTCTGATGCTATGCTTTTGGGATTTCAATCTATAATTGGTTTTCGATGATTATAAATGAATTTTGAGATATGATTCGATAATCAAGGTTTTCGGTTTTAGAATCAGATTTCGGAAATCGAGATTTTGGTTTAAAGCTTGAAAAAGGGAATTTCTGGATTTGGGTTCGGAATGACGATTCTGAATGCCGGAATGGCTTCGGAATGACGATTCTGAATGCCGGAATGGCTTCGGAATAGTGATTTCAAAGTCGGGTTTGGATATGGATTTAGAAATGATTTAAAAATGATTTGGATTGGATTCGTTGGATCTGATTGTTGGGTTTAAAGACCCAGATTATGATATGACGGGGGCGCTCCCGGATTGGGTTTAAAGACCCGGATTGAGTTTAAAGACTCATGAGTTTAAAGACTCGGATATTACGATATTACCCCCGTAGGCCTGTTGAGTTTAAAGACTCGGATTATATTTGAGGCCTGGATTGAGTTTAAAGACTCGGATAGACCCAGCAGGTTTGATCGGATATTGATCTTGGTATTTCTTGTTTTTATGCTAATGTTTTTACAACGATTATCATACTGTCTTTATATTGCTGTTTTCTGATACTTAGTTATGCATGCATGTTTTTTTAAACGGAGGGAAAAACTTTGGTTAGTTTCTTAAACTATTTTGAAACTTGTACTTATTTCTAGTCCACTCACGTGTTTTCCTGGTTTTAAATTACCCTCCAGGTCGTGGTAAAATCGTCGGGGTGAACGTTGAGGCAGGGGGAGAGGCATAGAGCTTTACGACGTTTTTCCGTTGCGTGAATAGTCACAGTAGGACTTTTGTGCTTGTTTTGTATTATACTATGCTCTGTATTACTGTTGACTCACTGTATTACATTTTCTCCCTGGTCTGACAATGTATGTTCGTGGTTGCTTTGAGGTTATTTTGGTATTTTGAAGTTGGTTGTCAGACGGGAGCAGGGTTCGTCCCGGTTATCGAGGTGATAATCGGGGTGGGTCCTGTCAATAATATCATATCTGTAAACCATATAAAACATTTATGCATGCATCCCAATTTAGAAATCAAGGTCCACTCACAGACCGTCCTTAGCTGCCGCCTCGGTTCTCGTGCCATAAGGCTCTCCTGGGCCAAACACCATCACTGGGACCTCTAAACCTGTCCAAATCGTAATAGAGGGTTACTAACTACTTAAATAACCCCTCACTAAAGCCCCCGTAATTTTCTAGAATTTTTAAGTATTTTTAAACTCGATTCTAAACCTTCGGACACCCCGAAACCTATCGAAACGATGTCCGATTGACTCGAAACCAGTCCCAAAATGTTCGTTACATCGAAAGGATGATTTCGTGTGTTGGAAGTTCCCCAGAAAGTGGGCCACGCGCCCACACGAGCCGGCCAAAGCCCCTGCGCGTGGGAGCGACGAGCCACTACAGTTCTTCTTCTTCCTCCGGTGAACCAGCCGGTCCACCTGGTTCGAACCGGACTTGATCAGCGCGACCGGTCCAATTGATTTCCCCCTATTTTGGTCCGATTCAGTCCCTCTTCAATTCTATCCTTCTTATCCCCAACCTAGGGACCTAACTATAAGATAAGAATGAAGAAAAACCTACAAAACCCCTTGGTTCGATTTCTCCATTCACGACCCAGATTTCTCGTTTGTCCCCTGGGCCGTTCGGCCATCCTCCACCCTCCTACAATACTCCCTAATGATCAAACAAGCCCCATAGTCACTTTACAATCCCCAGAAACTGACCACAATGCTCAGGAATAAAAACTTGAATTCGTAAAGTAAAGGGAATCGAGTTTACCCCTGTTTTGGGCTTCCTCCGCCGCCCACGGTGGTTCTGACGCTCTCACTGTCGCCGTCCAGTTCTCAGTCATTCTCTGCCTCATCCACAGATCGAACCAAGTGAAGGGGGAAGAGATTGGGGTGGTGGTGGTCAATGGGTATTTGGGTGAGATCGGGGAAAAACAAAGAAAATGAAAGGGGTGATATGCATGAACGTGTTTGGGCTGTGCAATGGATGGGTGACACTTGTCACTCATCGATTGGGCCTTCCTAAAATATCTGGCCCATCTGACTACAAAAGCTCCCCATTTTGTAAAACGTGAAATAGTGTCCCAAAACTTCCTTGAACCATAACTTCTCCGTTCGACGTCCGATTTTGGCGTGCCGCCTGTCTATGGATTCGTATTGACTCGATCTATGTAATGATCCTCGGCCATCGGACCTCCCGAGTCAAAAGTCAAAATTTTGCCCAAGACCAAGGGTAAAATGGGCATTTTGCATCGTCCTTTTGATTTCGCTCATCTAATCACCGATTAACCTCACTAATCCTTGATTAGTCACTAATATAATCCCGAAATTTGGGACGGGTCGTTACAACTTTCCCTCCTTAATTAATTTCGTCCTCGGAATTCCAACTATACTGATTCCATATCCACCTCGTGGAAAGCAAATCGACCACACAACAAAAGTACGCTCGTACACCAATTAACCAGCACGATACTTGTCTGCAACCAGACGTCCCACTAACACTCACGTCGCATCGACTACACTCGACCATGTCGAGTGACAGTAATCACACGTTCCGAATTGATACCACTTGACAATTCTACCATTTTTCTGACACGAACAACTCGACGGTTCCTTCCTCAAACGTCGATTTATCCTGACGTCTGCTCCCACTGGGAGTCACCAAATCTCACTCACTGATCCACGTTGACACATCCGACAAACTATCACCACTTGACAGTCGCCAGTCAAAAACTAACATTATACTTACTTGTGGTTACTTTAACCACCAACTCACTTGACCTGAGTATACGTTTACCAACAAAGCACTCGACATGTGTGTAACTGGACCCACCAGAAATACTATGACCCAATGCACGGTATCCAATGTCCAGTCCACGTCCTCGACTAATCCAATGGTATCGGAACTAAGCCGATTACCAACACGCTCACCAACGTACCCATGGTATATCCTATATACCTTCACCAGTCACTACGAGTCTGCCCAGTATCATACCTCGATCAACGTACAAGGTACGTACATCCATTACCAACTAGTCCACTACAACAACCTAGGTCGTAGCCAATCACGTTTCTATTCTGGAGTCCATCTGTCCAATCCAGTACCAAACAGATCATAACTCCAACCCATCACCTACATAGCCAAAAAGCCAAGACACATCGTAGACACCTCGATTTACGTAACTATAGTTTCATACCGGATTGACTTCAAAAAGAAGTCGTCCCAACATTCCCATATCTAAAATCAAAGACAGGGCAATAAACTCTCCACCTATCTGGATCATCAAGATCACGATCAAGATCTAACACTACGTCACCCGACCATAAATTCACAATCCTCGATCGCCACAATGCCCAAAGTCCTCAACATCACAATCTCGATCCACCTAGGATCCACACCTGCTTACTCAGCTAACAATCCACCTGAGATCCGATCATAGAGTCTTACACCCTCCTGAAACCTTCGTCAATCACATCACTCCTAAGCCATTTCCCACATCTAACAAGATCAGTCAACGACGAGACACGTCGAGACTGTGGGTTCTCTCCAATTACCCTGTATCAATCCGTGTCATTCCACCTAGGAAAATCAAGGATGATCCAAGATGATTACATCAAAATTCATCCCATGTGAATGCAACCAAACTCGCTGCACTCACCACGCCATGTAACCTAACATCGTCTGCCACCAAGCAGAAACTGAGAAATCTCATTCACCTAACTTCGAAATACCCAACTCCTCCTGATGACCCAAGACAAATCACGGGTCCACTAACCAATACACGGCCAATGTACTGGTGACAACAACTATCATTTGCAATGGCAGAACCTGAGAAGTCACCTTAATGACTTCGAAATACCCATTACTAATGCGGAAAACCCACACTCCTCTTGTCACCTCAAACGCAATCTCTCACGATTCCGAAGTTCCAACCATGTCAGAACTAACACACTCGGACATCAACCACGTGGCCGTAACCAGTCTAACTCACTACCAAGTTCGCATATCGACTTATACCGTTTATGTACATCCAAATAGATGTGGACCCTCACTACTCGATCCTCACGTCTCAACTACTGCTGGATCTCATCCAGTCCAACACTATCAGTGATCCACTCCCGGACCATAAATACCGAATACATGCCCAGCTCAACGGAGTTACATCCCGACTCGTGACTCATCGTCATCACCGTCACTGGCACCAGCACCAGCGCTAGTACCAGCACCAACACACTAACATCAACACTAGCACACACAGTGTGCGAATCAGAAAACCCTGGATCTCCGCTCATACCGAGCGACGACCCCGTAACTCTGCTCAGATTGGAGGAACTCTGCCTCTCTCGTACCCAACAACTCTAGGTATAGTCACCCTGACAACTTACAAGAAAAGGAAACGTTCCCCGAACGTCTCTGATTCCCAACAACCGTAACTAAAACCACTCTCGGTAGTAGTGCCTACCATAGACTCGTGCAGACCTAACCACCAGACATCGTCATCGAGACTTTGCATCCAACGAAATCAATCGCCTGTACTAACTACTCTGTATCCCCACTCCGGGATTCCATCGACAAGTACCAACCTTGGTAACCTGTCCAACCAATCTCTAACCAAACGTAACTCGACTCGACCAATGTAGTCTACCAGGTCGTCCATGACCTTAGTTGTACCAACTTTCCATCACAACTAAAGTAGTACGACAACCAACTAGGTCTAACCGATTACTACAACCTTGACTGCGGAGTGCAGTCCCATCACTAAAACTGACATGACTAGACCGACCGACGGTCTCGACACTGAAAAGTCGTCAAAGTCGAACCACTTGCTAACTGACCTTTCCGAACCATACATCCTACCTTCGGGTTCCACGATCACACCATAGGGTTCCTCTAAACCCAACTGCATAAGGCAGTATAATCCACAATCTGACCGACCTTGCGGTCTTGACATCATAAGGACGTCAATCCAATCCTACCGTCAATTCAACTAGGGTTCCTCGAACCCGGCTGCTCCTAGCACCATATCCATCTAACTCAACAAGATCCGACCATCTAATGGTCACAACTCCTAAACAGTCGTCATATCCGATCCTATAACATCATGAAAGACAATCCTAACTAACCGTCTCACGATCAAAACGCTAAAGTACTATTACGTTCATCCTTCCATAGGGTCCCACACTGCCAACCATGTCAAAACTATGGCAACCCCAGCATCGAGAGCCTAACCATTATGATCTACGATTCAATCCTACTAACTATCGTACCGGCATCCTAACTATCAGGTTGATGACGAACTGCAGCCCATAGAGACATCACATCCTCGACCTGCGCGACACTCCAAGAGCAAACCTTGCTCGAATAGAGACAACCTCGCTTTGATACCACTTGTCAGGACCCGTCCCAATCCCTTCGGGATTAACGAGGGACGCTCCTGATCCCGTCTGATATAGAGTGTCAGATCAGGGAAAATTTGAACCTTTAGTTTGACCAGCTTCCAGAGTACGCCAGGATCCGGAGGAGGTATGTGATGTCTCGGTCTCTACTATAGTTCACATCCGTAATCAACCTGAAGGACATTGAAAACAAAAAGACTGTGAGTGGACAAAAAGTAATAGTTCAGAACACACATTTTATAAAAGACCTTTATGCCCTTCACTAAAAGCATGCATGCATAGTAAAACTATTTATCAAACCACATATGTTTAAATAACCATATTTAGGGACTCAACCTCAAGTTTCGTAAATTAAATTCACAAGGGCTTTTGCCCAAAACCATTTATAGAAATCCATTTTCATAACAAAGTAAATATATGTGGGATCTCAACCCAAATCCATTTATCATTCATAAAACATAATTTCGCAAATCCAAGAAATCATGTTTATCATAAAATATCATATAACCAATCCTGTCACGATATCTAGAGCTACGCGCGTGCTACCTGGGGTCTCAAAGCCCAAGTCTCCCCAGGATCCACCCAAGTCAATGTCCGTAGATCAATGACCCTCCCTGTGGGTTATAATCCATAGCCTTTCTGAGAGTAAGGAACCCAACGGGGGCGACTCCACTCAGTCAGTGCTCCGTGGCTACTCCGGGGTCCACCAAGGACAACGACCCTCCCCGGAGGAGACAATTCCATATATAAAGGATGGTATACGAAAAACCTTTTGAAATCATTCTTAAACCCTTTCAAGGGTTCATGTTCGATCCCCATAAACTGTCATGAACCATAAAAACCTTTCAAGGGTTCATGCCGGTCCCCATAAACCTTCATGAACCATAAATCCATTTGTGGGTCCCCGACCTGAAATCACAATCGTAAAACATAACTGGACCCTAAGCCCGAATCCACATACAAACTGGGCCTCCGGCCCGAATCGTAAACCAACTGGGCCTCGTGCCCGATTTTGCAAACCAAATGGGCCTCGTGCCCAATATCGTAAACCAAATGGGCCTTATGGCCGATAGTAAGTCAACTGGGCTCTGAGCCTGATTCGTAAACCAATAGAGCCTCCGGCCCGATGCCTTGTTGAATCAAATGAACATCAAGTTCGAAAGTTCGTAAATCAAATGGGTCTTGTGCCCGATCCATATTTCCAAATCCGAAATCGATTCAAGAATCAATTGGGCCTCTGGCCCGAGAACGTAACTAAATGGACTTCGAGTCCGAAGGTTTCCAAAACAAATGGGTCTCGAACCTGAGCTCACCTCTTCAAATCCAAAACTATTTCATGAAATCATTTCCAAAACTATAAGCACGAAAAATTTGTGCAAAATCGAAAACCACGATTTACGTGCAAGCACGTAAATCTCCTCGAAATGCGTGAAACCATGTAAATCACAATCATCCAAATCAACATCATAATATCATATCCATAAACCATATTAAAAATTTATGCATGCATCATAGTTTAGAAATCACGGTCCACTTACATACCGTCCTAAGCTGTTGTCTCGATTCGCGTGCCATACGGCTCTCCTGGGCCAAACACCGTCATCGGGACCTCCAAACCTATCCAAATCGTAATAGAAGGTTATTAACTACTTAAATAACCCCTCACTAAAGCCCCATAATTTTCTAGAATTTTTATGTATTTTTAAACTCGATCCTAAATCTTCGGACACTCCGAAACCTATCGAAACGATGTTCAATTGACACGAAACCAGTCCCAAAATGTTCGTTACATCGAAAGGATGATTTCGTGTGTTGGAATTTTCCCCAAAAAGTGGGCCACGCGCCCACACGAGCCGGCTAAAGCCTCTGCGCGGGGGAGCGACGCACCGCTTCAGTTCTTCTTCTTCCTCAGGTGAACCAGCCGGTCCACTTGGTTCGAACCGGACGGGACCGGCACGACCGGTCCAATTGATTTCCCCCCTATTTCGGTCTGATTCAGTCCCTCTTCAATTCTATCCTTCTTATCTCCAACCTAGGGACCTAACTATAAGATTAGAATGAAGAAAACCCTACAAAACCCCTTGGTTCGATTTCTCCATTCACGACCCAGATTTCTAGTTTGTCCCCTGGGCCGTCCAGCCATCCTCCACCCTCCTACATTACTCCCTAATGATCAAACAAGCCCTATAGTCACTTTACAATCCCCAGAAACTAACCACAACACTCAGGAATAAAAACTTGAATTCAAAAAGTAAAGGGAATCGGGTTTACCCCTATTTTGGGCTTCCTCTGTCGCCCACGGTGGTTCTAACACTTTCACCGTCGCCGTCCAGTCCTTAGCCACTCTCTGCCTCATCTACAGATCGAACCAAGTGAAGGGGGGAAGAGATTAGGGTGGTGGTGGTCGATGGGTATTTGGGTGAGATCGGGGAAAAACAATGAAAATGAAAGGGGTGATATGCATGAACGTGTTTGGGCTGTGCAATGGATGGGTGACACTTGTCACTCATCCATAGGGCCTTCCTAAAATATCTGGCCCACCTGAGTACAAAAGCTCTCCGTTTTGTAAAACGTGAAATATATCCCAAAACTTCCTTGAATCATAACTTCTCCGTTCGACGTCCGATTTTGGCGTGCCACCTGTCTATTGATTCGTATCGACTCGATCTACGTAACGATCCTCGGCCCTCGGCCATCGGACCTTCAAGGCCCAAAAGTCAATATTTTGCCCACGATTAGGGGTAAAACGGTCATTTTGCATCGTCCTTTCGATTTCGTTCAACTAATCACCGATTAACCTCACTAATCCTTGATTAGTCAATAATCTAATCCCAAAATTCGGGACGGGTCGTTACAGGCAACGTCGGGGTCACCCATATCTTGGACCCATGTGCCATCGAGGCTCGAAAGGAGGGCACTATAGGTATCACCATCTTCTTCACGTGGTCGTGGCTGGTTTGGTCTATATGGGAGTCCCCAGAGATCAGGATCGAGGTCTGGCTCAAGACAGCAATCATCTTGGAGTGGTGCATCCAGTGGATCTTCGGACAGACCGAGGACGGTTAACTGCTTTGCTTGCGGAGGATCGGGCCACTATGCCCGTGATTGCCCAACTTTGTCCAAGGGCAACGATACAGGAAGCACCAATGAAGTTTAGAGTTCGGCCTCCAACACTGTCGCGGGCCGAGGACAGGGAGGTGATCGCAGCGTTTAGCGTGGTGCGCATGGGCGCAGTCAGACTTCTAGACCCAGAGCTCGAGTATTCGCAGTAACCCAACAGCAAGCTAGGTCAGCCCCAGGTGTTGTTACAGGTACTCTTAATATCTCTAATCTTGTTGTAAGTTTGTTGATGGATGCTCGGGCTACTCATTCTTTTATTTCAAGGAGTTGTGGTATGTTAGATTGTGAGATATCAGCGTTGGATAGTGAGATGGGTGTTGGCACATCGATGAGAGTTGTGTACGTAGTGAACCAAGTGATACGTAGTTTCCCGGTGAGAGTAGAGGATGTGGATTTACTAGCTGATTTGATCATTATGGATATACATGACTTCGATGTCATCTTGGGGATGGATTGGTTGTCGGAGCACTGTTCACTCATTGATTGTTGTAGTAGGCAAGTAATTTTGCGATGCCCGGGTTTGCCAGAGGTTACTTTTCAGGGAGAGCATGACGGTTCGCTACCTGAAGTGATTTCTTCACTTACTGATACCAAGCTATTACGGAAAGGTTGCCAGGGTTATCTGGCGCATATTGTGGAGACGCAAGTTGATACTCTAAAGGCCGAGGACATACCAGTGGTGCGAGAATTTCCTGATGTGTTCCTGGAAGATTTGCCTGGATTACCACCACATCAGGAGATCGAGTTCACAATTGAACTACTCCCGGTACACGACCTATATCACAGGTACCGTATCGAATAGCACCGGTGGAGTTGCTGGAGCTTAAACCTCAATTGCAGGAGTTGGTGGATTTGGGATTCATTCGACCGAGTACGTCAACGTGGGGAGCACCGATGTTATTTGTGAAGAAGAAGGAGGGGAGCCTCCGCTTGTGCGTGGATTATCGACAACTCAATAAGGCAACGGTAAGGAACCAGTTCCCTTTACCCAGGATTGATGATCTATTCAACCAACTGCGGGGAGCATGGTACTTCTCAAAAATTAACTTACGATCGGGTTATCACCAATTGAGGATCGCTGAGGAGGATGTTCCGAAGACGATGTTTCAGACAAGATACAGACATTATGAGTTCTTAGTGATGCCATTTGGTTTGATTAATGCACCAGCGACATTCATGGATTTGATGAACAGGGTCTTTCGATCTTATTTGGACAAATTTGTGATCGTGTTCATTGATGATATCCTAGTGTATTCGAAGAGAGCTAAGGAACATGAGAATCATTTACGGTTGGTTTTAAGGAAACTGAGGCAGAAGCAGTTGTACGCCAAGCTGAGTAAATGTTAGTTTTGGCTGAACAACATTGGTTTTTTGGGACATGTTATATTAGCTAACGGGATTAGTGTGGATCCCTAGAAGACCGAAGCTGTGACAAATTGGGCTAGACCTACGACAGTAACTGAAGTAAGGATTTTCGTTGGTTTGGCAGGATATTATCAGAGATTTGTGGAGGGCATCTCTAGTATTGCCGCACCTTTGACTCGTTTGACCCGGAAGGGAGTAAAGTTTGTTTGGGATGAGCAGTGCGAGCAGAGTTTTCAGGAGCTAAAACATCGGTTGACTACTGTACCTGTCCTTGCGCTACCGGATAACAGCGGAGAGTTTGAGGTCTACAGTGGCGCATCGTTGCAAGGTTTGGGTTACGCGTTGATGTAGAATAACAGAGTTATCGCTTATGCATCGAGACAGCTTAAGACACACGAACTAAACTACCTTACACATGATTTGAAGTTGGCAGCGGTGGTCTATGCCTTAAAGATTTGGAGGCACTATCTGTTTGGCGTGACATGCAGGATATTCACCAATCATCAAAGTCTAAAACATTTATTCACGCGGAGGGAATTGAACATGAGGCAACGAAAGTGGTTGGAACTGATCAAGCATTACAATTGTATAATTGAGTATCATCCGGGGAAGGGGAATGTTGTGGCGGATGCACTCAGTAGGAAGTCTACAGGATCGATTGCTTATCTGTGGATGGTATATCTTCCTTTACTAGTGGAACTTCGAAATACTGGAGTTATGCTGGGGATGGATGATCAGGGAGCTTTGTTAGCCAGCTTTCACATACGACCTATGTTGGTCAATCGGATCATTGAGGCACAATTTCAGGATTCGACACTATGTGACAGGACCCGTCCCAATCCCACTGGGACCACCCGGGGACGTGCCCCGCTCCCGTCTGACAATGACTCTAAACATACCAAAATTACCCTTAAATAAAAACCAAATACTTAAATAGATAGATAAAGTACAACAACAGTGTTTAAAGTGATACTGTCAGACAAGGGAAAGTAAATACAACATGTGAGCACAATAGTCAGAGTACATTTATTCGGTGCTCAACCTACCCACAAGTGGGTGTACAGGTGCACAGCTAAGCAAACTAAACCTCTGCCTCCTCTTCCGGGTCCTCCTCCTCTATTTCCGTGTCAGGGTCTGGAGGGGTCAGTAAAACAAGGGTGAGTGGGCCAAAAATAACAGTTTATAAATCAATTTAATAATAAAATAATCATAAGGTTTTACCCCTCCGTTTTCTAAATCTTGCATGCAGTGAAAACATAATGTTATAATGAAATCATAACCATAAAACCACAATAATAATCGAAAGGAGAAACTAACATATCAGTGCACTGTAAAACCCAACCCAAATGATGTCACGGTTCTAAGGGTACGAGTTGCCACTCAGGGTCTCACACCCGAGACTCTCTAGGTACATCAGCTTCCGGTATCCCGGTCACTGCCCGAGGTATATGAACATGCCTTCCTGAGAGTAAGCAGCCCAACGGGGGTCAACTCCACTCAGTCAGGGCCCCGTGACTACTCCAGGGTCCACCCAGGCCAACGACCCTCCCTGGAGGAGACAATATACACAGGTAGGAAAGTACAGTACAATAACAGTATAGTTTACCCTATGCCCCCTCCGGACATCCCAAACAAAATCCACATATAATCCAGACGGGTCTCATGCCCAAAACATTGTAATAGCATATATAAACAGTTCATATAAGACTCATCGAAATCATAAGTGGAAATAGTAAAACAGTTTATGCATGCAAGTCTTTTATAAATCAAACAGCCCACTCACACTCGGTCCTTGCTGCTCAACGATCTCTAAAACCTGTATTATTATACCTGAGGGTTACTTAAGGACCCTATAACATCAATACCAAGACCCTAGAACAGATCCGCCTCAAAATCGCATCCCGGGCACTATTCCCGGTGCTTCAAACCCCATTTTGACTAATCTAACGATCTCCGATCGACACGAAACCACCTCCATTGGATCCGTATCATCGAAACCTTGAAAATGGTACCAGCCCCACCAAAATCACTGTTCACACGCGCCCCCACGCGCCTGGTCAACGCGTGGGTCAACGCTACTACAGTACTGATGACGTCAACAGTGACGTCATATTGACGTCAGCATGACGTCATCACTGACACTTGTCAGGTGACACGTGGCATGTTCTGATTGGTCCCTGGTCTGACAACATCTGACAGGATGACGTCATCATGATGTCAGCATGATGACGTCATCATGCTATAGTACCGGGTCAGCCCGTTTGATTGGAACCGGGTCGCCGTCGACCCACGGCTTGACCCGATTCCACCGTACGATTCCGGCCACCATTTTCGACGGGGTTCATCCCTATAGGGTCATCTAGGTCTGTTCTATGGTTCTATAACCTCGAAATAGAAAGAAAACTAGAAGAAACTCACCAGTCCGTCGCTGAACTCACGGTCAAAGTCTGATCGTCGTCTTCGTCGATCCACGCCGTCTCCGTCGTCCAAACTGGTCCCAATCAACTCGTATCTAACCCTAGGACATGTCTATAACCACTTAATCGATTTCTAAGCATCAAAACAGATTGGTTCGAAACAGGGATGAAAAACGGGGTTCTCGAGTTTTCGGCCTTACCACCGCCGTGTCGCCGCCGCAGCCTTCGCCGTCGTCCAGTTATGCTCCTGGGGTCCTCACGGTGTAGACTGGAGCTTCCCTTGCGTCGAGGTGGTGTGGATTTCGCGGTTTGCTTCTTGGACCCGATTCCTCTGTGTTTCGGGTCTGAGTTTGCATGGTTGTTCAGGGCAGGGAAATGGGGTGGTGGTCGCCGGTGATGCACGATGATGATGAGCAGATGTTGGTGGTGCTGTGGGTGGTCGGCTGGTGGTGTGAGGGCTGCTGGTTCGATCGTATGGGTTGAGAGAAAATGGAAGAAGATGCACGGGTTAGGGGGGATGGATGTGTTTGTGTGTGTTTGAGAGCAAACAGGGAGTGATCGTGCATGAAGAAGAAAAAGAAGAATGAATGGAGGGCTAGGATTAGTTTAGGCAGAAATCCAATGGCTAAGAATTATGGAGGGAAAATAAAATTAGTATAAAATGGTTAAATAGTGTAAGGTTGCTTTATTGGAATAGTATGGGCTTGGATGGGTGACACTTGTCACTCATCCACTGGTTTGATTTAAATATTAGTTTGGCACAGATTCCCATAATAAATTAATATTTTATTCCGTTGTTCTCGGTTCGTAAATTTCCGCTAAACGCTTCCTTGACCATAACTTCTTCATACGAACTCCGATTTCGGCGTGCCGCCTGTCTACGGATTCGTGACGTCCCGACCTACGTCATAGTCATGGGTCAAAGTCCAAATTATTTCCCGGGTCAAAAGTCAATGTTTTCCCCCCTTTAGGGGCAAAATAGTCTTTTTACATTAAAATATTATTATTCTCGGTTCGGGTCGTTACAATCTACCCACCTTACAGAAATTTCGTCCTCAAAATTTACTCAAACAAGTGTGGGTACTACCCTCTTATCAATTCCTCGGGTTCCCATGTCGCTTCCTCCACCTCGTGGTTCCTCCATAGCACCTTAACCAAAGAAATCGTCTTGTTCCTTAAGACCTTTTCCTTCCTATCCAGAATCTGTACTGGCCGTTCCTCGAAGCTTAAGTCTGTCATCAGTTCCAGTGGTTGTTCTGGCAGTGCATGAGAGTCATCCCGAAGGTACTTCCGTAGCATAGATACATGGAATACGTCATGTACTCGGGAAAGCTCCGAAGGTAGTGCTAAACGATAAGCCACTGGACCAATCCTCTCGACAATCTCATATGGCCCGATATAACGGGGACTCAACCTCCCACGTCATCCAAATCGGAGAATTCCCTTCCACGGTGATAACTTTAAAAAGACAAAGTCACCAACCTCAAACTCCAAATCTCAGATCCGTCGATTGGCATAGCTCTTCTGACGATCCTGGGCCGCCTTCAATCTTTCCCGAATAACCCGAACTGTCTCCTGGGTCATATCCATCAGATCCGGCCCCACTGCGGTTCTTTCTCCGATCTCCATCCAGCATACAGGTGTTCTGCACTGTCGACCATACAGTGCCTCATAGGGTGTCATCCCTATACTCGCATGGTAGCTATTATTATAGGCAAACTCCATAAATGGCAATCGATCAGCCCACGTATCCTGGAATTGCAACACACAGGCTCTCATCATGTCCTCGAGAGTCTGTATTGTCCTTTTAGACTGTCCGTCGGTCTGTGGGTGGAATGCTGTACTGAAGTGCAATTTCGTACCCAAAGTAGTTTGTAGACTCCTCCAAAACCTGGACGTGAAACGCGGATCCCGATCCGACACGATCGACTCTGGGGTACCGTGTAGTCGGATGATCTCATTAATGAATAGTTGGGCCAAATGGTTGAGCTTGTACGTCTCACGTACAGGCAGAAAATACGCTGATTTCGTCAACCGGTCCACTATCACCCAGACCCCATCAAATCCACTCCTTGTCTTCGGTAACTTGAAGACAAAGTCCATTGTAATATGATCCCACTTCCATTGCGGAATTGGAAGTGGCTGCAAAGCCCCATACGGACGCTGCCGTTCTGCCTTGACCTGCTGACAGATCAAACATTTGCTGACAAACTCAGCTATCTCCCTCTTCATCCCTGGCCACCAATAATAGTCCCGGAGAGTACGGTACATCTTCGTCCCTCCTGGATGCATAGCATAGGCCGAACTGTGGGCCTCGTCTAAAATCTCTCTCCTCAACTCTGGTACCGCAGGTACACACAATCTCCCAAGCTTCACTAATGCTCCATCGCCCCGGATGGAGAAATCTTGTCTCTGTTCGGACTCAACCTCGTTCCTGTAGTCACGGAGTATCTGGTCCTGTAGTTGAGCCTCGATGATCCTGTCGACCAACACGGGTCGCACATGAAAGCTAGCCAACAAGGCTCCCTGATCGTCCATTCCTAACATAACTCCGCTCTTCCGGAGTTCCACCAACAAAGGAAGATACACCAATCTCAAATGCGCAACTGATCCCGCCGACTTCCTACTAAGTGCATCAGCCACAACATTTGCCTTGCCAGGATGGTACTCAATGGTACAATCATAATCCTTTAACAATTCCAACCATCTCCGCTGTCTCATGTTGAGCTCCTTCTGAGTGAACATATGCTTAAGACTCTGGTGATCGGTGAATATTCGGCATGTCACACCGAACAAATGATGTCTCCAGATCTTTAGAGCATGAACCACCGCTGCCAATTCCAAATCATGAGTAGAGTAGTTCAATTCGTGCGTCTTCAGCTGCCGGGATGCGTAAGCAATCACTTTTCCATTCTGCATCAATACGCAACCCAAACCCTGCAGCGATGCATCACTATATACTACGAACTCTCCACTGCTGTCTGGTAATGCAAGGACAGGTGCAGTGGTTAATCTGAACTTTAATTCCTGAAAACTCTGTTCACACTGATCGTCCCACACAAACTTCACCCCTTTCCGGGTTAACCGAGTCAATGGTGCGGCAATCTGGGAGAAACCCTCCACGAATCTCCGATAGTAGCCTGCTAACCCAACAAAACTTCGCACTTCCGTCACCGTGGTCGGTCGTGGCCAATTTGTTACAGCCTCCGTTTTCTGAGGATCCACATTTATCCCCTCGGGTGATATAATGTGACCCAAGAATCCAATACTATTTAGCCAGAATTGACATTTGCTTAACTTGGCATACAGCTGCTCCTGTCGTAGTTTACCCAATACCATTCGTAAGTGCTTTTCATGAGCCCTGACACTCTTGGAATACACCAAGATGTCGTCGATAAACACGATCACAAATTTATCCAAGTATGCTCGAAAGACCCAATTCATCAAGTCCATGAATGCAGCTGGTGCATTCGTCAGTCCAAAGGGCATCACCAAGAACTCATAATGACCATACCTCGTTCGAAAAGCTGTTTTCTGAACATCCCTCTCGGCTATTCTCAGCTGATGGTATCCTGACCTCAGATCTATCTTGGAGAAATATCGTGCTCCTCGTAACTGATCGAACAAATCATCGATCCTGGGTAAGGGATACTGATTCCTTACCGTGGCCTTGTTCAACTGCCTGTAATCCACACACAACCGCAAACTACCCTCCTTCTTTTTCACAAATAAGACCGGCGCTCCCCATGGTGATGTACTGGGTCGGATAAACCCTAGATCCACCAGTTCCTGTAATTGGATTTTCAATTCCCGTAGCTCTGCCGGTGCCATACGATACGGTGCTTGTGAAATCGGTCGAGTCCCGGGGAGTAACTCGATCGTAAAGTCGATCTCTCTGGGTGGTGGTAATCCAGGTAAATCCCCTGGAAAGACATCAGGAAATTACCGCACAATTGGAATATCCTCAATTCTCAAAGATTCATCCGTAGACTCTACCACATAAGCAAGATAACCCTGACACCCCTTTTGTAAAAGTTTTGTAGCTGTGAGTGCAGATATTACCTTGGGTGATGCGTCTCCACACTCCCCCTGAAATATCATTTCTGGCAATCCCGAACCTCTCAAAGTCAATCGCATGTTACTACAGTCGATGAGCGAATTGTACTCCGACAACCAATCAACTCCAAGTATCACATCGAAGTCGTGCACATTCATCAGAATCAAATCTGCTGGAAATTCGGCTCCCTCAATCTCCACAGGACAAGCTCGTATCTCCTGGTTCACTTGGTAGGTCACACCCATCGGTGTCCCCACACCCATCTCGTGCTCAAGTGCGGTCACCTCACGGCCTAACAGACCCGCACAACGCGGTGAAATAAAAGAATGAGTTGCTCCCGAATCCATCAATGCACGAACAACCATGCCATAAATATGTACAGTACCTATCAACACTCCCGGAATGGATCTGGCCTGCTGCTGGGTAACAGCATAGACACGAGCCATAGACTCTGCAGGTCGTCCCCGTCCTCTAGCTCCTCGATCATGGCCATGCATAACACCACATGTCCGGCTGCTGGCAGTCTGGGATGCTGAGCTCTGTGCTGGCATAGTGCTGCCCCGAATCAATGGACAATCAGAAGCATAGTGCCTCGACTCACCACAAGCGAAGCATGTGACCTCCCTAGGTCGACCCGAGTATCCTCCCGGTGAGATGCTCATCGGTGAGTACGGCTGCTGCCAAGCCCCAGAACGTTGTCCAGACCGCTGAGGACTCCTGAACTGACCAGAACGTCCTCGGCTGCCCGAAGATGAAGATCCGCTCGAATGTCCTCCCTTCGAGCCCCGACGGCCCGAGAATCCCAAGTGTGGGCGATCACGTCGCCGTGTCTCCCCCTCAGCTCGTTGACGTGCCAGGATACTGTTCTCAACCCTGGTTGCCGCATCAGTTAGATCCCTCATGGTAGCAAAGGGTGTTGCAGTCACCATCGCCTGAATCTCAGGTCGCAGGCTCCACTCAAATCTGCGACATCGATCATCCTCGGTGATCACAAAGTTCTCAGCAAAGCGAGATAACATCAGGAAGGTCTCCTCGTACTCTGCTACAGTCTGGTCTCCCTGCCGGAGTTGTAGAAACTCCGCCTCACGGGCGTTGCGAAACGACCGTGGATAAAACTGGTTAAGAAACCGCTCCCGGAAGGTCTCTCATGGAATGGTGTGAACGGTCCAGCCGGCCAGGACAAGGTTGTGCCACCATCGATAGGCGCTCCCATCCAGTAGGAAGGTCGCCAGTACGACACGCTCCTCCGGTGGACAGTGCATGACCTCGAAGATCCTCTCCCAGCGGTCAATCCACTAGTGCTCTTCCTCGGGGTCGGTCCCCCCACTAAAGTGCGTAGCACCCAGGCGCTGGGCCCGCTCAATGCTCGCAGTGTCTCCATTCCCTCCATTGCCCTCGTCAACACGTGCACGGGGTTCACGCCGGGGAGGCATATCCAACTGTTAAGAGGCAAACAGGTTAAAAGACATCGAAAGCTACCATGTACAAAGTACAAACCGCTAACCCAGTACTCTGACTGCTAATCCTAATGCTCTGATACCAAGCTGACAGGACCCGTCCCAATCCCACTGGGACCACCCGGGGACGTGCCCCGCTCCCGTCTGACAATAACTCTAAACATACCAAAATTACCCTTAAATAAAAACCGAATACTTAAATAGATAGATAAAGTACAACAACAGTGTTTAAAGTGATACTGTCAGATAAGGGAAAGTAAATACAACATGTGAGCACAATAGTCATAGTACATTTATTCGGTGCTCAACCTACCCACAAGTGGGTGTACAGGTTCACAGCTAAGCAAACTAAACCTCTGCCTCCTCTTCCGGGTCCTCCTCCTCTATTTCCGTGTCAGGGTCTGGAGGGGTTAGTAAAACAAGGGTGAGTGGGCCAAAAATAACAGTTTATAAATCAATTTAATAATAAAATAATCATAAGGTTTTACCCCTCCGTTTTCTAAATCTTGCATGCAGTGAAAACATAATGTTATAATGAAATCATAACCATAAAACCACAATAATAATCGAAAGGAGAAACTAACATATCAGTGCACTGTAAAACCCAACCCAAATGATGTCACGGTTCTAAGGCTACGCGTTGCCACTCAGGGTCTCACACCCGAGACTCTCTAGGTACATCAGCTTCCAGTATCCCGGTCACTGCCCGAGGTATATGAACATGCCTTCCTGAGAGTAAGCAGCCCAACGGGGGTCAACTCCACTCAGTCAGGGCCCCGTGACTACTCCAGGGTCCACCCAGGCCAACGACCCTCCCTGGAGGAGACAATATACACAGGTAGGAAAGTACAGTACAATAACAGTATAGTTTACCCTATGTCCCCCACGGACATCCCAAACAAAATCCACATATAATCCAGACGGGTCTCATGCCCAAAACATTGTAATAGCATATATAAACAGTTCATATAAGACTCATCGAAATCATAAGTGGAAATAGTAAAACAGTTTATGCATGCAAGCCTTTTATAAATCAAACAGCCCACTCACACTCGGTCCTTGCTGCTCAACGATCTCTAAAACCTGTATTATTATACCTGAGGGTTACTTAAGGACCCTATAACATCAATACCAAAACCCTAGAACAGATCCGCCTCAAAATCGCATCCCGGGCACTATTCCCGGTGCTTCAAACCCCATTTTGACTAATCTAACGATCTCCGATCGACACGAAACCACCTCCATTGGATCCGTATCGTCGAAACCTTGAAAATGGTACCAGCCCCACCAAAATCACTGTTCACACGCGCCCCCACGCGCCTGGTCAACACGTGGATCAACGCTACTACAGTACTGATGACGTCAGCAGTGATGTCATACTAACGTCAGCATGACGTCATCATTGACACTTGTCAGGTGACACGTGGCATGTTCTGATTGGTCCCTGGTCTGACAACATCTGACAAGATGACGTCATCATGACGTCAGCATGATGACGTCATCCCGGGTCAGCCCGTTTGACTGGAACCGGGTCGCCGTCGACCCACGGCTTGACCCGATTCCACCGTACGATTCCGGCCACCATTTTCAACGGGGTTCATCCCTATAGGGTCGTCTAGGTCTGTTCTATGGTTCTACAACCTCGAAATAGAAAGAAAACTAGAAGAAACTCACCAGTCCGTCGCTAAACTCACGGTCAAAGTCCGATCGTCGTCTTCGTCGATCCACGCCGTCTCCGTCGTCCAAACTGGTCCCAATCAACTCGTATCTAACCCTAGGACATGTCTATAACCACTTAATCGATTTCTAAGCATCAAAACAGATTGGTTCGAAACAGGGAAGAAAAACGGGGTTCTCGAGTTTTCGGCCTTACCGCCGCCGTGTCGCCGCTGCAGCCTTCGTCGTCGTCCAGTTATGCTCCTGGGGTCCTCACGGTATAGACTGGAGCTTCCCTTGCGTCGAGGTGGTGTGGTTGTCGCGGTTTGCTTCTTGGACCCGATTCCTCTGTGTTTCGGGTCTGAGTTTGTACGGCTGTTCAGGGCAGGGAAATGGGGTGGTGGTCGCCGGTGATGCACGGTGATGATGAGCAGATGTTGGTGGTGCTGTGGGTGGTCGGCTGGTGGTGTGAGGGCTGCTGGTTCGATCGTATGGGTTGAGAGAAAATGGAAGAAGATGCACGGGTTAGGGGGGATGGATGTGTTTGTGTGTGTTTGAGAGAAAACAGGGAGTGATCGTGCATGAAGAAGAAAAAGCAGAATGAATGGAGGGCTAGGATTAGTTTAGGCAAAAATCCAATGGCTAGGAATTATGGAAGGAAAATAAAATTAGTATAAAATGGTTAAATAGTGTAAGGTTGCTTTATTGGAATAGTATGGGCTTGGATGGGTGACACTTGTCACTCATCCACTGGTTTGATTTAAATATTAGTTTGGCACGGATTCCCATAATAAATTAATATTTTATTCCGTTGTTCTCGGTTCGTAAATTTCCGCTAAACGCTTCCTTGACCATAACTTCTTCATACGAACTCCGATTTCGGCGTGCCGCCTGTCTACGGATTCGTGACGTCCCGACCTACGTCATAGTCATGGGTCAAAGTCCAAATTATTTCCCAGGTCAAAAATCAAAGTTTCCCCCCTTCAGGGGCAAAATAGTCTTTTTACATTAAAATATTATTATTCTTGGTTCGGGTCGTTACACTATGTATTTACAGGATAAAGGTTGAAGCGGGCGAGAGGCAGGACTTTACCATCCGAGGTGATGGAGCGCTGGTAAAACTTGGCCGTTTGTGTGTACCTGTTGTGGCAGAGTTACGGGCAGACATTCTTGAGGAAGCCCATAGTTTGGCATATGCCATGCATCCGGGAGGTACACAGATGTATTGTACCCTCCGGAACCATTATTGGTGGGCAGGAATGAAGAAGGATATTGCGGAGTTCGTTAGCAGATGTTTGACCTGTCAGCAGGTTAAGGCTGACTGGCAGAGACCGTATGGAGCTATGTTGTAACGACCCAGAAATTCAAAAAAGGAAAAATTTGGAATATTTCAAGGAAATGATGATTTTGCCCTTGGAATTGGGCGAGCCGTTGAATTTTGGTTTGAATGGTCAAATGGGCTTTGAACGATGACTGTGATGTAATTCAAGACGTCACGAGTTCATAGACAGGTGGCACGTCCAATTCCGACATTCGAGGAGAAAGTTATGATGTTCGAAAGTTTAAGGGTAATTTGGTAAATTGATTAAAAGGGGCCATTTGTTGACTTTTTGATCGGGACCTTATTTGGACTTTTCGGAAGTACCGTTGGATAGGTCTCGAGACGCTGAATCCGTAGACAGGCGGCATGCGTCAATCGGAGTTCGGACGTAAAAGTTATGGAATGTGGAATGCTATGGGCATTTTGGTCATTTGTGTATAGAAGGGTAAAATGGTAATTTTGGGCAGCAGGGTGATTAGGACTGTCATTAGTGGTTGATTCAGCTAATTTGGATGTGGATTGGTCACTTGGTGACACTTGTCACCATAAGTGAAAGATTGGTGGCAAGTTGATGATGAGGATTTGTTTGGGTAATTGTACGTATATGTATGTACTGTGAAGAAAACCAAAACAGAGACCACGATTTCACTTGATCGATCTTACCCGCAACCAAAACCCAACTAAGAACTGGTGATTAAGAGGAAAACAAAGAGAATTAATTGGCGAGTTTTGAACTTTGAGCAGAGTTGAACCTAAACTTAAAAACCTGAAAAACCAATTCGAATTGTTAGATGTTTATGAGTGAAATTGACCTTGGATTTAGCTTCATGTGATTGAGACGAGTCAAACCCAATGAAGATTGATGCGAATTGGGGGCGTTTTGCCTTAGAATAAAAAGGGGGAGGATGTTGGATTTTCGAGCTTGAGTCGTGGAATTGGGGACATGGAATCATGAAATTGATCGTGGAAATATGTTCACTAGGATCCCATAATGCTTCCTGATGCATCAATTAAAAGAAAACATTAAGAATTATGGAAATTGGAAGATGAACAGTGTTCTGGTATTCTTCGAATTCGAGTTCAATTCGATTGGCTTGAGGTAAGGTTTCATATAATTGAGTTCACAGAACCTAAATTAGGTCTATAAAGAAGCTAATAGACTGTTCAATTGTGTAAATGGATGCAAAATTGATAGGAATCAAATCGGGTCATTGCGCGGGTTGCATGACCCGTATTACACAGATATGGGTGAAGAAGAACACTGTAGCAGACACGTGGGTTTCACGCGCAGCCACTCACGGCGGCGCTTGAGGGCGCGTGGACCCTATTCCCGAGGTAAGGTCAACCTGACTTTTGTTCTATGCAATGTAACGAACATTTTGGTGTTAGTTTTGAGTTAATCGGACACCGTTTCGATATTGTTTCGAGGGTCTGAAGGTTTATGTTACGTGTTTAATTAATATTTAATTCCTGAAAAGTTTTGGGGAATTAGTATGATGTTAATTAAGTCGTTAGTGACCCTGAGTAATGATTTTGGACAGGATTTGAGATTCCTGGAAAGTACCAGAAATTACGGGAACGCGTGCAACTCGGAAAACGAGCGGTTTGGACGGTGTGTGAGTGGACGTTTGTTTTTTAAACTGACATGCATGCATAGTGAAATCTTTTACATGATTTATGGCATGATTTGAATTGCAATGATTTTATATGATTATTTACGGCATTTAGTGATTATTTAAATCGGTATTTTGGGCAAGTTTTTCGAGAAACTGTGAAATTACTGTTTTGGGCGAAAGCCCGGGATTTAAGATTGGTTTTGAGTCGGGAAATTGATTTGATAGATTTGAAATGCTTTCTGAATATATTTTATGGATTTATATGAAAAGGGCAACTGAGGTTGCGGTTGTACGGATTTGCGTGGAATTGATGATTTGGGCTAGGCCCGAGATGTTAAAATGATGTTTTGAATAGTATTGTGAGTTAAAGATTTGATGGAATTGAATGATTTTCAGATATGATTTTACGGATTTATGTGCATTGAATTATTTAATGAATTTACGGATTTACGAGAAATGAGAAATGAGATTTGGGCATGAGGCCCGGTGATAAATGGTTTTGATATGGTTTTAATGATGCTTTTGAAATAATGATTTTGATTGTGTATTGATGTTTGATGCCCCCAAATGTGTAATTCCTAGGTAGACTTCGGATGTGTAATTCCCGAAGTGACTCCAGATGTGTAATTCCTGGAGGGACTCCAGATGTGTAATTCCTGGAGGGACTCTAGATGTGTAATTCCTGGAGGGACTCCAGATGTGTAATTCCTGGAGGGACTCCAGATGTGTAATTGCTGGAGGGACTCCGAATGTGTAATTCCCAGAGGGACCGGATGTGTAATTCCCGGTGAGGCTGGATGTGTAATTCCCAGCAGGACTGGATGTGTAATTCCCTTATATGTGTAATTCCCGAGTTATGTGCTTTATTATGTGATAAAATGGTTTTATAAAATGATTTAAATGGCATTAGGGGCTTGAGAGCCGGGATTTGATGTTTTCATGATGATTGGGCTAGAAGGCCGGTGATTTTTTCATATGTTGATTCTATGCATGCATGGTTTGATAAACTGGAGGGTAAATGATGTGTTTTGATAAATGTGTTTTAAATGATATTATTTTTGTCCACTCACACCATTCTTGTTTTGACGACCCTCCAGGTCGTGGTACGACGTTCGGGGCTGATCGAGAGGCGGAGGCATGAGCGGAAATCAGTGCAGTTATCCCTTGTCTGACAGGTGCTGAAGGGTAGTTTCGGAACTTCAGTTGACTTGTCAGACGGGAGAAGAACCGGGCACGGTTATCAAAGTCCAGTTGGGACGGGTCCTGTCATATGCAACCACTTCCGATTCCCGAGTGGAAATGGGACCATATTACGATGGATTTTGTCTTCAAGTTGTTGAGGACACGGAGTGGCTTCGATGGACTTTGGGTGATTGTAGTTCGATTAATCAAATCAGCTCATTTCTTGCTGATACGAAAGACGTATAAGCCAAACTGACTGGCTCAGCTCTTCGTGAATGAGATCATTCGACTTCATGGTACGTCGGAGTCGATAGTTTCTGATTGAGATCCGCGTTTTACTTCCAGATTTTGGCGGAGTTTACAGAATACCTTGGGTACAAATCAACATTTCAGTATAACTTTCCACCCACAGACTGATGGACAGTCTGAAAGGACTATACAGACCCTAGAGGACATGATGAGGTCTTGCGTGCTGCAGTTTCAGGATTCGTGGGATACTCATTTTCCTTTGATGGAGTTCACATACAATAACAGTTATCATGTGAGTATTGGGATGACACCCTATGAGGCACTGTATGGTCGGCAGTGCAGGACACCTATCTGTTGGATGGAGGTAGGAGAGTGAGCGGTAGTGGGGCCGAATTTGATGGATATGACCCAAGAAACGGTCTGAATCATCAAGGAAAGATTGAAAGTGGCGCAGGAACTCCAACAGAGCTATGCTGATCGACAGATTCGAGACTTGGAATTTGCAGTTGGAGATTTTGTGTTCCTAAAGTTATCTCCGTGGAAGGGAATTATCCGTTTTGGTCGACGTGGGAAGTTGAGTCCTCGTTACATTGGACCGTACGAGATCACAGAAAGGATTGGGTCCGTGACATATCGATTGGCATTACCTCCAGAACTTGTCAGGGTGCACGACGTTTTTCATGTGTCCATGCTACGGAAGTACCTACGAGATGACTCACATGATTTGTCTGAACAACCATTGGAATTGAGGACCGACCTGAGCTTTGAAGAGCAACCAGTGCAAATTCTGGATTGGAAGGACAAGGTTTTGAGAAACAAGACAATTCCGTTAGTGAAAGTGCTGGGGAGAAACCATGATGTCGAGGAAGCAACGTGGGAACTTAAGGACTTGATGAGGGAACAGTACCCGTATTTATTTGAGTAAATTTCGAGGTCGAAATATTTGTAAGGTGGGTAGGTTGTAACGACCCGAACTTTCATAAATAGTATTTTATTTCAAAATGACCATTTTGCCCCTGAGAGGGAAAAAGTTAACTTTTGACCCAGGAAATATTTAGGACTTTAACCAACGACCGTGACGTAAATCGAGACGTCACGAGTCCATAGGCAGGCGGCATGTCGAAAACCGGACGTTCGACGGATAAATTATGGTCACGGGAGCAAAATCGATTAAACGTACGAACCGAGGGCTTGATTAAAATAATAATAAAATAGTAAAATCTGATTTAAACTTGGAATTAATCTGGACCCTTGGATGAGTGACAAGTGTCACTCATCCCACACTCACTTTTACCCTAATTTGTGGATCTTGCCCCATTGGTGGATTAAACTATAATTTATTTCACCTCAATCAACCCCAGCCGTCCATCTTCCCTTCAAGATTGCATCTGCACCCTTCATTCCATCTCCTTGTTCGTTTTACTTGATCAGACATATCTCTCTCTCACTCTTATTTTCACCCGTGAAGAACATCATTCCCCATCTCGAACAAACGCACCACCGATCACCACCTTCACTGTAATGACCCGTCCCGAATTTCGGGATCAGACTAGTGACTAATGAAGGATTAGTGAGGTTAATCGGTGATTAATTGGGAGAAATCGAACGGACGACGTAAAATGACCATTTTGCCCCTAGTCGTGGGCAAAATGTTGACTTTTGACTCGGGAGGTCCGATGGCCGAGGGCCGAAGACCGTTATGTAGATCGGGCTGATATGAATCCGTAGACAGACGGCACGCCGAAATCGGACGTCGGATGGGAAAGTTATTGTTCACGGAAGTTCGATTTAACTATGCACGTATAACGAGGCGGAAACATTTGGCTAAATCAGATTGGTTAACTTTTTAGAGTGGGACCCATGGATCCCATTAGTCATCAACCCTAAAATGTGGATCTACAATGTGATTGGACCACTTGTATTAATATATATATATATATATATATATATATATTTTCTACCCACCTCTCATCCTAGCCATCCATCTCCACCTTTCCCTTTCATCTCCACCATTAATCCTTTCATCTCTCATCTGATCATCATCAGATATTATCTTCATTTTCATACCCTAAACCGAGCACCATTATTCATTCCTCTCTAAGCAAACTTGAACACAAACACACCACCCCACCACCGTCTTCATCTGTGTTTGTGTGTGTGCAACCGTGAGAGTGACTGAGATAGTGAGAGACTGAGAATGATATGAGGCTGAGGGGGGTAGCAGTGATGGCGTGGCCGCCATGGACGACGGAGGTAAGTTGACCCGAGAACCCTTTTTATTTTCAAAATTTAAAACCGAGTTTTAAAGGATTGTTTCGAGTTCCTAATGATCCTAACACGACCTAGGGACAAGAATGACTCGATGGGTATCGATTTCGAAGGAAAGGGACGCCTGGAAGGACTGAAAACCGAGCTTGAAGGTCAACCTTACTGTTTGATCATGGAAGGTACGGTTTCATTTGGTTTTCATGTGTTTTAGGTGACTAGATCGATAGAAAATGAGTAGAGCAAGGTTTAGGAATCAAAAGGGACAAAAATGGATCAAAAATAAGAGAGATTGGACACTGAAACGGCCACGGCGGTCCAGACCGGTCTGGTCCGGTTCAAAACCAGTGAACCTGGTCGCTGGAGGTTGAAGATAGTGAATAGTGTCAGGCGCTTGGGCTCACGCGCAGCTCCTTTGGGCGGCGCGTGGGGGCGCGTGAGGTGTCCTTTAGGGATGAATTCAACATGACTTTTAATCTATTCAATGTAACGAACATTTTGGAACTGGTTTCGTGTCGATCGGACGTCGTTTCAATATAGTTCGGGACGTCCGAAGGTTTAGAATCAAGTTTAAAAATAGTTAAAAATTCGAAAAAATTATGGGGTTTCAATGAAAGGTTAATAAGGTAGTTAGTAACCCTCTAAAGTGATTTGGACAGGTTTGGGAGTCCCAGTGACGGTGATTAACTCGGGGAGGCTTACAACACGCAAATCGAGGCGGTAGCTTAGAACGGTCTGTGAGTGGACCTTGATTTATAAACTGTGATGCATGCATAAATGTTTTATATGGTTTATAGATATGATTTCTATCATGGTAATTATGGATTGGTGATTTATATGATTTCACGTATTTCAAGGTGATTTACGCGTCTGCACGTAAATCGAGATTTACAGTTTTGCACTGATTTTACGTGCTTGTGGTTTCGGAAATGGTTTTAAAAAATGGTTTTGGATTTGAAAAGGTAAAATCGAAGTCCCTTTTAGTCACGTTATCGGGCCAGAGCCCAATTAGTTCGTGATTTGATTTCGGTTTCGAAAACATAGAATCGGGCACAAGACCCATTTGATTTACGAACTCCCAGACTTGAAGTCAATTTGATTTCACGAGGCATCGGGCCAAAGGCCCAGTTGGTTTACGTATCAGGCTCTAGGCCCAGTTGGTTTGCAAATCGGGTTCGAGGCCCAGTTGACTTACGTATCAGGCACAAGGCCCATTTAGTTTACGAAATCGGGCACGAGGCCCATTTAGTTTAGGAAATCAGGCACGAGGCCTATTTAGTTTACGAAATTGAGCACGAGGCCCAATTGGCTTACGAATCGGGCTGGTGGCCCAGTTGGTTTACGAATCGGGCCGGAGGCCCAGTTGGTTTATGAATTCGAGCTTGAGGCCCAGTTATGGTTTACGATTGTGATTTCGGGTCGGGGACCCATAAATGGATTTCTAGTTCATGACGGTTTATGGGGACCGGGCATGAATGTCAGGACTCGTCCCAAATATCGCCTCGATACCCGGGACGAACCCTGCTCCCGTCTGACAATCACACTCAAAGTGCCAAAATAACCGCCACACCACTATAAGCATAATTATCAGACGAATGAGTAAATATAATACAACTGTAAGTCAGAGCATAGTTCTACAAAATGGGCACAAAATCCTACTATGCTAGTCTCGCAACGGAAGAACGTCAAAAGCTCTATGCCTCGATTCCTGCCTCAACGTTCACTCCAGCGCTATCACCACGACCTGGAGGATAAGTTAAAACAGAAGGTGTGAGTGGACTAAAGGAAAATAAGAGTTTCAAACACGATTTAGAAGTAAAACAGTTTAAAGAAAACAATAAGATTTTACCCTCCGTTTTAAAATATGCATGCCCAACTAAGTATCAGAAAACCACAACATAAAACAGTATAGCAAGATTATATCATAAAACCAAATCCATAAATATCCAAGTCTGATCAAACCTGCTGGGTCTATCCGAGTCTTTAAACTCAAACCAGGCCTCAAATGTAATCCGAGTCTTTAAACTCCCGAGTCTTTAAACTCCCGAGTCTTTAAACTCACTCCGGGCCCGTCCCCCGTCAATCAGAATCCGGGTCTTTAAACCCAATATCCAGATCCAGCAAATCCAATCCGAAACCAATTTAAAATCAATTCTAAATCCACATCCAAACTCGAATCTGAAATCCCCGGTTCGAAGCCCTTCTGGCGTTCAGAACCGTCATTCCGAACCCAAATCCGGAAATCCACCTTTTCCGACTTTAAAACCAAATTTCGTTTCTCGAAATCCGATTTCAAAACCAAAACCTTGATTCCCAAAATCATACTTCATAATCCACTTATAACCATCAGAAAACAATTCTAGAGTGAAAACATGAAACTTAACATCAAAATCAGAAATTCAGTTTTTTCTCGAAAAACATGCAAAATCCCGAAAATATCTCGAAAAACGCGCAAACATATCAACCACATATAATCACCATCAAAAGCATAAAAACCATATTTAATATTATAAAACATAAACAAAACAGTTAGGCATGCTCGTAAGGAAAGAAAGAGTCCACTCACGAATCGTAAAATGTCAATCGCGCTCCGTGCGCTCCTCGACCGTCTCAGGCGTCCCCCGTCCTATCAATAGGCACCAAATAGGGTCACAATTACATCAAATATACTAACCCTACTTTCCCCAATTTTTCGGGAATTTATTCGTAATTTAAACTTAAACCCTAAACCGTCCGGATTCCCGAACTATCCTATAACCTCGTTCGATTAACCCGAAAATTACACTAATGAATTCCTTAGAACATTTAGAACCAAAACCATGTTGGAAGTTTGGCCGGAATCCTCCCCACGCACCCCCACGCGCCGCCCAAAGTGGCTGCGCGTGGGTCTCACGCGCCTGCTACAGTTCTTCTACAACCTCGAGTCACCCGGTTCAACTGTGTTGAACCGGCGTGACCGGTTCTCCACCGTTCCTCCAACATTTCAGTCCAATCCAATCCCAATAACATCGTCCAATCCCTAGCAATCAAACCCTGTCCTAACATCGAAGAATCACGGCCTAAAACTCCTCGACTTCATCCTCGAAACAGACGGCCCGTAAGCCCTGTTTTGGCCGCCGGCCACCCAGGTCCTCCCCCGTCACGGCGACCCTCCTAGAAGACTCCTAGGACCTCCATGAACCTCACTTCACTCACCAATTCCCTCGACTCTAGCCCAAAGTCCACGATTATTGAAAACAATAAAAACGGGAAACAGGGGATTCAGGGTATACCTTCGATTCTCACTCCGTCGTCTGCACCGCCGCGTGCTACGGTGCTCGTTGAGTCCCCTGCAATCACCTGAGCCTCCTATTGCCTTGGTTTGAACCACCACACGGCACAACCACCGCCACAGTCCCACGGTTCCTCTGTTTTCTCAGAAACTCAACCGTCCACCTCCGTGTCTCCGTGCACGATTTCAGCTCCAAAACCCGATCACCAGTCTCTCTTCTTCTCTCTGTCACTCTCACAATTCATAGAACTCTCACCCACGCACAGAATCGACCACCCACTCTCAAATTCTTCCTCTCTGTTTTCTGGTTCTCACAGCCAAATGCACGGTTCAAAATAACATATAATGTGGCCGTGTGTATTTGAGACCGTCCTAGAACCATCCAACCATCCCCACGTGTCCAATTCCTATGGACCAACACAAAATATCCCAATCCACTCAAAAAAAGTGGCCCTATCTGATTGGGCTTAAGGGGAAAAAGCCAAATTGCCCCTAGTGTTAAAATTACCTTTTTGC
This sequence comes from Prinsepia uniflora, assembly GCA_032719365.1. Classification (NCBI taxonomy): domain Eukaryota; kingdom Viridiplantae; phylum Streptophyta; class Magnoliopsida; order Rosales; family Rosaceae; genus Prinsepia; species Prinsepia uniflora. Next base: position 13,341,700 of record CM064873.1, on the reverse strand, counting down.
CCTCGAACTTTCCAGACCCGTAACTAGTTCATCCGACGTCCAATGACAGCATGCCGCCTATCGTTGTACTCAGGACGTCGAGACCTATCTAATGGTCCTCGGTCTACGTGAAAATCACAAGTCCACTAAAAAGTCAACATTTTCCTTCGATTAGTCAAAATTACGGTAACACCCTCAATCTTCCGCACATCATAACCTTTTCTATGATTGTCCGAATCGGACATGCCACCTGTTTACGGACTCGTGACGTCCTAAACTACATCACGGTCAATGGTCAACACTCATCCAACCTGTAAATCAAAAAGTCAACTTTTGACGCACTATTCACAAGGGCAAAATCGTCCGTTCATACAAATCTTTTCAAAAATTACATTTATACCCTTCCCGAAGGTACGGGTTGTTACAATGAACCCTTGAAAGGTTTTGATAAGGATTTCAAAATGGTTTTTCATATACCATACTTATATATTTATGGATTGTCTCCTTCGCGGAGGGTCGTTGGCCTGGGTGGATCCCGGAGTAATCACGGAGCACTAACTGAGTGGAGTCGCCCCCGTTGGGTTCCTTACTCTCAGGAAGGCTATTATGGATTATAACCCCCAGGGAGGGTCAATTATCTACGGACATTGACTTGGGTGGACCCTGTGGAGACTTGGGATTTGAGACCCCGGGTAGCACGCGCGTAGCTCTAGATACCGTGATAGGATTGGTTATATGATATATATGACAAACATGATTTCTTGGATTTGCGAAATTGTGTTTTATGAATGATAAATGGATTTGGCCTGAGATCCTACATATGTTTACTATGTTATGGATTTGTATAAATGGTTTTGGGTAGGGGCCCATGTGACTTGAATTTACGGAACTTGGGGTTGAGGCCTTAAATATGGTTGTTTAAAAATATGTGGTTTGATAAATGGTTTTCCTATGCATGCATGCTTTTTAGTGAAGGGCATAAATGTCTTTTATGAAATATGTTTTTATGAACTCTTTTATTTTAGTCCACTCACAGTCTTTTCTATTTTTCAATGCGCTTCAGGTTGATTACGGATACAGACTGTGGTAGAGACCTAGACATCACACTCCTCCACCGGATCCTGGGGAGCTCTGGAAGCTTATTGGGCTAAAGGTTTAAATTATCCCTCGTCTTACACTCCGTGTCTGACGGGATCACGACACATCCTGTGTTAATCCCGAGGGGATTGGGCTGGGTCGTGTCATTCACCTACTTGCTTCACCTCCAGCGAACGGCTCGACTTAGCCACACATCATCTTCATCATCAGCCACAACCATCATTTCTTCTCCTCTGTCTGCAAACCCGAAACACCACCCCAGACCCGCGACGGACAAACGGATCTAGGAACTCCAAACCGTGCAACCACACAACCATACTTTAAACAGACGCCAAGATTAGGATCGTTAGGACGTCTAGACACCAGAGGAGCGGACGGGACGACCCACGACGACGACACGGTAGAGGTAGGCCAGAAAACTCGAGAGCCCCTCTATTTTTCCCAGTTTTTGAACGTTGGGTTTTGACGTGTATGAATCATTTCTCTTTGTTAGGACGTGTTCTAGGGACGGTGACGACTTAGGAGAAGCTAGTTTCAAGGCTGGAAAGGGACTAAGACGACGGGGAAAACGACCGGAGTAGGCTGTAGGTTTTCTTCGAGTTACAGGTATAGATCTCGACTTCTTTTCTAGTTTTTGAGCCCACAGACCTATAGAGCAGACTTAGACTAACTGACAGGACCCATCCCAATCCCCCTGAGATTAGTGTGGAATGACCCTGCTCCCGTCTGACACGAAGTGTCAGACAAGGGATATTTTCGACCTTTGCCCTCTCGGGCTATCAGAGTACGCCAGGATCCGGAGGAGGTATGTGATATCTGGGTCTCTGCTACAGTCCACATCCAATGTCAACCTGAAGGGCAGTCAAAACATTAAAAGCTGTGAGTGGACAAAACAAGAGTTTATAAAAATATTTTAACGAGATGACATTTGTACCTTTCACTAAAAAGCATGCATGCATTCGAAACCATTTATCCGAAAGAAACCATATGTGGGAACTAAGCCCAAAACCAAGATTGAAAGGACCATAATGAAAACGACCATACGGGCCACTGCCCAAATCCATAAGGGACTCAGCCCAAATCATAAGAAACCAATAAGAAACCAAGTACACGAGCCCCTTCTCAAATCTTGTATCCACATATCGCATATCATATTTATATCACATACACATATAATTCACACAACCAATCCTGTCACGGTTTCCAAAGCTACGCGCGTGCTACCCAGGTCTCAATCCGAGTCTTCTCAAAGTCAAGATCAATGTCCGCAGACCACTGACCCTACCCGAGGTAATAGTAATCATAGCCTTCCTGAGAGTAAGGAACCCAACTGGAGGGTGACTCCACTCAATTAGTGCTCCGTGACTACTCCGGGGTCCACCCAGGCCAAAGACCCTCCCCGGAGGAGATAATAGAACAAGTAAAGGAAGGTAGATGAACATATATATACATAACATAAACATTCATGCCCGGTTCCCCTGAACCGTCATGATCCATAACGTCCATAACAAGGGTTCATGCCGGTTCCCATAAACCGTCATGAACCAGAATGACCTGACAAAGGTTCATGCCGATTCCTATAAACCGTCATGAACCACAATGACCTTTCCAGAGTTCATGCCGGTTCCCATAAACCGTCATGAACTTGGAAATCCATCTAGAGTCCCTGACCCGAAATCATCAATGTAAAACAACTGGGTCTCGTGCCCGAACATATGACTCAACTGGGCACCGTGCCCGATATCTAAGGGTCAGTGACGACTCCGATCATAGTGATGCGTACAACCATCCATCCAAGACCGCCCTCAATCCTAGTATGTCGTTGTGAACGTATCAACCGACGCGACCACCACAAGATCATGGTGCACTCATCACCGATCGATATCCTGAACCGTCAGCACTCTGAAGTCGAGCCTCCCCAGGCTGCCCGACTATGAATCGTGCATCGTGACCTCTCCGGAAGGAACACATCCCAATCCGGAGGCGAGCGTCGTATCGTCGATCGTCGTGCACATAGCACCCGTCGCGACCACGATTTAGACCCGAAGGTCATAAGTAGCGTCATATGCCCGAGAAAAAACCAAATGGGTCTCATACTCGAGTTTATCCTTTTAGAAATCCAAAACCTTTTCATTTAAACCAATAAAGAAATACATACCCGTATAAGTACCGTATAAGTCCAAAATCTCGAAATACGTGCTTATACATAACCACATAAAAATGCACCCATGGCATCATCAAACAAGTAATAAAACATATAATAAACATTTATGCATGCACCAATTTAGAAAACAAGGTCCACTCACAGACCGTCAGAGCTGTAGCCTCGATTTGCGTGTCATAAGGTTCCCCGAGCCGATCACCAACACCTGGACTCCCAAACCAGTTCAAATTTTAATAGAAGGTTACTAACTACTTAATTAACCTCCTACCAAAGCCCCGTAATTTTCCCGAACTTTTAACTATTTTTAAACCGACCCTAAACCTTCCGACACCCCGAAAACTATCGAAACGATGTCCGATCGACACGAAACCAGTCCCAAAATGTTCGTTACATCGAATAGATGATTTCACATGTTGGAACTTTCCCCAAAATCTCCCCCACGCGCTGCCTGAAGTGGCTGCGCGTGGGCTTCGCGCGCCAGTGAACAGTTTTCTTCCTCAGCGATCGAACCGGCCGGTTCACTGGTTGGCCGGTCCAGTTGGACCGGCGTGACCGGTTCACGACTCCTTCTCTTTCATTTTGGTCTGATTTCCTTCCTAATCAATCCCTAAATTCCTATTTTGATCCTAGGAACATGTTTGGATGGTCAAAACAAGGAAAAACACCATGAATTCGAGGTTTAATTCTTGAACCTCACGGCCCAAAGTTTCCCGGCCGCCCTCACGGCCTCCTCCCCCGTGAACCACCCTCCAAACCGTCCTAAAATCATCCTAGCAACTCCCTAATCATCTTCCAATCACCCATAACAAACCATAATGTCCTATTTGAAAATAATGGAAAATGGGCATTAGTCGGGTAATCGGGTTACCTGGGCCTTCACGGCCGTGTGCGGCGGTCCAGGTGCTCCCAGCCACCGTCCTTAGCTTCCTCAGCCTCTCCCTCACTCTCTGGTCTCACTCAAGATCAAATGGAAAGGATTGGATGGGTTTGGGTTCAAACTGAGATCGGGGAAATGTTTGAAATTGATGAATGAAATGGACGATGCATGTAAGTAGGAAGGGGGCCTGTGGATGGGTGACACTTGTCACTCATCTATTGGTCCCCTGAAAAGTAACTGGGCCCACTAAAGTCCAAAAGCTCCTCGTAAAACTTGTTGTCGTGAATAGTATCCTGGAACTTCCGTGAACCGTAACTTCGTCGTCGAACGTCCGAATTCGACATGCCGCCTGTCTATGGATTCGTATCGTCCTTATCTACGTAATAGTCCTCGGCCCTCGGCCATCGGACATCCCGTTCCAAAAGTCAACTATTTGTCCCATTTAACTAAAATTACCAAATTGCCCCTAAACTTCCGAACGTCATAACTTCTTCCACGAACGTCAGAATTGAATGTGCCACCTGTCTATGAACTCGTGACGTCACGAACTACGTCACGGTCATCGGTCAAAGTCCATTTGACCGCCCGAATGAAAAGTCAACTTTTTGCCCATGCCTAGGGGCAAAACGGTCATTTTGCATCGTTCGTCCGATTTCTCCTAACTAATCACGGATTAACCTCACTAATCTAATCATGGAATTTGGGACGGGTCGTTACACTGACCCCTAGGAACAAACCTTGTTGAAAATGGTGGTGGGAAATGAAAGTTCTGGTCGGGGCTTGGCCGTGGGTCCCGGTGGTCCGGTTAATGTTTTTTTGGTAGGAACCAGCCGAATGACAGTATGGGTTTTCAGTAGGACCAGGACGAATGTCAGGGATGATGACGTCATCATGTCAGACATGTCAGACCAGTGACCAACCAAGGTGTGACACGTGTCCTCTAACACCTGTCAGGGATGACGTCATGCAGTACTGTAGCAGGGTAGACCGCGCGTTGACCAGGTGCGTGTGAACAATATTTTTGGTGGGGCCAGTACCATTTTCAAGGTTTCGACTATACGAATCCAATGGCGGTGGTTTCGTATCAATCAGAGATCGTTAAGTTGGTCAAATTAGGGTTTAAAGCATCGAGAAGCGTGTTCAGACGGCTTTCCCTGGCCGGTTTCATTTTAGGGCTTCATATTTTGAGATGTAGGAACCTATAGTGACCTTTGTGTGTGCTTTGGACTTGACAGGGATTGTAGGTTAGCACCGAGACAGGTTTATACGTTCAGTTAGCGGTGGGACCGGACTGTGAGTGGGCCTTTGATTTCGTTTAAATCCTTGCATGCATAACTGTTTTAATTTATACATATATATATATAATTGAAGCAAAATATCTGATTATCTCGAGTTATGATTATTGCACGTATTACGAGGTTTGGGCATGAAACCCGTCTGGTTAGTTATGCACTGTTTTGAGATATATATATATATATATGGATTTCGATGATTTTCCTTAGTCATGCACTGTATAGATCTACCTTATTGATACTGTCTCCTCCGGATGTTAGTACCCCGGAGTGGTCACGGCGCAATACCTGCGAGGGGTCATTCTACGGAGGAACTGGACCGTAGAGTGAATCAGGAGCAGGATTGCTATGATTGGATGTCTGGAACGTCAGGCATCTGGGATGTCATACCCGGACTGGGTTCGGGATTTGGACTCGGGATTGAGACCCCGGGTGGCACGCGTAGCCTTGGGACTGTGACCTTATTAGACGTCTAGGACGTCAGACATCTGGGATATCAGGGTTGGGATGTATAGTGCAGCGACTGATGTTATGATTATAAATATATTACTCTGTTATGTTTATATGATATACTGTTATGATTTTCGATTCTGATGCATGCATGTTTTGGAAAACGGAGGGGTAAAACCGTATGTTTACTTTATGGCTTAAACTGTTTTATAAACTTTATATTTCTGGCCCACTCACCCTTAAGTGTTTTATTGACCCTTCTAGGCCGTGCTACTGAGGTGAACGAGGATCCCGAGGTTGAGGCATAAATTGACGTTAAGCACTTGAACCCCACTTCTGGGTAGGTTGGCACGTGGGGAGACCTTAGGAGTTATGCTCAATATTTGTTTTAGACTTTCCCTTGTCTGACACTATTTAAATTTTCGGATGATTTGTATGACTTAATTTGGATATTTATGCATTTGAGTTTTCCTAAGGGTAAATTTGGTATTCTAAGGTTGTGTGTTAGACGAGAGCAGGACACGTCCCTGGGTGGTCCTAGGGGGATCGGGACGGGTCCTGTCATTATGAACATGATTTGGGATGCATTGATTGCATAAGATTTAAATAAGATGTGTGTTGATGATTTGGCATTTTCGTAGAAAATGTGAAATTGCACGTATTTCAAGATTTCTGTTTTTATGTGATACTTGGGCTTAAACCGAGTATTCTACGTGCATATAATTTTTGTGATTTGAATGGTTTTACGGAGGGGGGGGCGTGAAACTAAGGATTTGATTATCGGTTTGAAGTGATTTCACGGAGATGCGTAAAATTAGTATTTTGGGCATAAGATCCAGTTGATTATAGACTTTGACTTGGATGATAGTCAAAGGGATTTTGATCAATGATTTAAATAATGAAATGGTTTTCAGATTCGGGATGATATACCCATTCCTAATTAAAGCTCTCACTGTTGGTTTTCAGGGAGTACGATCTCCAACGCATGCAGAGGCACTTGCTGAACCGTATGTTGCCCAGATGTTAGTACAATTGGCAATTTCCTATGTCATTTTCGAAAATGACTCAAGTTTGGTCCTAGTTGCTTTACAATAGGCGGTGGATGATGAATCTTCTATATTGGACTGGTTTTAGATGATGATCATACTTTTCTTCGTACCATTTTGAATTTGCTCGTTTCATATGTTCATCGTACTGTTTAAGTTTATACAAAATAAACATGAAATTTCGAAGGTGGGTAATTGTTTTGATATATAATTAATTAAATATAAAATTAATAATGAAAATATTCGCTCAATTATAAATATAAAAAGAATAATATTTCCTCTTCTTATTTTTTCAATAATTTATATATTAATTGAGCTATGATTAATTTGAAGGTGAGCAAAATCGGATTCCAAGTGTTTTTTTATATATATAAATGTATATATAATCTGACGTAAATTCTAATAAGAAGTGTGGCTGTGTGGGGCCCACTACAATGACGCGACAACTATATTCTTCATGTCGATGCCATCGTTTCGTTTCGTTTCCTTGTCACTCTCCACATCGTCATCAACAATCAGCCCAAAATCCCCGAACTCTGATACTCAGAAAACATTTGATTTCTTTTCAGACCCATGGCGTTTACCAACTCATCTCTCTTTGCTTCTTCGCTCACTGTCCGATCCAAAATTTCTGAGTTCGAATCTGCCCCTCAGTCTCAGCTCTCTCCGTATGAGCCCCCTAAGCTTCTCCCATCTCCTGCCCGATGCACCCAATATCTTTCTAACACTTCCTCCAGAAAAATGTATGTTACCTCTCTCCCAATTTTCTTTTTCAGTTCTGGTTTTCTCATTCTCTTCTGTTTGATTTAAATTAAACGGAAATTAAACTAACAGCTCCCGATCTCTTGTTTATATGTTTGCGATTTACTTTGAATTAACAATATTACACATTTTCTTCTCTCTCTCTTTTTTTGTTCTCAAGGATTATTATTATTTATTATTCTTTGTTGTTTGTTTGGTTGCTGTGCCAATTTTGGCCAATAATAGAAATGGACCACCCAGCTGGTTTCAAGGAGAATTAAAAGAAATTTCAAGTCAACTAGAGTAGTATGTTTGAAGTATTTTTCTATACAAAATACTGATTTCAATTTCATTGTGATTTTGATTAAAACTCCGTAAAATATTATGCAGGAAGATTGTACGTGCGGCTACCAATGATCTGAATGCATTTGGGTCAACCTCATTGGTCAGTTTCATTGGCAATGAAATAAGTTGCAATCAATTCCTTTGAAAGGACAACAGACATTGGATTCTAGCTGAGATGCTTATATGTTGAAATCTATAACTGAAATATTAGCCTGATGTAGTGCCTGAATTATGTGTCAGCATATTCAAACCCCTTTTTTTATTTGTAAAATGCAAGTGTTTGCGAAACCCAACTGATCCATGACTTGAGACAGGAATTCCAATTGCAGAAGGTAAGATAGTTTAGAACTTAGTTTAAACTTTTCAGCAGAAAGTAGAGGTTACATAAATTCTTATGAAACCTTCCAAGGATTTTGTTCTTCAAAGGTTATGATGGGGGTACTATTTCAGTTTATTCCATGAATTCATTCTAAATTTATGGTCTTCCACAATTCTACTTGAGCTACAGAAGAAGATTTAGGAGCTTCCTGCTTGTCCGTCCATTCCTTGAGCAAGTTAACATGAACTACGGTAGCCAAAGCAGGCCTCTATGGAGAAAGACAAAGGAAAAGTGGATCATTAATTAGATGAATACTTTATTTAGTCTTAGATAACAAGAAAAAGATTACAGTGAGAAAACAGGAATCCAGGTGTGCTTGGATCTCCTTTCAAGTTGCTTGAGAGTGGAGCTTAATCTTCTTAAAGAATACGATATTTAATTTTGCTGGTGTTACTAGTACTTGAATTAGTTAGGTGGTGTTTGCGACAGCTTAAGTGGGACGCAAACACTACTCAAACTATGTTCTAGTTATGGTCCCTATAGTCTGTAGTGTGGGCCTTGGTCTTGAAATTTTTTTCTGGTAGTGTCTGCTAATATTTTTCGTAGGAATAGGGATTCAGATCTTGTATTCTTGCAAGCCACATTGCTAGAGGAGGAGAGTACTGTATTTTTTTTTGGAGACATCTGCATTTTTCGAGTTTGCCCCTACTTAGGACATCTAAACATCTAAAAGAATCATATTTCTATTAGGCATTTCATTTCTAGAAGACCCACATATAGGAGCTTGGATGGGCCCTGGTTGACTGTAAGAGAGCCCAAACTTCCCAGGACAAAGGGCACAGTTTGTAGCCTATTATGTGTTGCAGTTTCTTCTAGAGACCAAAGGGCTGTCCATGAGACAAATTTACTTGTTATATGATTGCAACCCATTGAACATAATACAAATGGTAAAATATAAGCATGTTAACTTAATGCTTTCCTTAAGTGGAGCATAATCAAATTTGAGAGCTTATTGGTTTACAGTAATGAGTTTAATTTTTTACCATTCATTTCTTCATGTTATATGAACATTTCAGGTTGGAAATTGATTAGATGTATGTCCAGCCTGAAGTCTGATTATCTGCAACAGTTACCAGATTGTACTATTTACAGTCTAATTGACGGATGTTTTAAACTGCAGAAGTCTGATCTAGATGGTGACTATGTTCCGATGCCAGTTGTTATGATTGATCAAGATTCAGATTCTGACGCAACTATTGTGCAAATCAGCTTCGGTGATCGCCTCGGAGCTCTCATTGATACGGTGAAGGCTTTTGTCAACTTTTTACACACACACACACACATATATATATATATAATATATATACATATATATCAGGACAACATGCATTGCGAATCTCTAGTTCTTTACTTTGAATTCCAATTTTTGAGTGTAAAGAGATTTATGAAGAGTCATTTTAATGAAGATTTTCTTACACCAAAATCTTCAAGACAGCAGTTTAGGTTTGCAAATAAAACCCCTTTTAATGGGAGTCCCACATTTTAGCTTGTTGAGGGTTTTTGAGTGCATAGAAGTAGATTACTTGTAGTCAATTGAAGTTTTTTAGAATACTCAGAAACACTTGAATCCATCAGAATTTACTTGGTCAATTTCTATTGAAAGTGGCGCTATGTGGTATGGTCTTGACACCTGAGACCAGTATGTTCTGAGATTTGTAAAAGAAAAAACTTGGAAGCTTAAGGTTGGTTGCTTACATTTGTTTAATGACGACAGATGAATGCATTGAAAGATTTGGGATTGGATGTGGCAAAGGGAACTGTTACCACTGAGGGGCCAGTCAAACTATCAAAATTTTACATAACGCGATTGTGAGTACCTTTTTTTTCTTAGCGATATAGAATTTTAACGTATGCTCATGTAGAGTTGTCCCAAGAATCTTCCTGAAAGGAAGTTTGCACCAGTTTCAAGTTGGGTTCTTGAACATTTTATTTGTAGGTGCCTGATATAGCTCTGTATGCCTAGTATAAAGAAAATTAAAATTTGTTTTTCTTTTCAAAAAAAAAAAAAAAGGGGAAGAAAAAGAACTCCCTCTCTCTCTCTCTCAACCATTCTTTTGGCCAATTCCACACCAGAGGTGATCATATCAACAGGTTTCTCTAGTATCATCTGACCTTAGATAGCCTCTGCTTAAGTTATGCTATATACTAAAGGCAGTCTCATTGCTCATGCATTAACCACTAACATCTGTGGCTACAGAATGAAATGAAAAAGAGAAAGCATATTAAGTCATTTGGGATGTTGAGACAATTTTTTCTTGTAGATTTATTGTAAGTAGAAATCCTCAGAGTGTTATTATTATTCTCAATGTTCATATACCGAGTTTTCAAAATTACGAATGTGTTTTGTTTGCAGCAGCGTACAACTGTCAATCTTAAGTTTTTTATACCACCTACAAGGCAATGTATATGTTGTACTGCAAGTCTTAAGGATTTACAGATTGATTTTCGTAATGCTAGAGACACCGGGCGCAAAGTGGAAGATCCTGATATGTTAGAGAGAATTCGACTTACCATCATCAACAATCTTTTGAAGTATCATCCAGTAAGAATGTTATCTACACACATTTTGTTTTTGTTTTTTCTTATTATAAAGTTCATTTATTATCTTTGAAGTCTTGTCATAATTTTGGATGTGAAGTTTGAGACTATTCATTTTATTTTTTACATTTCTTTGACTTCCTCCTAGGAATCTAGTCAGCTACTAGCAATGGGTGAAGCATTTGGAATAAAAGCTCCTGAAAAGAAGGTGAGGTTGTTAAACCTATTAGCCTCACAATCCTAACACTTTCATTTCTACGCCTGATTTATATTCTCATCTGATAGCCACCACTCTTTTGACCGTAGCCTCCAGGTGACCGAACAGTTTATGTTCTAAGGCAACAGAAATAGTGGATGATACTGCTGGTCCTGCTCCAATGCCATAAACTTCATATTGAACCAAAAAAGTGTTGCATTTAGTGTTTTTCTTGTATAGATCAATATATTTTCAAGGAATCTTAATATGCTATAAATACATTTGACGTCCTGATTCCAAGCAAAAGTCCTTTTGGACTGAGTTCCTGCTTCAACTAAATCACAGATTCTGCTTGCTTTATAATTTTTGAGATAGCTCCACAGTAACTATTTTAATTGATTGGAAGAGGATGTGGGAGATACTTGGGGATATGAATAATGAAAGCTTTTCTTTTTTCTTCTCTGTCAATACATGTTAGATTTTTGTGTTCTCTGTTTGTTTATTTGTTGTTCATCTTGCTGTGTATTATATGGTTAGATTTTACTGTAACTTGCTTCTTCTTTCTCAGTTAATAGAAGTAATTTCAGTTTAGCATTAATAGTTTATAGCTATTAACCGGCTTGTTTATGGCATAGAACCTTGGCATTCCATGTTAAACATAATTTCATTTGGATAGAGTTAGATCTAATTCATTCAGTGTTGCACATGATTTTGTTGTTGAAGTGCTTTTATTTTAGACATATTATGTGCTCTGTCGTGACAAACGTGCTTGTGATATTATTGCAGCTTGATGTTGATATAGCAACACATATACATGTGAAGGAAGATGGACCTGAGAGGAGGTTTGCAATATATATTTGAAAATAGCATTTAGGATTAGTGGCATTATTTATGTTTGTGTCCTAATTCCCATATTTTATTGGACATGACATTGAATTGTGGAGAGAATAATTTCATGTCTAAGCTCTCTTCACTCGAGATGGCCGGTTTATTTATCTTTTAATCTCGTGTTATATTATCTGTATCACCAGCTTGCTTTGCGTAGAGACAGCAGATCGGCCAGGCTTGCTCTTTGAAATCATAAAAATCATTGCTGATGTTAATATCGATGTGGAATCAGCTGAGATTGACACAGAAGTATGCTCTACCCCAATTGTTCTTTCCTTCTCTCTCATTTTCCTGTGATTTAACTTTCTTTTTGGTCTTACAGGGGCTGGTAGCTAAAGACAGATTCCATGTCAGCTATGGAGGGGCAGCATTAGACAGTTCCTTGTCTCAGGTAACTTGATTTCGTTATGTACCGTCAATCCCAAGTACACGAATAATATGGATAATCAATGTTTTTTGGTGGATGCTGTTTCTTAATGTGAGGGCACGTTTAGTGGGTGGAATTGGATTGGATTGGATAACTCATCAAATTCATTGTACCTCCTAAGAACCTTCTTTCTTAACAACTTTGAATTTGCAGGTGTTGGTGAACTGTCTGCGTTACTACATCCGCAGGCCTGAAACAGATGTAGATAGCTACTAATTCCGGCAGGAAAGTAACTGCTTTTGTTTATATATCCAGTTGTAGTAAGCAGTCGGCTAAAAAGCGACAGTTGATGAGGTAATTTTCAAGATTTGGGGTTCTTGACTCTGCAGCATGGGATTATTTCTGTAAGAGTGTATCCAGGGATTCCCATGACTAATACCTGCAAATTTGTATTGAACCGTAACTTATTAGAAATAATTTGCAACGTGTTGGATAAAAGTATACTCCAGAATTAGAATATTAGAACACTTATTTAGCAGCTTGTGGCTTGCCTCCATATTCGTCGCACACCCGATGCCATGTTGAGTTTTGTTCAAGCATTTCATTATGATTTCGAACATTCAGCCTTTATCTTAAAGCTTAACCCAAAACATACAAAAGTAGTTTTTCCAAAATTTAGAGAGCACAGTTGCTGCTAATGATTTCCCAAACCACCATATGGATGGACCACCCTATAGCGCCTAAAAAGTATACGACTTTTTCCCTCCTTCAAGGCCAAGGAAGTGAAATTGCCCATGGTGGTTGGAATTTTCCGTGGTGATTTAGGTGCCCTTTTAATTTAAACAGCTAAAAGATTAAAATTCTAAAAAATTCAGTGCTCATGTGTCTGATCATATTGTCTTTGTTAAGGTCTCGTTTAGTACGTTTTTTTGTATTGATTATTTTAATCAGATAAATTGATTTATCTAACGTATATATTGATTATTTAGTTGGACTAGTTAGATTATATTATAGTAGTTGATAAGAAATATTTATATTATAAATATTAATTATGTATATTTTTATTTATTATTTATTTTAATTAAATATTGATATATAATTATGACTATTTATTAAATTATTATTATTATTATTATTGCACTTTTCAAGATTGCTAATTATCCGACAATTTAATACAAATTCGAGAGTATTATTTTAGTTCGTTTAATAGTCAGTTATTCGTATTAACTTATAAGGTGACTAATTAATAAAAGTGATATCAAACATTAATTTCGTATTATATTATCCTATGTAGTCTTTTATACAGGATGAGACTAAATTTTTACATCAACAAGTAAGTAGAGGTGTAGGAAAGCCATGCCGGCTTGACATTATGTCAAACGGGCTGGTCCGGCGAGCCAATTTTAATTAGGCACATTCGTGCTTGATGTCATGTTCGTAGCAGCCTATTTCACGATCGTGTCATGCTCATGTTAGATCATATCGTTAAATTTTAAACCTAATAATGCAAATAGCTAACTCAAATGATGATAATGAAAGCCATAACGCACAGCTCAGACCGCACTATGTATGACCAACTCTCCACCAGAAACAGGCAAAAAGGCAAACGTGCAAAGCAGATGCTGGTGGATGCAGTCATTTCCTTGCTAAGAATTCCTCAATTTGACTTCATTCCCAAGCAAACCATACTTAAATATTTTAAACTAAAATGGGTTGGTTCTGGTTTTCTTATAATCTACCAACTAAATAGCCTTCAAACTCAGAACATTTCTGTTTGATTCCACAATTCATATCAGAGTGGGTGCATATTTGAAATTTGAATATCTCCATTAATTCTTTGATGATTTTATAATAGGAGGTGCAAAACAATGCTGTACAAACTGCTACTTGTTTTGGCAATCCACCTCCAGAGCTATGGTGAAACTCTGGGTTCTGACCCCGATCCGGTTCAAGATTTCTGCATTGCCAACCCAGAATCTGCAATCCATGGCTTCAACAAATGCAAGAACTCGTCCCATGCGACGGTACACGATTTTGTATACTCCGGCATTAAGGGTCCTGGAAAATTTGGCCCCACAGGGCTCTCTGGCGTTTCAGTGAACTCAAATGTGTTTTCCAGGGCTCAACACACTTGGCATGTCTTTTGTGAGAGCTGATTTCGAAGTTGGTGGCGTAAATGTGCCACATTTTCATCCCAGGGCAACTGAGATTGCGTTTGTTCTTGAAGGAAGCATTTATTCGGGGTTTGTTGACACTAATAACACGATTTTTGCGAAAGTGATTGAGAAGGGAGAGGTGATGGTGTTTCCAAGGGGTCTAGTGCATTTCCAGATGAATGTTGGTGACACTCCAGCAACCATATTGGGGAGCTTTGACAGCCAAAATCCTGGAACACAGAGAATTCCTGCTGCAGTTTTTGGATCTGGGATTAAAGATGAGTTGTTGGAGAAGGCTTTTGGGTTAAGTTCTAAGGAGATTTCCAAGTTGAAAAAGAAGAATGGACCTCATTGATTGAGCTACACAAGTACAGTTTTTTTTTTGTTTTTTGAGAAGATTATTATTATTATTTGTTCTGGAGTTCTCCAAATTCAAATCAGCAATTAAAATTGCACAGAGCTGTAATGGACAATTTTCACTAATTGTCTGTTTCTTATGGCTTTGTTGCACTAGTTTGGAGGGTCTGTCTTGTTAAGTCCTCTGAGTACAAATGCTTTAGGCTTTAGCCATCTCCATTTACGTTCTATGGTATTGAAAAATAAGGGTGCAATTTCCGCTGGGTCAATCTGAACCGCTCATATCTAATTCAAATTTTTAATTTGATTGCTCGAGTACCGTTTTTTTTTTTTCATCATTCGAATCTAACCTTGTTTCTATTTTACTTGTTGTTGGGTTAGAATTAGTCGAGATAATAACTTGTCATAACTGAATTCGAGTTCAAACTGTCAAGTAGGTTTAGTTTAGTTGATTCTAATATTGACTTATAGGCAATTGATCTCAAATACAGACATATTGTATTAAAAAAAATTAAAAAATTCCCCCTACCCAGTAATAAAAAAAAATTCAAACTACCCAAAATATCCCGATTGTAACAGAGACATTTAACAATTACTAGCTAAGCATAACTTAACCTAACCCTACCTAAACCAGAACACTAGTCGGTAGTCACAACTCATCAAAAAAGAACATTAGATCACATCTTTGAATTATTATGTTGCACCTTGTAAACCGTAAACCAATAAAACTAGTGTTACTTTGTGGACTTAAACATATCTATTGTTATTACCTTACCTCAACAGACTTTTTGAGTGTTTGTGAATTAGATTCATGGGTTCAATTTTTGAGTTTGATAGCCTGAACGTAATTCCAAATCCGAACAAACTCAAGCTCCGGACAAACCGAAATCATTCCGGACACGAACTCTAAAAAGCAAATTAGAGTTGAGTTAACATTTCAACCGGTCCGAATTTACCCCCCCTCCCTTTTTTTTTATCTGAAGTCCGAATTTACCCCTATTAACTATTGAGTATCATCCGCTTCTTCAAGCTCCGCCCCTGGCGCTATGAAATAGCCCTTCTATTTTTTCTTTTGTAAAGCCGCTAGGCGCTCACGTTTTTGTCTGGGTGGAAGCATCACCAATGATTATTTCTTGCCGCAAAAAAGGAAAAAAAAAATGAAAATAAGTGTGGAAGCAATACCCCTTCAACCAGCCTCTTTATAATCATAGCCAGCCACCATGCTTACCTCCGGCCATATATGAATCAAGCTGAACAAAACCCTGCTTCAATATTAGAACAATCTGAAACACACAAATTAATAACTCCATTCGTAGACGCTTATCATTCCACATAGTGAGAAGAAGAGAGTCAAGAGACAGACTCTACAAATTTGCAGCGAAAAAAGCAGAAGGAGTTGTTTAATTTGATTTGATAGGTTATAATTATCAGAGCAAGGCAGTCAAGAGCTCGTTCCAAGAATCAGGCACACCAGGTAGGCACCAGTGGCTGCAGTCAGAGGAAAACTGCCTTGGGTGCTGCCTTTCTTCTTGTCCCATGGCCCTTCTGTACACTGAAGGGTGTCCGTCTCTCCGAAAAGCAGACATTGTAGTTATGTCCTGAAGATATACTGGAAATCTCATCCTTCTCAATACGCCTTGCAGTACAAGTAATGGTTCTGGCACATGTGGGCGACTGAAATGAGCTAGAGGCTCCTTCTCATTATAGCATAGCCAACCATTTTCTCTGCTCAAACAAGAAAAATAATTAACCCATAATTATTCTCATATTGGAGTACGTAATGACATAGAGGTAACACAAGGTCAAAGTCTTAACACATAAGGACAATTCAACTCGAAAATTACTAAGGACGAACGTGCTAACAAACAACCAAAAATACCATCATCCACCATTTCAAGTTTTCAACAATGCCCTTAAACCAAAAACATATCGGATTAATAGCTTATAGCTCGAGTTTCCTCGAGTTTCCTCGCATTTTGTTGTCCAAAACTTGAGGCTAATCTCTGAGTCATAAGTTCTCTCGTCATCACTCTTACCCAAAAATCATCTCCACTCTCCAAAACTTTCTAAAACTCTAAATTATGAGCCGCTAAACACGAAAAACACTTTTGATTTCATCAAAGACAAACAAGCAAAAAATTGGGTTTGAACTTAGCAATAAACACCCTCGGTTCCATTAGGGGCAAAGAAGTAAAATCACAGTACTTATAAAAATAGGTTGTTTCTTGATTGTAAGAAAAAATGTTGATTGTCGTTTAATGTAAATTTGATTATAATTGTATCCTTAAGTACCTGTTATGCCTAGGTGACATGCTTCGGAAGATTACTCTGGTTTTTCGAGGGTCAAGGTTTAAATCAACCCATTTAGCCCATGTTGTGAGTCCTTTTTGGTATGCAACCATTGGATTCATATTTTTATACAAAGACTGGCCCTCCATGTAATAATCCCACCTGAAATTTAATAATTAAGATCAGATCACACTGATCACAGTAAATTCTGAAAAACAGAGGAAACTCAAAGATAAAAAGATGACTGTAAAAGTGAACTTACGAACTGGATTTGTCAAAGTGAGTCCACCAATGAGCGGAATCAAAGACAAGAACATCCACTCCTCTCCAATACTTTGCGTTCTCCTCTATCAAGTCCAAATGTAAAACTCTCTTGTTTTCAGCGCCTTTGTTCAGCTCTACTAATAGTGGTGCCCATGAGAACTCAATTGTTGTCCCAAAATCCTGCATGCATGATGCATCCCAACATTATGTTTACTATATGTTGAAGAAAGAAATGAAGTTGAAATATTTGTCCCTTCTAATCTCTACGAAATGGTAAAGGATCATAAGACGGTCTTTTGACCGACGTATCTAGACCCTTTTAATCCCGTAAGAGCGAAAAATCGTTACTTCTTTCTTCAAGATTGATACTTTGAAATTTTATAAGTGATTCAATATAATACAGTTCTAATTAAGTATTAAATAAGGCGTGAATTGGGGAATCGTAATATACCATTGCATGGAATGCCATGGAAGGACCATTGTAGGTGACTTTCTTCCGACCAGTCGGAACAACTCCTTGTACTAAGCACACTAGAGATTCCCACTGATTCCTCATTATAGAATCACCAACCAGCATTATTCTTTTCCTTCTCATTTTCCCCAGAAATTTCAATGCATCAAACCTGCGAATTAATAAAAAATAAAATTAAAAAAAAAATGTCAAAAACAATGGCAAGCAAATCAATGTACACAATGATAGATCCAGCTTCTAAAATACATTTGTATTTATGGAGGGAAGTACAAAAATTGCAATTGTTTAACATAAACATTTTTGTTTTTCTTTCTAAATGTTAGAATTTTTAGGGGATCTTGGCCAGTTGAAAACGAAGTATAGCTCAAAGTACCTGGGAATGGAGCAGCTGTTGGGCTTCCATCTCCACTTTTCGTAGTCGGAATCCGGCCTTCCATTTTTTCGACAGGTGACTGCAGTGCTGAGATATGGACAGGTGGAGTCATAGAGAGGGTAGGATTGATCATAAACCCACTTTCCGATGGAGAAATCGCAGCTCCTCTTTGAGTTCTGGTGGCTCTGAACCATGTTAACTTCATCATCTTCATCATTAAGCCAAGAGTGCTCATCCTCCACCTCAGAATGCGGTGAGGCCTTTGAAGAAACGATGCATACAAATATAATGGAGGAGAAGAGAAGGAGTTGATGCTTTGGTTTCCTCATTGAAGTCCAAGCGAAAGGGAAGAAGGAACTAAACTGAAGGGTCCTTCTCAATGAAGAAGCATTTTGTAAGCTGCAAATTAAGGATGCTTGATGTCTTGATGATGAAAATTGTAGGATCAGTTGGCATGACTTGCGGTGGGGTGGACCATACCAGGCAATATATGTTCTTTTACTCATTGCCATTGAATGTATGTTTCTTTCTCTCTTTATTTTCACTGTTTATTTGGTTATGGTAATGGAAACTGGAAAATAGAAACAAAAGGGTTAAAAAGTAAGAAATTTGGTCACCGTGACTTGCGGATGTGTAGGCCATTGCAGATCATTGGTATTGGGTTTTCCCGAATGTCAAAAGTCACTCAAACTTTTTTTGTAGTATGTTTGAATTTCTATCTTCTATAATCTGATCAATTAATCTTATAGTTTTTTTTTTACTACATAAAAAGAAGAAACAATTAAAGGGCAGAGCCCCGAAGACAGGCCCCGTTTAGGTAGTCAAATTGCCACGCCTTACGTAGCTACAATTGGGATCCAACGGTCTTTAATTCTTTTAAATAGGAATGTCATGGACCAAATTCCGAGTGTAACCTCACTCCTCACTTAGGAACCGGAGTTCTGCTCGACATCTGAGTGATAACTGACTTAGGAACCGGGACCCTGTTTAACGTCTGAGTCAGCATTCCCATACCAGCCTCAAGAATCAGAGCTCAACTCGACGTCTGAGACTAACCAACCACTACCCACTCAGGAACCGAAGCCTAACTCGATGTCTGAGTGATCACCATACTACAAATTACAAACACAATCATACCCACAAGTTCATCACAACATATAGTCAACCCATCCTCAATTCTCACAAAGCCACTTGGGGATACAACATCCAAGTGTAATATGAGGAGGGTTATTCACCATCAACACAATCATTGCAACATTTTAAATACCACGAATATCAAGAAACACATACTCATATCACATCAATATCTCAAATCAAATCCACAATTAGAACCTCGGTCTAAGCAAAAAAACACAACTCAAACTCAAATCTCGAAAAACGTGCCATCAAAATAACGTATGTAAAACCATCCAGAAATAATACGAAAATCACTAATAATCCAACAGAAATCTAGTGAAATGTGCAACAAAACATTTTTCGTAAAATCATCAAATTCACAGGACAAACCTTAAAAAAAATAAAGCTATCAAATTGAATTTAAACTCGAGATAATTTCCATTAAAATCGTAAACATAGTCACAAAATCATCTATAATCATTGTGTTCCCATAATTCGACAATAATCATTTGGAAAAACCAAATCTGAATCATTGTCACATAAATTACACCATAACCATGACTCTTAAATCAAATCAAATTTTTCAAACCAAACATTAGTCCCAAACACTGTTTATAATAAACCTTGTAACATGTGAACTTCAAATATTTTCATAAGATTTATCAAATCCTCTTAAAATCACAATCGACCAACATGTAAATCATGAAGTAAAACATTTAAAATTTCTAAAAATCTTCGATGATCGTCTGAAAACCGAATTCAATTTATTAGCAAAAACCAACTTTCAAAATTATCAGCCACCATCTAAAACTCAAATTCAAATCGTTGTCACATAAATCATTTAACAACCCTAGGATCGTATTTCAAGTCAAACCAATTTCCAATATGTAAAACATTTTTTTTTTCAAATAATTCCATAAATATGTTATGCACGGAGTTCGTACTTCAGAACACAATTTGATTGATATTTGTATGATGCATATATCACTTAATTTATAAGTCTCAAAAGTATCAAAAAATTATACGAAACCAAAATGCAGTTTTATTGCCCTACCAATCACTTACTCACCTTGACTTATATTTCAAATTAACCCATATTCCAAATTGATTTCAACTCAAGCATCAAAAATAATAATAAGACACTTAAAATGCATTATATACATGGTTCACATTTAAAAAACATAGTCTAAAATCGTGCTTTGATACTAAGTTGACAGGACCAACTCAGACTGATCTTGCTCCCGTCTGACACCTCTTGTCAAATAAGAGATATTACCAACTTATCTATGTCCAAATCTTTTTAATTAACCAAACTTAATCCCACCCTTACGGGGTTAATGTCCACATTTAACCCACTGATGAGTGGTAATAATTACGAATTCGACCTTAATCAACATACATAACATTAGGCATAACCAACCTTAAAAATAAGTCTTTTAACTTAATAATATGCTAATTAATGTCCTCCTTGTAACGACCCGGACATTCGAAAAAGGAAAATTTGGAAAATTTTGAAGAAAATGAAAATTTTGCCACTGGAATCGGGCAAACGGTTGACTTTTGGTTTAAGCGGTCAAACGGACTTTGACCGGTGACTGTGACATAGTTCGGGATGTCACGAGTTCATAGACAGGTGGCACGTCTGATTTCGACATTCAAGGAGAAAGTTATGATGTTCGGAAGTTCAAAGGTAATTCGGTAATTTGGTTAAGAAAAGGCAATTTGTTGACTTTTCAAACGACATGGACTTTTCACGTAATTCGAAGATCGTTAGGAAGGTCTCGATACCCTGAGTACAACGACAGGTGGCACACTGAAATCAGACTTCAGACGAGTAAGTTGTGATTCTAGAACGAGGAAGGGCCTTTTGGTAATTATGTGAAGGAAAGGTAAAATAGTAATTTGAATGGTGAAATTTGAAACCGCCGTGGTGGATTGTTTGGCTGAATTGTTTAACTAATTAAGTGACGATTGTCACTAAGATAGGATGGATTAGTGGCTAGTTGGGCTGAGTGGGTGTACAGGTGTGTTTTGGAGGTTGTGTGGAGAAGAGAACACTGTGCTGGTGAATTGTTTTATTCAATTGAGTGTTTTGAGCAGAGTACCGGTTACATTTGATTAATTGATTGAAGTAGCTTAATCAAATTCCTGAGAAGGATTGAGAGAAGCAGAGACAATGGAGAGATTGGGAGATCGAATTAGAAAGAAAAATCAAGAGGAAGAGGCCAGAAATCGCAAATTTTAGGAAAATGGAGGGAAAATTCAAATGTTAATTTGTGTCAGGGCCCACCCCTAATCCCGCAGGATTAGGGACTAACCCTGCTCTCGTCTGACCTACGCATGACACGAAGGCCAAACTGACGTCCAACCTTCATGTGACACGTAAGTCGGATAAGGGATTCTCGATCCGACCGTCCAAACACTTTCAAACTTCCCAGAGTGCGTAGAGTCTACTGTGGATCGTACGTGTGATGTCTCCGGCTCTCTCGACCAACATCCCGCGCCACAACAACCTGGAGGGTATCGAAAACACGAAAAGACTGTGAGTGGACAAAAATAAAGTATAAGTTTAAAAACATTTCATAAAACAATAACAATTATACCCTCCGTTTCAAAACCAATGCATGCATATTAATTTCACATCATAAAACCATATACGAAAACCAAACACATTTCCCTTTTTCTCAAATCCCGGGCCTCAGCCCAAAACCATTGAAAAACATTTCATCCGGGCCACTGCCCAAAATATCGGAAAACCATTATTGAAAACCACATCATAATTCCATTCACCGAACCTGCTGGATCTATCTGAGTCTTTAAACTCTCGAGTCTTTAAACTCAATCCAGCCTCAATAATCCGAGTCTTTAAACTCCGAGTCTTTAAACTCAACATGCCTAAACTCCCGAGTCTTTAAACTCAATCCGGGTTTTTAAACCCAATTCGGGCCCGTCTCCCATCAAACATAATCCGGGTCTTTAAACCCAATAACCAGATCCAGCAAATCCAATCCAAATCCGTTTGAAAACCATTTTCCATTTCCATATCCAAACCCGAATCCGAAATCACTGGTCTGACGACAGGACCCATCCCAATCCCCCCCGGGATTACCATGGAATGTGCCCTGCTCCCGTCCAACAAGGGGTGTCAGACAAGGGATGACCAAGAGCCACTGCCCAAACGGGGCATCCAGAGTGCGCAAGGATCGATGGAGGAGGTGTGCAATGTCCCAGTCCCTGCTGCAATCGCATCCGTGATCAACCTGAAGGACATTAAAACCAAAAGCTGTGAGTGGACAAAACCAATAAGTTTATTAAACACATTTATAAGACATTTATGCCCTCCAATAAAAACGTATGCATGCCACAAAAACCAGTAACCAAAACGTTTGCTCAACCGAGCCATTAGGGCCTTAGCCCAAAAACCGTTAACCAAACAACAAGTGTGGGAACTCAGCCCAAAACTGTGAAATACCAACAACTATACATAAACAACCATGTGGGTCACCACCCAAAACCATAAATGAACATTAATCCATTAAAATCATATAATCACAAATCCACCCGGAAAGCCATTTCATTAATTCGTATTTTACCATTACCATCACCAGCATCCCTGATGCTAGACGTCCCTGACGTCATATCTCACGGTTTCATAAGCTACGCGTGCTGCCCGGGGTCTCTCCGGGTCCATATATCTGACATCCCTGATGTCTGACGTCCCAGACGCCAATCATAGCAATCCTGCTCCTGAGTCATCATACGGTCCGGCTGCTCCGTATGGTGACCCTTCGCAGGCAATGCACCGTGACTTCCCCAGTGTCCTAGACATCTGGAGGAGACCATCATATATCCTTGTATCAAGATGGTATATGGAAAACAGTTTTTATTAATTCATTTCACAACATTACAATGGGCCCTGCCCGAATTTTCCATAAAACAACACATTTCCATTTAGGGTCCCTGACTCGAAACCACATTTATTAAATATAGGGCCCCTGACCCGAAATCATCATTTTAATCCAACTGGGCCTCATGCCCGACTTTATGAACCACTGGGCCCACGGCCCGATTTATAAACCAACTGGGCCCGCAGCCCGACTTATAAACCAACTGGGCCCGCAACCCGATTACGTACTCAAATGGACTCCAAGTCCGAGATTTCCAAAACAAGTGGACCTCAAGCCCGAATTCATCTTTCCAATATAAAAACCGTTTTATCATAATATTTATTTAACCACAAGCACGCAAAATCACAAATAAATCGTTAATCCCGATATACGTGAAATACGGAATACACCTCGAAATACGTGCAACATACCCGAAATCAATGCTCACAAATACCATCATAGAAATCATGTATATAAACCATATAACACATTTAAGCATGCATAGGATTTATAAAACCAAAGTCCACTCACAGACCGTTTTAACGGTATGCCTCGATACGCGTGCCACCGGCCCTCCCGGGCCACACCACTATCACCGGGACTCCCAATCCTGTCCAAATCACATTAGAAGGTTACTAACCTCATCATTAACATCCTATCAAAGTCCCGTAATTTTCCCAAATTTTTACTTATTTTTAAACTTAATTTAAACCTTCGGACATCCCGAACAATATCGAGACGGTGTCCGATCGACACGAAACCAATCCCAAAATGTCCGTTACATCGAATGGATTAAAAGTCATGTTGACCTCACCTCGAGATTCGTGCCCACGCGCCGTCACGCGCCGCCGTGAGTGGCTGCGCGTGAAATCCACGCGCCTGCTACAGTGCATCGTCCTAACCCGTATGTCTGGTAAACGGGTCCAAACTGCCCGCGACACGACCCGGTTCGTATTCTGTCAATTCGATCCTAATTCCTTCAATTGATCATTTAGTTAGTTTCGTTTTAAGTCTAATTTAAGTTCTGTAACGTTGATTACACAAAACATTACCTACAATTCCACGATTCAACGATGATCCACGAAGAACACCAGGTTACTGTGCAATCATGGAAATCCTTCAATTCCAATTGATTTCCTTAAATTGATTCAACCAGAAGCTTCCATGGACTCCGTTAAGCATTTCCCCCAACTTAATTGCTTCAATCCTGCGCTCAATCGTCACGACTCAAGCTCGAACACCGTTACTGTTCAACCATGGAGTTTCATCGATCTCGATCGGTTTCCTTCAATTGATGAACCCAGAAGCATCGTGGGATCATGAGAAGTAGTTTCCCCACCTCAATTCTGTCGTCTAAACACTCCACGATCACGACTCAACCTCGAAATTTCAGAGGCCTCCTCCCTTCTGTTCTTCCTCAATTCGACCCCAAATCCCTTCGTTCTTGTTGCAGATCGATTCGTGTTGATCCCAGGAAGCTGAATGTGAGCTCAATTTCGATCCTCACGGCCTAACACTCAGTATTCGAATTTCCCTCCGAAACTCAAAAATCCGAAATTCGAGTCTCCCTTCTCTGTCGATCTCTCGTGTTTACCCAACTCAGTTCAACCTCACAAAACTCTCAGTTTCTCACTCACGAGCTCAGCAATGGCAGAGGAATTTAGGTTGGGTAGAAGCTGGGTTTGGTTGTACACGGTTAAGAAAACATAAATGGGATTAATGGAAAATAAAATGATTAATCAATTAATTAATAAACATTAAAACATCATAATGATGTTTCCCCCCAAAACATGGATCAGGTTTCAAGGGATGAGTGACACTTGTCACTCATCCAGGTGTGCAGAGTCAACGGTCACTATTCAATATTATATTATTATTTTAATCCCGGTTCGTGCGGTAAACCGAGCCCGATTCCTTGACCAAAACGTCGTCGTCGAATCTCCGATTTCGGCATGCCGCCTGTCGTTGGATTCGTATCGACGATACCTACGTAACGGTCCTTGGCCCTTGTCCATCGGACCTCCCGGTCAAAAAGTCAACATTTGGCCCCAAACATGCCAAATTACCAAAATACCCCTCAACTTCCGAACACCATAACTTTCTCTACGAATGTCGGAATCGAACGTGCCACCTGTCTATGAACTCGTGATGTCCCGAACAACGTCACGGTCATCGGTCAAAGTCCGTTTGACCGCCCGATCAAAAAGTCAACCTTTTGCCCACGACGAGGGGCAAAACGGTCATTTTGCACATTTTGTCCGATTCCGCCCTACTAACCACCGTTCAACTTCACTAATCAAGATTAGTCACTAAACTAATCTCGGAATTTGGGACGGGTCGTTACAATCTTCCCTCCTTAATAAATTTCGTCCTCGAAATTCCAACCGCCCTAAACTCAAACATTCTTCCCTCCTTAATTAGTTTCGCTCTCGAAATTTGACTACCCTGATTCCACAAACTCCCCGTGGAAAGTGGAATCGACCACGCAACACGTGTACACCCGTACACCAACTAATCAGACAAAACTTGTCTACACCCAAACGTACCACTAGTACTCAAAACGCAACGACTACATTCGACCCCGTCGAATGACTGAAACTACTTGTTTCGAATTTGAAACCATTTGTCAAATCAACCCTCTCGTTGACGCAACAACTCGACGGTTCCTTTCCCACTCCCACTAGGAGTCAGCTGACCCCACTCAACAATCTATGTTGACACATCCTGACAATCTGTCACCACACAGTTGTTGTCAGTCGAAAACTGACACAAGACTCACTCGTGGCTACACATGCCACCAACGTACTTGACTCACAAATACACTTACCGACATTATCACCCGACTCGTGTGTAATTAAACACATTGGAAATACCATGACCCATTGCATAGTAATGTCCGGCCCACAACTAATCCCATGGTATCGGAACCAATCCAACCACCAACACGTTCACCGACACACCTCGGGTATAACCCGTATACCATAACGAGACATCACAAGTCTACTAGGTATTGTACCTCGAACCATGTACGAAGTACACACATCTATCTAATAACCAGACTACAACCACCTAGGTCATAGCCGAACACGTTCCAATAATGGAGTACGTTTGCCCAATCCAGCATGAGACAAATCGAAACTCCACCCAACATCTAGTTCCAATTCCGAATCTGAATCCGCAATTTCGTAAGAAATCCCGGATCCAAGCCCAGACATCACATTTTTAACTCATTTCCAAATCCAAATCCGAAATCATTATTCCGTAAACTAGCATTTGGAATAATCATTCCGTACCCAAATCCGGAAATATACTTTCAAGTTCCAAAATCGAATCCTGAATCGTCATCCAAAAATTCGATTCCAAATCCCGAAATCTCGTTCACATTTACCAAGACACACCCAAAACCGAACCTATCGGTTACCCGTTCAATACACTTAATTGACTTCATAGGGAAGCCAATCCAACCTCCACACGTCTAAGGTTGACAAAATCCGACCAGTCGGAAACCTACTCACTCGAGTAAGATACCATACGGGCTCCACTTCGAAAAGAAGTTCAACCCCGCCGTTTACGACTCACACACCCAAGTTCGTATCGATCCTTGTCATTCCACCTAGGAAAAACCAAGGATGATCCCACACAATGACGCCAAAACTCATCCTACGTGGATGCAACAAAACTCACTGTACTCACCACGTTATGTACCCCAACATCGTCTGCCACCAAGCAGAAAATGGGAAATCTCGTTTACCTAATTCCGAATACGTAGCTCCTCCTAATGACCTCACAACACACATGGGCCCACCAACCAATACACGATCAACGTACTGGTAACTACAGTCAATGTCTGCCAGGGCAGAAAACAGTATGTCAACCCCAATGACTTCGGAATACCAATCACCAAAAACGAGCACCACTCTCGTTCCTCAATCATAACTCTCCTCGAAACTAGGGTTCCAACCATGTTGGAAACAGACATGCTCCCAACGAGACGTCAAGTCTAACCGCTAGACTTCCTACCTCCTCAACTCACTTGGACAACCCCGTGTCCACAATCAATCCGTTATTGTCCCGTTCGCACATCCCAACCTTTACAGGTTCAACACTCGGTTTTCCAAGTTCTCAATTATACCTTTTTAATCCACTCCTTACTGGTTATCTCACCACCGTTGGGACTTATCCCAACACAGCACAATCTTAACTGGATCCCATCCAGTCCATCACTCAACCACTACCGAATCTCAAAGACCGAACATATGTTCATCATGACGGAGTCACACCCCAACTTGTGGCTCATCGTCAACACCATCACCGACACTAGCACCAGCGCTAGTACCAGCACCAACACACTAGTATCAGCACCCATGCATCCATACTAGCATCAGCACAAAAGTACCAACCCGCAAACATCCATACTGCACACCGTGTGCAAATACGACAACCTTGGATCTCCGTTCATACGGAACGACGATACCGTACCTCACAACTATGGGTACCACCACTCTGACAATCCACATCAGGAAAATGAACGTTCCCTGAACGTCCCCTGATCCCCAAGTATTATAACCACACTAATTACCCTCGATAGCCAGTCATCTCCATATGACTACCGACTAACTGTCATTGCTATCGAGATCCGCATCCATACCTCACACTAATACCCGATCCAACACGGGATTCCATAATTTATCTCAGAACCGTATCCGTAAATCGAATCCCATAGTTCTGACTAGACTCACCAGGGCCATCCACATGGTCATCCATGACCTCAGCCGCTCGTCGCAGCACAAGTTCTCATCCACTAATCGCAATTAAGGTTTACCTTTTTAATTCATCATTCACTAGGGTTCCACAATCACACCCTATGGTTCAACCGAACCCAACCACTTCCCGTAATATAAAATTCACAACCTGACCGACCCCGCGGTCTA
Source organism: Prinsepia uniflora (assembly GCA_032719365.1). Taxonomy (NCBI): domain Eukaryota; kingdom Viridiplantae; phylum Streptophyta; class Magnoliopsida; order Rosales; family Rosaceae; genus Prinsepia; species Prinsepia uniflora. The sequence goes on along the minus strand of CM064873.1, from coordinate 13,313,495 downwards.
GACATCGAATAGACGTCAAATCCAATCCTACCATCCCATCATTGTGGGTTCCACCACTAGGTCATCGGCCAACTCCGATGAACCAACATCCCTCACACTAGAAACCACCACAAGGGTTCACATTTTAGACCATTACTCACATGAGGTTCCCCGAACCTGGCTGCACCTAGCAGCACAACAATCCAATATCACATGACCGAACCGACGGTCCCACAATACCAGTTCATCACAATCAACCCACCTGGGTCGAATCACATTAATGCACGGCGTATCGGGCCAAACACATTCAATCCGCGATTAAAACCCAAAACTATCTATCAGGTTGATAACGAATTGCAGCCCAATGAGACATCACACCCTCGACCTGCGCGCACAAATAGAGCAACCGTGCTCTGATACCAAGTTGACAGGACCCATCCCAATCCCCCCCGGGATTACCATGGAATGTGCCCTGCTCCCGTCCAACAAGGGGTGTCAGACAAGGGATGACCAAGAGCCACTGCCCAAATGGGGCATCCAGAGTGCGCAAGGATCGATGGATGAGGTGTGCAATGTCCCAGTCCCTGCTGCAATCGCATCCGTGATCAACCTGAAGGACATTAAAACCAAAAGCTGTGAGTGGACAAAACCAATAAGTTTATTAAACACATTTATAAGACATTTATGCCCTCCAATAAAAACGTATGCATGCCACAAAAACCAGTAACCAAAACGTTTGCTCAACCGAGCCATTAGGGCCTTAGCCCAAAAACCGTTAACCAAACAACAAGTGTGGGAACTCAGCCCAAAACTGTGAAATACCAACAACTATACATAAACAACCATGTGGGTCACCACCCAAAACCATAAATGAGCATCAATCCATTAAAATCATATAATCACAAATCCACCATGAAAGCCATTTCATTAATTTGTATTTTACCATTACCATCACCAGCATCCCTGATGCTAGACGTCCCTGACGTCATATCTCACGGTTTCATAAGCTAAGCGTGCTGCCCGAGGTCTCTCCGGGTCCATATATCTGACATCCCTGATGTCTGACGTCCTAGACGTCAATCATAGCAATCCTACTCCTGAGTCATCATACGGTCCGGCTGCTCCGTATGGTGACCCTTCGCAGGCAATGCACCGTGACTTCCCCAGTGTCCTAGACATCTGGAGGAGACCATCATATATCCTTGTATCAAGATGGTATATGGAAAACAGTTTTTATTAATTCATTTCAAAACATCACAATGGGCCCTGCCCGAATTTTCCATAAAACAACACATTTCCATTTAGGGTCCCTGACCCGAAACCACATTTATTAAATATAGGGCCCCTGACCCGAAATCATCATTTTAATCCAACTGGGCCTCATGCCCGACTTTATGAACCACTGGGCCCACGGCCCGATTTATAAACCAACTGGGTCCGCAGCCCGACTTATAAACCAACTGGGCCCGCAACCCGATTACGTACTCAAATGGACTCCAACTCCGAGATTTCCAAAACAAGTGGGCCTCAAGCCCGAATTCATCTTTCCAATATAAAAACTGTTTTATCATAATATTTATTTAACCACAAGCACGCAAAACCACAAATAAACCGTTAATCCCGATATACGTGAAATACGGAATACACCTCGAAATACGTGCAACATACCCGAAATCAATGCTCACAAATACCATCATAGAAATCATGTATATAAACCATATAACACATTTAAGCATGCATAGGATTTATAAAACCAAAGTCCACTCACAGACCGTTTTAACGGTATGCCTCGATACGCGTGCCACCGGCCCTCCCGGGCCACACCACTATCACCGGGACTCCCAATCCTGTCCAAATCACATTAAAAGGTTACTAACCTCATCATTAACATCCTATCAAAGTCCCGTAATTTTCCCGAATTTTTACTTATTTTTAAACTTAATTTAAAACCTTCGGACATCCCGAACAATATCGAGACGGTGTCCGATCGACACGAAACCAATCCCAAAATGTCCGTTACATCGAATGGATTAAAAGTCATGTTGACCTCACCTCGAGATTCGTGTCCACGCGCCGTCACGCGCCGCCGTGAGTGGCTGCGCGTGAAATCCACGCGCCTGCTACAGTGCATCGTCCTAACCCGTATGTCTGGTAAACGGGTCCAAACTGCCCGCGACACGACCCGGTTCGTATTCTGTCAATTCGATCCTAATTCCTTCAATTGATCATTTAGTTAGTTTCGTTTTAAGTCTAATTTAAGTTCTGTAACGTTGATTACACAAAACATTACCTACAATTCCACGATTCAACGATGATCCACGAAGAACACCAGGTTACTGTGCAATCATGGAAATCCTTCAATTCCAATTGATTTCCTTAAATTGATTCAACCAGAAGCTTCCATGGACTCCGTTAAGCATTTCCCCCAACTTAATTGCTTCAATCCTGCGCTCAATCGTCACGACTCAAGCTCGAACACCGTTACTGTTCAACCATGGAGTTTCATCGATCTCGATCGGTTTCCTTCAATTGATGAACCCAGAAGCATCGTGGGATCATGAGAAGTAGTTTCCCCACCTCAATTCTATCGTCTAAACACTCCACGATCACGACTCAACCTCGAAATTTCAGAGGCCTCCTCCCTTCTGTTCTTCCTCAATTCGACCCCAAATCCCTTCGTTCTTGTTGCAGATCGATTCGTGTTGATCCCAGGAAGCTGAATGTGAGCTCAATTTCGATCCTCACGGCCTAACACTCAGTATTCGAATTTCCCTCCGAAACTCAAAAATCCGAAATTCGAGTCTCCCTTCTCTGTCGATCTCTCGTGTTTACCCAACTCAGTTCAACCTCACAAAACTCTCAGTTTCTCACTCACGAGCTCAGCAATGGCAGAGGAATTTAGGTTGGGTAGAAGCTGGGTTTGGTTGTACACGGTTAAGAAAACATAAATGGGATTAATGGAAAATAAAATGATTAATCAATTAATTAATAAACATTAAAACATCATAATGATGTTTCCCCCCAAAACATGGATCAGGTTTCAAGGGATGAGTGACACTTGTCACTCATCCAGGTGTGCAGAGTCAACGGTCACTATTCAATATTATATTATTATTTTAATCCCGGTTCGTGCGGTAAACCGAGCCCGATTCCTTGACCAAAACGTCGTCGTCGAATCTCCGATTTCGGCATGCCGCCTATCGTTGGATTCGTATCGACGATACCTACGTAACGGTCCTTGGCCCTCGTCCATCGGACCTCCCGGTCAAAAAGTCAAAATTTGGCCCCAAACATGTCAAATTACCAAAATACCCCTCAACTTCCGAACACCATAACTTTCTCTACGAATGTCGGAATCGAACGTGCCACCTGTCTATGAACTCGTGACGTCTCGAACTATGTCACGGTCATCGGTCAAAGTCCGTTTGACCGCCCAATCAAAAAGTCAACCTTTTGCCCACGACCAGGGGCAAAACGGTCATTTTGCACATTTTGTCTGATTCCGCCCTACTAACCACCGTTCAACTTCACTAATCAAGATTAGTCACTACACTAATCTCGGAATTCGGGACGGGTCGTTGCATCTGATGCCCTTCCGGCATCCAGAACCGTCATTCTGAATCCAAATCCAGAATCGTATCCATCTCTTTTCCAGATTCGAGTCTACAACCGTCATTCCGTAAGCCGGCATCCGGAATAACCATTCCGAACCCAAACCCGAAATCTTCTTTATGAAAACCACTTTTCTGAACTGGGCCTCAAGCCCGAGAACCCTTTCCGAAATCCTTTTTTATTTTCTTTGAAATCAATTCGTATTTCAAATCCCAACATCAAGTCATTAAAACGAGGTTCAAATCACCATATTCGTCAAATCTCGTAAAACGTAAAAATCGTCTTTTCCTCGAAAAACGTACAAAAATCATAAACCATCACAATCATAAATCAAATCATAGAATCAAGTATAGAAAAACATATAAAAACATATATGCATGCATCAAGAGGTAGAAAGCAAAGTCCACTCACAGACCATTCCGACGTTGCCTCGATACGCGCGCACTTACGCCATTCCCGGCTATTCCGCTACTCTCGGCTTTCCCGAACCTGTCCAAAGTCCATAACGAGGTTACTAACTACTTCACAAAAGTCCTACTCAAATCCCATAACTTTCCCGAACTTATAAGCGTACTTTAAACGGGACCCTAGACCTTCGATCCCGCAGAACTAACCCGAAACAACGCCCGATAGTCCCGAAACCTATTCCAATGGATTCATCATAACCTTTAAGCCAAAAACCATGTTGGAAGGTTCCTCAGAATCCTCCCCACGCGCCCCCACGCGCCGCCCAAAGTGGCTGCGCGTGGGCTTCACGCGCCTGCACCAGGGCACTGTTCATCATCGTCTTCATTGAACGAACCGGTCTGAACCGACGTTCCCGGTTCTCTGCAATTCCTCCATGATTTTCCACCATTTCAATCCCATCAGTTTCGTCCAGTTCCTAGCAATCATTTCCCGTCCTAAAATCTAGAAATCAAAACCCTAAACCCGTCGTCTTCAACCTCGAAATAAAACAGCCCGTTATCCCTGTTTCGGTCCCCGGCCACTCAGACATTCCCCCGTCACGGCAACTACCCTAGACGACTCCTAGGAACCTCATGAGTCTCACACCACTCACCAAATCCCTCGACTCTTACCCAGAAGCCACGACTTTTGGATTAAGCAAATCGGGAAAAATAGGGGATTTGAGTCTTACCGTCGAATCGTCCTCCGCCGTTCGCACCGCCGTGTACCACGGTGTCCACTGAGTCCCCTGCAGTCGTCCTAGCTCCTTCTTAGGCTGGGTTAGACCAACACACGGCACAACCACCACCAACTTCCCACGGCCCTCTCTATTTTCCCTGAAAATCGAACCTCACACCCACCGTGTTTCTTGCACGATTTCACTCCCAGTCCCAGTCACCAGATTCTCTTCTTCCCTCTGTCACTCTCACAACTCACAAAAATCTCACACACTCACTGAATCGATCAAAATCCTCACCGCCTCACCTCTCTGTTCTCTGTTTTCTGTTCTTCAAAGCCAAATTGCACGGTTTAAAATCGTGCAACATATACCCGTGTCCATTGTAACAACCTAGAAACCTCTAGGTCCCTTCCACGTGTCACAATCCTCTCAACCCTCTCCCAAATGTCCCAATCTCAGCTGTCCACTTGTCCCAATCCATTTGCACAATTTCCAATGTGCAAAAGACCAAAATACCCCTCATTTGAGTCAAAACTACGATTATGCCACTACCTTTCTAGACCCGTATCTCGCACGTCCTAACTCCGATGAACACGTGCCGCCTGTCGTTGAATTCAGAAAGACGAGATCTACCTAACTGTCCTAGGTCAACGTGTCAAAACCCGATCGTACAAAAAGTCAACTCTTTCCCCCTAGTTTAACCAAATTACGGTAATGCCCTCAACCTTCCGAACATCATAACTTCCTCCTCAGATGTCGGAATCGGGCGTGCCACCTCTCTACGGATTCGTGACGTCCCAAACTACGTCACGGTCATAGGTTAATGCCCAAGTGACTGCCCGAACTAAAAGTCAACTATTTACCCAACCTAGGGGCAAAATTGTCATTCTCCACCAAAGTCCAAAAGTACCCAACTAACCTCCACTTAGGCTCACTAATCCTTTCTTAAACACTCCCTTAAGACTAGTTTCCAGGACGGGTCGTTACAATTTGTGAGTTGATAGGGCCCAAACAGAGATAAAAAACAGCTTCCTGAGCTTGTGTCGACTGCAACCACGCAAAAATCGAAGGAAATTGATCGTGTTATGACCTTGAACTGGAGTTTCAGTTTTTGGAAAAATTCGAGGTGGAGTTTAGATGATTGGAGGGGTTAGACGATGCAATTGAGGTCGAAGACAAGTTTCTGATGATCCTACGAAGTTTTTGGTTTGATCAATTGAAGAAAAACGTTGGGAATCGATAGACCTTGATGACTGAACAGTGTTCGAGTGTTCTTCGCGAATTCAAGTTCGAATTGATGGATGGAGGTAAGTTATCATGGAATTGGAGTTACAGAACCATAATTAACTTCATAATGCTGCTTTTGACTGGATCAATTGAAGGAAAGGAATTGAAATTGACAGGAACTCAGCCGGGTCAAGTCGCGGGCAACCGGACCCGTTTACCAGTCAATCGGGCGAAGATGATGAACAGTACCCCGGTACTGTAGCAGCGCGTGGCTCCCACGCGCAGTCGCTTGCAGCGGCGCGTGGGCTCGATTCTCGAGGTGAATTCAACATGAAACTTGTTCCTTTTAACGTAACGAACATTTTGGCGTCGGTTTCGAATTAATCGGATACCGTTTCGATAGTATTTCGAGGGTCCGAAGGTTTATATTACGTTTTTAATTAATATTTAATTCCCAAAAAATTATGAGAAATTAGTATGATGTTATTTGAGTCCTTAGTGACCCTGAAGAATGATTTCGGATATGATTCGAGATTCCTGGAAAATTTTGGAAATTACGGAAACGCGTGCAGCTTGAAAAGCGAGCGATATGGACGGTGTGTGAGTGGACTTGCTTTCTAAATTTTAATGCATGCATAACTGTTTCTATGATTATGATTATGACTTATGGCAATTACAATTTCTGTATTTATACGTATTTCAGTATGCAATGCGTAATTGCACGTATTTCGAGACTATGATTTCACCTATGCTTTGATGATGGTTTAATGAATGTTTTATACGGTTTGTGCGTATCATGGTTTTGATGATGTTTTGATTATGATTGTGAGTATGATTTACGGTTTTGACACGTATTTCAGGATTATTACGGATGTGCACGTTTTACGAGATTTTGAGTATGTCGTGATTTGATCATGGTTTGATGATTTGAATTTGGGATTTGAAATGGATTTTGAACGGATTTTGGAAAAAGTGATGTCGGGCTTGATGCCCAGTGCATAAAGGTGATTTGGATAAACGAGATTTCGGGTTTCGGAAACTTGAAAGTGGATTTCCGGATTTGGGTTCGGAATGGTTATTCCGGATGCTAGCTTACAGAATAATGGTTCCGAATTCGGACTTGGAAATGGATGGTAGATATGATTTGAGATTTGAATATGAAGTTCGGACATGAGTTCCATTTCGATAAAACGTGATGTCGGAATTGGTTTTGGAATTTGAATTCCGATGGATTCTGGATTGGTTATGAATTACATATGTTTGGGGTTTAAAGACCCGGTACTATTGTTGGATCTGGTTTTGGGTTTAAAGACTCGGTTGATTAATGACGAGGGAGGGCCCTTGATATGTTTTGAGTTTAAAGACTTGATTATTGCGATATCCCTCAAGGCCTATTATTGTGTTTTGAGTTTAAAGACTCGTTGATATCCCGGGAAGGCCTGCTTTATGTGAGTTTAAAGACTCGGTGATTGAGATCCAGCAAACTGATTGACTTGCGATTTACTGTTGATTTCCGATGTTTTCGGATGTGTTGGGCAATGGCCCGGTTTTTGGGTTATGTTTTGTACTTGGATTTTGATTCATGATTTTTGGATGAGGCCCTATGTTTATGGTTTCGGGCTAAGGCCGTGGTTTGAAATTAAGAAATGATTTTGGTTTTCACACACGGTTTTCTTATATTGGAAATGAAATGGATTATGAAATGATTTTTGAGTGCATGAATTGGTTTTACGTGGAGGGTAAAAATGTTTTTCTGTAACATGTTTTATAACTGCCTTAGTTTCGTCCACTCACACCTTTTGTGTTTTTATTGACCCTCCAGGTCGTGGCACATTGATCGAGGCTGATCGAGAGGTGGAGGCATGAGTGACTACATGTGTGGCTATCCCTTGTTTGGCAAGTGCTGAGGGTAATTTGGGAACCTCAGTCGACTTGTCAGACGGGAGCAGGACCTGGCACGGTTGTCAATGTCCCTTAGGGAACGGTCCTGTCACTCCTAATTATATGAAAATTACCATGGTAATCCACTAACCATTTGTGTCCAACTTTCATAATAACTTCTTAATTACTCAAAATTCTAATCAATTTTAAAGTATATAATCACATATACAACATCATAACATGTAAGCTTGTACATAACCATTAATTATCCAAGTTAATTATAACATGAGCATAGAATCATACATTTAATGCCAAATCTTGAGTTTTTGTCCATACCATTTCATCTTTATAATCTTAAAATCAATTACACAATATTTGACGATTTATTAAGGATTTTTAAATAGAGCATAAACTTTGAACCGTCATAACTGTCTCATACGATATCCAATTAATCCCAAACTTGAACCATTAAACTCTAAATTTCATAAGGAATAACTTTCGTATTGAACACATCAAAAGATAAGGTCGGACGCACCCTTATGCGCTGTTCTTTCCCTCTACACGTGGTTTCCACTGTTCATCTTCAACCTTAGTTTCAAACTCGATTTCTTGCAACTGAGTCGACGGCGACTCGCAACATGACTCGATTGAAATTTCATTGTTTCTTGATCATTTCTCGTATTTCAACCACTAAAATTCATCTAGTGATATTCATGAGAGGGTCTATGTGTTCAAAACGAATAAAACTTACCTCGAAAGCATGGCCCAACTTCTTGGGTTTCGTCCAAAGTTCCAAGGATCAGACCTGCAGCTTCTCCACGTCCAAATTACGTCATTTTCGTCTTAAAATGGACCTAAGAACTCCAGAAGAACAAGAGATCACTTGTTCATCAGTTTTCATGCCCAAAACCACGAAGTCGAAATAGGAACCCTACGGGTTCCATGTTTCTCCCACACGGCCTTCTTTCTTCCTCACTGTTTTCCCATAATTTTTTTTCCCTTTTTTTTCCCTCATCTCTTTCTTTTCTTAGTCTCTTCTTTTTCTTTCCTCCTCCCCAGTTTTTCCTCTCATCTTCCTCACGGTTCAGTTTTTTTTTTTCCTTCTCTTCGATCTTCAACCATCGAATCACACACACACATTAATATAATTAGTAGGTCGGTGAGGAGAGAAGGAGGGAAAATACTAGAGGAGTCTAGACACTTGTCACCACTTCATATGATTCACATGCTTAAAATGGAAAATTACCAAATTACCCTTCATTACATAATTACCAAAATGCCCTTGTCCTTCATAAGCCCATAACCTACTCATCTAAACTCCATTTTTTGGCATACCGCATGTTGATGTACTTAGAAGATCGAGACTTTCATAAAAGTCTTTACAGATTATCCTAACGATATTCAGATAAAAAAGTCTTAAGGGCAAAATGGTCATTTTTTATTTCTCGAATTTCTGAGGTGTTACACCGACATAGTCGAAAACTCATCTCCGACAATCCACCACGACCACCAATTAGTGCCATCAACTTCAAATCTGATGCCAAGGACGATGGAGAAGAAAGGGGAAGAAATCGGAGCAAAAAATGTGAAGGAGGGAAAAAGGGTAACATGGGAACGAAAAGGAAAAGGGTGTGAGATAGCGAGGGAAATGGATGCTTCGATCAAAACTACCACAAGAGGTGGAGATTGGAGAAATCTCCACTCTGCACATTGAATTATGTAGGAATATCACTAGGCAAGTAGCATTAGTAGCAAAGAGTGACATTTTTTTAATTTAGGAGTTTCGCATCTTGTTTGTGTTGTTGCTTATAGTGGGAATTTTTTTGAACTCTGGTCATTCTTAAATATTTTAATTTTAATTTTTTAAAATAATAGGTGGTTTAGTAATTTAAGTATTAGTTTGGTTTGCTTATAAGTCTTATTGATCCGTGTCTTATGGTCATCAAAAGGCTTATAGGTTCCCTTGACCTCGTCTAATGTGAAAATTGGGGTTTCTTAATCTCATTCCAACGTGCCTATAGACATCCCGTGCAATATATCAAAAGTTGAATTTATATTTGCCGCCTTCATCGAAAGTTTTCCCTCCATCTTCTCTCACTGTACTCTGTAGACTGTAGCTCTCTGCTCGTTGAAATAAAACGCCATTTCCTGTCACAAACCAAACCCTAAAAACTAAACAACAAAACATCAAACGCAACCCGCCTTTCACAAACTTCATTTCCTCTCAACTCAAACGCCAATTTTCCGACGCTTTTTTTTCCTTACATCCCAAACACGACTCTTTCCACTAATCTTAGCCGATTTGAAGCCAATTCTAATTAACAATCGATGGACGGACAGTGAACCCCTGTAGTCGAAGAGGATGTTGTTGATAAGTTCAAAAACTCCGAGGCAACTCGTGATACAAGAAAATCTTCAGCATTGTACGTCTGAGCGTAGAGCGAGAGGTGACATTGAGTGATTTCGAGCATCTTGGGATTTCACAGCTTTTCAGATGAAGAGGTTGGCTTTCCGTATTAGCACCTGCAGAGAAACCACACCCTGCCAATATCCAGATTGTTTGAGAATTCTACGCAAACTTTCCGCCTTTCTCCCTCGATCAGAAACACTTGAATTTCGCTGCTTTGATCCTTACTTGCATCCAGAGAAGCTGCATTTCTCCACCGGTCGAAAATACCCCAACTAATTTGAGGTTTACTTAAGCGGTAAGACTCTGAATTTCTCAGTTTCTAGCATTGCCCAATTGCTTAATCTTCCGATGCCAGACCCCACCACTTTCCCTCCCGATTTTGCTCAAGCTGTGGGTAAGCTTGACATGAAGCTGTTAAAATCTACGCTATCTGGTAACAGTAAAATCAAAATTCTAACCGACAAGAGTCTAAACGAAGTTATACAATGTACTCCACAGGATAGTGTGTGTTCTTATCGGCCCTTCCTCCCCACCTGACTCGGAATATGGTATCATTGTTAATGATAGAGCACGTCTCATTTATGCCATTGGTAACAATGTCCCCGTTCATCTTCCCACCTACATTTTCCGCGCAATCTGCCACGCTGCGCACCCCTCACTCAGGCCTGAAACTTTGCCCTTTGCATCCTTGATCACTCGATTCGCATTGGCTAATCAGGTAACGGGGGGGGGGGGGGGGGGGGGGGGGGGGGGGGGGGGGGGGCTAGTACGGATAATTATTCTATTCCTTGCATGGGTATCAGCTATGAGTGCGTTTTTGGGTGTTCGCGTGAAACATCTTCCCCTGCCTGAAGTCAGTCCTCAATCATCTTCTTCTGAAGTCAGTCCTTAAACATCTTCTCCTGAAGTCAGTCCTGCACCTGCTTCTAAGCGAATTCTTCCGCAGCTTAATTGGTCTCCATTCGTAAGGCCTGGCATGGCCCCGGCGTACCAGTAGCGTGATCCAGAGCCAAGTGCTTACTGTTTCCACTCAGTCGGGGATCATCAACCCACCTTCATCTAAACAGCCCTATGCAGGTCAGCCAAATTTTTAGCTTTCTCGTCTTACTTTACTTTATAGCCATGTTTGGTGGGTGAGATTGGATTGAATTGGATGACTCATCAAGTTCGGTAAGGTAAAATTCGGTATATCTTGAATGTAATAATGAATGTGTTTTCAACATTTCATTTTCAGGGGATTAAAGGGGAGTAGACATGAAAGACAATTCATCCACTCCCCACCCTTACAAGGAAATACATCTATTTACCAGCATCCAATCCCATCCATCAAATGTGAGTTTTTAGTGTCCTGTCCTCTATTTTTGACACTCACTTGTTTATTCATGGATTATCAATGAATTGCAGAGTTTTTAGTTCCTTTCGTTTCATTTAATTGAGTTGAAAAATCGGATAGCAATCTCAATACTATAATTTTTTCTTTTATCGATGAAATGTGAAGGTTCAGTTCCTCTTTGTTTATTCAATTGAGTCTTGTGTTATGCGTTTCCTTTTGTGTGTGTGTGTGTGAGAGAGAGAGAGAGAGAGAGAATTGAGCATTATTGTATTACCTTTAACCTTTTGAGTAAGATATGTGTACGATCTTCTCCTGCAGGTAATGTTGCACCTGTAGTTGCATCTACACTTAAGCCAAGTCCACAACGGATAATTATTCTATTCCTTGCATGGGTATCAGCTATGAGTGCGTTTTTGGGTGTTCGCGTGAAACATCTACCCCTGCCTGAAGTCAGTCCTCAATCATCTTCTTCTGAAGTCAGTCCTTAAACATCTTCTCCTGAAGTCAGTCCTGCACCTGCTTCTAAGCGAATTCTTCCGCAGCTTAATTGGTCTCCATTCGTAAGGCCTGGCATGGCCCCGGCGTACCAGTAGCGTGATCCAGAGCCAAGTGCTTACTGTTTCCACTCAGTCGGGGATCATCAACCCACCTTCATCTAAACAGCCCTATGCAGGTCAGCCAAATTTTTAGCTTTCTCGTCTTACTTTACTTTATAGCCATGTTTGGTGGGTGAGATTGGATTGAATTGGATGACTCATCAAGTTCGGTAAGGTAAAATTCGGTATATCTTGAATGTAATAATGAATGTGTTTTCAACATTTCATTTTCAGGGGATTAAAGGGGAGTAGACATGAAAGACAATTCATCCACTCCCCACCCTTACAAGGAAATACATCTATTTACCAGCATCCAATCCCATCCATCAAATGTGAGTTTTTAGTGTCCTGTCCTCTATTTTTGACACTCACTTGTTTATTCATGGATTATCAATGAATTGCAGAGTTTTTAGTTCCTTTCGTTTCATTTAATTGAGTTGAAAAATCGGATAGCAATCTCAATACTATAATTTTTTCTTTTATCGATGAAATGTGAAGGTTCAGTTCCTCTTTGTTTATTCAATTGAGTCTTGTGTTATGCGTTTCCTTTTGTGTGTGTGTGTGTGTGTGAGAGAGAGAGAGAGAGAGAGAGAGAGAGAGAGAGAGAGAATTGAGCATTATTGTATTACCTTTAACCTTTTGAGTAAGATATGTGTACGATCTTCTCCTGCAGGTAATGTTGCACCTGTAGTTGCATCTACACTTAAGCCAAGTCCACAACTTTATCAGCCTCCAGCAGCCAGGAGCGGCATGGCTCTACCTACCAAAGACATCGACAACCGCAGGGGTGATGTGCATTCCAGGAACACGCCTTTGGCCATCCCACGTTCATCCAAACAGCGTTCTCCAGGTCAGCCATATGTTTAGCTTCCTACCCTTGCTTTATTTGTATGTTCTTTCCCAGTTTTAGAATCTAAACTCTAATTATGGACTTTTTCTTCAATTGTGTTGTATCTTGAATTCTCACTTGTAATTCATCGAGTATCCATTTTGATTTCGTTTTGTTATCCAATTTCTTGTTATTATACTAATTTATATCGCTGCATGATCACGATCCCAATTGTTATTATTGTGCTGGCAGGATAAGATTGAAATGTTGCGCATTCAGCTTACCACTGTCAAAGCCCTTGTCCTTTAGATTATTAGGAGAGGTCCTGAGAAAATTCCCGCTTTTCACTGTTGGCATCGTGGTAGTAAGAGCCTTTAAATTATATAATCAGCAACTAGCATGGCGATCAACATGGAATGTTTCGGTGACTAGTAATTTAGAAAAGTCTTGCACTTTTATGTATGATCACATCTGATTTTAAACATAAAGCATGCTGTAGTCCACTTCTGAGTGTCACCATAATCTGATCAACTTTCCTATCTTCAAAATTGAGTTATGTTTGTTCAACATTTATTAAGTGACGAAGAAGAGTTTTATTGTATTTTGGAAAAGTCACAATCTTCCCACATTCTTGTAATCTGTATGAACTCCATCGGATTTCGTGCCTGTATGTTCTTGTCTGGTTAGCAATGTTGTTCATACCTTAAGTAGAGTAGAATTAGATGTAACTTTCTCTCTCTGATTGTTACCAAATAATATTCGAGTTCTATGATGTTCACTTCCTCTTGGCATGTGCTTCAGAAATAATAGAGATTGAAGAAGAAAATAATCACAATGTGATTCCCAACTCGTCTGCTTGTATAAACCCATCCACTTCAACTTATGATTTGCATACGAAAAAGAAAGGAAAGCAGGATCCATTTGAAAATGCACTTGCTGAGCATTTGGCTCGGTCACTAGAGAATTTTTTTGCAAGTAAAATGAAAGTGGAACCAGTGGAGAGGAGGTACATGGAATGAATGGTTTCAAAGATACCCAACCTCAGTAGGCTGCAAGTGTTTAAGGCTGTACGCATAATATTGAGTGGTAACCCACAAGAATTCTCTCTACTGAAATCTATTCCGGATGTTGAGAAGACGGAGCGGATACTATTCCTTATCAATGAAGGGTCTCATGGTAAATTTTCTTGATAAATGTTGATCCTCATAAATGAATCGATGTCTTATGCTTTGTGTCACTGATATAAGCCATCTTTTTTTTTTTTTTTTTCGGTTAGTTATTCAATTAGCTAGTAGTACTGACACTATGACTGCTGTGTGACATGCCAGATTGTCTTGAAGGAGGAATGATCTTGTCCGCTAACCAAATCTTATAAAACGAACGTACCCACTTTGCCAAATTTGAACTCATGACTTGTACAAAATCATCAAATTTGCTAAGTGAGTCGTAGCCTGTATGGTTACAAGGATCCATGAGGCTCGTTCGACAGCCTTAATCCTCTCTTAGGGCTGAACTCGAATTATAGATCAAAGATTCCGAGCATTGGATTTTACTTTAAGAACAGGACAGGATGAAAGTTTATTATTATTTTTTTAATAAAGAAAATGAAAGGTATATTCTTTGTTCGAATTATTGGTGAGTAGGTGATAGCCGCCCTAATATGCAGACTATGCAGTAGTGTTAGCTTAAAAATTGAACAAGTGCGGTGGGGACACTTGTAATGTAAATTTATTTCCAGTTGGTCATCGCCGATATAAAAAGACGCAAGTAGCCAACAACGGACGGCTGGGCTGTGGGCTGTCCTATTTTGACTTGCAATGCTAAAACTAAAACGGTTGCGTTGTTCTTGGTACGTGTGAGCAAAAGACCTAGCTCAGTTAGAGTGTTTAGCCTTTAATGCTCCGGATTATTGAATGGTACGAGCATTCAAACCATTCACCCTCTATTTTGGGTTCACTTCACTTTCTCATAACCGTTGGATGTTCATACTATTCAATGCTCTTTCACCTTAAGCCTTGTTCCAATTAGAGACAATCAACCATTGCATCATTTTAATGCTCCTACTCTCACCGATTATGACAAGGGGTTGGGTGAGGTTGAGTTAAATTCTTATATAAAATAACATCGACTTTCAATATGTATAATTTTTTTTTTTATTTTCTAATTATTTGGATCCAAATCAATTTGAAGGATAAAAATCTTTAAATAAATTTATTATCAGTCCATTATTACTACGTAGTTTTGACTTAAATTTTAAATTAAATTTGATTAACTTTACATTATAAATATAAAGTTACACCAAATATATAATTTAAGCCACTTGGACCATTTGGAGTTAAATTCTGCATAAAGTTATTATCGGAGTTCAACTGAAAATTTTTCATTTTTTTTACCAGACGGAATATTTTCATTTATTAATGAAAAACGACATTAATAAATCGCAAGCCACTAAAAGAAAATAGAAAATAAAAAATAAAAATATTTATGATTGATTAGCAATGCTGCCAACTTTACAGATGAAACATAATTGGCCGCAATTTATATATTTCAGACTTTACATTGGGTCAATTTGAGATCACCTTTCAGGCTTTCACCAACCTACCAACCTCTGAATATTTTCTTTTTTGGGGTTTTAAATAAGTTTATACCTCTGAATAATTGAAATGTTCCATAAGAATTTTTTTTTACCAAGTAATACGGGCATAAAATAATGTCAATTTTTTTTTCTTCATAAAATAATGTCAAATATTGTACCATTTGTGCAAGGAAAATAGCCAAGTAAAACCCCATGAAATTAAAAAAATAGAACAAACTTTGGGGGTTGAGTCCCATTGGATGGATGCTAGTTTGATTAGGGTGTGCCCTCGTTTTTTACGACTTAAAATATACTTTGAATTATTATTTTTATTTTAAAATACACCATAAACTCGTTCGTTTTTTTGTATTAAGATACTTCTTGAAATTCTCTTTTCATTTCAAATGAGTCATTTTTTGTTAATCAGATTAACTTATTGTCAAATATAAGGGTAATATGGTCATTTTAACCAAAAATTAAAATAAACTAAAAAACTAAAATTAAAAAAAAAAAACACCACCACCACCAAGCACGCCCAAACACGGCCCATAAAAAATGTCGGTGGTGAAATGCTTGCCTAGCAAAATCCTAGAAAATGAGGTGGCAGCGGCCCAGGTTAAAGCAACCGAGACGAAAACACTCACGACCTTGCCCTGGTCGGCAACGATCCAATGGTCTATGTACGGAGACATTGACTGGAGGTAGGCGACTACGCAGGAGCGACGAAAGAGGATTTTGATTAGGCTGATGAGGGCAAGGTCGAGGAGGAGGCTGAGGATGAGTGGGGAGAAGAGTGGCGTGAGTATTTGAATTGCGCTTTGGCTTGCGCCAGGGATTGTGCCATTGTGGTTAGGTTAGGCTTGGAGAGAAAAAGAGGGGGAGAAAGAGAGGAAAGAATAATCGAAAGTCGGTTGCAGGCACGAACTCAAATTATAAATGAGGCGCGGGCTAAGCATTAACATAATTTTATTTTATAAAATTTGGAATTTTATTGATTTAAAAAATACACCAAATAAAAACATAACTTATATTAGAAACAACTAATTATGCATTAATACATAAAACACTTAAATGACAATAAGCTCATCTTTTATGTAGACAAAATATCATACCATCTTAAAAAAATTCACAATTCTTCTAAGCTAATTTTATATAATTTTTGTTTTGAATATTCAATTTCAAATGGGCTGGAAAGGAATACACCCTAACCCTATATTGTGACATGTGTTTAACTTGAATATATATGAATATGAGATCTCTGTTACTAAAGGATAATAATAAACTTACAAACCAAATGAAGCAAATACTTCAATTTACCTATAGTGCGTGTAACATGGTAGCTTTGTGAGTCGTGATATTCATGTACTTTGTGAGTCTATTTCGTCGGTTACATTCCAATTTACCTCTAGGGCGTATAATATGGTAACTCATACTGTAACTCATCATGTCAAGCGTAAGAGAGGGTATTATGTTTGACTAGATTTTGAGCCAATTGGTTGTTTAACCTTCTCACAAAAGATATTAATGTTTATATTCGTCTTTAATTATTAATGATGAATTTTCCGGGAAAAAATTGTAACAAATAAACATCTCTTTCTCACATTTCTCATCTTTCTAATATCACATTTCCTTCTGTATTTTTATACAAGATAAAAATAAATAAAATAATAAAAGCTCCATACGTGTGATGCTTGACCTGATGGAAGTCAATGCATGAAAAGCAGGGTGTGATTACCTAACCCAAAAAAAAAAAAAAGGAGGGTGTGATGGATTTACCAAAAGAAGAGAGTAGGCTATGGTGACTTAATAAACGGAAAAGGCCAATGACATAAAGCTCCTCGACAATGATTTTTTTTTTCTTTTCAAAAACACAATATCAAAATCTTAATAAATAAAGACAATTGAACTTAAAAATTAATTAAAACAATCATAATTAATCGTTTATAATTTAGAATTTAACCTTAAATTTTTAACCCTTAAAACTCGAGAATAAAATCCTATAACAAAAGCATAAGCCCTTCCACTATTCTACAACCCAAACACCCCTCCCTTCCCAAAACTTCTAAAACTTTAATTCCTAATTCCATAATACATCCCTAATTGTGTCAATGATAAAATGTAAGGGGTAAAACCCCATAATTCTAAAAAATTGAATTTTAATTATGAAAATTAAAAAAGTAAAATGGTAATTCTAAAAAAGTGTATTTCTTTGATTGTAGGAAAAAAAAAAGTTGATTCATACTTTAGATAGGATAAATTGGAGCGATCGTCTCCTAATTTTACCATAATTTTAGCGACTGTCCCTAAAATTTAATATTAGTGTTTCATGTACTTGAACTTTATCATTATAATTGAGTCACTCCCTTCGTAAAAAATTCAAAAAGAATATATTAAAAATAAAGGCAAACTCAACTATTATAGTAAAATTTTGGAATAGTTGTTAAAATTATAGTAAATTTCAAGGAAAATTTTGCAATCATTTTTTTTTTATAGATTTCGTTTAAATTTTTTTATGGGGAAACTAACTCAATTATTATGATAAAATTTAGAGATGGAGGATATTAATATTCAAATTTAGGGATATTTATTAATATTATAATAAAATTAATGGGCGGTTACTCTGGTCCAATTAGCCCTTTCATTATGTTTAGTGTAATATTGTCCTTCGATCTAATTCTCTTTGTTATTTTTTTTAAAAAAAAATTGAGTTTTTTTTTTATCTGTAAAAATACATTTTTTTTTTGTAAAAATACATTGAATTAGATAGAATTTGTGGTGGGAAAGAAAATTAATAATCAAAGTAAATTGGAGTCCAAGTCTAATTTTGGCGTCCAAGGATCCTAAATCCCGACGACAGCCTGAAGTAGACAGCGGGGAGGTGGGCTCCCACCACGGACGCCTCAAAAAATTCAACTATGAACAACAGATCCCACAATTTGGCGTCTTTCTCCACCCTTGACTCCTCCACTGTATAAAACTCCAGCACCAACTTCCTTTTCGCTCTCACTTTCATATTCACATGGCCTATTAGATCCCTATTCTTCATTTCCCCGGAATTTTTCACTGGTCTCCCCGAAAATCTTGGTCTTCTCGGAATTTTAAGTGGGTGTGGTGCAATGGCAGATGAGTCGCAAAAATGGGTGCTGATGGTGACGGCCCAGACGCCTACCAACATTGCTGTGATCAAGTACTGGGGAAAGAGAGACGAAACCTTAATCTTGCCGGTCAATGACAGCATCAGCGTAACGCTTGATCCGGAGCACCTCTGCACCACAACCACCGTCTCCGTCAGTCCCATCTTTGACCAGGATCGGATGTGGCTGAATGGCAAGGTAAGAGCTTTCGGTTTTGCATTTTCTGTCTGGGAAATGCATCGAAAACAGAGAATTTGTAAGGTTTATGTTTATCTGCCGTGAGCTTTGACATAAACATGGTGGGTCCGTACGGAAAGGCCAAAAACCTTGGGTTCTAAATTTGTGCACCATTTGAATTTTGATTGGCAAGAAAAAGTAGGAATGAAAAGGGAACTGAAAATTTCAAATACTGGACATGAATTACTGTAAGAGGTTGAGGAACATAAGCTTTTCATTACAAGAGCCGTATTACTAGTATTGAGCTTAAAATTGGCACTGTTACTTTCGCCACTAAAAACTTAACAAAAGTTTGAATCTTTCCTTTTCCGCTTACCGTGATCCTTTTGGGGTTTTACTGATTCATAGCTCTTTTTTGTTTTATGGTTAGTGTAGGAGATTTCCCTTTCTGGAGGCAGATTCCAAAGATGTTTAAAAGAAATTCGTAGTCGAGCCACCGATGTTCATGATAAGGAAAAGGGAATCAAGATTACAAAGGAGGACTGGGAAAATTTGCATGTACATATTGCTTCATATAACAATTTCCCCACCGCTGCTGGATTGGCTTCCTCGGCAGCCGGTTTTGCTTGTCTTGGTAATGGATAATACCCTATTTTAGATCATATTATTGTTAATTTATTGTTGGATAATTAGTGCCTAGTGTAGTGCCTTAAGTTTGTGAAATCATGACTGTATTAGTGAAAAACTTAGATTAGCTTAAATGCATAAAGGATTCAAGGGAAACTGGATTTTTAGTCTTTATAGTTATATTTATAGGAGAGTTGTTTTCTTTAAAATTATGAGAGTGGTTCTGTCTTAGTTAGTAACAGCATATATTACTTTCTCTTCTGTCATACTTTGTTAAGGATGCTAACTTATTCAAAACAATCTGAATAAATTATGATTTATTCCCTTACTTGGGTTTCACTTATGTTTCTTGTTGAGCTTGCTTTAAGTGTATTACTTCTTCTCCTGTTTACATGCTAGGTTCATATCTTTGATCTAAATGGTTCCAATTTCTCCCCTCTCTAAAATCTCTAGACCAGTTTACGTACCAAAGGAGTATAACAGTATTTAGTCACCAGGAATGCAGAGTCATTTCAATTCCCATTAAATTAGAATTTACAAGGAAAAAGACAGGTGCAAGAATTGGATATTTCTGCCACTAGGACCTCAATTTTGGAATGAAAAATATTCTTACAGATTGACCACATAAGCATATTAACTAATATCTAGTTGAATATCTTGAATATCTTTCATCTGATGCTTTTGAGCTGCGGTGTAGTTAATATTGCAAGGCGTTAATTAACCTCTGTTTCCACTTGCAGTTTTTGCCCTTTCGAAGTTAATGAATGTGAATGAAGATCATAGCCAGCTTTCTGCCATTGCCAGGTAGTTTAGTAGTTTTTAAATGATGTTATTTCCAGGGTGCCTGTATCTTGCATCAGTTATAAAAATTCCAATTGTGGAAGTCTTTTCTGTCAGTTTCATTTCTTGAATGTGGCTGTTTTCTTTGGCATCTATGTCATGATAAATATCAGATTTAATATATTTTCCACTATATAGATCTCTATGACCATTACTACGTTGCTTTGTTTTAAGTTCATGTTAGTGGTTGTGTATTGATTGTTTGATCCTTATTCTCGTTATTCACATGGTAGAGATTCTAGCATGCTGGTTGTAGCTCCTGGTTATAATTCTTTAATTTCTTGTTCATACAGGCAAGGTTCCGGCAGTGCTTGTCGCAGCTTATACGGGGGATTTGTCAAGTGGATCATGGGAAAAGTAAGCTTAGGTTCTTATGGTTATCATTAGGCCCTATGTTGGGTAGAAAGTTATCCAATTGAACATTTAGGGCTAATTCCTGGTATTATGTTTTATTAAGGATGATAAGGGAACTGATAGTCTTGCAGTTCAACTTGCGGATGAGAAGCACTGGGATGAACTTGTCATTATTATAGCTGTGGTATGTCTTGCCTTTTCGTTTGTCATTCTATTAAAGGATTTTATGGCATAGTTTGGCCTATGGACCTTGCCTTTAACTTACCATTTTGTGTCTGTTCTTGAAATTTTTTCCAATCTCTTTAGGATTTTCTAGTTTCCATCTCTTAGTTTCCCACTCAACTTGCATTCTCTCTACTTTTTATTTTTTTATGTATTTTTATTGATAGACTTTATATCTCTTCCTGATCCAAGCAGCTTTGTTGTTTGTTGTATAAAATCTATTGTATTAAATTTATGGTCGATATCAATTTGTCAACGTTACCTTTTAATTTTGCAAAATAGTATTACCTATGAATTTTCGGTTGTATGAATATGAAATCATAAAAATCAACAAAAGGGGAACAAAGGGCCCGAGTTCCTAAAACCTACAGAATTTTATCTTCGTGTTCCTTCTAGACATAGTTATATTTTTTATTGTAAACTTCTTGATGCCTCCATTCGTCTTCACCTAATCCCCTGTATCCATGCCAATTCAAAAGAAAGTGCGCACTACGTTTCTTAAATCAAATTTGTGGTATTTATGAAGACACCCATTAAGTTGCCAAAGAGTTGGGAATATATTAAATAGTAGTCAAGCTTACAAATAAATAAAAGCTACGAGTGAAAGGTTCTGTTTGATATATTTAATAATTTTGTCACTTAGAAGACTGAGCCTTTGTTATCGGAGTTAATATTTTACTAGTCATATGAGTGCATCTCATGCCATCATGTTATGTGATGAATGTTCATAATTTCTGGACACACTCCTCTGGAATGCTTAGATGCTGCAAGTTGTAAAGAATCCTGTTATCTACCATCTCCATAGAAGCCAGAATTGTATCCTGAATGTCAGATGGCAATTTTATCTCTATACCCTAACTAATTCAAATCATGAATTTGTTTGTTCCAGGTAAGTTCGCAGCAGAAGGAAACAAGTAGCACTACAGGAATGCGTGATACTGTTGAAACAAGTTTGCTCTTACAACATAGAGCGAAGGTATGTTCTCCATGTTCCTTTTTGGGTGACCATTTTAAAGAGAGTGTTAGTCTTCAGTACTAGAAGTTTATGAAGTGACTGAGTTCTGTGGTTTTATTTTTTATCAAAACAGAAACTGTAAAGTACTTTATCCAATTTTGCTCAACAATGGTTAGCCAATCCAGAAATTTCACACATTTTAGAACTTTAGATCTCATCAGTTTAATTTTTTTAATTTTGATATTCTTTGGAACCTTCAAAATCCCTCATTTAAATGCACCACTATTTATAAGCAAATCATGGTGTTTTATTATTTTTGTTCGTTTGTTATCAATTGTTTTCTGGGATCATTTAAATTCTGATCTAACTTGCATATTTCTATTTCTCTTTTGACATTGATACAGGAAGTTGTACCGAAACGTATAGTAAAAATGGAAGAAGCCATAAAAAATCGTGATTTTGCCTCTTTTGCACAACTGGCTTGTACTGACAGTAACCAATTTCATGCCGTCTGCCTGGACACATGTCCCCCCATATTCTACATGAATGATACATCCCACAGGCAAGTCCCTTTTGACTAAACTGAAAAGCCTTGAGCACCAGTAATTTGTTTGGTTCAGTGAGGTGCAACACTACTCGCTTGAGAATCAATATTGATGAAGTAACTATGTTTCAGGATAATCAGCCTTGTTGAAAAGTGGAACTGTGCAGCAGGAACACCTCAGGTTTGAATTGTTTATGAGTTTAAATACTGTATTCTGCTCTTTGTAACATGACATGTTTAAAAAGAATACTGGTAATTTTCTATGGTAACCAGGGTTCTTCGAGCAGCCATATCTTGTATTTGATATGTTTGTTGTATTTCAGAAGCAGTCCTTCTGCCCTTATGATAAAAAGATTAACCTAGTTGAGGGTTCAATTTTACATGCTTTGTTTGATAATGTCTCAACTGAAGCAATTTACACAATCACACAAATACAAGCTATAATGAATTTCTGAAGATATGTTAAATGATTGCAAGTTCTTAATGGAAAGGAAAAGTTTCACAAGTACTTTGGTTCAGAATTTGTTCTCTTCATATTTTTCAGAACATCAAAGCATGCTTGTAAATCTCCCTGGGATATTTCTTTCTCTAATTCTAGTACCATACTGTGTTGGTTAAAGTACTAAAATTGGGTTGTGACTCTTGATTGTTCCAGATATCTTAATCTCTGAACTTGTTTCTCCCTTTTGGCACTAGTCTTACTTTATGGTTTGAGGGGATTAGGGTACAAATAAATCAAGTGGGAAAAAAGGATTTTACACAAACTAAAAAGACAAACAACAACTTATAAGCATATATGAGTTTGCATACTGTTTAGACTATTTTTCTAGTATTTGAAAATATTCTATATCCACCAGGTGGCTTATACATTTGATGCGGGGCCGAATGCAGTTCTAATTGCACGCAATAGAGAAACAGCTGCCCTTTTGGTCCAGAAGTTGCTATTCTGCTTCCCTCCAAATTCTGATGCAGATTTGAGCAGGTAATTTCTGCTTTGGTTTTCCTATGACATTTTCTCAGTTCAATATATTCTTTTATCTGTTTAAGTTTACGCATCAATGATTTTTTTGATGGTGCCAACCTTGCTCCTCCTTGGGTGTGTTCGTATCTTTTAATATGTTTTTATCTTGATTCCTTTCCCAGTTTTGTTCTTGGTGATAAGTCAATTCTAAAAGATGCTGGGGTTGACGGCCTGGAGGATATCGAAAATTTACCCCCACCTCCAGAAGTCAAGGATCCATCCCAGAAGTACAGAGGAGATGTGAGTTACTTTATTTGCACAAGACCTGGGAGAGGTCCAGTTGTGCTGTCAGATGAAAGCCAATATCTTCTCAACCCTGAAACTGGTTTGCCCAAGTAAGTTGATGAGAAAATTCCTGTGTTTTCATAGTGCACCGTTCCTTGTCAGGCCAATTCAAGATGCTGTCATGAGCCTGAAGTAGTTTGTTGAGATGATCCTTTTAAAGCAGGAACCCAAGAATTTCTTTGAAATGATTATCCCAGTTTTTCTGTTGCTTGTTTTCTGTATTTGTAATTCAATTTTTTTTTCTCTCTCTTTTTAATATCCAGTTACGGTCTCTGTAGTCACTGTCATCGACTGATTTATGAAATAAGTTGTCCATTGTTCATTTGAAATGCTATGTTTTCTTCACTTTCTTCTTTTCTAGCTACCTACCTAGTTTTGTTATATATGTTGCAAGGATGTGGATGTAATAGGATAAAAATAAGCGCAAAAATGATCAGCTCATGGTTGTCATTGTCTTTAAATTATACGCGAATTAAATTTCGTTTTTAAATTTCAAACCGAAGTTTATGGACAAAATTTAGAACTTATGTATAATTCGGGAACAATAACATTAATGGTTTGGAATTAAAAAAAAGGGAAAAAATCAATCGTTAAGCCAATTTATCAAGTAATTGCAAAAAGTTTGATTCCTTTCCTCCATATAATTTACATAGTAATTGAACATAGTTTGATTCCTTTCATCCATATAATTTACATGGCAATGTTTGCCAAAGTTTTCATTTTGTAAAATTCTGCTCAAGTTGAAGGACACTAGAGAAGAAGAGGTGTGGTGTTGTATGAATAAGCTACTTATTGCCTCCAATTAGAAGTGCCTTCAAGATAGCTTCACTCATCCCATCTTCATGAGGAAACAAGTGTCCGGCGCCTGCAAACTCATGGTACTCAATCCATGGAAGCTTTTCCGCAATATAGGCGTTGCAGTTCAACTGGGATAAGTCGGTCGTCGTCGCCCTGCCACAGATGGACTGAGAAGCAGCCTTCATTGCCGCCGCTACAAGGATTCTTCAGATCCATAGGGTCAAATTCCCAACTTCCGATTCCAATCATCATGTCACGAATCACTGACTCGAATTCTTCTCGCTGCTTCGCGTGTGGCTGCAAAAATGTATAAAACAAATAAATGAGAGCTATATAGGCCAACATTATATGGATTTCTTTATACATAGATTTCTTTGTAGGGTCCTAACTATAGTCCTAACTATAGTCCCCTGCCTGATCACATCACAACTCATTTGACATAATTACTTATCAATATAAGGATATTTCGATGAAATAGATGAAAATGGAGCAATGAGAGCATTTTAAAGTATTTTTTTGACTAGTTTAGCGATTAAGTAAGAAAAAACACAATTTTTTTAAGAAAATGAGATTTTTCGTTCAATTCCGAAAGCTTGTACACATCGTTGTATTCAGATAATTTTCTAAAATTAGTAACTGAAAAAAAAAAAAGAGGCTAGTACGTACCTTGAGCTCCCTTCCATGAACCTTTCCATTTCTTAAGATTTCATAATCTTGAGTTGAAAAAATTTCTGGGTTGAGGGACACAACGCTGTTTGCTGGAAATAACTTCTGAGTGTTCCACCAGTAGGTTAGCCATGGCATATGGTGTGCAACTCCAAGTGCCAATTGATCGCGTTTAGGTAGCTTATGGTATGCTTCTGGGGTCATGTTGGCAGGAAATCCCGGCCACCAGTAGTTGATCACAGGAGTTAATAGCGCCGCTCCGGCAAGCCTGTGATCAAGTCAATGTAATGTTATGAAGCTCGAATATGGATACGATATGATACAGAAATTCGATAAGATTTTTACGTATTCGTGCTTCATAGATATTATTCAGTGCTGCACTGGTATCTTTAAAGTTCATAGTTACCTATGAGGGATGTAGTGGAGACACTTCCAGATGGCCTGTCCACCCATATAATATCCAAGTCCCAGCTGATCACCAAGCTCTTCTATATCCAAAGCCAAACTCTTGGTGGTTCTCTTAGGATGCGGATCACTTTCAATCTAAATCCCCTCAAAATGGATGTGTTTTCATTGTGAGGCGAGTAGACATAGAAAGGAACTTATTCAATCTAAATACCCTCAAAATAGTAAGATCAAAAGATGTAAGTTAATTTTCTTATGAGTCTAATCATTTCTAATCCGCTTACAATGAAAAGACATCCACACTTACATTTAATGCACATTGAATTTGACACACTGTCCACACAATACTATCCGACCTACCAAATGTGGCCGTCATTTAAGTAGCGTACCGGAGAGACGTTTGTCGCAATGACTGCATCATGTCTGGAAGTCTGGAAGAACCAAAGGGATGAACAAAGATGACCTTATAATTGGCTACTTGTTTTGAAACACCATGTTCCTTGTACGCCAAATGTCGTCCATCCCTTAGCCTTATTCGAGATGCCGTCAAAATGGGGCCGCCAGGGCCGCCACAGATTTTTGGAGGCGGTGGGCGAACCGCCTGAAACGCCCACGCCACCATTATTCCAACCAACAACACAAATGTAATTTTCTTAAACATCTTTGCTATCACTCACCCCCTCACCCTGACAACCAAAAATCAAACAAAATTAGCATTAACCCTAATCAAATTTTGGTGACATCCTTATACAAATTTAAAAAGAAACAGAAAAAAAAAAGAGAGCACTTGATAACTAAGCTTACCCAAAGATTTCAAACTACACTCCTTCACATGTAGTTAAATAATCCAAATGCTAATATATAATATAAATTTTAGCCAGCCAGTTTTTGACCAGAATTATTTTAGTAATAGTTCTTTCCATTGCGTCAAGAACACTGGGAATTGTTTCCATTGCTTCAAGAACATTGGGAAGTAAATATTCATCATATAATTACAGGAAAGTAGATGTTTTGTCATAAAAATATATTAATATATAGGGCAATAACTAGAGGATTGAGTTTTGAGAGAGAGAGCTTACTGCGCAGGTTAATTAACATAGGCTGAAAGCAGGCGGAGCAGCTCTTCTGCTGTCGGGGATGGACGGCGGCTGGTTTTATGGTGGTGGTGGTGTGGTGGTTGCAATGGTTGGTGGAGTGGCTGCTGTTGTCATGATTCTCATAATCTCATTATGTTGTATATATAATTGACAATATAGGTAAATGTAGGCACACCTGACACCTACGTAACTACTGAGGAAAATTGAACCATGCTATATCCTCCTCGTCCTAACTTGTAAACAAAAGAAAAATCAATCAACCAACAAAATATTATTATTTTACTTTCTTTGACCGGTTGCTTTTGTTTTCACAATTTTTCTTCTCTGCCTCTTTCTTTTCTTCTAAGCGGGTAGCAAAATCCAAACACTGCTGCTAAAGCACACCATAAATGGATAATAGTATAGGATGGCCAAAGAACTAAGGAAAATGTTACAGAGACTGTATTGCTACATCATCACATAATAGACATGTTTTGAGTTACCTACACAAACACCTTTTGAGTTTTTTTTTGTATTTTTTATTTTTTTATGTATAATACTTTTGGCTTTTTGGGAGCCTAAGGGTATTTGTATAATCTCTTGAAACTTTAGAGTTTCATGAAAGCACAAAAATCTGTAGAGAGTATATTCCATACTAGACTACATCTTTAATCATATAGCTTTCTTGAAGTTTCCATTTATAGCAGCCTAGACGTAGGCACCTAATTACCGTCCTAATTAGGGGTAAATTCACCTAGGCGTCACCCCAGTTACTTAATAACAATGAGTCCAACTTTTTTTCTGAGTTAAAAAGAAAATTTATTTACCTCATATGCCTCAAAATCTCCTAAGTTTTATTTTCTTAATCTTACAAGACTTTTTCAAAATTTCATTTGACCTAACCAAGGCTTCACATGCTCTTTTCGGCCTTGACGATGGGACCCTTTAAGGCACTTACTGTCGGGGTAACTGTTGGGCAAATAATCCTACAACAATTACCAATAAACCCTATTAGGAGGCTACTAATGACACATTTAGGTCTACTTGCCCTTAACTAAAGGCCCACCACTCCACGTACGATGATAATCAATTAACAATTGTAGGGTTTTTTTTTTTTAATTTATTAAAACTTTTTACTCAAAATTTGTGACTTTGGACTCAAAACTTGTTATTGTCAATATTTTTATGGCTTATTAGGCCAAGTGTACCATGAACGAGCAACATTATTTCAAAATGCATCAGAGACGAAAATTTACCTTAATATGCACAAGAAATGGTAACACTATTAATACCATTGCACCATCTTATTGATGTCGTCCTTAACAACGTTATTGTTTGCAGACGTGGAGCAATGTTTGCAAACGTGGAGTTGCTGTGGCACAGTAGGACCCAGTTTGGTGACCACGTGTGCGGAAAAATTGAAAATCAAATCGAAAGAGTGAGAGGAACGATTGGGGGCTAATTTGCTCTGCTAGGGTTTCACGAAATCTGGGATTAGAGGCAGAAATTAGGGAAGAAATTGGCAGTAGAATCGTGGGGGGATTGCAGGGATTTCAATCGGAAGGAGAGACGACCTGAAAGACATCGGAGTTGAAGGATGCCCATTTGTCTAGAAGATGGTGCAGAGCAACCCGATTAAGGTATGTTTTGAAACAAATTTTTCATTTTCCTAGGTTATGTCTGTGGTGTTTCCTAAGTTTCCATGGTGTGGATATATATAGATGGTACGTTGAAGTCAGTTTGCTTGCTTGAAACAAATCAAATTGGATGTTGATTGGATTTGTTATATGTGGTGTTTTCTGAGTTTCTGGGGTGGATATTGCAAATTGTACGTTGAAGTCAGTTTGCTTGGAACTGGTTGTTGAGTCGATTTGTTGTTCAATGAGTTTCCTGGGGTGGATATATAGATATGGTATTGAAATCAGTTTAGCTAGTATATGGGCAATGTTGTGGGAATGCTTGGTTGAAATCTGTAAAGTTTTTCGGGGCAGTGAGGTAGTGTTTGTCGTTGGTTTTTTTTTTTTTTAATTGGGTAGTATAGAAGAATAAGGCAGTGAGCAGTGGGGTAGTGGGGTAGTGCTTATCGTGGGTTTTTTTATTTGTAAATGAGTAGTATATAAAAATAAGGCAGTGGGCGGCAGGGCAATGCTTGTCGTGGGTTTTAGTTTAGTCAAAGGGGTAGTGGTTGTGGTGTGTTTTAGTGTAGGCAGTGGGCTGGACTACGCATTGTTTGCCTTGTTTAAAATGGTTTGATTGTGATGTTGTGTTTAGGTGTTTATAAGGATGCCTTAAAATGATTTAACGTGGTGCTAGGTGGAGCAAATGATATAGTGTCCATCCGATTGCATCATGGTGGAAGTATCTCAAAGACATGAAGATTGTGGACATATGCTGGTGGGTCAATTGCTTGGTACGATTGGTGTTGTTAGGAATATTTTTCATTGCTGGACCTAAATGGGTTGGTGAAGGACCAACTGACAGGACCAGTCCCAAATCCCCAGGGATTAACGTGGGATGCGCCTGCTCCCATCTAACACGAAGTGTCAAATCAGGGATAATTTCGTCCTTTTCCTAATCGGGCCTATCAGAGGGAACCAGGATCATGAGGAGGAATGTGATGTCTCGTCTCTGATACAGCTCGCATCCGCTATCAACCTGAAGGGCATTCAAAACACGAAAGCTGTGAAAGGACAAAAAAAAAATTTATAAAAACATTTCATAAAAAGACCTTTATGCCCTTCACTGAAAACATATGCATGCATTCGAAAAACCATTACTCAAACATAGAACATGGGGCCTTGCCCCAAAATCCAATATAAGGAACCCAGAACGAGTCTCCTTCTCAAAATAAGAAACGTAGGGTCTCAACCCAAATCCGATACACGTGGGTCTCAGCCCAAAATCACCTCAGTGAAATCTCATACACATATACATATATACATATATACATATATAACACATCCTAGACATCCTCTGATGTCAACTCGGGGCACACAACCCCTAGGGAACTCATCCCCGATATATGCCACGATTTCTCTATATATAAAAGTATGCATACTACTCGCGATCTCACTCCGAGTCTACTCCCAGGAATTCTCCATCTGAGAGGCTCTGTCTTCGGTTCTAGTCTGAGCATCTCTCGGATCTGGTCCGGAACCACATCATAACTCCCACTCCTAGAATGGGATACCTATAGGGATCACTCATTCCGAGTAGTGGATCGTGACTCTCCAAGTCGACGACTGGAGGAGACCAATCTATACGCTCGTAAGGAGGGTATATACATGACATGACCTGTCCCAACTGGACGTCGATAACCGTGCCCGGTCCTATTTCCGTCTGACAAGTCAATTGAAGGCCCGAAACTACCCTTCAGTGCTTGTCAGACAAGGGATAATTGCATTGATTTCTGCTGCTACCTTCGCCTCTCGATCAGCCCCAAACGTCGTACCACGGCCTGGAGGGTCATAAAAACAGGAAAAGGTGTGAGTGGACAAAAATGACCTTTTATAAAAACGTTTACCGAAAACACATTCTTACCCTCCAGTTTCGCAAACATGCATGCTATCATAAACCATGAGTAATAGTATGAAATCATTCAAGTATGAACAGTGGACCGATAAAATCAAAACAGGTTTCCTCATGGTCCGTAAAACTCATGTTCACCAAATCAGTTCATGTTATAAAGCATCAAATCCCGGCTTTTAGGCCAAAACATGTGAAAACATAATCACCTGGCCACAAAGACCAAAAACCCGTACTCAATACCGGTACGCCATCACAATCAACATCAATCAACACTATTCACAAGTGCACAGTCAATCAATCAATCCAATCATTCCGCACTATTCACAAGTGCACAAACTATCACACAATCACATCTGCACTACGCGTAGGCCAATATCCAGCCACATTCTCGGGATCAGACACCTCTGGGCTCAACCCTCGGGCTCAGTCACATCTGGGCGAACACATCCCCAGGCTCAGACACATCCAAGAAGCTGGCTTACTATAGGATCAACTCACAATCCTACAATCATATCCCCTAAGCTCCGGTCGTCTAGGTGATCCCCTAGTTCCGACCGTCTAGGCATTTCACAATCACAATGAAAACCATCTCGGGATTACATCCCAAAACATTTCAATCCAATCCTTGACTTCAAACAAAGTCAAGATCATTCCTTGACTTCAAACCAAGTCAAGATCATTCCCGACTGGGTCTCAAGCCCCAATTACCATTTACATGTAAATCTTTAAAATCACATTTTAAAATAATAAAATAATCCAGAAATCATCATTGACTCACCAACTAAGTCAAAATATCATTTTAGAGATCTTTTTGACTCCGGGCCTAGCTCAAAACATCATTTGCACGTTTCACATAAAACGTGTCCGAAAGACCGATTAAAATAATCATAAAATCACAAGAAATCATACAAAATCATCAATTTTATCATATTCACTTGTGACTCCAAATCCGAGTCAAAATCACTATCCAGTTGGGTCTCAAGCCCAAAATATCATTTTCACGCAAATCCATGAAACCGTAAACCCGAGTTGCCACCTTCACGTAAATCCATGAAATCAATCCCTGACTCATAATCCGAGTCCAAATATCATTTTCAATTCCTGACTCATAACCCGAGTCAAAACATCATTTTCAATCCCGGGCCTACGCCCAAAACATCAATTTCATAATTTCTCGAAAATCGTGCCAACAATAATATAATAATCCAGAAAATCGAGAAATCACCGGATTGAAACATCAATCATGCCAAAGCATATAAAATCATATAATAAAGCATTTAAATCATATATGCATGCATCACGGTTAGAAAACAAAGTCCACTCACACACACCGTCCAAACGGCCCACTTCCGAACTGCGCGTTTTTCCGTAAATTCTGGAAATCACAATTCCTGTCCAAAATCATTCATGAGGGTCACTAACATCTCAAAATACCTCATATAATTTTCCCCAATTTTTCTGGAATTTAAATATGTATTTTAAATGTATAATAACACTTCTGACACTCAGAACACTATCGAAACTATAACCGATTTCCTCGAAACCAGTGCCAAAATGTCCGTTACACTGAGAGGATTCGAAGTCATGTTGACCTCACCTTGAAACAAGGCCTCACGCGCCGCCATGAGTGGCTGCGCGTGACCACCACGCTCCTGCTACAGTAACTTGCACAGTCGTCGTTCTCGCCCGTTTATCTGTAAAACGGGTCCTTTTGCCCGCGTGACGACCCGACTGGTTTCCTATCAATTCAACATTAATTATTTCAATTGGACATTCACACAGCTTCGTTATAAGTCCAATTACAATTCTGTAAAGTTAATTACACAAAAGCTTACCTTAATCCAATCGAACTGAACTCATTTTTCGAAGAACATCGAATCACTGTTCATCCTCGAATCTCCACAATTTCCCAATGTTTTCCTTCAATTGATGCATCCATCAGCATTGTGGGATCTTAATGAACATATTCCCCAGTCCAATTGCATCAATCCAAGACTCAAATTCCTCGACTCAAGGTCGAAAATTCAGAAAGTTCATTCCCTCAGTTCTTCCTCAAATCGACCTCAATTCTCCTCAATTTTCACTGGGTTTGACTCGTCTCAATCCCTGGGAGCTAAATTCAAGCTCAATTTCGACCCTCAGAGCTCCTAGCTCAAAATCCGAATTTTCCCTCCAAACTCTAAAATTTCAATTCTCTGTTTAATTCTCCCTCTCAGTCCCTCATGCTTTCCCCAGCTAACTTAGTCTCCTAATCTCTCAGTTTTCCCCTCAAAACCAGTTGTGGAAGGGTGCTCAATCCTCTCATCACACAAGCTTATTTGTGGAGAGGTTCACAGATTAAAGAAAACATAAATAAGAAGAAATGGCTGATTAAGAATGATTAAATGATTAAAGAATAATAAAACAAGATGATGATGTTTCCCCCAAAACATGGAGTTGATTTTAGGGACCTTAAATCAAGGGATGGGTGACACTTGTCACTCATCCAGGTGTGCTTAATCATCGGTCCCTATTCACCTTTTAATATTATTTTAATCGAAATTTTGGTTCGTTCGGTTAATCGATTTCGTTCCCGTGACCACAACTTCGTTGTCGAATCTCCGATTTCGGCATGCCACCTGTCATTGGATTCGTATAGACTCGACCTACGTAACGGTCCTTGGCCCTCGTCCATTGGACTTCCCAGGTCAAAATTCAACATTTGACCCATTTTCAACCAAATTACCAAAATACCCCTCGACTGCCGAACGTCATAACTTCTTACTCGAACGTCGGAATCGAACGTGCCACCTGTCTATGAACTCGTGACGTCCTGAACTACGTCACAGTCATCGGTCAAAGTCCGTTTGACCGTCCGAACTAAAATTTAATATTTTGCCCACGCCTAGGGGCAAAACGGTCATTTTGCACATTTCATCCGATTTCACTCAACCAATCCCAGATTAGTCATTCTAAACCATAATTAATTAATATTTAATTTCGATACTCGGGACAGGTCGTTACAATACATACTAGTATAGAAAACCATAAATGGGACTCACGCCCAATAACACAAGTCAACTGGGCCTCCAGCCCGAACTTATGACTCAACAGGGCCTCTAGCCCGATTTCACAATGAACTAGGCATCGAGCCCGAACTCGTAAATCAACGGGGCATCGAGCCGGAACTCGTAAATCAACGGGGCATCGAGCTCGAAACCTCAGGGTTAGTCACGATTCCGATCATAGCTATACGTGCAACCATCAATCCAAGACCGTTCTCAATCCTGGTATGTCGCCGTGAACATATCACTGCCGCGACCATCTCTAGGACATGGTGCACACGTCGTCGATCGCTCTCCTATACCGTCAGCACTCCGAAGTCGAGCCTCCAGTGGCTGCCCGACCACGGGAGGCGCTGACAGGACCCGTCCCAACTGAACTTTGATAACCGTGCCCGGTCCTGCTCCCGTCTGACAAGTCAACTGGAGTTCCTAAACTACCCCTCAGTACCTGTCAGACAAGGGATAACTGCACTGATTTCCGCTCATGCCTCCGCCTCTCGATCATCCCCGAACGTCATGCCACAACCTGTAGGGTCATCAAAACAGGAAAGGTGTGAGTGGACAAAAATAATATCATTTAAAAATACATTTCAAAATACATCATTACCCTCCAGTTTATCAAACCATGCATGCATAGGGTAAAACATATGAATAACAATCACCGGCTTTCTAGCCAAATCATATGAAACGTATCATGACATGACCCGTCCCAATCCCACTGGGACCACCCAGGGACGTGCCTCGCTCCCGTTTGACAACGACTCCAAACATACCAAAATTACCCTTAAATAAAAACTAAATACTCAAATTAGATAAATAACGTGCAACAACATAGTTCAGAGTGATAGCTGTCAGACAAGGGATAGTAAAATAACAAAATGTGAGCACAATAGTCAGAGTACATTATTTGGTGCTCAACCTACCCACTAGGGGTGTACAGGCACAACGAATAAACTAAGCCTTTTCCTCCTCCTCCGGATCCTCCTCTAGTTCCGTGTCACGACCTGGAGGGGTCAGTAAAACATTTAAAGAGTGAGTGGGCCAAAAATAAACAGTTTATAAATCAATTTCATAATAAAGTAAATCATAAGGTTTTACCCCTCCGTTTTCCAAACCTTGCATGCATTGAAAACACAATATCATAATGAAATCGTAATCACACAATCATAATCATAATCGAAAGGAGAAACTAACATATTAGTGCACTGTAAAATCCAACCCAAATGATGTCACGGTTCTAAGGCTACGCGTTGCCACTCAAGGTCTCACACCCAAGACTCTCTTGGTACATCAGTGCCTGGTATCCCGGTCATTGCCTGAGATATACAAACATGCCTTCCTGAGAGTAAACAACCCAACGGGGGTTAACTCCACTCAGTCAGGGCCCCGTGACTACTCCAGGGTTCAGCCGGGCCAACGACCCTCCCTGGAGGAGACAAGATAGACATGTAGGAAAGTACAGTACAATAACAGTATAGTTTGCCCTATGTCCCCCCGGACATCCCTGAACATAATCCACATATAAACCAGACGTGTCTCATGCCCAAAACATTATAATAAGAGATATAAACAGTTCATATAGTACTCATCTAAATCATAAGTGGAAATAGTAAAATAGTTTATGCATGCAAGCCTTTTATAAATCAAACAGCCCACTCACACTCGGTCCTCGCTGCTCAACGACTGCTAAAACCTGTATTAACATATCTGAGAGTCACTAAAGGACCCTACTACTCCAATACTAAGACCCTAGAACATATCCGTCCCTAGAACATATCCGTCCCGAAAACATAGCCCGTGCACTATTCCCGAGGCTTCAAACCCTCTTTTGACTATCCTAACGATCTCTGATCGACACCAAACCACCACCATTGGATCCGTATCGTCGAAACCTTAAAAATGATACCGGTCCCACCAAAAAATACTGTTCACACGCACCCCCACGCGCCTGGTCAACGCGTTGGTCAACACTGCTACAGTGCTGCTGACGTCAGCATGACGTCATCTCCGACACTTGTCAGGTGACACGTGGCATGCTCTGGTTGGCCCCTGATCTGAAAATCTCTGATATGAGGACGTCATCATGACGTCAGAAGTGACGTTAGCATGATGACGTCATCACTGCTACAGTGTCGGGTCAACCAGTTTCCACAGTCCTTTTTCGACCACCATTTTCGACGGGGTTCGATCCTAATGAGTCGTCTAGGTCTGTTCTACAGTTCCATATCCTCAAAACTGGAAAAATAGCGAAGAAATCTTACCTGGGCTTCGAAGAAGTTCACGGCCAAACTCCGGTCGTCTTCTCCGGATATCCCCTCCGTCTCAGTCGTCCAAACTGGTTCCTCTGAGCTCGTCACTGTCCATAGAGTAGGTCCTCCGCCGTGGCCTTCGTCGTCTATTCGGTCGTCTTCCTAGGATCCTCACGGTGCTATCTAGAGCTCCGTTCAAGTCGAGAGTGTTAGGACCCACCCCGGTTTCACCCCGAAACCCGAGGTAAATCCTGCTCCCGTCTGACACCCCAATGCTAAAGCCAAAAGAAAGCATGAAATTCACTAAAATACCACTGTCAGACGCAGGAGAAACTATACAAACCCGAACTCAACCGTTTACAGAGCATAGTACAAAATACATAGAAACGACAAACCGATAAACTAACATACACGCACTCGGAAAGATTTGAAACACTCCGGGATCCCTCACGTGACTTCTATGCCTCAGACGCTGCCTCGACGTCAAGACCCCACGCTAGCTCCACAACTTGGAGGGCAGTAAAAACAGAAGGTGTGAGTGGACCATAAATAAAAAGAAAAGTTTCCAAAACCATTTATAAGAAAACCATGTTTAGCCCTCCGTTTTGAAACCACATGCATAACCCAGTTCATAAACAGTTATAACCCAAATCACCATAAACCACATCATGAGAAACAGAAACACTATAAAACAGTTATAGAAATCATATCACAAGCATCATAAAACCTTAGCGTAAAACATCATTTTCCGATCAAACCTGCTGGACCTATCCGAGTTTTTAAACTCCCGAGTCTTTAAACTCAATCCAGGCCTCAAAAATATCCGAGTCTTTAAACTCCCGAGTCTTTAAACTCAACAGGCCTATGGGGGAAATATCAATATATCCGAGTCTTTAAACTCCCGAGTCTTTAAACTCAATCCGGGTCTTTAAACCCAATCCCGGCCCGTCCCCCGTCAATCAATATCTGGGTCTTTAAACCTAATATCCAGATCCAGCAAATCCAATCAAAACCATTTGAAAACCATTTTCGAATTCACATCCAAACCCAAATCCTAAACTTAAGAAACCGGGACCCTAAGCTTTCACCCTCGCGAAACGACTTCGATTCAACGTCCGAATAACTCGAAACCACTTCCATTAGACTCGTTCTAACACTTAGACCAAAAACCATGTTGACCATTTTCCCTAGAACCGCCGCTCGCGCCCCCACGCGCCGCCTAAAGTGGTTACGCGTGGGCCTCACGCGCCAGCTACAGTACCACCGTCAACCTCACGTCGGCCCGGTTCGCACCAGTGGCCTGCAACCTGAACCGGCGAGAGCGGTTCACTGCCGTGCCTGCACCAAAACACCCCCTTTCTTCACCAACAGCTTCGTCTAGTCCTAGGCTACTCATCCCCCTCACTCTAGCACCTCGACTCACCCTCAAACCTATCGACTCAAGCTCGAACAGAAACCCGTACTTTCCCCTGTTCTCCTTCCCGGCCACCCAGGTCTTCCCCCTTCACGGTGTCGACCCTAAACTCTTCCTAAGACCTCACTGAGTCACACCCAACTCACAGAAACCCTCGACGCACTCCCTAAGTCCACGACTTCCCGTTTGAAACTCACGGCCAAAACAGAGCACACCTCCGTCGTGCCAACCGCCACCGGGCACCTCCCGTCACGGCAGCACAACCAGTAACCTCCTAGGACTCAACTGAACTCCCTAGACCTCCCTAACCTCTTCGATTCAACTCCTCAACTCACGACTTTCAATTTGAAACTCAACGGGAAAACAGGGCAAGTTTACAGGGATGAGGGATTACCTGCAACCGTCCACCACCGTGCTTGCCGTCGTGTTCCCTGGAGTCCACAAAGCCGCCTCAGCCTCCTCTCGAGGTCAATTGCACTTACACACGGCCACAGCACCACCAGCTCCCTTAGTTCTTCTCTGTTTTTCTGGTTTTTCCCCGTGGCTCTCAACGCACTCACACCACGATTCCTCACCTCCCAACAAGCTCACTAGCTCCCTCTCACTCTCTGACCACCCTCACACACTCACAACTCATCAGCACACACACGAGCACCCTTCAAGTTTCCTCACCGCCTCACTCTGTTTCCTTTCTTCTCTGCGAACAACACACACACACACAGCACGGTTGCACCCAAATTATTGGACCGTGCACACGCTGGAACCCCCCAGAATCCACTACACATTTTCCATATGTCACCATCCACTCCATTCTCTCCCACATGGCTCAATCTCAGCCCTTCATCTGCTTCTCTCTGCACAAATCCCCAGGCAACTAAAAGACTAAACTGCCCCTCCTTTTAACTCAAAATTACGGTTTTGCCACTAACTTTCTTGACCCGTAACTCGCACATCGTAAGTCCGATGAATACGTGCCACCTGTCATCGAACTCAGGACAACGAGATCTACGTAACCATCCTCGGTCAACATACCAAAACCCAATCGTCCAAAAAGTCAACTTTTCCCCTTATTTTACCAACTTCCGAACATCACAACTTCCTCCTCTAACGTCGGAATCGGGCGTGCCACCTACCTATGGATTCGTGACGTCCTAAACTACGTCCTGGTCACCGGTCAAAGTCCATCAGACCACCCGACCTAAAAGTCAACTTTTTGCCCGAACTAGGGGCAAAATCGTCATTCTGCCCTAACGACCCCAACGAAACCAACTAACCACCGATTAGCTCACTAATCCCATCTTAATCACTCTACTAATCCCGACTCTCGGGACGGGTTGTTACAGAGAGGGTGAGGAGATGTGGTGCGGCTTCCTGGATCCGATTCCTCTGTTTTCGGGTCTAGGGTTTTCGGGTCTGTTGAGGCAGGGAGGAAGGGATATGGTTGCTGGTGCTGCACGGTGGAGCTGGAGAGATGATGGTGGTATTGAGGACGGTCGTCTTGTGGTGTGAGGGTGGCTGGTCTGGTCGTTTGGGTTGAGAGAAAACGGAAGGGGTTTGTTTGCACAGTGAAGGAAAATGTGTGTGTTTGTGTTTCTGTGAGAAAGAGAGATGAGGTGAAATGAGATCGTGCATGGGAAGGAAAAAGCAGATAAGATGAAGGGCTGGGATGGGTTTGATCAGAAAATAAATGGCTGGGATTCAATGAAAGCAAATTAATTTATAAATAATGGACCAATAGGCTCATAGGTTTGCTTTATTGGAATAGTGCACACTTGGATGAGTGACACTTGTCACTCATCCGCTGGCTTAATTTAAATTTAGGGTTTATACAGATTCCCATAATTAATTAATATTTTAACGTTTGCTCTCGGTTCGTAAATTCCGCTTAAACGCTTCCGTGACCATAACTTTTTCATACGAACTCCGATTTCGGCGTGCCGCTTGTCAACGGATTCGTGACGTCCCGATATACGTCATAGTTATGGGTCAAAGTCTAAATTATTTCTCGGGTCAAAAGTCAAAGTTTCCCCCCCTCATTGGCAAAATAGTCATTTCACATTAAAATATTAATAATCTCGGTTCGGGTCGTTACATTTCAAATCCCGGCTCTCAAGCCAAACATGTGAAAACATATCACCTGGCCACAAAGACCAAAACCCGTACTCAATCCCAGTACGCAAAGAAATCACAATCAAAGCAACATCAATCAGCACTACTCACTAGTGCACAACCAATCAATCATTCAATCAATCCGTACTACTCACAAGTGCACAAACAATCACACAGTCACATCCGAACTACGCGTAGGCCAACCTCGGGAACTGCACGCAGTCACCATTCGAGTCATGTCAGTCATGTCTGGGAACTGCACACGCACCATTTAGACGTACCACATACTCGGGGACTGCACTCACGCAACATCCGAGCAAGGATTGAAATATCGATATTGACGGATATGTCGCTAGTCGAATTTACGGATATCTCGCCCCAACTATCGATATTATTTACGGTCAACAAAAATGACGAAAATTGGGTCCAAAAGTTAGAAATTTGGAATGAAACTTTGGGAAAAACTTAAGTACCTAATAATGGTTATATAGGACTAATAAAAACTATAAAATAACTTGATATAATAAATATATGATGAATCATATGATAGAATATAGGTATGCCGATAACTAACAGTATAAAATCTTAAAGATAAACTTAAATTAAAACATATATTCCTACATTAAAACAAGGTTTCTAAATTATAACATATTTTACCGTCTAATTATTTGAAAAATAATTAGACTGATTATGACAAATAATAATAATAATAATTCTAAATTATAATCAAGTTATTTAGATAATTTCAATTAAAACATATATTCCTACATTAAAACAAGGTTTCTAAATTATAACATATTTTACCGTCTAATTATTTGAAAAATAATTAGACTTTGATTATGAAAAATAATCATAATAATAAAAATAAAAATATAAATATAATAATAATAATAATTCTAAAAAGTAATCATGTTATTTAGATTATTTCAATTAAAACATATCGATATCTGCGATCGCGAGTGAAGCCATATTTTATACTAAAACATATATTACTAAAATATTTTTTACCAAATAATATATTTTGAATTTTGAAACAAAAAGATATTGAAGGCTTAACTTTTTTTTATTTTATTTTATATTAGTCATATATGGTAAATTGGTATATTTTATATAAAAAAGGGGTTAAAAAAAGCCAAAACCAAATGAAACGCATCATTTCATTCAGTTGGGTATATTTTTACTCAACCTTTCGATTGATCGATCGCGTCTGCTTGTTTGGACTTTGGAGAGGTCCGAGACCGTGAAGGCGAGATGTGGATGAGGCGAGGCGGTAGAGAACTGTGACCGTGAGGGCGAGAGGTGGCGTAAGCCACAGAGAGGACGACCGGAGTATGGTGGAGCGGCCGTCGAGGGTCGACTCAATCGTCGAGGCTAAACAGAGTTGGGCGGAGCTACAGAGGTTGTTCGAGTGGGTTGGGCTTCGGCGTCGACAGACGAGGAGTTAGGGTTCGATGCTGCCCCCAATTTATGGTTTTCCAAAAAGCGAAGGGGTGGTGAAGACTGAAGAGTGGTCTGGGCGTCCGGTGAGTCCGTGATTTCAACCTTCCCTAATTTTGTTCGCCCGTGACCCATTGAATGATTGTCTTTTGGAAATTTTTTAAAGGTTGTACAATGGCTTTTTTCATTTTTGATTTGTTGTTTCCTTCCCAAGAACTGTTCGTCCGTATTTCGATTCTTTTTCGATTTTTGTTTTCTGTGAATTCAGTTCCTGGCTTGCCGTCCAAAATCGTCAATTTCGCTGAATATCGGGGCTTATCGCCGATATCCTCTTATTTCCTCCGATATTTACCGATATCGATGATTTTTCCGGAAGCCTTTCCTTTCCCCCACGCTTATGTGTCGGTGGCCGGAAAAGACGATATATCATCGATTCCGACGATTTTTCAATCCATGGATCCGAGTCACGTCTAGGAACTGCACTCATATCATCCAGACAGGTACCAGTATCCACAATCACAAACACAATCCATACCACAAACACATATCAAGCATATCCTTGACTTCAAACCAAGTCAAAATCATTCCCGACAGGGTCTCAAGCCCAAATACCATTTACACTTGTCGTAAAATCTCATTTGAAAACATTAAAATAATACAGAAATCATCCTTGACTCACCAACTAAGTCAAAATA
This sequence comes from Prinsepia uniflora, assembly GCA_032719365.1. Lineage (NCBI taxonomy): Eukaryota > Viridiplantae > Streptophyta > Magnoliopsida > Rosales > Rosaceae > Prinsepia > Prinsepia uniflora. The sequence continues at coordinate 13,272,347 of CM064873.1, read as the reverse complement.
TCCTTTTAGAAATCTTTTTGACTCCGGGTCTAGCCCAAAATATCATTTGCACATTCCTCGTAAAACGTGCTCGAAAGACCGATTAAAATAATCATTAAATCACAAATAATCATGCCAAATCATCATGACATCATTGCCATTCAAATCATGCAATCAATCATGTAAAACATTTAACTATGCATGCATAACAGTTTATAAAACAAACGTCCACTCACACACCGTCCAAACCGCTCGCTTTCCGAGCTGCACGCGTTTCCGTACTTTCCAGGAATCCCAAGTCCTGCCCAAAATCATCATTAAGGGTCACTAATGACTCAATGAATATCATATTAATTTCCCATAATTTTTCGGGAATTAATTACAAATTAAAAACGTAACATAAACCTTCGGACCCTCGAAACAATATCGAAACGGTGTCCGATTGACTCGAAACCAACGCTAAAATGTTCGTTACATTAAATGGAACAAAATTCATGTTGACCTCACCTTGGGAATCGTGCCCACGTGCCCTCACGTGCCGTCATGAGTGGCTGCGCGTGAACCTACGCGCGTGTTACAGTACCTGCTACAGTGTCGTCTCTTCTGCCCGATTCCCCGCAAACGGGTCCGGTAACCCGCGATTCAACCCGGTTAGTTCTCAATCAATTCGACCTTGGTTCTTTCAATTATTTCATTGGATTTCATCTAATACATCTTAATTGAAGGTATGTATCATTCATGTCACACGATTTGAACTTAAACATATAAATCTCGAATCCCCTGCGGTCGAGTTCAACTTCTCGAATTCACCAAATTAGGCCTTAATTATTGATTCTAATCAACTAGGAAGTCACAAAGGGGTCCTATAAACACAACTATGAAATCAATTACATTGATTCTTACCTCGAATCATCTGAACTCAATCCCAAGTTTCTCTCAATTCCGCCATGTCTGTTCGTGGCCTTCCATGTGTCAATTATTCTCAAATTTGAGCTGACTACATTCCAATTGATCCCAGAAGACTCAATGGAATCTCAATTTGAATCAACACAGTCTATTACTTTGATTTCGAATTTTGGAAGGTTGGAGCTTCCACGGGTTTGGGTCTTCGGGTTTAAGGGTTTATCTTCCTCAATTCTCCTCTAATTCTCACTCGTTTTTTCTCTGTTGATTCGTCCCACCGTCCGAGGTTTTATATTTTGCCTCATTCATCAATCAGTGTGATGAAATTTGAACGAAGGAGTGGGCGGTTTTTGTTGTATTTGTCACTGTTCATACACGACATCAAACAGGGCCACCAATCCATCTAACTTCAGTGACATGTGTCACTTACTGGTCAGCTAAGTCACTAAACGCTGATTCCTCAATTGGATCAGCCACAATTACCATTTTACCCATGCACAAATAATTACCAAAATACCACTAGCCTTCGCAGACCCGTAACTTTTACGTCCGAACTCCGATTGACGCATGACGCCTGTCTACAGATTCAGCATCTCGAGACCTACACAACGGTCATGGCCAAAAGTCCAAAAGTCCAAAAGGCATTCCAAATAAAAGTTCAACTTTCGGCCCCATAACCAAGGGAAAAATCGTCATTTTACATCCAAAGTTTCCTTTTTCAAATTTCTGGGTCATCACATGTAACGACCCGAACGTTCAGAAAAAGGAAAATTCGAAAAATTTGAAGAAAAAGGACAATTTTGGCCCTAGGTAATGGGCGAACGGTTGACTTTTTGCTCGAACGGTCAAACAGACTTTAACCAATGACTGTGACGTAGTTCGGGACGTCACGAGTTCATAGACAGGTGGCACACCCGATTCCGACATTCGAAGAGGAAGTTATGACGTTCAGAAGTTCAAGGGCATTTTTGTAATTTGGACGAAAAGGGCGAAAATGTTGACCTTTTGATTGACCACTAGTTTTCACACAATTCGAGGACCGTTAGGTAGGTCTCGATGCCCTGAGTTCGTAGACAGGCGGCACGCTAAAAATGGACATCGGACAGTTGAGTTACGGGTCTCAGAAGAGAAGGGCATTTTAGTAATTTTGTACAGAAGGGCAAAATGGTAATTTTGCAGGAGGGTACTGTTTGAAACCGTGGAAAACAGGGGCTGAGCACCCATGCCGTGAGTGTTCTGAATCCAGTAATTGTTTAACCTGTTAGTGGCTGGGCAAGGTGAATTGTTTATTTGTTTTGAGGTATTAGAAGCATTGTGGCATGGGCTGAAACAAAACCAGTGCACGGGCAGAATTTTAAAACTGGCTTTGGGTTCTGTTTGCAGGAAACCATTTACACAGCGGGTCTGAAAGAGATTCCCACGAGTGTTGGCTGAACGTTCGACTATCAGAGAGTTAGAAGAGTTTGAGAGAGTCATTTTCTGCTAAGGAAACACTGAGAGCTAGAGAGAAAAACCAGAGTGCGTGAAATTGGGAAAATTGGAGGGAAAATCGCATTTTAATTTGTGAGTCTAGTTGGACAAAACCAAGGATTGGATTAGTCTTCTGGGACCATTTGGAGTTCAACCACATCGATTGGGAAGGGAATTGACCACAGCTTGACCAAGAAAAGAAGCTTCTGGTTTTGGAAATTTCCAAGGTTGAAGACAACTAATTCCAGGTAAGCTTCTCTAAAATTGGTTGTGTTCTAGTGTTCGTTTAGGTCCCCTCAAGCTTCTATTTAAGTTAATTTGAAAACTGGGTTGATTCGGGTGAGTTTCAGAGATTGACCCGTTTGTTTGATCACGAGTGGATTGATCGATTTAGGGCTTGTTGAGGGTAATTAATGAATGAGAACCTAAATTAAAATGTAAAGGATGGATTTAGATGGAAGAAGGAAAGGAATTGAGTGAGTTTTGATAGGGATTTAACCGGGTTGTGTCGCGGGTTGAACAACCCGTTCGCAGGCTAGTCGGGTGAAGAAGATGAACTGTAGCAACACTGTAGCAGGCGCGTGAGTTTCACGCGCAGCCACTCACGGCGGCGTGTGAGGGCGCGTGGGCTCAATTTTCGAGGTAAGTTCAACACGACTTTGTCCTATACATTGTAACGAACATTTTAGGGTTGATTTCGAATTTATCGGACACCGTTTCGATGTTGTATCGAGGGTCCGAAGGGTTATGTTACGTTTTTAATTAACGTTTAATTCCCGGAAAATTATGGGAAATTAGTATGATGTTATTTGAGACCTTAGTGACCCTGAAAAAGTGATTCAGACAGGATTCGAGATTTCTGGAAAATGTCGAAAAGTACGGAAACGCGTGCAGCGCGAAAACGAGCGATGTGGACGGTGTGTGAGTGGAATTTGCTTTCAAAATTTAATGCATGCATAAATATTTCTATGATTTCTATGATTATGATTATGACTTGTGATAATTTCGATTCCGTATTTATACGTATTTTTGATATGCATATGGAATTGCACGTATTCCATATTTATATGATTTGTGCGTATCGTGTTTTAATGATGTTTCGATTATGATTGTGAGTATGATTTACGGTTTTGACACGTATTTCGAGAATGACACAGATTTGCACGTTTTACGAGATTTCGTGTATATTGTGGTTTGACCTTGATCTTGGTGATTTGATTATGGTTTTGACGTTTTGACCTCGGGATTTGAAATATGATGTGATTTCAAGGATTTAAAATGGATTTTGAAAAATATGATTTCGGGCTTGATGCCCAGGGCATAAAAGTAATTTTGATGAACGAGATTTCGGTTTCCGGAAGTTTGAAAATGGATTTTTGGTTTGGGTTTGGAATGACGGTTCCGGATGCCGGCTTACGAAATCATTATTGCGAATTTGAATTCGGGAATGGATGATGGTTTGATAAAGTGATTTGATATGATTATACATGTCCTGTTTTTAATGATGATTTGATTATGTTTTGGGAAGTAAGATTTTGGGGATTGAATGTGGAAATTCGGACATGAGTCCTGTTATGACAAAATGTGATGTCGGATTGGATTTGGAATTTAGATCACGATGGATCCTGGTTTGTGATTTACAAATGGTTTTGGGTTTAAAGACCCGGTGCTATCGCTGGATAACGTTTTGAGTTTAAAGACTCGGTTAATTGATGACGGGGAAGGGCCCTTGATGAGTTTAAAGACTCGGTTACTGTTTTGAGTTTAAAGACTCGGTATGATACCCCCGAGGCCTATTAATTATGTTCTGAGTTTAAAGACTCATTGATATCCCGGAAAGACCTGATTATGCGCATGGTTTTGAGTTTAAAGTCTCGGGCGCACTTGAGATCCAGCAGATTGTTTGACTTCTGAATTATTATTGATTTCTGATGCTTTCGGATGTGTTGGGCAATGGCCCGGTTTAGATGGTTTGAGGGATTTTGGATTATGTCGTGTACTTGGATCTGATTTGTGATTTTGGGCTGAGGCCCCGTGTTTATGATTGCGGGCTAAGACCCGATAAGAAAAGGAAAATGATTTTGATTTTCATACGCGGTTTTCTCATATTGGAAGTGAAATGGTTTGTGAAATGATTTTTGAATGCATGCATTGGTTTTACGTGGAGGGTAGAAATGTCTTTCTGTAACTGTTTTATAAACTCATTTATTTTTGTCTACTCTCACATTTTGTGTTTTTTTGACCCTCCAGGTCGTGGCGCGCTGATCGAGGCTGATCGAGAGGTGGAGGCATGAGTGTGTACGTGTGTGGCTATCCCTGGTTTGGCAAGTACTGAGGGTAATTTGGAAATTTCAGTCGACTTGCCAGATGGGAGCTGGACCAGGTACGGTTATTAATGTCCCTTCGGGGGCGGTCCTTTCATCACACGTACATCGTGACTTCTCCGGAAGGAACACATCCCCAGTCCAGAGGCGAGCGCCACGTCGTCCGTCCCCGTGCACGCAGCACCCGTCGCAACTATGACTCAGACCCGTAGGTCATAAATAGGGCCACATGCCCGAGTCAAAACCAAAACTAGATGGGTCTCATGCCTGATTTTACCTTTTCAAAACCATTTCATTAAAACCGAAAGCCTAAGCGCGTATAAGCACGTATAACACCCAAAAATCTCGAAATACGTGCCAATACGTAAACACACACAAAAATGCGCTCATGGAATCACAAAACACATATTAAAATACTTATAAAACATTTATGCATGCATCAAGTTCGAAAGAAAGGTCCACTCACAGACTGTCCACGTTGCAGCCTCGATACGCGCGTCGTACGCCTTCCCGGGTCAATCGTCGTCTCTGGGGTTCCCAAACCTATCCAAATCACTTTAGAGGGTTACTAACTACTTAATTAACCCCTCCATAAAGCCCCCTATTTTTTTGGGATTTTTAACTATTTTCAAACGCGCTCTGAAACCTTCGGACAGTCCGAACTATATCGAGACGATGCCCGATCGACTCGAAACCAGTCCCAAAATATTCGTTACATCGAATAGATGATTTCACATGTTGAAAGTTTCCCCAAACTCCCCACCACGTGTCGTCACGCGTCGTCGGATGGCCCTGTGCGTGGGCCTCACGCGCCACTAGACAGTGGTCATCCCTGTATTCCAGCTGATCGGTCCGACCGGCTGGTCCGGTTCGATCCTACAACTAGACCGGCGTGACCGGTCCAGTCTCCTAGACCGTTAAATTTTCATCCTTTTTCTTCCTAGTCGATTCTAAACTAGGAACCTAAATATGTAAACAATACCGTCTAAAACTCACAAAATCACCCCGGTCCAACATTCCCCTCACAGTTCAGTTTTTCCAGAATGTCCCCAGGGCTTCACAACCGTCAACCACCATCCAAAACCTTCCTAAAACCTCCCTAGAAACCTATTAAACTCATCCCAATCACCTAAAACGGCCCCTAACGTGTAAAATCGAAAATAAAAGGAAAATGGGCATTATAGGGCTTACCGTGCACAGGGTCCTCCGCCGCCCACGGCGGTGCTGCTCCTGGCCAGCCACCACCATCACAACATCCTCACTTCACTCTCTAGGCCTCACAAGCATGATCAAATGGGGAAGGGTTGGATTGGTTTGGATATTTGATCGGGTTTGGTGGATGGGGAAAATGGTCAAACATAAAGGGGATATGCATGAATGTGTTTGAGTGTGCAATCCATTGGGCCAGGGAAAAATATCTGGGGCCCACTTGCTGCCAAAAGTCTCCCGTCTCGTAAAACGTGCAATAGTACATTTGAACTTTCGTGAACCATAACTTCTCTGTCGAACGTCCGAATTCGACGTGCCGCTTGTCTACGGATTTGTATCGACGCAATCTACGTAACAGTCTTCGGCCATCGGACCTCCTAGGTCAAAAGTCAACTTTTTACCCTCGTCCAGGCGCAAAATCGTAATTTTGCCATGAACGTCCGTTAATCCTCGGCAAATTTCCGATTAGTCTCGCTAATCCGTCTTTTATCCTTAATGAATCTTGATAATTCGAGACGGGTCGTTACACCAACTGTATAGTGGGGACAAGCTCAATTAAAAGGAGGAATTCTATCTCAAGGAGCGAGGAAGGTTATTTAAACTAGATAATGATCGGAAACTCTTAGACTTGGTGAAAAAGTTAGAAAAGAGTAAATCTAGAAGTTTGAACATATACGGCAAGCATGCCGTTGAGGGTGTCAACATTGAAGAGGTTCTTGCTACTATAGAGTTTCATGATGGGGACCTTACTCAAGAACCGGTTCATGATGGAGACCTTACTCAAGAGCCGATTCATGATGGTGAACTTACTCAAGAACCGGTTCAGGAGAAGCTAGTAACTGAATAACCAGTCCAGGTTACTCAAGAACCGGTTCATGATCAACCAGTTACTCAAAAACCAATTCATGAGCAATAAGTTACTCAAGATCCACCAATTACTCAAGAAACGGTTAATGATGGGGACCTTGCTTATGAACTGGTTCAGGTTACTCAAGAATCGATTCAGGATGAACCAGTAGTTACTCAAGAACTGGTTCAGGATGAACCAGTTACCTACGTACCATTCCGAAGACTAAGATTAGCAAGGAAGGATAAAGGGAAAGCCAAAGTTATTGTTCCTGAGGTTCAAACAGCAGCATCAAATAAATCTAAAGGGAAATCCAAGGTTTTCGTCGAAGTGGAATCTAGTGACAATGCGGAGGATAGTGACTCTGGGGAAGACAATGATAATCCAGACTTTGTTCCTTTTGAAGAGGAATCATTTAATCAGGATGATGAGGCACCCATAATGGTGAGTGATGATGAGTTGTTTTGGGCATTTGAGGCATATGTGGAAGTGGAAAAGGGTCAGTGGTAGATGAAGATGAGGATGCCCCTTTGTCACCTAGGATAGGCACTTTGAATGACTTAAGTGGTGACAAAATGTAATTGCTAAAAAGAGGAGTAGGAAGAAACATGTCCCTAAATTCAGAGACTTTGTTCCCACTCTTGACATGCAGAATCCATGGTTTGAGTTAGGGCAGATGTTGCAGGATGTTGCTACATTTAGAGAAGCAGTCGGGAAGTACTTTGTAATACAAGGAAGACAGCTAAAGTTCTTTAGAGGTTTGAGTTAGGGCAGATTGAAGCCCTGCTAGAAGATCATAAGCTGAAAGGGCAGAGGTTGATTCCCACTCATTGTGGGAATAACATTTTCGAGATGATTCATCCATTCAGATGAAAATTTTCAGCGGACTTTATTCTCCAAACCTGCTCTTGCGGAAGATATGACCTTAGTGGAATCCCATGCCCTTATGCATGCAGTGCAATAAGTTGGTTTAAGAGAAATCCGAAAATGTTTGTCCATCAAAGTTATAATCACGATGCTTATGCAAAGGCATATGATGGGATCATTAAACCAATCCCTAGTGAAGACCAATGGGAAAAATTTGGGGCTTCACCACTCAAGCCTCCTAAATATTACAAGCAGCCCAACAAGCCGAAGATGAAAAGGAAGAGAAGTCCGAATGAGAAGGCATCATCAAATCCCACTAAGTTACCTAGGTACCATTCAACATTAAGGTGTGGCAATTGAGGGTCCGACGGACACAAGTGTATTGCGTGCACATAACCGGTAGATCCTAATAAGGAAGAAAAGTTCAAGCACAAGCAAGAACAAAGGAAAAAAAGAGAAGCAAAAAAAAATAATGCTGGGAATGTGGCCGATGCACAAGTATATCTTGTTGTATTTTAATGTATATTTTTATGTTTAGGGTGTATATGTGTTGTGTAGATGATGTATAGATATTGTATTGATGGTTGGCTGTATAGGATGTATATTGGATGTATATGTGTTGTGTGGGTTGTATTGGATGTATATTGGATGTATATGTGTTGTGTGGGTTGTATTGGATGTATATTGGCTGTATTAGATGTATATTGGATGTATATGTGTTGTGTGGGCTGTATTGGATGTATATTGGTTGTATATTGAATGTATATTGGCTGGATTGGATGTATATTGGCTGTGCGGACTGTATTGGATGTATATTGGGTGTGTGGGCTATATTGGGTGTGTGGGCTATATTGGATGTATATTGGATGTATATTGGCTGGATTGGATGTATATTGGCTGTATTGGTTGTATATTGGATGTATTTTCATGTATATTGGTTGTATATATATGTGCTTATTTTGGGTATTTGTGCTGATTTTGGGTGTATGTGTTGTATTGGTTGTATATACACTGTGACCAAGTTCCAGCAAGGCAAGTTCCTGCAAGCCCAAGTTCCAACAAGCCAAGTTCATGCAGGCCAAATTCTAGTAAGGCAAGTTCCTGCTGCACACACAAATGCACCATAATCAAGCCCAATTTCAACTGCACATACCTCTTAACCTGCAACAACCCCAACAAGAACAAGACAAAAAAGGCCTGCAAGAAAAGTTAGTAACCCTGTTAGCCTACATGTGCATTAAGCTCAGCCGCAAAAACAAAGTCTAGTTGCCAGTTCCAAGGGAAGGAGGATCAAGTCACCTACAAATGCAAAGGGGATGACAAAGCCAAAGCCACCTCGAAAGCCAAAGAAAATCAATAAAGATTGGCTCAAGCAAGCAAAATAATTTCTACCATATTGGCATCATTATTAGACATTAGAAGATTTTGGTGTTTGTAGTTTTTTTTAACTAGATATTCCAAGATTTTATAATGGTGTTGTATTGATAGACATTGGAACCATTTGATGTAATGGTCAAGATTTTACAGTGCCTTAGTTTGGAATCATAATGGTGAAACTATTTAGTTCTAACCTCCAAATGAAGTTCATCACATTTCCAGTGCCCACAAACATTCATAACATTCACAAACATTCATCACAAAAGTTCATATCTTACACAAGACGTTCATCAAATTTCATCACATCCCATCATTCATAACATCCACTAGCTCTAACAATCTACCTCATACATAACAATTCACTACAAGCTCAAAGTCACCATAAGGCAATCCTAATCAAGGATTGAAATATCGTTATCGATGGATATATCGCTCGCCGAATTTACGGATATCTCGCCCAAAATATCGATATCGATATCGATATCAATTACGGTCAACAAAAATGACGGAAATTGGGTCCAAATGACGGAAATTTGGAATGAAACTTTGAGAAAAACTTAAGTACCCAATAATGGTTATATAGGATTAATAAAACTATAAAATGACTTTGATATAATAAATATATGATGAATCATATGATAGAATATAAGTCTGCCGACCACTAAAAGTATAAAATCTTAAAGATAAACTTAAATTAAAACATAATTCTATTGATAATATTGCATTAAAAATATTGTACACATTGAACTTGATAAAAAACAAGTAGAGTGTCGACCAGCTTGAAAATTAGATTGGTCTTGATCTACCAAGACACAAAAGTTTTGCCAACTGATGTTATTTGAACAAAAGGAAATGTATTGTTGGACATAGTATTCGTATATCTCATTTGAATGACCTACTTTTCCTCCATAGATAGGGTAGTTTGGATTTTTCCAACTAACTTCTCCATAATCTTCATTGAGATGAGGATCTTCATAGCCTTCATAACCATGTGGCATTTGAGGGAGATGGATGTCTAACAGGGGGTGACGATATGGACCATAAGCATATGGATGATTTGAGTTGTTACTAGGATCGGTGCCTAAACTCATTGACTCAAAACTAATTGTCATGCAATCCTCAGAAGATGGGTTCCCATAACCTTCATATATGTTGCATGTCCGAGTGTAATCTTTTTCAACACCATTGATTCCTACTCTTTCTTTTCTACACCCATGATCATAATCTTGGGTGACATGAGTGAAATCCGCCTCTCCAGTAAATGGGCTCAAAGGTGCATATGTTTCGGTTACATGTTCATTTCCCCCGTCATTATCCCCTTCGTCATCCTTATCTTCATTGTTTGTCTCAACATCATCATCATCATCATCATCATCATCATCATCATCATCATCATCATCATCATCATCATCATCATCATCATCATCATCATCATCATCATCATCATCATCTGGAGATTTATTTTGATGAAGTCTCTTACTAGTAGCATCAACTCGTAAGCTACGTCTAGCGGTAGAACCAAGCATAGATCTCTCCCATGAAGACATATCCCGCTCACTTCCTACGTCCTCACTCCACACTTCTCCAGATAGCACTCTATCGACATTAACACCGTGTTCACTACCAAGATGTGCTACTCGAGGGTCAGGCCTTCCACTATCATCATCCAAGTGAGCTGGCATAATCCATGCTTGAAGTGGATCAACCTCATTACCATCCACATGTTGACCTGCAATTTCTAAAAGGTCAACGTAGTCTTCTTCCACAATTTTACTGGCTTCAGCTTCTTCATCTCTTAACTTGAGTTTCATGTTGTAATAACAGAAAACAAGTTGTTCTAAGTTAGAATATGCGAGAAGATTTCTTTGCTTTGTATGAATTAAAGCAAATGCACTCCAATTTCTCTCACATGCCGAAGATGATGCCGTTTGTGATAATATACGAACTGCAATTTGTTGCAAGCTGGGAGAAGCTTGGCCATATAGTTCCCACCACTCAGCTGTCAATATCAAGTTTAATGTAAGAGGCATTATAAAGTGCTAAGTCATACAATATCAAGTTAAATGCAAGTAATATACATGGGGGAATTTTCGTTCGTGATTGTACAACCATAGGTGAACGAAATGTTTTCCGACCATCTCTAAAGTTGATCAACTACATTAAGGCTGATGTTAATATAATGCCATAGATGTACACATTCAAAAATATCAAGGTTCATATATGGTAGTGAACTTATGTCTACTCCAAAATTTTGTAAACTCACTTGCCCATTTGGATTCAGTTTGAGGAATACTTGTTGAACTGATTGGACGAGATAGGAGTCATGGCCAATACCTGCTTGATATTGATATCGGGGATTCAAGTAATAAGCTGCAAATCATGAATGAACTTTGCTTAGTAAACAACAATAAAATAAAATATTAACAAGTTCAATAAGATAGAAATATACCAACGGCATGTAAGGGATGCACTAATATTTTTTCTCATCGCTCCTGTATGATTTTAAGGACCCACTTCTTCCCTTTAAGACGGGTTATCTTTTCTTTCATTCGATTGAACATATCATACAGGATTGGCATGGTTGGGACTATCTTTGTATCAACAATTCGAAGGATGCAATATAATGGTTCATATATTGATTGCATCATCTCCAAGGACTCCCAGAATCTTTGGTTGAGGATATGAGCCTCAACCCTCTTGCCTTCCACTTTCCTACTCAATGGGCTAGCATGCTCTTGATCAGTGGTAAACAATCTTCTAAGGCCAACTTTATGCTTAACTATACTGTTTATACAAATATAGTTGGTTGCGAACCGAGTTGCACCAGGACGAACCAAGTCTTCTTGACAGAATTCACGCATCTGAGCTAGTAACCATAAATGATTATAAATATAGTTAGTTACCTGCCTAGCATTTTTTATGATGAGCGCCATTGTCTCATTCTTCCCAATATCTTCAAATATTAGGTCGATACAATGGGATGCACAAGGAGTCCAATAGATCGGATACGTCTTCATCAGTTCTTTTCCAGCCTTTTTGAAGTTCGATCCATTATCAGTAACGATCTGTACAACATTTTGTACTTCAACCTCCTGAACAACTTCCTTTAACAAATTTTGTATGCACACATAGTCTTTATGGAATTTGGAAGAATCAATTGACCTGAAAAATATAGTTGAACCCTTACTATATACCATGAATTTAATTATGGATAACTTCGTTGGACCGGTCCAACCATCACACATTATGGTACATCCATAAGTTTCCCAGTGTCGCTTTTGTTGCTCCACATACGCCGTCATTTCTTCATACTCCATAGGAAGATATTTATTTTTCACTTGATATGGAGAAGGAGTGGACACGCCTTCACCTACAAACCAAAACATAAGTTAGCATTTAATGCTATTTCATAAGCTAAATAAAAATGTATCATAAATAAATTTATTAAATACCTGCTCGTTGGGCTTCAATAATCATATTCTTAAAATGATGAGAGTTGGCTTTATTTGGAGCCACACCTTCATATATAAAAAAATTGCTTATGTATCGACCCAACTTCTCTTTCGTCCCTTTCTACATCGATTTTACAGTTTTCTGTTGATTTCGTGCTGTTTTGTAGAGTTTTGGTTCTGGAGGAATTGAAAATGGATCACGCAAATTTTGTGATCGACGCATCTGTTGTGGTGGTTGACGACTGCTACTGCCTCCTTGAGCACCACGCATGGTACCAACTCCATAATTGTCGACACTTCGCCGTGCCTCATCTCTCGATACATTTACAACAATACGATATGCTGCTCTCTCAGATCTATGCACATCTGGAGGATAAGCTAATCCATCATCATCTTCTTCATCATCGCTATCATTAATCTGAATGCTCTGTTGAGTGTCCAGTGGATCTCCTCTCAAGCCAGCTCGTATATTCTCCCCAATCATATTCTTAGTCTGTTTAGCAGTATCTTTACTTTTGATCCATACTCTGACCTCATCCCTAATAGTTTTAGGTACATCTTTGCATTTTTGAACATTTTTTTTCGGATCAAAACCTGCTAGACGAAACTTTAATCGCTTTATGCCTCCATTCTAGAACTGATGTTGACAAAACGAACATATGGCACCGTTTTTATTTCCAGGAATTGCAATGACATATTTCCATGCTGAGTCAACTCGTCCAGGTCTTGGGCAGCTTTCACTTGCACGTCCACTGGCCATTTTATGAAATATAAGTTACATGAAAAATAATGAGAATTTGATAATGATAAATAATAATAATAAAAATACAAATAATAATAATAATAAAAATACAAATAATAATAATAATAAAAATAAAATACAAATAATAATAAAATTATTTCAATTAGAACATATATTCTACGTTAGACTTTGATGATGATAAAAAATTAAGGAGCAAATACACATATATTCATAATTTTAATTTATATTCTAAAATAAAACATATATTATAAATTAAAACAAATATTACCAAATATATGAATTACCCCATATTTCATATTAAAACATACATTACTAAAACATATTTTAGTAATAAATGATTACCAAATATGTGAAAAATAATGAGAATTTGATAATGACAAATAATAATAATAATAATAATAATAATAATAATAATAATAATAATAATAATAATAATAATAATAATAATAATAATAATAATAATAATAATAATAATAATAATAATAATAATAATAATAATAATAATAATACAAATAATACTAAAATTATTTCAATTAGAACATATATTCTAAGTTAGACTTTGATGATGATAAAAAATTAAGGAGCAAATACACATATATTCATAATTTTAATATATATTCTAAAAAAAACATATATTATAAATTAAAACAAATATTACCAAATATATGAATTACCCCATATTTCATATTAAAACATACATTCATAATTGAGGAATATATGAATTAGCCCTTATCATTTGGCCCAGAAGCCCACGGGCTTATGGGTACCCGATAGGCCCGATGACAAAAAGCCCGACCCGGCCCGCATGTTGACGGGCTGGACTTAGGCTTAGGGTATTCAAGCCCGCTAGGCCCGAGCCCGATAAAGCCCGGTAAGCCCAGCCCGACCCGCCTAGGTAAACCCGACTCATAAGCCAGAAAATATAAAATAATTGTAAATTAAGAATTGATACCCAGTCCAATCTTGTTACTACTATCATAGACAAAATCTAAAACTCCAACCAAATCTCAACCTAGTGTCATTTAAAAGCCCAATGCCCAAACCAAATCCTAACCCTAAATTCAAAAAAACTCACTAGGTCTCTGACTCTCTTATCGGCCTCCTTATCCTATCTCGGCTTTATGGTCGAAAAGTTAAGTCAATTCTCTAAATCCAATAGTACCCATCCTTAGCTTATTTCAATATTCGATAATAATATTTAAGCTCAAATCACTTTTTTTTTTACAATTAGGTAGGTACAAATGGGCTTAGTAGGCCTGGCCCAAGTGGGCTTAGTAAGCCCGACCCTTAAAGCCCGATAAAAGCCCAGCCCAAACCCGGCCCGACAAAGGGCATGGGCTTTCATATTTATGATTAAGCCCACCCGACCCGGCCCGGTATTTTTTAAATTATAAAATAGGCCCGACCCGGCCCGGCCCAAACTCAAAAATTTTGGGTCAGGCTTGCCCGACCCGGCCCAATGACGAGGCCTAATATGAATTACCTAATAATACATTTTGAATTTTGAAAAAAAACGTTTAAGGCTTCATTTTTTTAATACATATTCATAATTAAGGAACAAAAACACATAAATTCATAATTTGAATACATATTCTAAATTAAAACAAATATTACCAAATATATGAATTAAGCCATATTTTATATTAAAACATACATTACTAAAACATATTTTACTTTACCTAAAAATAAATGTTGAATTTTGAAAAAACAAATTAAGGCTTAATCTATTTTTTCTATTTGGGGTTAAAAAAACAAAATTAATAATAAATGATATATTTTATTATGACAAATAAATAATTAAAAAAAAAGGGTTATCAAATAAATGAAACGAAACACGTGTTTCGTTCCATTTCATTATTTACTCAAGAGATCTCTTCTCCTCACTTCCTCAGTAAATCGATTTCGCAAATTGGGGAAAATGAGAGGGGCGACTGGTGACGGTGAGGGCGAGACGGACAAGACGAGAGAGGGGTGGAGCTGCGGCCGTCAGTCGTCCTTTGACGAGTAGTGCGAAGTGGAGAACCGGGGCTGCTGGTTGCAGAGGTGGTTTGACTAGCTTCGGGTCGACGTCGGCAGATCAGGGTGGGCTGGGTTCGAGATTTTCTTCGTTTCTCCGCCCCCAATTTATACTTTTCGTGGTGAGTCCGTCCGTGATTAATTTTTGTTTTTTTCAATCATTCTCTTCGTCCGTGAACATAATTGATGGATACAGTATGAATCTATGATTGATTGAATCCGTGATTTCCTGATTTTCTGTTCAATCCGTGATTGTATTTGTACGATTTCCTTTTCTTTTTTTCGGTACTTCGCTGCCGAAATTCACCTGTGGGTTCGGTGGCTGGGTCCAATATCGGTGGTTTCGGTCAATATCGCCGGAAATCGACGATATTTGTCGATAATTCCCGAAATCGTCGATATTGGTGGAAGAAATAGCTTCACCCCCGTCTTACCAGCCGTCGACCGGAAAAACCGATATATCGAGCGATATATCGGCGATTTTGTCGATATTTACTTCCGTGATCCTAATACATAATTCCTAGGCTAATGCCAATCACTACAACCCAAGTCACCGTAAGGGCAATTCTAAGCCTAAACACCTTCTTCTTCTCATTCAAAATTTTCTCTTCTCCAACGTCAAGCTTCCGAAGCAGCCCATGAATTATTACCATCGAACTTTTGCACATTTTTTTATCCAACCACTCCCAAAATTCACACCATTTTCCACGAGATCTCTGCCCCCGAACCTGCATTATCAAACTCACCATCAATTGTATACATATAAAGGATTAAATAATTCATCAAAAACTGAAAATATTCATTGGTTTAAAACGGCTACAAACTCAAAATTTATCAATTCATTCCAACAGATCAAGAAATTATCAATTCATTCCAATAATTCCTAATCTCTAACCATCAGTAAACCCAGAAATTCAAACCATACAAATTATCTGTAAATCCAAAAATTCAAACCCAGAAATTCAATTCATTCCAGCATAATGCAAACCAAATTGAGATGGATAGCATGCTTACCCGAGAATATGGACAAACGAGAAACCTCCTCCTTGGGTTATCATCTGTCGACGAAGTCTTCATTGTGGCCATCTTCCCACAAAGGCATCTTCGATGCTCCTCCAACCCTCGACTCTCTTCCATATCTCCACAAATTGAAAACCATGTTGCTACCACCTTCACTGTCACTGCAATCCCTCTCTTTCAGGTCACCCGTCCGCCCAATCGAAAATCCTGCAATCCCCACATACCTCCCCACGCAAATTTGATGCCAGTTTCTTCAATTCCCCCAAAAATTTTGAAACCCCAGCAGATTAATTATCCCCAAATCGATTTTCTCTCAATGTTTCTCTGTCCTTGGTGCACCTCATTTTACACGTCCTCCTCTACTGTGCCACAACGACTCCATGTCTGCAAACATTACTTCACGTCTGCAAACATTAACGTCGTCAAGGATGGCGTCAATAAGATAGTGTAACAGTATTAATGATGTAACCGTTTCTGGTGCACATTGAAGTAAATTTCCATCCCTGATGCATTTTAAGACAAGGTGGATTGTTTCTGGTGCATTTAGCCTAATAAGTCTATTTTTATTTATTGTTAAAGACGATAGAAAAACCAAAAATACAAAAGCAGAAAAGTCCTTGCATTTAAGCAGACTCAAACCCAAGGGGAAAAAAATACTAGGCTCGACACACCCAATAGATTCACTCATGCTGCCCACCATCCACTGTGCCCAAGCCCAACCACACCTAGCCACGCCACCACAACGAAAAATCCTTCCCCAAGTCGAGACAATCTCATTCATGGTTTCCGTCACTACGAGAATCATCGAGGAGGAGGAATTGGAGCTAAGAACTCAAAAACCCTCGACGAATCACTTGAGATTTACTGATGGACTCAAGTCGCGAACCGCGATTGTTCTACTGGACAAGGTGAATTGAGGAGGATGATGAATTTGGACATCTTCTTTTTGTTTTGTTTTGTTTTGCTTTTGCTTTTTGCTTTGAATATGGGCATTGGTGAGTATCAACAATTATTGGTCAATTTTGATGATAATTGTCGATATTTGTTGAAATCATGAATATTGAGAGCTAAAATTTCTTTCCCCCCTTATTTTGATGTCGATCTTTCATTTTTCTAAAATTTCGATGGAAATATCAGCAAACTGCCGATATTTTCATCACTATTAACATAGACGTAACTCGTAAGGCCCATATCCACCATTGGTACAAAAGAAATACATTTAATAGTTAAAATACAACATACCAATTATGTACGCACTAAATAATAACATTTGCACCGTCATTGAGATGCAAAATTTGACATATACGGGATGCATTTAGCAGGCGTCATAAAAGACAATGTTAAAGGAAAAATATCTGCCAAATTACAGTCCTAACGCTGTAACTTCGATTGCTCATGATGAGGGAAAAGCCACCCCATATTAGCCATCAGTGTATTACTTTGTAGCTGAGAATCTTGAACAAAGGGTTTTCTCAACAGTTGTGTACGTAATGGAGCTGCATACTCAGTTACGGGTTACCTCTTGGGTGGATCAACTTCGAGGTCTTCACATAGATGGAATTTTCTTGAGGACAGTTTGTCAGGACCCGTCCCAAATATCACCTCGATACCCGGGACGAACCCTGCTCCCGTCTGACAATCACACTTAAAGTACCAAAATAACCTCAACACAACTATAAGCATAACTATCAGATAAGGGAGAAATATAATACAACTGCAAGTCAGAGCATAGTTTATACAAAACAGGCACAAAATCCTACTAGGCTAATCACGCAACGGAAGAACGTCGTAAGCTCTATGCCTCGATTCCTGCCTCAACGTTCACCCCAGCGCTAGCACCACGACCTGGAGGGTAAGTTAAAAACAAAAGTGTGAGTGGACTAAAAGAAATAAAAGGTTTAAACACGATTTAAGAATTAAACAGTTTAGAGAAAACAATCATGTTTTTCCCTCCGTTTTAAAAACATGCATGCCTAACGAAGTAGCAGAAAACCACGACATAAAACAGTATAATGAGTATGCTAAGATCATATCATAAAACCAAGTCCACAAATATCAAAATCCGATCAAACCTGCTGGGTCTATCCTAGTCTTTAAACTCAATCAGGCCTCAAATGTAATCTGATTCTTTAAACTCCTGAGTCTTTAAACTCAATAGGCCTACGGGGGTAATAGCGTAAATATCCGAGTCTTTAAACTCCCGAGTCTTTAAACTCAATCTGGGCCCGTCCCCCGTCAATCAGAATCCGGGTCTTTAAAGCCAATGTCCAGATCCAGCAAATCCAATCCAAACCAATTTAATATCAATTCTAAATCCACATCCAAACCCGAATCCGAAATCCCTGGTTCGAAGCCCTTTTGGCATTCAGAACCGTCATTCCGAACCCAAATCCGGAATTCCACTTTTTAAACCGAAAATCGCGATTACCAAAAGCCATATCTCATAATCCATTTATACCCATCAGAAATCAATAAGTATAGCATCAAAAATCAGAAATCCATCTTTTCTCGAAAAACGTGCAAAAACCCGAAAATGTCTCGAAAAACGTGCAACATATCCATCATTTATAATCATCATTAACAAGCATAAAAACATACTTAAAATAATAAAACATAGATAAAAACAGCTAGGCATGCTCGTAAGAAAAGAAAGAGTCCACTCACGAATCCGAAAGTGTCAATCGCGCTCCGTGCGCTCCTCGATCGTCTCAGGTGTCTCCCGTCCTGTCAATAAGCACCAAATAGGATCACAAACACTTCAGAGATGCTAACCCTAATTTCCCCAATTTTCCGGGAATTTATACGTAAATTAAACTTAGACCCTAAACCGTCCGGATTCCCGAACTATCCCGTAACATCGTCCGATTAACCCGAAAAGTGCACCAATAGATTCCTTATGACATTATTACCAAAACCATGTTGGAAAATTTCTCAAACTCCTCCCCATGCGCCGCCCAAAGTGGCTGCGCGTGGGCCTCACGCGCCTGCTACAGTGCATCTTCAACCTCGAGTCACGCGGTTCAACTGTGTTGAACCGGCGTGACCGATTGTCCTCCGTTCCTCCACCATTCTTCCCCATTTCAATTCCAGTAGCTTCGTCCAGTCCCCTGCAACCAAACCCAGTCCTAAAATCCAGAAATCACGGCCTAAAATCCCTCGTCTTCATCTTCGAAAAACACTACCCTTGAGCCCTGTTTTGGCCGCTAGCCACCCAGGTCCTCCCCCGTCACGGAACCACACTCAGGCGACTCCTGGAACCTTCAGGAGTCTCACCCTAACCTCCAAATCCCTCGACTCTAGCCCAAGGTCCACGACTATTGAAAACAAGAAAACGGGAAAACAGGGGATTCGATGCTTACCTCCGAATCGTTCACCGCCGTCTGCACCGCCATGTGCCAAAGTGCTCACTGAGTCCCCTGCACTCGTCTTAGCTTACTATAAGCTTGGATTGAACCACAACACGGCACAACCACCGTTAATCTCTCACGGCTCCTCTGTTTTCTCAGAAACTCAGCCTCACCACCGCCGTGTCTCCGTGCACGATCTCACTCCCAAAACTCGATCACCAACTTCCTCTCTTCTCTCTGTCACTCTCACAACTCACCACACTCTCACCCACACACCAAATCGATCACCGACTCTCAATTCTTCACTCTATGTTTCTCTGTGTCGAAGCCCAAATGTACGGTTGAAAATTAACCAAAATGCGGTCGTGTGTATGTGAGACTCTCCTAGAACCATCCAGCAAAGCCCACGTGTCCCCTTCTCCATGGTCTTCAGTACAAAATATCCACACCCACTCAGCCACTTGTTTTTATCTGATTGGTCATAGGGTAAAAAGACCAAAATGCCCCTAGGTTTAAAAATTACCTTTTTACCCTCAAACTTTCCAAACCCGTAACTATTTCGTCCGACGCTCGATGACAGTGTGCCGCCTGTCGTTGTACTCAGGACGTCGAGACCTATCTAACGGTCCTTGGTTTACGTGAAAATCACAAGTCCACTAAAAAGTCAACATTTTCCTCGATTAGTCAAAATTACGGTAACGCCCTCAATCTTCAGAACGTCATAACTTTTTCTCCGATTGTCCAAATCGGATCTGCCACCTGTCTACGGACTCGTGACGTCTTAAACTACGTCACGGTCAATGGTCAACACTCATCCAACCTGTAAATCAGAAGGTCAACTTTTGACACCCTATTCACAAGGGTAAAATCGTCCTTTTATACAAATATTTTACAAAATTACATTTATACCCTTCCTGGAGTTACGGGTTGTTACAATCTACCCCCCTAAAAAGAATTTCGTCCCCAAAATTCAGTGAAACAAGTAAGGGTACTGTTCGCTTATTAAGGCCTCGGGTTCCCAGGTAGCTTCTTCCACCTGATGATTCCTCCACAAAACTTTAACTAAGGGAACCGTCTTCCTCCGTAAGACTTTGTCCTTCCGGTCCAAAATCGCTATAGGCTGCTCTTCCGACACCATTGGATTGGGTGGTGAGTGTGAACTGGACATTGAGTGCTATGCACTGGTTAGAGTTATTTTGCTGGGTTTAGTAATATTATGAGCATGCGCTCTTGGCCACGGATGGCTAGTGAAACCTTAGTGTGGGGATGTGTGGTCACTGACTGGCTGATGGTTGGAGCTTTATCGGGGTGTTAAAGCTTAGTGGTGACAGTTTGACTGGTGGTGTCAGTGTGGACTGACAAGTGAGTTTTGGTGACTCCCAGGGGGAGCAGACGTCATGTGCATCAATGATTGGAAGAAACCGACTAGTTGAAGGAGTCAGCTAAATGGTGAAATTGACAAGCGATATGCACACGGATCAGGTGATTAATTTCACTCGAGGTGGTCGAGTCTGGTTGGTCCGACGTGAGACCGTGATGGGACGTATGAGTACAGATGAGTTAGTTGGTGTACAAGTGTATACAAGTATGAGGTCTAAATGTTTTCCACGTAGTGGATGTGGAATGAGGATAATTGGGAATTTCGGGGACGAAATTCTTTAAGGGGGGAAGATTGTAACGATCCATCCCGAAATTCGGGATTAGATTTGCAACTAATCATGATTAGCAGGTTTAATCGGCGATTAGTTGGGCAAAATCGGACGAACGTTGCAAAATGACCGTTTTGCCCCTAGTCGTGGGTAAAACGTTGACTTTTAATTCGAGCGGTCAAATGGACTTGACCGATGACCGTGACGTAATTTGGGATGTCACGAGTTCATAGACAGGTGGCACGTTCGATTCCGACGTTCGAGGTGGAAGTTATGATGTTCGGAAGCCCAATGGCATTTTCATAATTTGGATGAAATAAGGGAAAATGTTGACTTTTTGATCGGGAGGTCCGATGGCCGAGGACCGAGGACCGTTAGGAAGGTCTCGATGCCCTGAGTCCGTAGACAGGAGGCACGCGTCGATCGGAGTTCAATTGACCATGTTACGGGTCTGGGACGCGTGAAGGGCATTTTGGTAAATTGTCATGTGAGGGAAATATAGTAATTTGGCTGTGGGTTTTGGGAAAGCCGTGTATGGCACCGTGGGGTTCCCTTCAGGCGGCAGAGCACGAGTAGATTTGTTTATGGAACAGGGTGGATTTGTTTATGGGACAAATGCTTGGACTTAGTGTAGCAATTGTTAACGTTTTTGAGTGGATTGTTTAGTGCACGGGTGAAATGGTGGGTCGAGCAGGAGCTGCAGGGGTGTCTGAAAAATTGGAGAAAAACTGAGACTGTCCCCATGCGTGATGGATTTCCCAAGGCCATTTGAGAGGAACCGAGTACTGGTGACTTGCTGAGTAAGGACACAGGGACAGGAGTGCACGCTGTTGAGTGTGGTGGTGTGGGGACTTGAAACTGGGCAGTGATTTTGGAATTTAAAAACAGAAAACAGAGCACCATGGATTGTTTAATTAATTGGAAAGCTTGTGTAGAGCACGGTTACATTGGTTTTGATTAATTGAAGGGGTTGATCAGTCCCTGGGACGGCTAGAGATGAGAGTGTGGGAAAGTCTTTCCATGGGGGAAACACTGAGGGCCAGAGAGGAAAAACCAAATCGGGAAATTGCAGAAAATGGAGGGAAATTTGAGTGATCATTTGTGAGCTATGAGGACCCAAAAAGATATCGAGCACAGCTTCCTAGGCTTGTTTCGGACGCAACCACTCAAAAATCGAATGGGATTGGTCGTGTTTTGACCCCCAGACTGGAGTTCAATTTCTGGGAACAGGTCGTGGTGGAGTCCAGATGGTTGGAGGCTTGAGACCTTGGAATTGAGCTTAGAAACATGTTCTTATTAATCCTGCGATGCTACTGAGTGAATCAATTGAAGAAAACGATGAGTATTGGTGCACTTCCAGTGATGAACAGTGGTCGGTTATTCGTCGAAAAATCGAGCTGAGATGGACGGATTAAGGTAAGGGTTGTTGAAATTCAAGTTACAGAGCTGTAATTATGATTATGAAGATGCTCTAGACTGAAGCAATTGAGGGAAATAACTTGAGATTCGCAGGGATCGAACCGGGTCATCACGCGGGTCGAACGGCCCGTTTAGCAGCTAGTCGGGTTGGGACGGAGAACTGTTCAGGCACTGTAGCTGGCGCGTGGCCTCCACACGCAGCCACTCACGGTGGCGCGTGAGGGCGCGTGGACCCGAATTTCAAGGTGAGTTCAACATGAATTTTGTCCTATACAATGTAACGAACATTTTAACGTTGGTTTCGAAGTTACCGGACACCGTTTTGATGTTGTTTCGAGGGTCCGAAGGTCTATGTCACGTTTTTAATTAACGATTAATTCCCAGAAAATTATGGGAAATTAGTATGTTGTTATTTGAGACCTTAATGACCCTGGAATGTAATTTCGGCCAGAATTCGGGTTTTCTGGAAAATGCCAGAAATTACGGAACCGCGTGCAGCGCGAAACCGAGCCTTAAGAATGGTGTGTGAGTGGACGTTGCTTCCAAAATTTAATGCATGCATAAATATTTCTATGATTTCTATGATTATGATTATGATTTTGTGATTGATTTCGATTTCCATTTTTATACGTATTTTTGATATGCACACGAATTTGCACGTATTTCGAGATATGGGTCTCGTGTGTTTTGGATGTTGATTCAACGAAAGATATTATATGACTTGTGCGTATCATGTTTTTGAGATGTTTTGATCGCGGTTGTGAATATGGTTTACGGCCTTGACACGTTTTTCGGGAATGTCCCGGATTTGCACGCTTTACGAGATTTCGCGTGTATGTGATTGGACAGTGATTTTGGTGATTATGATTGTGGTTTTGAGGTATTAATAATAAGATTTGAAATTAAGTGATTTCAAGGAATTAAAATGGATTTTGAAAAAGGCGAGTTCGGGCTTAATGCTCGGGGCATAAAAGTAACTTAGATTAACGAGATTTCAGTTTTCGGAAATATAAAGTGGATTCTTGGTTTGGGTTCGGGATGATGCTTCCAGATGCCGGCTTACGAAATCATTATTGCGAATTCGAATTCGGGAATGAAAAAGGATTTAATAAAGTGATTTGGTATGATTGTACATGCCCCGTGTGTAATGATGATTTGAATATGGTTTGTGAAGTATGATTTGGGATTTCGAATGTGGAAATTCGGACCATGAGTCCTGTTGTGAAAAATGTGATTTTGGGATGGATCCCACGTTGTTGTGTTTGACAAATGTTTTGGGTTTAAAGACCCGTTGAAAACTGTTTTGGGTTTAAAGACCCGTTGAAAACTGTTTTTGGTTTAAAGACCCGGTGCTATTGCTGGAGCACGTTTTGAGTTTAAAGACTCGGATAATTGATAACGGGGGAGGGCCCTTAATGAGTCTAAAGACTCGTGAGTTTAAAGACTCGGTTATTGTGATACCCATGAGGCCTATTGATTATGTTTTGAGTTTAAAGACTCGTTGAAATCCCGGGAAGGCCTGATTATGCGCATGGTTTTGAGTTTTAAGTTTCGGGCGCACTTGATATCCAGCAAAATGTTTGACTTGTGATTTATTGTGGTTCTGATGTTTCGGATGTGTGGGGTTGTGGCCCGGTTTATGTGGTCCATGGTTTTGGATCATGATGAGTATCTGGTTTTGATTCGTGGTTTTGGGCTGAGGCCTGGTGTTCATGATTGCGGGCTGAGTCCCGAAGGTTAAGAAAAGGAAATGATTTGATTCCATGCACTGTTTTTCTTATGTTGAAAATGTTAACCGATTGCGAAATGATTTTTGTATGCATGCATTGGTTTTTACTTGGAGGATAAAAACGTCTTTCTGAAACTGTTTTATGCACTGACTTATTTTTGTCCACTCACACCTTTTGGTTTTTATTGACCATCCAGGTTGTGGCACGTTGTTCGAGGCTGTTCGGGGGGCGGAGGCATGAGTAAGTACGTGTGGCTATCCCTGGTTTGGCAAGTACTAAGGGTAACTTGGGGATTTCCGATGTCTTGCCAGACGGGAGCAGGACCGGGCACGGTTATCGATGCCCCTTTCGGGGGCGGTCCTGTCATTGTGCTTCCAGAACATGTGAATCATCCCGTACATACTTCTGAAGCATAGATACATGAAAGACATTATGTACCTTTGCCAAGTCTGCTCGTAAAGCCAATCGATAAGCAACAGGACCAATGCGCTCCAAGATCTCATAGGGTCCAATGTAACGAGGACTCAACTTTCCTCGCCTGCCAACCCGTACGATTCCCTTCCAAGAAGATAACTTCAAGAAAACCCAGTCTCCCACTGCAAACTCCAAATCTCTGATCCTACGGTCGGCGTAACTCTTCTGCCGATCCTGAGCTGCCTTCAGTCGATCTCTAATTAGTGCCACTTTTTCCTGTGTAAGATCTACCAGCTCGGACGTAGTTAATCTCCTCTCACCAACCTCGGTCCAACACAACGGATTCTGACACTGTCGCCCGTACAAAGCCTCGTAAGGAGCCATCCCAATAATCTCCTGATAACTGTTATTGTAGGCGAACTCCATCAAAGGTAAATGTGACTCCCAAGTACCCTGAAACTGTAAGACACACGCTCTCATCATGTCCTCGAGAATCTGGATGGTCCGCTCAGACTGTCCATCGGTCTGAGGATGAAAGGCAGTATTGAAATGCAGCTTTGTCCCAAAAGCTTCCTGTAAGCTCTGCCAAAACCGGGAAGTAAACCTCGGATCTTTGTCCGATAATATTGACTCTGGAGTACCATGCAGCCGAATAATCTCATCAATAAACAATTGGGCAAACTGCGTCAACCTAAAGTTCTCCCGTACTAGTAAGAAATGAGCAGACTTCGTAAGTCGATCCACGATCACCCACACACCATCGTGTCCCTTCAGTGTCCTGGGAAGCTTGAATACAAAATCCATCGTCAGGTGATCCCATTTCCACTCGGGGATCGGCAAAGGTTGCATGGATCCATAGGGTCTCTGCCGCTCGGCTTTCTCCTGTTGACAGATCAAGCATCTACTGACATATTCTGCAATCTCACGTTTCATACCTGACCACCAGTAATGCTCTCGGAGTGTACGATACATCTTGGTCCCACCAGGATGCATCGCATAAGCTGAACAGTGAGCCTCATCCAGTATCACCTTCTTCAAGGTTTCCTCCTCGGGTACACACAACCGTCCATCCTTGACCAAGGCTCCATCCTCGCGAATCTCAAAGTCCTGTCTCTCTCTAGCCTCGACCCTCAATCTGTATGATGACCAAAATGGGGTCCTCAAATTGAGCATCAATAACCTAATCAATCAAAACAGGTCGCACGTGGAAACTCGCTAGAAGTGCTCCCTGACCATCCACAGTCAACTCTACTCCAAGTCTACGGAGCTCAACCAACAAAGGTAACCGGACTGTCCTCAAATGGGACAAAGAACTAGCTGATTTCCTGCTCAAAGCATCGGCTACACATTAGCCTTTCCTGGGTGATACTCGATCGTACAGTCGTAGTCCTTAAGCAGCTCCAACCAACGACGCTGTCTCAAATTCAAATCCTTCTGAGTAACAGATATTTCAGACTCTTGTGGTCCGTGAAAATCCTGCACCTCTCACTGTACAAATAATGTCGCCAAATCTTCAGTGCATGAACCACCGCAGCAAGTTCCAAGTCATGTGTAGGGTAGTTCATCTCATGGGGTTTTAACTACCGGGAAGCGTAAGCAATCACTTTCCCATGCTGCATCAACACACAGCCCAAACCCTGTAAAGAAGCGTCACTATAAACCTCGAACTCCCACTGTCGTCTGGAAGGGCCAACACAGGAGCCGATGTCAACCGCCTCTTAAGCTCCTGGAAACTCTGCTCACAGTTCTCATCCCAGTCAAACCAAACTCCTTCCGAGTCAGCCGTGTCAACGGAGCAGCAAGAATAGAAAAACCCTCAATAAAGCGTCGGTAATAGCCTGCAAAACCCAGAAAACTCCTGATCTCTGTCACCGTCTTGGGCTGTTCCCAATTTGCTACCGCCTCAACCTTCTGAGGATCCACTCTAATTCCCTCGGCTGAAATCACATGACCCAGAAATCCAACACTAGTCAACCAAAACTGGCACTTGCTCAATTTCGCATACAACTGATGCTCTCATAGGGTCTTAAGCACTATCCTCAGATGCTTCTCGTGCGCCTTCGCACTCTTCGAATATACTAAGATATCATCAATGAAGACAATCACAAAACGATCCAAGTACGACCGGAACACTCGGTTCATAAGATCCATAAAATCTGCTGAGGCATTAGTCAATCCAAAAGGCATCACAACGAACTCATAGTGACCGTACCTAGTCCGAAAGGCCGTCTTGGGTACATCCTCCTCTTTGACCCGTAGCTGATGATATCCGGAGCGAAGATCAATTTCGAAAAGTACTGTGCTCCCTTCAACTGGTCGAACAAATCATCAATCCGGGGTAAGGAATACTTATTCCGAATGGTTACCTTATTCAACTGTATGTAATCAACACACAATCTCAAACCTCCGTCCTTTTTCTTAACAAACAGTACAGGCGCTCCCCAAGGTGACATACTCGGTCGAATGAATCCCATATCAACCAACTCTTGTAACTGTGCCTTAAGTTCCCTCAATTCTGCAGGTGCCATACGTAAGGAGTCTGTGAAATAGGCTGTGTACCTGGTAAAAGATCAATCGTGAATTCGATGTCTCGATGAGGTGGTAATCCTGGAAACTCCTCGGGAAAAACATCGGGAAACTCCCGCACCACTGGAACATCCTCCGCCCTCACTGGCGTTAGCACGTGTATCCACCACGTGAGCTATGTAACCCTGGAACCCCTTACGCAACAGCTTGCTAGCCTCAAGTACCGAAATAACTCCAGTAGGGAGTGCACGCTGATCCCCCTGAAACGTGGTCTCTGGTAACCCTGGACTCCGGAAGGTCACTCTCCTATCGAAACACTCGATAGAAGCATGATGCCTCGTCAACCAGTCCATGCCCAATATAACATCGAAGTCCCGCAGATCCAACAGTAACAAGTCCGCCACTAACTCAACCTCACCTACCATCACCGGACACTCTCTCAGAACCTGAGTCACTACCAACACCTCCCCAGTAGGTGTACTCACCCCTAAGGCACAATCCAAGGTAGACACCTCCCTCTTCATAACCAGACTACAACTCTGGGCTATAAATGAGTGAGTCGCCCCGGGATCTACCAAAGCAAAAACAGTGTGACCAAGTATGGTAAGTGTATCTGTCACCACTCCCGGTGCTGATCTGGCCTCCTGCTGGGTCATAGCAAAAACTCGCGCCTGCGGTCCTGATGACCTACCGCGCCCTCTAGAACTGCTCGTGGTACCACCGCCACCTCTAGGGCCTGCCGTCCCTGACACAGATGCAGTACTCCGCCCAGGTTCTGCTACACCTCGACCTGCTCCACCCTCCTGGGCTAGTAACGGGCACTCTCTCCGAAAGTGGCTGCGCTCTCCACAATAATAGCAGACATCTCTACCGGGTCCACCAGTCTGTCTCCCCGTAGAAGCAACAGAAGTAGCACTCGCCTGAGGAGTCGGCTGTGCTCTAGCTCCCCGAAATCCAGAGCCCTGAAAACTACCTGGTCGGCCAAACCGGGCTCCACCAGCTGATGAAGTACCCCCATAGTTGCCTCGCTTCGGGGCCCTCTGACTCGACGCTCCAGGAAAAGAATGCTCACGGCGTCGTACACTGCCCGAGTACTGTGGCCTGGCAGGTAACTGGCATCCACTCTAACAGCAGCGTCTGACAATTCCCTGAAAGTAGCAAATTAGCCAGCTATCACAATGACTCTAATCTCTCCTCGAAGACCCAACTCAAACCGACGACACTTCTCAGCCTCGGTTGCCACAAATGCAGGAGCGAATCGGGACAACATCTGGAATCTCTGCTCATACTCGGCCACTGTCATGCTCCCCTGTTTTAACTGAAGAAACTCCGCCTCTTTGGCATCCCGAAAAGAGCGAGGATAATACTGGTCCAAAAATCGCTCCCGGAAAGTCTCCCAGGTCACGGTATGAGCGTCCCAACCTGACAACTCTAGCGTATACCACCACTCATACGCTGCGCCGTCTAACAGAAAAGTAGCCAACAACACACGATCTCCTAGAGGACAATGCATCACCCCGAAAATCCGCTCAAGCCGGGTGA
This sequence comes from Prinsepia uniflora, assembly GCA_032719365.1. NCBI lineage: Eukaryota > Viridiplantae > Streptophyta > Magnoliopsida > Rosales > Rosaceae > Prinsepia > Prinsepia uniflora. The sequence continues at coordinate 13,243,493 of CM064873.1, read as the reverse complement.
TCCATCGGTGGGCTTCCTCTGGGTCTGCCCCACCACTGAACATAGTAGCCCCGAGCCGCTGGGCTCGCTCAATCGACGCACTCTCCGCTTCTTCAGGTCGTGGAAGGGGTTCACGTCTCGGAGGCATGGTCGAACGTACGCTAAAAGAGGCATAGAGTTAGTAAAACAACCTTAAAACGACCTCATTCCGACTCAAACCGACAAACCTATGCTCTGATACCAATTGTCAGGACCCGTCCCAAATATCACCTCGATACCCGGGACGAACCCTGCTCCCGTCTGACAATCACACTTAAAGTACCAAAATAACCTCAACACAACTATAAGCATAACTATCAGACAAGGGAGAAATATAATACAACTGCAAGTCAGAGCATAGTTTATACAAAACAGGCACAAAATCCTACTAGGCTAATCTCGTAACGGAAGAATGTCGTAAGCTCTATGCCTCGATTCCTGCCTCAACGTTCACCCCAGCGCTAGCACCACGACCTGGAGGGTAAGTTAAAAATAAAAGTGTGAGTGGACTAAAGAAATAAAAGGTTTAAACACGATTTAAGAATTAAACAGTTTAGAGAAAACAATCATGTTTTTCCCTCCGTTTTAAAAACATGCATGCATAACGAAGTAGCAGAAAACCACGACATAAAACAGTATAATCAGTATGCTAAGATCATATCATAAAATCAAGTCCACAAATATCAAAATCCGATCAAACCTGCTGGGTCTATCTGAGTCTTTAAACTCAATCAGGCCTCAAATGTAATCCGAGTCTTTAAACTCCTGAGTCTTTAAACTCAATAGGCCTACGGGGGTAATAGCGTACATATCCAAGTCTTTAAACTCAATCCGGGCCCGTCCCCCGTCAATCAGAATCCGGGTCTTTAAACCCAATGTCCAGATCCAGCAAATCCAATCCAAACCAATTTAATATCAATTCTAAATCCACATCCAAACCCGAATCTGAAAACCCCGGTTCGAAGCCCTTTCGGCGTCATTCCGAACCCAAATCCTGAATTCCACTTTTTAAACTGAAAATCGCGATTACCAAAAGCCATATCTCATAATCCCTTTATACCCATCAGAAAGCAATAAGTATAGCATCAAAAATCAGAAATCCATATTTTCTCGAAAAATGTGAAAAAACTCGAAAATATCTCGAAAAACGTGCAACATATCCAACATTTATAATCATCATTAACAAGCATAAAAACATACTTAAAATCATAAAACATAGATAAAAACAGCTAGGCATGCTCGTAAGAAAAGAAAGAGTCCACTCACGAATCCGAAAGTGTCAATCGCGCTCTGTGCGCTCCTCGACCGTCTCAGGTGTCTACCGTCCTGTCAATAAGCACCAAATAGGGTCACAAACACTTCAGAGATGCTAACCCTAATTTCCCCAATTTTCCGGGAATTTATACATAAATTAAACTTAGACCCTAAACCGTCCGGATTCCCGAACTATCCTGTAACATCGTCCGATTAACCCGAAAAGTGCACCAATAGATTCCTTATGACATTTAGAACCAAAACCATGTTGGAAAATTTCTCAAACTCCTCCCCACGCGCCCCCACGTGCCGCCCAAAGTGGTTGCGCGTGGACCTCACGCGCCTGCTACAGTGCATTTTCAACCTCGAGTCACCCGGTTCAACTGTGTTGAACCGGCGTGACCGGTTCTCCTCTGTTCCTCCACCATTCTTCCCCATTTCAATTCCAGTAGCTTCGTCCAGTCCCCTGCAACCCAACCCAGTCCTAAAATCCAGAAATCACGACCTAAAACCCCTCGTCTTCATCATCGAAAAACATTACCCGTGAGCCCTGTTTTGGCCACCGACCACCTAGGTCCTCCCCCGTCACGGCACCACACTCAGGCGACTCCTGAGACCTTCAGAAGTCTCACCCTAACCTCCAAATCCCTCGACTCTAGCCCAAGGTCCATGACTATTGAAAACAAGAAAACGGGAAAACAGGGGATTCGATGCTTACCTCTGAATCGTCCACCGCTGTCTGCACCGCCGTGTGCCACGGTGCTCATTGAGTCCCCTACAGTCATCTTAGCTTGCTATAAGCTTGGATTGAACCACAACACGGCACAACCACCGTCAATCTCTCACGGCTCCTCTGTTTTCTCATAAACTCAGCCTCACCACCGCCGTGTCTCCTTGCACGATCTCACTCCCAAAACTCGATCACCAGCTTCCTCTCTTCTCTCTGTCACTCTCACAACTCACCACACTCTCACCCACACACTAAATCGATCACCGTCTCTCAATTCTTCACTCTCTGTTTCTCTGTGTCGAAACCCAAATGCACGGTTGAAAATTAACCAAAATGCGGCCGTGTGTATGTGAGACTCTCCTAGAACCATCCAGCAAAGCCCACGTGTCCCCTTCTCCATGGTCTTCAGTACAAAATATCCACACCCACTCAGCCACTTGTTTTTATCTGATTGGTCATAGGGTAAAAAGACTAAAATGCCCCTAGGTTTAAAAATTACCTTTTTACCCTCAAACTTTCCAGACCCGTAACTATTTCGTCTGACGTCCGATGACAGCGTGCCGCCTGTCGTTGTACTCAGGACGTCGAGACCTATCTAACGGTTCTTGGTCTATGTGAAAATCACAAGTCCACTAAAAAGTCAACATTTTCCTCGATTAGTCAAAATTACGATAACGCCCTCAATCTTCCGAACGTCATAACTTTTTCTCCGATTGTCCAAATCGGACCTGCCACCTGTCTACGGACTCGTGACGTCCTAAACTACGTCACGGTCAATGGTCAACACTCATCCAACCTGTAAATCAAAAAGTCAACTTTTGACACCCTATTTACAAGGGCAAAATCGTCCTTTTATACAAATCTTTTACAAAATTACATTTATACCCTTCCCAAAGGTACGGGTTGTTACACAGTTTGGTTGTTCACTCTGATAGCTCTACTATTGTAAACGTTTTTATAATCTAGGTACTTTTGTACTCTCAGTTGAGAGGTCCTTCCGAAGCCAGAAGTTAACAAGAAACAAGTCCATAATAATCTGCAACATTATGTCAGTTGAAAGAAAAAAGTTAAGAAAAAACAAGATCCACTCAGATGAAGGGCCACAAGAACAACCTGATTTAAATGTGCTGCAACACACGGAAGAACAAGCAATCCGGATTCACCCAATGCACCACTAAGTTAATCCACTACAGCAACCAGGACAGGCAGAGTTTTCTACCAGAAGCATGCCAATGCATTAAGCCTCATCAATTAAATGTATTAAAGAAAAACCCAATAATTTTTTTTAAGGGACTTGGTTCATAAATATTCAAAAGTTGACCGCTATCCTAAATGGTAGTCAACTTTGGCCTATACGAAAGATCTGAGATCAAGTTACATCCTCCCCAAGGATGTGGAGTTCAAGAGTTGCTGAAGTTAGACATCTCTCACCTGACTCGCAACAAGGAGAATAGCATCACATTTTCTTTCTTGGAAAACGCTGATCGACAGCCACCAGAGAGAGCTGAGATGCTCTTTAGAGCAAGAGTATTAAAGGCCAACAAGATGAGGTGCAGAAGTCTGCAATACAAGAAAAGAGATCTTGTCAGTGGATTCCAATGCATTTGAGGCCATCAAGCTAAGACAGCTAGCTTATGATTTGCAATCCAAATACATCACATATCTTTTTCATTTCTGACCTAAAATGAAAGTGTGGCTATATAAAAGTATATTGGATACAAATGTAATCAGAATACCACTTACATTTTGGATTTAAAACTTTTTTTCAGAGGGAACCTTTTTATTAATGATATCAAACATTATACATCAACAAAGAATGCACCTTAACAACTTACAAAAAGAAATAACGGAGACAAAGAAGAACACAAATAGAACCATCATATCTAATATAGAAGAATGCTAGAGCCTAAGGAGTCGAACATTTTTTTACAATTTTCTTTGATGTCAATTCTATGACAAAATATTCTCAGGCAATATCTGTTGTTTGAAAAATACAAGATGATTCGATGTGCCACTAGCTCCATCCCTGATAAATAAGATCGATACAATGCCTTATATCCTACAGACAAATTTTTGGGATAGCATCATGCAGTTTCCTACAAAATTATATTCATCACCAAGTTTAGATCTTTTCAGATTTTGTGAAGCGGGACACCTAACCATGTAAAGGTCTAGACTGCCTAGAAATAAATATAAACTTATAAAGTCCCAGAATTGGATGCAAGGTAATTGTTGATTTATGTTAGACTGTGTATATCTAACCCTAGAACACATTGTACATTAGTTCCTAGGAAAGAACCTTGTACATATGTTCCTAGTGTAAGTTAACCATTAGTTAGTTACCAGGTAGACAGTTACCAGCAGTTAGATATATAGGACACCCGTCCTATTATAGTTAGAAGCAGTTTAAGGAGATGAGAACTGCTCTGTCTTATCCCTTAAACAAACTTGTATAAATATGCCACATTGGCTGTGATTAAATGACACACAGTTCATGAAATTCTACATGGTTTCAGAGCCCTAAGTCTAATAACCACAGCCAATCCTCCTCCCGTTCTTCCCAATCATAGCCACCAATTCCTGCTCCTCTCCTTCAATCTCCCCTAATCATGCCTCCACTCTAGTTTCTGTCAAACTTAATGAATCCATATACCTTCTCTGGGAAAGCCAAATCAAACCTTTCCTCATTGGCCACAACTACTGGCATTTCATAGATGGAACACATCCTGCCCCTCCCTCCACTCTCCCACCCTCTACTAAAACCTCTTCTCCTACATCTGAAACCTCTGTTTCTGCTCTGACTTCTCCTTCTGTGTCAGGACCCGTCCTCAATCCCCTAGGGATTAACGAGGAACGACCCTGATCCCGTTTGACACGAAGTGTCAGACAAGGCAAATTTCCAACCTTTGCCCTCCCGGGCTATCAGAGTATGCCAGGATCCGGAGGAGGTATGTGATATCTCGATCTCTGCTACAGTCCGCATCGTATCCAACATGAAGGGTATTAAAAACAGAAAGACTGTGAGTGGACAAAAATAAAGAGTTTATAAAAAACATATTTCATAAAGACCTTTATACCCTTCAATAAAAAGCATGCATGCATAGTAAAACCATTTATCCAATCACATATGTTTAAACAACCATAATTAGGGACTCAGCCCCAAGTTCCGTAAATAAAAGTCACACAGGCTCCTGCCCAAAACCATTTATAGAAAACCATAACATAATAAAAATATGCGGGATCTCAACCCAAATCCATTTATCATCATAAAACACAATTTCCCAAACCAATTGAAATCATGTTTATCCATTATATTTCATATCCAAGAACCTGTCACGGTATAATAAAGCTACGCGCGTGCTAACTGGGGTCTCAAACCCAAGTCTCTCCAGGGTTCACCCAAGTCAATGTCCGTAGATCAATGACCCTCCCTGGAGGTAACGAACCATGCCCATCCTGAGAGTAAGGAACCCAACTGGGGGGCGACTCCACTCAGTCAGTGCTCCGTGACTACTCTGTGGTCCACCCAGGCCAACAACCCTCCCCGGAGGAGACAATCACATATAAAGGATGGCATATGAAAAAACTTTTGAAATCATTCTTGAAACCTTTCAAGGATTCATGCCCGGCCCTTACTAGTTGTCATGAACCATAAAACCTTTCAAAAGTTCATGTCGGTTCCCATAAACCATCATGACCCGTAAAATCCTTTCAAGGGTTCATGGTGGTTTCCATAAATCGTCATGACCCGTAAAATCCATTTGTAACATATAGCTGGGCCCTAAGCCCGAATCCACATCCAAACTGGACCTCCGATCCAAATTGTAAACCAACTGGGCCTCGTGCTCAATTTCGTAAATCAAATGCGTCTCATGCCCGATTCCATATTTCCAAATCCAAAATCAATTTAAGAACCAATTGGGCCTCCGGCCCGAGAACGTAACAAAAAGGGACTTCGAGTCCGAGGGTTTCCGAACCAAAGGGGTCTCGAACCCGAGTTTACCTTTTAAAATTCAAAACCATTTCATAAAATCATATCCAAAACCATAAGTACGGAAAATCAGTGCAAAACTGGAAAACCTCGATTTACGTGCAAGCACGTAAATCGCCTCAAAATGCGTGAAATCATATAATTCACCAATTTCCAAATCAATATCATAGAATCACAATCATAATCCATATAAAAAATTTATGCATCCATCACAATTTAGAAATCAAGGTCCACTCACAGACCGTCCGAAGCAGCGCCTCGATACGCGTGCCATAATCGTCTTCCGGGTCAATCGTCGCCACCGGGATTCCCAAACCTGTCCAAATTCATTTAAACGGTTACTAATAGCCTCATTAACCTCTCATTGAAGTCCCATAATTTTCCCGACTTTCAAACTATTTTTAAAGTCGATCCTAAACCTTCGGACACCCTGAAACCTATCGAAACGATGTTCGATTGACACGAAACCAGTCCCAAAATGTTCGTTACATCGAATAGATGATTTTGTGTGTTGAAAGTATCCTCAAATTCCTCCTCACGTGCTTGCACGCGCCCCAAGGATGGCATGCGCCTGGGCCTCACTCGCTGGCTACTGTAGCCGTGTCTTCAACCTCCAGCCGGTTCAGACCGGCCGATTTGGTCCTCTGGTTTTCCTGGACCGGCATGACCGGTCCGGCTTGTTTCCTCACTCATTTCTCGTCCGTTTTCCTCCATTTCAATCCTAAAAATCCTCTTTTCAAGTTTCCTAACCAATCCAATCACTAAACCTAATCAAAACGGCCCAAAACCCCACGGTTCAACCAAGGCCTCACGGCCCTGTTTTTCCTAGCCCTTCTCACGGCCCTCTCAGCCGTGAACCACCCTCCAGAATACCTTAATAACATCCTACAAACCCAACAAACTCAACCTAAACATTCAAAACCAACCAAAATGCCAAAATCGAATTAAAGGGAGAAAATGGCCTAACCGTGAAATTGGTTCTCTCTGGCCTTTACCGCCGTGCACGACGGCCCAGCAGCTTCCAGCCACCATCCTCTTGATTCCTCAGCCTCTCTCTCACTCTCTGAGTCTCACAGATGATCATATGGGGTTGGGTTGGATTTGGGTGAAGGTTTGAATGAGATCGGGTTGTTTGGGAATGCAATAAAGAAAATGGTCGATGCATGTATCAATTTGGGTGGCCTGTGGATGGGTGACAAGTGTCACTCATCCATTGGGCCTCCATAAAATATATGGGGCCTACTAGTCCAAAAGTCAGGTCTTCTCGTAATTCGTGCAATATTACCTATAAACTTTCGCGAACCGTAACTTCGTCGTCGAATGTCCAAATTCGACGTGTCGCCTGTCTATGGATTCGTATCGTTCCGATCTACATAACGGTCCTCGGCTCTCGGCCATCGGACATCCCGAGAAAAAAGTCAACATTTTGCCCCTTTTAACCAAAATTACCAAATTGCCCTTAACCTTCCGAACGTCATAACTTCTTCCTCGAACGTCGGAATTGAACGTGTCACCTGTCTATGAACTTGTGACGTTCTAAACTACGTCACGGTCATCGGTCAAAGTCCATTTGACCGTCCGATCAAAAAGTCAACGTTTTACCCACGACTAGGGGCAAAACGGTCATTTTGCATCGTTCGTCCGATTTCGCCCAACTAATCACCTATTAACCTCACTAATCGTGATTAGTCACTAATCTAATCCTGAAATTCGAGACGGGTCATTACAACCTTCCCTCCTTAATTAATTTCGTCCTCGAAATTCCAACCGACCTAATTCCAACCGTTCTTCCCTCCTTAATTAGTTTCGTTCTCGAAACTCCAACTATTCTGATTCCACATCCACCTTATGGAAATAATTCGATCTCACGACACGTGTACACCCAGACGTGTGGTACGTATGACTACTATTATTCCACATCCACCTCGTGAGATCGAATTATTTCCACATCCACCCAGACGAGTTTTGTTCTGGTTAGTATGACTACTGTTATACTAATATGAATTATTTCCAACTATTCTGATTCCACATCCACCCAGAACAAAACTCGTCTACACCCAGACGTACCACTAACACTCTCGTTACATCGACTACCTTCGACCACGTCGAATAACAGTAGTCATACGTTCCGAATTGACACTACTTGTCAAATCTATCCTTTCGCTGACACAAACAACTCGAGGGTTTCTTTCCCAATTACCAACCTATCCTGAAGTCTGCTCCCATCGGGAGTCATCAGACCTCACACAACGATCCACGAAACATCCGACAAACTGTCACCACTTGACAGTCGCCAGTCAAAAACTAACATGATACTCACTTGTGGTTACACTAACCACCAACTCACTCAACCTGAGTAACGCTTACCAACATCTCACTCGACCTATGTGTAACTAGACCCATCAGATATACCATGACCCAACGCACAGTATCCAATGTCCAGTCCACGACCTCAACTAATCCGATGGTTTCGGAACCAATCCGACTACCAACATGTTCACCAATGTACCACTAGTATATCCTATATACCGTCACCAGGCACGACAAGTCTGCCCAGTATCGTACCGCGAACAACGTACAAGGTACATACAACTACCCATCAATCAGCCTACAACCACCTAGGTTGTAGCCAATCACGTTTCAATTTTTGAGTCCATCTGTCCAATCCAGTATTTGACAGATTACAACTCCGACCCATTATCCATTTTCAAATCCGAATCCCAATCCGCAATTTCGTAAGAAATCCCGAATCCAAACCCATAATTCATATCCATAACCATGTCCAAATCTGAGTTCAAAATCATCATTCTGTAAGCTAGCATTTGGAATAACCGTTCCGCACCCAAATCCAGAAAATCTACTTTCAAGTTCCAAAATCAAATCCTGGATCGTCATCCAGAAATTCAATTCCAAAACCCAAAATCTCGTTCACGTCTACCGAGACGCACCAAAACCGAACCTTTCGTTTACATGTTCAAACGATTTACCACAATAAGTTTGATTGACTTCATAGGGAAGCCAATCCTAACATCAACACATCTAGGCTAACCAAATCCGACCTCGTCGGACACCTACTCGCCTGAGTAATATACCATAAGGGATTTACCTCGAAAAGAAGTTCAGTCCCATCATCCTCAACTCAACATCCAAGTAAAAGGAATAAACTCTCCACCTATCTGGATCATCAAGATCACAATCCATATCCAACACTACGTCAGCCGACCATAGACGTCACGATCGAGATTCATCACTGTGTCACCCGATGCATTAAATAAGTTGAGTAGGGTAGGTGTCCCTTGCTTTGGAAATTCACCTCATGTATTTCATTATTGATATGTTTTAACTTATACTAACATGTTGATCCAGAAAATGATCTCCAGTCCTTTTTTTATGACCAAATAAGTGTAACGTTGTCAAAGTATTTTTCAAATGCCATTGACCTATTACTGTAAAAGTTGAATAATGATATTCCGATTGTCACTTGTAATTCCAGGTGGAAGAAATTAAGTTCTCTTTTCTAGGTTTAAATCCGCCTCCCTGCTTCTTCTCCTTTAATAATGTTTCCTTTTTGGATGAGAGAGCATTATGGATCTATACCATCGATGAGGTACATCACTGAAAATAGTCAGCAATCTGTTTTTGAATTCATTATATATCATTTAGGATGAGGAAAATTTGATCTAATTGAAACATGATCCTATTGGAAGAATATTAAGTAGTTTATGTCTCATTAATTCTAGTTCTGTTTCTACTGTCTTTACATCAAATAATGATGATTAGTTCATCGCTTTTACGTACTGTTATTTCTATTTAGGAATTTGTGGTGAGAAACGATATGGGTTGTGGATCTACCATAGGCCCTATACTGGCTTCAGGGCTGGCATTCGTACTGTTGATTGTGGCATCCCTCAGCTCTCTATGCACAAGTATCCTAATAATGTATTACACGTTATAATAAAACTTAAATCTTGACACAGCCAGATATGTTTTATGATTCATCATGATTGTTGGTTTTATTTATGTCATGTCCCATTAATTGCAGTGTGAGAGAGATATGTGGGAAGGAAGATATAGATATCGCATACAAGTACTTCAAGGCATTCTACCAATCTTTCTCGAGCATAGACAGGAGGCTGAATGTAGATTCGTAAGTTGCCTCCGTAACCCTGTCTTTCATATAATTTTTCATTCAAGAATTTTTTTACGTAATTTTTCACTTCAAAAGGAAAAGTTTGTTCATGACTAGACTTTTGGCTAGGTAACAAGAACTTGGTGAAACAGAAGGTCTACCAAGACAGTTTGCAGATATTTAGGCGGAGGCCTTCTGCAACACAAATGCATCTGATCGGATTAGGGTTTACTGGAAGTAATGGAAGCTGACGAGGAAGCAGAACTAAGATCAACGTCGGAATTCAAGCTTAACTTTAAGTCGGCCCTTGAGATTTTTAACTTCGCTGAGATAACAACGCCTGATTCTCCTGGATGAGCACAAGCTTTCTTCCTTAGCATTTCATTTTGTTGGATTATATACCAGTTTTGCAAAACTATCTGGGAGTTTAGCTTCTCCATGCCAAGTTGCTTGTGCTTCCCTGAAACCATAAAAGCAGGTTAGCATAGATCATCATACACTTAATTCAGGTATTTTTCAAATAAATGTGTTCACTTAGGAAGACGTTGAAATTATTGTTTACTGAAACACAATTTGGTAGAAAGAGAATGATGCAAAAATGAATAATATTATATTTTTTAGATTATATTATAGTAGTTGTTAAGAAATATTTATATCATATATATTAATTCTGTATATTATTATTATTTATGTTATTTAATTTTTGATATATTATTATGATTATTATTCATTTAATTATTTTATTTTACTTTTCTTATTATTTATTTATTATTATTATTACACTTTTCAGGATTGTTAATTATCCGACTATTTAATATGGATAATTTTGAGGATATTATTTTAGCGGATCTCAATTATATAAAAATATTCAATCATATTAATTTATACCGTGGTTAATTAATATGAGCGGTATTAAATATTGATTTCTTACTATATTATTTTATTCAGTTCCTTATACGCTGTAACAAATGTAGTCTAACCATCTTAACTTTTATGGAGTGGCGGAGCTAGAAAAGCTTTCTAGTAGTCACATTCATCTCCACTTGTTATGTGAGAGGTAGTGACATTCCTCTCCACTTGTTGTGTGAGAGGTCTTAGGTCCAACTTTCATCTGGTAAGATTGATATCTAATATTTATATTAATTATCCGCTATCCTTTAATATCTTTGTATCAAAAAATAAAAATTCCCAAATTTTCTCTTAATACAAAATCCATATAAACCAATCAAAATCGTCAAAAAAGGTTCATCCAAATAATGTGACGAAAGACCGGAAACAACTGTAGATGCAAAAGGGTTTTCTTGCTGAACAATCTTTTAAGAATATTAATTATTTAATTCCAATCGTGTCTTACCTTTCATTTTGTTCCTTCTTGGACGAACTGGTTGCCATTTTCCTACTCTATTGATTCTAATCAAATTACAACTATTGAAAACAAAAATTGTGACACGGCTTTAGTCTCCCTCTGCTTGTTATGTGTGGGTGCGCGCAGAAAGCCACGCCCATATGCAAATCCCCATGGAAAGAAAAAAGAAAGTAGCTTCTGTAAAGTTGTAATGCACGTAAAAGAGGAGGCGGGCATATGGACTTTGTCCTCTAAAAAAATCCACTCCGAAATCACCCACAACACAATAGAAAAATACTAGACTAACAACAAACGCACCCTCCTTATAAATATAGGAGTTTTTTCCTCACAAGGGCTCATAATGGGTAAGGAACCAATTTCAAAACGGAGAACCCCGATCCAAACGGGGCTCATAATCTCGGCGCGTTTTAGGTCCTTTGTCCAAGTCTTATGCCCATCAAGCCTATCCATAACACCAAATTGCCTCGTAACATACCACTTACACCAAGTCCCCGCGGAAATATGCGGTGCTTTCTCCCTTTAACTCCATCCTCCACCACAAAAATTTTGCAATTATTTTGTTAATAACACGCAGAAGCATTCAAAAGGTATGGTATAGGGTTCTAATGGCTCTTGCCGGTAATTACACAACTTTATAGGCACTAGTAAGCATGCGCGGTGTTTGCATAGAGGAAGTTGTTGAGAAAACCCTTGCTTCAAGCATCTCCATATAAATGTGACAATTTTTTATATAACTCGATATATGACTCGAAACTCGTACGAAAATTATCGTGATTAACATGCACAATTAAAATTTCGGATTATTTTTTAGTCAACCCGATATGACAATTTTAATAAACGGATAAATTTCAAATCAACATATTAACCCGTATAATGACCTATTAATCTATTTAATAAATGAGTAAATTTCAAATTAACATGTTAACTTATATATTTACTTTTATATTGACTCATTTAATAAACGTATCATTAACTCATATATCTACCAATTTACCTACCTACATACCTATTAAATCTTAAAATTCAAATAAATTAAAACATATTAAATAGATCAAACGTATCATAAGTTAATTGAACTACGGGCAACACCTATTTATTAAATGGATTAAAGAGATTACTTGAATTATTAACAAGTCGAATTCAAATTGAATATCCTTAACATGATTATTAAACGGATCAAATTTAAATTGGACATATTTAGATAAAACAGAATTTATAACATAGCACGAACCCAACACGACCCATTAACCCTAGACTCCATAATCACACCCGAAGGCTTGCAGCGTCCCATGTCTGGCTAATAAAGAATTAAAGCACTTTAAATCTTTTTCAACATATTTGGTACAGAGATGTCTATGATTACTCACACTAATGACCCCACAGCTTACACCGCGAAATATTTGCACAGTATACCGTTGTGAAAACAATGTACACGTTACGAGTGCAAACATTTTGGTGCCACAAACAAAAACAATTTCGGATTTAAATGATACAAAGCATGAGAACAGTTAATTCGATGTGGCGCTAAGTACCAGAAAGCAAACCAAAAAACGCAACCCAAACGTGTCCAACTCATGTAGCCTATAGTAAAACCAGGTCTACGATGCACACAATTGCACAACCTAGCCCCTGCAAGAGTTCTGGAATTTCTTCAACAAATACTAATGCAAATCAAGTAAACCATAATTGGTCATTACAAGAAATAACTACAGACCCAAATTGCTGTATGATACATAATCCTTTTTTTATTATTTTTTTAATGCGAGCTGTTCTAGTAAAGCACTAGAAGTAAACTATCATATTTTTTGTCAGAAGAACCTGGATGCTGACCAAAGTTTCCATAAGCATACAAATAGACTATAAGTATACTCCTGTTCACACGCCCCACTGGCTCATTGTAGTAGAGGAACATCGATGTTGCACACTCTCTAAAACCGTACCAAAGCCTGCATAAAAAGATCCAAAACGATATTTTCAAGCTTTCATCTAATTGATGTAGACACACAATAAGTGATGCGCTTCAGTTAGAAGTGGACTGTCAACTGCTAGATCAGATAAATCCTATCCACTTCCCCTAAAGTGCATTTCAACATCTTATTTCTAAGTTAATGGACCATTGGATCCTTAATTAACACCATCCTCTCCATATGTGAGTGTGCATGCGCGCGTGTGCATGTGTGTGTGCGTGTCTCCTATCTTGATGCAAAATGTTTGGGGAGCATACCTTCATCCATGCAGAGCACATACTTCTCCGACTGCTAAAATTCTTCAAGATCATCATCTTCGTCATCGTAGGAACAAAGCCCTCAAAAGAGCTCATTAGATACATTTCAAAACACAGAGCATCTTCATCATTCCTCATAGATGGAAGCAGCTTCCATTGAAACCAAGGGGGGCAGTAGATGAGATAGGTATACACAGATTTGATCCAACCACCACCCACCTTGGTTCCCTATGCCTGCACTCCTGCCAACTGAAACATGTGCAGCTCACGAAGCACATTATACTTTATGCTCGACTCCAAGCAGGCAGGGTGCAGGCACGGCCCCTGCCCCTCACCGGGGCCGGGCTAACCCAAAACTTGCATCAGGTCGTTGTTGATGAGACTGCAGAAAAACAAGCATCAGAGAACAAGCAGTGAAAACTACAGGAACCTATTACTTAAGAGGCCTTGAACGACTTTAAACCCAAAAAAAAAAAAGGAATCCTCCGAAAAGATTTTTATTTCAGAACATCAACTTCTTTAGCTAAAATGAGTGCATTATATATGCATATTTGTGTTTCTACTTTAGATGAGTCTTTTCCAATAGTAGCGGGATGATTAAAGGAATTTCTCAATCAATCGCCATTGTTACTTGTAAGAAATAATCATTCATTGTTAGTTCGCAAAAGGAAGTACATGGAAGAGTAGTTATTACACAAACCATGATTTCACCAACGCTGATGTATAATTCTGTAATGGAACAAAATTATTTCCCAGTAGACCCAACCGTAAATTAATTTGTCGATATAATGATTAGTTGGGTAAGTTAATGGGAAATTTAGGTGAAAAGGGGATGTCATGGAGACTTTAAAAATGCAGGAATAAAATTAAAATCCAAATATCATGTAATAAAGGATGCCAAAAACTAAGGTTCGCTATTTTAAATTACCAAAATTAAAATCAAAGTCTACCAACAAGAATAACGTAAAATAGAATGCATCTGTTCAATCCCATCAAATCAGAAATGCATTAATGTACACCAGAAAGTTGATGGTGCCCCTCACGTGTACAAATTAAACGCGATCAAAATTCAAAAATGCCAAATTTTTTTTTTAAAAAAAAAATGTACCTCTTCATTGTCTTCACCAACAAATGCAAGACTCTTAAATGACTCAAGAGAATATATTTGTCGAACAGAAATACCTGCGAAAAAGGTTGGTGAACATGTTCGTGAGGATGGAGAAAGGGTACTCCAGGGTGCTGACAAGGATACTGGGATGAATGCAGATATATTCCAGATGTGGATCGTGCACCAACATGATTCGGATTATATGGTGTGATTATGGTCTCCGGATGACCATACCCAATTCCTGCAGGGCCTGATGGTGGAACCCAATGCCCTCCTAAGTGCTGTGGGAGAGCACGAGGCTGATGTTCAGTAGAAATCTGAGGCCTATGAGCAGAACCAAGTTGCGGAAATTCTGTGTTGTAGTTCAATGCAGGTGTATACATAGGCTGGATGGTGTATGGCCCACCACTGAAACCCAACCCAGGATCGAATCTTTGCATATACCTGAAAAACATTACCATAAATGCACAGCTAAGAACAAAATAACAAAGAAAAACTTGCTATAGTAAAAATTAAATGGTCTATATTAATGTTTTATATCATACCTGTCATAACTCCGATCATAATCAGGGTCCTTCCGGTCAATCTCACGATCCCTAAATATAGCTACCCTATTATTCGGTTTGTACCTCCCATCTGGCTCCTTCTCTGGCCTACTTCTAGCTGTTCTACTGCTACTTGTTGAAGACTCAATTAAACCCCTACCAGAATGTAAATCAGAAACACTTAATTTTTCTTCCACCTTTGGCATCACCAAGGGAACATGTTGTGGGGTATGTGGAGTATGTGGAGTATGTGGAGCATGCGGAGTATGTAGAGTATGTGGAGTATGTGGACTATGTGGAGTATCCTGCAATCTAGGCTCACTCTCTGATTTCCCACTTGAACTGCCACCCATATTAATGCTAGAGTTAAATATTCGTGCACGGGCCCTGTTATAGTCCTCTTTCCGTTCTTCCACACTTTTAGAACTGTTTGCCTTTAACGAGTTTGAATTTCCATTGTTGGCATTCTGTGACCGTTTCTGTGGCCTCTGTTTTATTGCAACCTTAGTAACACCACCATCTTCTGATGGTAAATTAACAGGGATGTCTGCAAGGCGAATCAGAGGGAGTCGACACTCAGAAGTTTTACGGACAATAATTCTGGAACCAGAGCCATCAGGCAAAGTATTATCTAATAAAACCATTGACTGAAGCGAATAATGCTGAGCCACACGGTGTGCAGCCAAGCGTAAATAAGAGGTGGGCAACTGCTGAAACTCTAGCTGCTGCTGAATAGGATCACGGATAAACTTCTCAACATCCTGCTCCATCCGTAAAACTGCAGTAAAAAAATATATCAGTGAAGTTCATTACTGTGAAGAATAAATCCTATAAAGAAACCACATTTTAACAGCATGAAACAACACATTATGAAAACTGTGATAACCAGTGATGTTAACACAACCACCAAGGCAAATAATTATCAAACTGAACCATCCGTGGAAATAAAAATAAGCTTGAATCTGAAATCACAAATTAGCATGATGGGCATAAAATATAACTAGCACAATGTCTAAGCAAAAAACAAAAACGTAACATAACTAACCCATGACAAAAAAAAAACAAAAAAAAACAAAAAATAGGTGAGAAGGACATAAGAATAGTTGGAAGATATGTTCAAATTCCTTCAGTGACGAGGAAAAAACCATCACTTCAAAAAAAATGAAATGAAACTTATAAAGCATAAAGAGAAGCGAGGGGTCGATTCTGCGAAAGATACCGCCATTCAATCATACTAGTTTACAGGTGTGTGACTGATTATATTTTTCCCACAGCCACAACCATAAACCATCATTGTGCCCCTCCTTCACACACCCACATTCCTCCCTTTATTCCACATAAAATTCAAGTTCGATATTCTAATGCAATTAGATACTAGATCAGCAAGGTTTGCTAAGATAATCACACTCAAGCATCGTCAAAGCAACCATACCCTACAGAATCAAACAATAGCTAAAGCTACGGAAATCCTGACGCGTTTTTTTTTAAACCCACATGTGCATAAGCATGCATAAAATTAATTGTGAACCATTGAAAAAACCATGATTTTGCAAGGGAAGTTATACTGCTCCATTTCATATTTCTTCCGGCAAGTCCAAAAGCATCAAATAATATCAGCTCAAATTTATAAAGGGAGTGTTCACCCAGTAGCTTTTTACTTTTGTTCGTCTTGATTTCTGTCATTTAATCACTGATACAACCATACAAAGGAAATACCTTCAATACAGAACCTTAAATGCAACCAAAATTGCATGGGTAGAAAAAAAGCAATCAATGTGGAACAGGCTACAAGTTGCATACAGCCCATAAACGATCCAGAAGCAAGCAAAATTCGAAAATTACAACAAAAAATAACCCAATTTTAATTCAATTTTCCTACAAGTTTTTGAGAATCTTAAATAAGCTGATGGGAAAAGCGAACGTGAATTTGGCGGACTATAAAACTATAAGAAGCCAGTTACTGAAAAATTGTATGTAAAGCTTACTTGACAGGCGCTCCCTAGGGTTTTGCAAGGCCTCGCGAAGGAACTGGTCGACCTGATTGAGGGCGTCCTCGGAAAACTTATCAGAGGCATCAGATGCCGAGGATACCAAAGGCGAGACATCGTTGACGCCTTTGAGCTTAGAGTCCTTGTTGGAGGAAAGCATGAGGCGGTTCATGGCCTCGTCCAAACCGGCGACCTCCCATGACTCTGGAGCTCCGAGATCCTCCGCCACAGAGCCCTCCATGGCCTATCGATCGCTTCTTCTTTCTGTCTCTCCCTCTGGATGTGCAGAAATACTCAATCGAAAGGAAAGGGCAAAAATCGAGGCTAGGGTTTGACGGAGGGTAGCAAACAATTCATCAAAGGACGTGTGTGTCCTCTGAGAGTGAAACCCCAACGAGATTTTGGGGTTTGGATTTCATGTGATTTGGGGGGTTATTCTAGGGTTTCGGAACGTGAGAGATGGAGAGAGAGACACACGAGGGAATGTGAATGTGATGGGAATTGCAAAGGAAGAAAGATAGGGTTTGACGATGGATTCAGTGTTGTTTTTGCGGGTGGGGGATTTTCTTTCTCACGTGCCACGTGGGAAGGCGATTTTGTTTATTCTTATTACTTTACATCATTTTTTACAAAATTATAAAATTAAAATTTTTTTAGTTTAAATGCACCACCTTCTTATATCAAACATGGATAAAAAAATCGAAATTATCAGCGAAATTTCGCTAAAATTGACCGGCGACACATAAGGAGGGGGGAAGAAATTAAGCGAAATTTCGACATTTTGTCTTGTTTTAAGCTCATAGATCTCATTATTTGATTAAATCGATCGAGATAGGACCAAAATTCATGAAAATCAGACGTAAAACATGCGAATTTCAGTCGAGTCATGTTGCCGGGTCAAAAAATCCGAATGGCAGACCAGCGGGAGGAAGAAGGAGACATGTTAAGAGAGTTAGTGGGTATACTTTATATATTATACCATTGTTACATTTTCAATTATGTTGGGCTAGTTGAGTTGGCTGGGCACTTATGCCATTCCTTTTAAATGACCAGGGATCTTGGGTTTGAATCCAGGATGTCCTTTTGTTTTTTTTTAAATTCGTTTTTTTCCAAATGTTTTCCCTTTTTTTCAATTTTAAATATATAAATTCTTTCCAATTTTTGGACAAAGATTTACTCTATTTTTTCATCATTTTTTCCAATTTTAAATATATTTACTCATTTTATATATTATTATTCATCGGCATAACTCTATTATATTATATTATTCATTTATGTTTATGTTTATGTTTAAATATATCCCTTTTTTAAATATATCCCTTTTTGGACAAAGATTTACTCTATTAAATATATCCCCTTTTTTTCAATTTTAAATATATCACTTCAATTTATGTTTATGTTTAAAATTTTATATTATTATTCATCGGCATAACTCTATTATATTATATTATTCATCATATATTTATTATATTATATTATTCATCATATATTTATTATATTAAAGTCATTTTATACTTTTTATTAGTCCTATATAACCATCATTGGATACTTAAGTTTTTCCCAAAATTTCATTCCAAATTTCCAACTTTTAGACCGAATTTCCGTCATTTTTGTTGACCATAAACGATATCGATATTTGGGACGAGATATTCGTAAATTTGACTAGCGATATATTCGTCGATATCGATATTTTCATTCTTGATATCAAAGTCTCTGTTTGGAACATTTTCTGATTATTCACTCGTAAATGGTCGAGTCGCCACTCAAATGCTTTTCCATTAAGTTCATCCATTTTCCATAAAAAAAATAGTAAAAAACATAGACAAATAAACCTAAATACCCATAGCACATATCCTTTTTCTCCCTTCCCATCATCTTTGTTCTTCTTCCTTGCGACCACAGGCACCGCCACTCACCACTTGACATGATTTGTCCCCAATTCCACGTAAGGGGACCGGACCTGCTCCCGTCTGACAACTTTTGTCAGACGAGGGATATTTACATCCTCGACCATGCATCCGCCTCTCGCTCAGCCCCGAACTTTATGCAACGACCCTGTAGGATTTCAAAACACAAAAACTGTGTGAGTAGACAAAAACAAATAGTTCAAAACATAATTTGAAACATAACGTTTTACCTTCCGTTTTTTTTTTCTAAAACTATGCATGCATATCATTTTAATAAATAAAGGTCCACTCACACGTACCTTAAGTACGACCGAACTAAACCACAAGTTTTTCCGTAAAAATCCGAGAACGCTGATTCCTGCCAAAAATCATTTCTAAAGGTCACTAACATTCTGTCTACGAATTCAAGATCTCGAGACTTTCGTGACAATCTTCTCGAATTTCCTAAACGAGATTACGGTAAAAAAGTTAACATTTTTCACTTTTCTCTGAGGGTAAAATCATCTTTTTACTTTAAATTTTCCAATTTTTCTTTTCTCTTAAAAGTCTGGGTCATTACACCACTGCCCTCAACTCCAACCAAGACAACCTCACCATTCCACCTAAAATCTTTCGCTCATAGAGCGACCTCATCTCTACCATCCACCACCGTCGAGGCTTATTGTAGATGAGGAATCAGAGCCACGAACAAAAAAACCCTCGACGACGTCGACGACATCGATGAAGATTCCTAGTGGACCCAGCTCATTATGACAGGACCCTTCCCGTAATCCCCCTCGATTAGCGTAAGAGGACCTGCCCCCGTCTGACACGTCATGCAAAATCACTAAAGTACCCTCGAGATTTCAATATGTATACTTACCACGTGTCAGACAAGGGATAGGGTTACATTTTAAATAGGATATCCAGATTACGCAAATCTACGTGATGCCTCAGCTTTCATACAACCCGCATCCACGATCAGTCTGAAGTGTAATGACCCGTCCCGCATATCGGGATTGAATATTAATTAATTATGGTTTAGAATGACTAATCGGGGATTAGTTGAGTGAAATCGGACGAAACGTGCAAAATGACCGTTTTGCCCCTAGCGTGGGCAAAATGTTGACTTTTAGTTCGGGCGGTCAAACGGACTTTGACCGATGACTGTGACGTAGTTCGGGACGTCACGAGTTCATAGACAGGTGGCACGTTCGATTCCGACATTCGTAGAGGAAGTTATGATGTTCGGAAGTTGAGGGGTATTTTGGTAATTTGGCATATTAGGGGCCAAATGTTGACTTTTTGATCGGGAGGTCCGATGGACGAGGTCCAAGGACCGTTACGTAGGTCTCGTCGATACGAATCCAACGACAGGCGGCATGCCGAAATCGAAGATTCGACGACGAAGTTATGGTCACGGAATCGGGCTCGATTAACCGAACGAACCGGGATTAAAATAATATTTTAATATGAACAGTGCCTGGTGACTGTGCACATCCGGATGAGTGACAAGTGTCACCCATCCCTTGTTTCCAGCTCCATGTTTCCCTCCCAACACTATCATTACTACACCATCATTCCTCCATCTTTTTCCCCATTTTTCTTCTTTGTTTTCTTACCCGTGGGAGGGGGGAATCAGAATTGGGAGAATTCAGCTCCCTTTCACAACCAGTTTTGAGGGGAATTTGAGAGCTGTGAGAGATGAATTCAACTGGGTAAACACGGGAGATTGGGAGTGAGCTGAGGAATTGAATTTCGGATTTTAGACAATTTGGGGGGAAAATCAAATTGGAAGAATTGAGCCGTGAGGATCGAAATTGAACTCACTTCGAGCTTCCTGGGATCATTACGATCAGAAACGTCGAAAGAACGAAGGAAATTGGTGCTGTTTTGGCTCTGAACACACTTGGTGACAGAGGAGGAAATTCGAGGTTGAGTCGAGGGAATTGAGGCTTTGATTGACGAAATTGATGTGGGGATTATGTTCCTGAGGATCCCACGATGCTACTGGAGGGATCAATTGAAGGAAAACGTTTGAGATTGACGGAACTCCATGGTTGCACAGTGACGGCTGTTCTTCGAAGAATCGAGTTTGAGTCGTGGAGTTTGAGCCACGAATTGATTCAATTGATTTGGGGAAAAGATTTACCTGAGTTCATTGAAGCTTCTTGATGAATCAATTTAAGGAAATCGTGTGAAATTGAGGGATTTCTGATGATGAACAGTGTTCGGGGTGTTCTTCGAATGATCAACTGTGATCGTGAGGTTTGAGGTAAGTTCGATTGTAATTGAGTCCACAGATCTTTAATTGAACTCAATTCGAAGCTGTGTGAATGTTCAATTGATGAATTCAGTGTCGAATTGATAGGATTGAAACCGGGTCTGATCGCGGGTTGAATGGCCCATTTTACAGACAAACGGGTTAGGCTGGTGACACTGTAGCTGGCGCGTGGGTTTCACGCGCAGCCACTCACGGCGGCGCGTGAGGGCGCGTCCGGCCTAGTCTCAAGGTGAGGTCAACATGACTTTTGATCCTCTCAGTGTAACGAACATTTTGACGTTGGTTTCAATGAAATCGGATCTTGTTTCGATAATGTTCCGCGTATCCGAAGTTTTGTTTTACGTTAAAAATACGTATTTAAATCCCGAAAAAATTGGGGAAAATTATATGTTGTATTTTGAGATGTTAGTAACCCTCTATAATGATTTTGGGCAGGAGTTGTGATTTCCAGATTTTACCGAAAACGTGCAGCTCGGAAACGGACCGTTTAGAACGGTGTGTGTGTGAGTGGACTTTGTTTTCTAACCGTGATGCATGCATATATGATTTAAAATGCTTTATTATATGATTTGATATGCTTTGGCATGATTGGTATTTCAATTCGGTGATTTCTCGATTTTATGATTATTATATTATTATATTCTGGCACGATTTTCGAGAAATCATGGAATTGGTTAAAAATGATATTGTGGGCGTGAGAACGCAAGTAAATAATGATTTTGACTCGGATTTGGAGTTACATGTGAATTTGATGATTTTTGTATTCTCGTGATTTTCTGATTATTTTAATCAGTCTTTCGGGCACGTTTTACGAGGAACGTGCAAATGATGTTTTGGGCTAGGCCCGGATTGAAAATGATGTTTTGACTCGGGTTATGAGTCAGGAAATTGGAAATGATATTTGGACTCGGATTATGAGTCAGTGATTGATTTTATGGATTTACGTGATCGTGGCAACTCGGGTTTACGGTTGCACGGATTTACGTGAAATTGATATTTTGGGGTTGGGACCCAATGGAATTGTGTTTCTGAATGGATTTGTATTTCCATGTGATTATATGATGATATTGATGATTTCGGATTTATAAAGTAAATCGGGACATTGGTTATTTTGGGGTTGAGACCCTGTGTTGATATATGATTTGGTTTTCAATGCAACTGTTTTTCACTGGTTTTTGTGATGATAATATGTTGCGGATATTTAGGGCTTTCGGGAGAAAATATGTTTTTCCCCGGAGTGCACCCTGGAGATAACGCTCGCCTTCGGGATGGAAGTGTTTACCCCGAAGAGGTCACGTAGCACGATCTTTGTCTTGCAGCCCAGGGGAGGCTTGACTCAGATCAGATGTGCTGAATTATATGGATCGGTAAGTGATGTGTTCACGAGATCCGGATCGTCGGCTGGTGGGGTTTTCACAGCGACGGATTGCTGACTGGTGATGTGTTCACAGCAGCGGATGCTCGGATTTTGAGCGTTCCTTGAGCCTATTGATATGCACGCGTTGCAGGGATAAACGTGACTCTAAGCAACAGGATATGGAAATAAGTCCCGTGGATTATGAAAAATGATTTTCAGGAAACCGTGGTTTAGCGGTTAAAATGATTTATGGAAATATGTTGTTTGTGATTACGTACTGGTATTGAGTACGGGTTTTTGTTCTTTGTGGCCAATGATTATGTTTTCACATGTTTTGGCCTGAGAGCCGTGATTTGATGTTTTATAACATGAACTGTTTTGGTGAACATGAGTTTTGTGGACCATGGGAAAATATGTTTCGAATTTATCGGTCCACTGTTCATACTTGAATGATTTCATACTATTACTCATGTTTTACGATATGCATGCAAGTTTGTGAAAACTGGAGGGTAAGAATATATTTTGATAAATGTTTTTATAAGAGGTCATTTTTGTCCACTCACACCTTTTCTGTTTTATTAACCCTTCAGGTCGTGGCACGTTGATCGGGGCTATTCCAGAGGTGGAGGTATGTGTGGGCACAGGCGCAAAATTCCCTTGTCTGGCAGGTGCTGAAGGGTTGTTTTGGACTTTCAGTTGACTTGTCAGACGGGAGCAGGACCGGGTACGGTTTTTAACGTCCAGTTGGGACGGGTCCTGTCATGAAGGGTTCCAAAACTAATAAAAAGTGTGAGTGAACAAAAACAAAGGTTTGGAAAAAACTATTTTCCGAAATCAATCATTAAACCCTCTGTTTAATAAAGCTATGCATACATCGAATTTAAGAATAAAACATACATCTCAAAATACGTGCAGTAACTAGAAAATCAGAAACTCCAAAACCTGCCCCACAGAAAGTCATACCAAATCCACACCAAAGCAAACCTGTCAACACAACCATATCAAAATAATCAATCATATCAACTGAACACACCAACATACCATATGACCCAACCTCGATGCCTGCAATCAGTATCATCATATCAATGTGCACTACCAGTAGGCTAAGTGTAACGACCCGTCCCAAATTACTAGATTGGATTAGTGACTAATCACGATTAGTGACTAATCACGATTAGTGAGGTTAATCGGTGATTAATTAGGCTAAATCGGACAAACGATGCAAAATGACCGTTTTGCCCCTAGCGTGGGTAAAACGTTGACTTTTCATTCGGGCGGTCAAATAGACTTTGACCGATGACCGTGACGTATTTCGTGACGTCACGAGTACATAGACAGGTGGCACGTTCAATTCCGACGTCCGAGGAGGAAGTTATGACGTTCGGAAGTTTAGGAGCATTTTGGTAATTTTGGTTAAATGGGGTCAAATGTTGACTTTTTGACCGGGATGTCCGATGGCCGAGGGCCAATGACCATTACGTAGATAAGGACGATACGAATCCATAGACAGGCAGCACGTCGAATTCGGACGTTCGACGGCGAAGTTACGGTTCACGGAAGTTCCCGGTTACTATTCACGACGACACATTTTACGAGACAAAAAGTGCAGTTTTGTCTATAGTGGGCCCAGCTTTTTAGATAGCCAATGGATGAGTGACAAGTGTCACCCATCCACTGTCCAATCTCACACATACATGCATACCATCCCTTCATCGATCATTCTTCATTTCAAACCCATTTTCCCGATCTCATTTCTCTCATCTGTGCAACCCAAACATCCAACCCTCACCCTATGATCATGACAGAGAGACCAGAGGGGGAGAGGAGGACCGGTGAAGCGTGGTGACCGGCCAGGATGAAGCCACCGTGCACGGTGGAGACCCAAACCCGAACGGGTACCCGGTTAGACCCAAATCTCCCATTTTGTCGATTTTTCCATTATGGATAGTTTTGGTTGATTAGGGAATGTTTGTTAGATTGTTTAGGGTGTATAGAGATGGTTTTGAACGGGGGTTGACGGCTGTGAAGCCTGGGGACGGAATTGGAAAACAGGGGCCGTGAGGGGGTGATTTTTATGGATTGATTTAGGAGGTTTTAATTGGTTTTGTTAATTGGAATAGATAGGAAACTTGAAAATAGGAATTTAGGAATTGAAATGGAGGCAAACGGATGAGATTTGAGGGAGTAGGAACGCTGAACCGGTTTCGCCAGTTCAGCACAGTAACCGGACCAAAACCAGGAAAAAAACCGGTTTTCTGAGGTAGGTGATGATGAACAGTATTTTCGACCTTTTAGGGGCCCGTGAGGGCATGTGGTCCATAATTTGGAAAAGTGTTCAACATGGGAAATCTTCTATTCGATGTAACAAACATTTTGGGACTAGTTTCGTGTCAATCGGACACCGTCTCGATATGTTTCGGGGCATCGGAAGGTTTAAGGTAGGTTTAAAAATAGTTAAAAGTTCGGGAAAATTACGGGGCTTTAGTGGGAGGTTAATTAAGTAGTTATTAACCTTCTATTAAAATTTGGACAGGTTTGGGAGTCCCGGTAATGGTGATCGGCTCGGGGAGCCGAATGACACGCAAATCGAGGCGGCAGCTCGGATGGTCTGTGAGTGGACCTTGTTTTCTAAATTGGTGCATGTATAAATGTTTATTATATGTTTTATTACATGTTTGATGATTCCATGGGTGCAATTGTGTGTGGTTACGTATAGGCACGTATTTCGAGGTTTCGGCCCTATACGGTGCCTATACGGTGCCTATACGGGTCGGTATTTCTTTATTAGTCTAAATGAAAAGATTTTGGATTTCTAAAAGGATAAACTCGGGTATGAGACCCATTTGGTTTGGTCTCGGGCATATGACACTATTTACGACCTTCGGGTCTAAATCGTGGTCGCGACGGGTGCTATGTGCACGGTGATCGACGATACGACGCTCGCCTCCGGATTGGGATGTGTTCCTTCCGGAGAGGTCACGATGCACTATTCGTGGTCGGGTAGCCTGGGGAGGCTTGACTTTGGAGTGCTGACGGTTCAGGATATCGATCGGTGATGTAACACCCCGGAAATTCGTAGATTGTAATATTGTAAAATATGGAATGAAATGACATTTTTACCCTTGTGAGTGGTTGGGTCAAATTGTTGACTTTTTGACTGGTGGGTCAACCGGACCTTGATCGATGGCCGTGACGTAGTTCGGGACGTCACGAGTCCATTGACAGGCGGCACGTCCAATTCGGACGAATTGGGGAGAAGTTGCGACGTTCGGAAGTTCAGGGGCATTACCGTAATTTAGACGAAATAAGGGAGAAAGTTGACTTTTTGACAGACCGTGAATTTTCACACGACCCGAAGACCGTTGGATTCGTCTCGATGCCCTGAGTATAACGACAGGCGGCACGCGTGAAACGGACATCGGATGACCGAGTTGCGGGTCACGGAAGTTGGAGGGCATTTTGGTAATTTCTGCCCTGAGGGCATTTTGGTCTTTTTGCACGGTTACTGTAGCACAACCGTGAAAAAATAGGGTACACGGCCATGCCGTGGTGTTGTTGGGCGTGAAATTGTTTAAAGAACTAGTGGACTGATTTGTGAGCATTGTTTATGTAGTTTGAGATATTGGGAGTGTGGATTGAGGCTGTTCAGAGCACGGGTAGGAATTAAAATGTGGTTATGGGCTCTGTGTGCGGGAAGCAAGGTTCAGTGAGGTCTGAGGGTGTCTCCCACGGGTGCTGGCCTTCTTGATCGCTTAACCGATTAGGGGAGTGAGAGAAGGGTTCATTTGGCGTTAGTCTGAAGTAGAGGAATTGTGAGAGACAGAGAGAAAATCGTGAAGAACATTTTCGGGTTTTTGGGGGGGAAATTTCGGAGCTCAATTTCTACGGGTTTTGGGACCAATCTATGCACTGTGGAAGCCTTCTGGGAGTGACAGAAACATGAACGTACAATAATTGAAGGGGAATGATCATTGTGTGCCCAGGAACCCAAGTTCAAGTTCAGAGAAAACCAGTTTGGAGGGAAAAATCCAAGTTCAATTTCTACGGCCTGTTGGACAAAACTAATCACTGATTGAGCCTTCTGGGAGCATTTGGAACTCGTCCATATCGGAATCGACGGCAACCAGCCACAGAGGAGCTGGGACGGTGACCGCCGTGTGCAGAGGAAATCGCAGTGTTTGGACGGCTACTTCCAGGTAATGTTTCGTTCAATTGATGGTTCCATTTTGTTAGTCTAGGTCCTCTTATGCCCCTGTACGAGTTAATTGGACAATGGAACTAGTTTGGGGGGAGTTCTGGGAATTGGCCCTTGTAGCTATTCGGGTTTGGATAGGACGGTTTAGTGATTGTCGAGGTGATTGGAGGACTCAGAACTGTAATTGATTGATGATAGAATGTAACACCCCGGAAATTCACAGATTGTAATATTGTAATTTAATGTATGAAGTGACGATTTTACCCCTGTGGATTATGGCCAATTGTTGACTTTTTGGGTTATGGGTCAAATGGACTTTGACCAGTGACCGTGACGTAGTTCGGGACGTCACGAGTTCACAGACAGGTGGCACGTCCAATTCGGACGATCAGGGAAAAAGTTATGACTATCGGAAGTTCAGGGGCATTACCGTAATTTGGACGAGTTAGGGGAAAAAGTTGACTTTTTGATGTACCAGGAATTTTCACACGACCCGAAGACCGTTAGATTCGTCTCGATGCCCTGAGTACAACGATAGGCGGCACGCATGAAACGGACATCGGATGACCGAGTTGTGGGTCACGGAAGTTGGAGGGCATTTTGGTAATTTCTGCCCTGAGGGCATTTTGGTCTTTTTGCACGGTTACTGTAGCAGCAACCGTGAAAAACAGGGGACACGGCCATGCCGTGGTGTTTGTGGGCGTGCAAATAGTTTAAACCTTAGTGGACTGGGTTGTGAGTATTGTTTATGTAGTTTAAGGTATTGGGAGTGAAGTTTGAGGCTGTGCAGGCCACAGGAAGAATTAAAAACGTTGGTTGAGCTCTGTGTGCGGGAGGCAGTGTCCAGTGCGTCTGTGAGTGTCTCCCACGGGTGTTGGACGCCTTGATCGATTAACCGCGCATGGGGAGTGAGTGACGGGTTCATTTTGGTGTCTGTTTGAGGCTGAGAGTTGAGAGAGACGGGGAGGAACAGTGAAGAACAGTTTCGGGTCTTTGGGGGGAAATTTTCCGAATTCAATCTCTACGGGTTTTGAGATCGATCTAAACACTGGGGAAGCTTTCTGGGAGTAGCAGAAACCTAACTGTGCAAGATTCGAAGAGTGTGATCGAGGAATTGCCCAGGAACCCAAGTTCCAGTTCTGAGAAAAACCGATTTGGAGGGAAAATCCGAGTTCAATTTCCACGGCCTTTTGGACGAAACCAATCACTGAGTGAGCTTTCTGGGAACATTTGGAACCTGTCCATATCGAAATCGGCGACAACCAGCCACGGAGGAGCTGGGACGGTGACCGCCGTGTGCAGAAGAAATCGCAGCGTTTGGACGGCTACTTTCAGGTGATGTTTCGTTCAATTGATGGTTCTATTTTGTTAGTCTAGGTCCTAGTATGCTTCTGTATAAATTAATTGGACAATGGTGATTGTTTGGAGGTGTTCTGAGGTTGGACCCGTGTAGCTATTCGGGTTTGGATAGGATGGTTGAAGGCTTGTCGAGTTGATTAATGGACTGAGAACTGTAATTAAATGACTTTAGAACATGTTAGAATCAAGAAGGGTAGAAATTGAGTAGAAATAGACGGCTAATTAATCGGGTCACCCCGCGGGTCACAGACCCAAATTACAGTAAATCGGGCAAGGACGGTGACACTGTAGCAGTGACACTGTAGCAGCGCGTGACTTTCACGCGCAGCCACTTTGGGCGGCGCGTGAGGGCGCGTTGAGCACTATCTCGGATCACGGTCAACATAACTTTTAATCCTTTCATCATTTTGGACATTTTCTGTGAAATAACTATGTTGATCTAAGATAGTGAGGAAGGTCAGTTTAGGGCCGGATGTCTCGGGAAGCGTGTTTGCCGGCTTTCCCGAACCGGTTTTTGTTTCGGACCTTTTGAGGGTATTTTAAGGACCTATAATGACACTTGTGTGTGATTGGTAATGACAGGGAACTTACGTTAATTCCGGAGACAAGTTCGTACGCGCGTTATTCGCAGCGGGAGCGTACTGTGAGTGGGCCCGTTTTTATTAACTCTTGCATGCATAACCGTTTTCATTTCCGTATATCTAATTGTGTGTGTGATTCATTAATGGATTTTGATTATCTCGATTTACGGCTGTGACACGTTTTACGGTGTTGGGCTGAGGCCCGTTTTACGAAAAATGAATACTGTTTTATATTGTATATATTTCTAGTTACATATACTTGTGGATACGATGACTATCTTGGGTACTGCACTGTATAATCCACTGTATGATACTGTCTCCTCCGGATGTGGTACCCCGGAGCGGTCACGGTACATTGCCTGCGAGGGGTCATGCTACGGAGGTGCCGGACCGTAGGATGACTCAGGAGCAGGATTGCTATTATTGGACGTCTGGGACGTCGAGCGTCTGGGACTCTAGGCATCTGGGATGCCATAACCGAACTGGGTTTGGAGATTGGACTCGGGATTTGAGACCCCGGGTGGCACGCGTAGCCTTGGGACTGTGACCACTATTGGACGTCAGGGACGTCGGACATCTGGGATGTCAATATCGGTTGCGTATGGTGCAGTAGCTGGGTTTATATTACATTTCTGGCTTAATATAATGCTGTGATATATCACACGTATTTATGGTTTTTAATTACTGATGCATGCATGTTTTGGAAAACGGAGGGGTAAAGTATGTATTTTCCTTATTATACTGTTTTTACAAACCTGAGTTTCGGCCCACTCACCTTTCATGTTTTGGTAACCCCTCCAGGTCGTATTGCTGAGGTTGGTGAGGACCCCGAGGCTGAGGCATAGATTTTGCACTGCGCACCTGAACCCCTGTCGGGTCGGATCACCCGCATGATTTTCCTTTCTAGTGTCGTGCTCGGATTTGTATTTTAAATTGTATCCCTTGTCGGACATCTGTTAAATTTGGACTATGTATGACTTTTTAATTTGGACATTTATGCATTTAAGTTTTTAAGGCTAAAATCGGGATTTTCGGTTCGGGTGTCAGACGGGAGCAGGGCACGTCCCCTTGTGGTCCCCGGGGGATCGGGGCGGGTCCCTGTCATAGAACATGTTAGGATCAAGAATGAATGAAATTAAGTAGAAATGGAAGGTTAATCAATCGGGTCACATCGCGGGTTGAAGACCCAAATATCAGTGATTCGGGCAGGAACGACGACACTGTAGCAGTGTCACTGTAGCAGCGCGTGACTTTCACGCGCATCCACTTTGGTCGGCGCGTGAGGGCGCGTTGAGCACTATCTCTGTTCACGGTCAACATGACTTTTAATCCTTTCATCATTTTGAACATTTTCTGTGAAATAACCATGTTGATCTGAGATAGTGAGGAAGGTCAGTTTAGGGCCGGATGTCTCGGGAAGCTTGTTGGCCGGCTTTCCCGAACCGGTTTTTGTTTTGGACTTTTTGAGGGTATATTAAGGACCTATAATGACACTTGCGTGTGATTTGAAATGACAGGAAACTTACGTTAATTCCTGAGACAAGTTCGTACGCGCGTTATTCGCAGCGGGAGCGTACAGTGAGTGGGCCCGTTTTTATTAACACTTGCATGCATAACCGTTTTCATTTTCATATATCTATATGTGTGCGTGAATCAATAATGGATTTTGATTATCTTGATTTACGGCTGTGACACATTTTACGGTGTTGGGCTGAGACCCGTTTTACGGAAATGGAATACTGTTTTATATGATATATATATATATATATATGTATGCATGTGGATATGATGACTATCTTAGGTACTGCACTGTATAATCCACCGTGTAATACTGTCTCCTCCGGATGTGGTACCCCGGAGCGGTCACGGTGCATTGCCTGCGAGGAGTCATGCTACGGAGGTGCCGGACCGTAGGATGACTCAGGAGCAGGATTGCTATGATTGGACGTCTGGGACGTCGAGCGTCTGGGACGCTAGGCATCTGGGATGCCGTAAGCGAACTGGGTTCGGAGTTTGGACTCGGGATTTGAGACCCCGGGTGGCACGCGTAGCCTTGGGACTGTGACCATTATTGGACGTCAGGGACGTCGGATATCTGGGATGTCAATATCGGAGTGTATAGTGCAGTAGCTGGGTTTATATTACATTTCTGGCTTAATATGATGTTTGTGATATATTACATGTATTTATGGTTTCTAAATACCGATGCATGCATGTTTGGAAAAATAGAGGGGTAAATTATATCTTTTACTTATCATACTGTTTTTATAAACCTGAGTTTCGGCCCACTCACCTTTCATGTTTTGGTAACCCCTCCAGGTCATGCTGCTGAGGTTGGTGAGGACCCCGAGGCTGAGGCATAGATTTCGTACTGCGCACCTGAACCCCTGTCGGGTCGGATCACCCGCAGGATTTTTCTTTCTAGTGTCGTGCTCGGATTTTATATTTTGGATTGTATCCCTTGTCTGACATCTGTTAAATTTGGGTTATGTATGACTTTATAATTCGGAAATTTATGCATTTAAGTTTTTAAGGCTAAAATTGGAATTTTCGGTTCGGGTGTCAGACGGGAGCAGGGCACGTCCCCTTGTGGTCCCCGGGGGATCGGGGCGGGTCCCTGTCAGGTGATGAGTGCACCATGATCTTGTGGTGGTCGCGTCGGTTGATACGTTCACGGTGACATACCAGGATTGAGGGCAGTCTTGGATGGATGGTTGCACGCATCACTATGATCGGAGTCGTGACTGACCCTTAGATATCGGGCCCGGTGCCCAGTTGAGTCATATGTTCGGGCACGAGACCCAGTTGTTTTACACTGATGATTTCGGGTCAGGGACCCTAGATGGATTTCCAAGTTCATGATGGTTTATGGGAACCGGCATGAACTCTGGAAAAGTCATTATGGTCATGACGGTTTATGGGAACCGGCATGAACTTTTGTCAGGTCATTGTGGTTCATGACGGTTTATGGGAACCGGCATGAACCCTAGTTAATGGATGCTATGGATCATGACGGTTCAAGGGAACCAGGCATGAAGGTTATGTTATGTATATATATGTATTCATATACCTTCCTTTACTTCTATTATCTCCTCCGGGGAGGGTCGTTGGCCTGGGTGGACCCCGGAGTAGTCACGGAGCACCGACTGAGTGGAGTCATCCCCCAGTTGGGTTCCTTACTCTCAGGAAGGCTATGATTACTATTACCTCGGGTAGGGTCAGTGGTCTGCGGACATTGATCTTGACTTTGAGAAGACTCGGATTGAGACCTGGGTAGCACGCGTGTAGCTTTGGAAACCGTGACAGGATTGGTTGTGTGATATGTATATGTGATGTATGCTATATATGATATGATGTATAATGTGCGTTTACACATGTTTTGGGCAGTGGCCCGTATGGTTAGTTTCTTATGATTTGGGCTGAGTCCCTTATGGAGTTGGGCAGTGGCCCGTGTATTTGATTTCATTATGGTTTCTTTCGGTTAAATGGTTTTCGAATGCATGCATGCTTTTTAGTGAAGGGTACAAATGTCTTCTCGTTAAAATGTTTTTATAAATTCTTGTTTTGTCCACTCACAGTTTTTAATGTTTTGACTGCCCTTCAGGTTGACATCGGATGTGGACTGTAGCAGAGACCGAGATATCACATACCTCCTCCGGATCCTGGCGTACTCTGATGGCCCGGGAGGGCAAAGGTCAGAAATATCTCTTGTCTGACACTTCGTGTCAAACGGGAGCAGAGTCATCCCGCACTAATCCCGGGGGGATTGGGATGGGTCCTGTCAGCGTGGTATCAGAGCTCGGATAGCTCATCGGATACCCAGGATGCTCTGATACTGTCAATGTGGTATTAGAGCATAGGATTGCTTATCAGAGCATAGGATTGCTTATCAGAGCATAGGATTGCTCGTAGGATGCTTATCAGAGCGGGGTTGTCTCTATTCGAGCAACCGTGGAGCTCTTGGAGTATGTACACAGGTCGTGGATGTGATATCTCAATGGGCTACAGTTCGGGATCAACCTGATAATTGGGGTGCCGATACGATAGTTAGTAGGATTGGATCGTGGAACGTCTTGGTTCGGCATTCGATGCCGGGGTTGCCATAGTTCTGTCGTGGATGACAGTGTGGGACCCTATAAAGGGATAAACGTATTCTTATAGATTTTGATCGTGAGTTGGTTAGTTGGGATCGTCTTCACGATGTCGTAGGATCGGTTCCGACGACTGGTTGGGAATTATGACCATCCGATGTTCGGATATGGTTGAGTTAGATGGATTTACTGCAGTTGGCAGTTAGCAGCCAGATTCGAGGAATCCTAGTTGATTTGATGACAGGACCCATCCCAATCCCCCCGGGATTACCATGGAATGTGCCCTGCTCCCGTCCAACCAGGGGTGTCAGACAAGGGATGACCAAGAGCCACTGCCCAAACGGGGCATCCAGAGTGCGCAAGGATCGATGGAGGAGGTGTGCAATGTCCCAGTCTCTGCTGCAATCGCATCCGTAATCAACCTGAAGGACATTAAAACCAAAAGCTGTGAGTGGACAAAAACCATTAAGTTTACCAAATACATTTATAAGACATTTATGCCCTCCAATAAAAACGTATGCATGCCACGAAAAACCAGTAACCAAAACGTTTGCTCAACCGAGCCATTAGGGCCTTAGCCCAAAAACCGTTAACCAAAAACCAAGTGTGGGAACTCAGCCCAAAACAGTGGAATACCACCACCATACATAAACAACCATGTGGGTCACCACCCACGACCATAAATGAACATCAATTCATTAAAATCACACAATCATAAATCCACCCGGAAAGCCATTTCATTAATTCGTATTTTACCATTACCATCACCAGCATCCCTGATGCTAGACGTCCCTGACGTCATATCTCACGGTTTCACAAGCTACGCGTGCTGCCCGGGGTCTCTCCGGGTCCATATATCTGACATCCCTGATGTCTGACGTCCCAGACGTCAATCATAGCAATCCTGCTCCTGAGTCATCATACGGTTCGGCTGCTCCGTATAGTGACCCTTCACAGGCAATGCACCGTGACTTCCCCAGTGTCCCAGACATCTGGAGGAGACCATCATATATCCATGTGTACAGATGGTATATGGAAAAACAGTTTTATTAACTCATTTCACAACATCACAATGGGCCCTGCCCGAATTTTCCATAAAACAACACAACTCCATTTAGGGTCCCTGACCTGAAACCACATTTATTAAATATAGGGCCCCTGACCCGAAATCATCATTTTAATCCAACTGGGCCCCATGCTCGATAACATAACTCAAATGGGTCTCAGCCCGATTTCATACCAACTGGGCCCCTGGCCCGATTTCATTAACCAACTGGGCCCCCGGCCCGATTCTCAAATGGACTCCAAGTCCGAAATTTCCAAAACAAGTGGGCCTCAAGCCCGAGTTCATCTTTCCAATATAAAAACCATTTTATCATAATATTTATTTAACCACAAGCATGCAAAATCACAAATAAACCGTTAATCCCGATACACGTGAAATACGGAAAATACCTCGAAATACGTGCAACATACCCAAAATCAATGCTCACAAATACCATCATAGAAATCATGTATATAAACCATATAACACATTTAAGCATGCATAGGATTTATAAAACCAAAGTCCACTCACAGACCGTTTTAACGGTATGCCTCGATACACGTGCCACCGGCCCTCCCGGGCCACACCACTATCACCGGGACTCCCAATCCTGTCCAAATCACATTAGAGGGTCACTAACCTCATTATTAACATCCTATCAAAGTCCCGTAATTTTCCCGAATTTTTACTTATTTTTAAACTTAATTTAAAACCTTCGGACATCCCGAACACTATCGAGACGGTGTCCGATCGACACGAAACCAATTCCAAAATGTCCGTTACATCGAATGGATTAAAAGTCATGTTGACCTCACCTCGAGATTCGTGCCCACGCGCCGCCACGCACCGCCGTGAATGGCTGCGCGTGAAACTCACGCGCCGTGAACAGTGTCACCGTTCTGACCCGGTTGTCTGATAAACGGGTCACCGTGACCCGCGGCCCAACCCGACTGGTTCTCAGCCATTACTCGATCATTTTCAATTCCGTTTGTTCCTACAAGATCGTCTCATTAATTCCAGTTGATCTGAGGTTTAAAAACTAATAAACAACCTCGTTTCACTACCTGTTCGTGGAGGTGTGCAGACCGGCCACCTGCAACCGTCGTGTCTGCACGATCCCGGCCACCATTCCTTTCGAAAACGATCCCCAGAAGCTCGTCTCACCTTCTAGATCATCATCCTAATCACCAGATCGATCGAAATACGTTAAAACCCAACCTGCCATTTTCACCCGAAAACAGGTTCACGGGTTCGAGGCTTACCTCGCCGCCGTGGCTCCCGCCGTGGCCACCAGCACACCTAGTTTGACTCCAGGAACATCATTCACCTCTCCAAAACGATCAAACACCATCCCACAACGATTTCCAATTTCTGAGTTTCGGACCTCCCCTGTTTTTCCTCTCCGCCGCCAGCCTCGCCGTCTCCCGTCGTCTCCCGTCATCTCTCAAGCCTCACCGTGCAGCTAATCTTTCACACACACCAACACAGAGGAGATTGGTGAGGTAGTTTGGACGTTTGGATGTTTTGGGCCGATTTGGTTCCTCTCGGGTCTGGGGGGTTTGTGGGCTGCGCCGCCGCCCGTGGTGGTTGTTGCCGGCGTCTGGGGGTGGCTGGTGATTACCTGGTGCCGTCTGGTGTGTGAGGCTGGGCTGTGAGGTGATGATGTGCATGATCAAGGAAGGAAACCGTGCTCACGGTTTTGAGGGAGAATGAAAATGGGTGTGTGAGTTGTCTGATCAAATACAAGGGAAGGAAATGAATCAACGGCCCAGATTCAATCTCAGTTTAAAATGAAGGGTGAGGATTCCATGAGAGGAAATGATTACCTACACCAATGGCCAACAAGAACCCCTGATTTAGGGAATGAAGGGGATGATGACATGTGTCATACATCAAGGGTCCAGATTGGTTTGGGATTAGGATAATCAGATTTTATTATTATAATATTATTTTATTCCGAGTCTCGGTTAATCGCGTTTTACGTCCTTGACCATAACTTCGTCGTCGAATCTCCGATTTTGGTATGCCGCCTGTCGTTGGATTCGTATCGACGATACCTACGTAACGGTCCTTGGCCCTTGCCCATCGGACCTCCTGGTCAAAAAGTCAACATTTGGCCCCTAGTATGCCAAATTACCAAAATATCCCTCAACTTCCGCACACCATAACTTCCTCTACGAATGTCGGAATCGAACGTGCCACCTGTCTATGAACTCGTGACGTCCCGAACTACGTCACGGTCATCGGTCAAAGTCCATTTGACCGCCCGATCAAAAAGTCAACATTTTGCCCACGACCAGGGGCAAAACGATCATTTTGCACAATTTGTCTGATTCCGCCCTACTAACCACCGTTCAACCTCACGAAAAGAGATTAGTGACTAATCTAATCCCGGAATTCGGGACGGGTCGTTACATTTGATGGTAGGATTGGATTGACGTCTTTACGATGTCCAGACCGCGGGGTCGGTCAAATTATGGATCATACTGCCTTATGCAGTTGGGTTCAGTGGAACTCTAGAGTATGATTGTGGAACCCTACCTTGGGTGTATGGTTCGGAAAGGGGAGTTGACGAGTGGTTTGACTTTGACGACTATTCGGATTTGGGGTCGTTAGTCAGTCGGGTCATGTTAGCTTTAGTGATGGGACTGCACTTCGCAGTTGAGGTTGGTACTTGTCGATGAAATCCTAGGTTTGGGATACGCGATAGTTTGTATGGGCGATGGACTCCGTTGGATGCGAATCTCAATTGCGATGTCTGGTAGTTAGGTCTGCAGGAGTGTGTGGCAGGCGCTACTACCGAGAGTGGTTATAGCTGTGATTTTTTGGAAGCGGGGAAGTTTCCTTTTCTCGTATGAGTTGTTAGGGTGACTGTACCCAGAGTTGTTGGGTACGAGAGAGGCAGAGTTTCTCCCATCCAAGCAGAGGTACGGGATCGTCGCTCGGTATGAGCGGAGATCTAGAGTTGTCAGTTTCACACATTTGATGCTGATACTGATACTTGTGTGTTGGAGTTAGTGATAGTGCTGGTACTAGTGCTGGTACTGGTGCCGGTGTTTGTGATGACGGTGAGTCGCGAATCGGGATATGACTCCATCAAGATGAGTATATGTTCGGTATATGTGGTTCAGGAGTGGATCACGGATAGTGATGGACTGGATAGGATCCAACGGTAGTTGAGGAGTGAGGATAGAGTATTATCACGGGGTTTAGCGACCAGTTGGTCGATGTTGGCCAAAGTTGGTCAGATATGCTGGTATGCAGAGATTTGACTGCAGATCACAGCAGGAGTCTGTTGTGACTCTTAGGTCGAGCGGTACATCAGATTAGGATGAATTGACATCCTTTTGGATGTACATATACGTTCGTAACCGGATAGATTAGTTGATTGTTTATGGACATATGGTTGATGTCCGGGTATGTTGCTTC
Organism: Prinsepia uniflora; assembly: GCA_032719365.1. Classification (NCBI taxonomy): domain Eukaryota; kingdom Viridiplantae; phylum Streptophyta; class Magnoliopsida; order Rosales; family Rosaceae; genus Prinsepia; species Prinsepia uniflora. Next base: position 13,205,913 of record CM064873.1, on the reverse strand, counting down.
CAATCTTGTTGGAACTTCGGAATCGCGAGAGGTTGCAATTGAGGTGACTAGTGGAATGCGAGTTTGCCGCATTGGCATTGGGTGTTTCGAAGTCATTTTGGGTGACTTCTCAGGTTCTACCGTGGTAGATGACGGTTGATGATGGTTTTGTCACCAGTACGCTGATCGTGTATTGGTTGGTGGAATTGTGACTTGTCTTGGGTCATCAAGTGGAGTGAGTATATCGAAGTTAGGTGACTGAGATTTCTCATGTTCTGTTTGGTGGCAGACGATGTTGGATTACGTGGTGTGGTGAGTGCAGCGAGTTTGGTTGCATTCATGTAGGATGGATTTTGAGGTCATCGCCTTGGACCATCTTTTGATTTTCCTAGGTGGAATGACAAGGATCGATACGAGGTAATTGTTTAAACGAGTAACCGATAGGTTCGGTTTTGGTACGTCTCGGTAGACGTGAACGATATTTCTGGTTTTGAAATCAGATTTCTGGATGACGATTCAGGATTTGATTTTGGAACTTGAAAGAGGATTTCTGGATTTGGGTTTTGAAATCGGATTCTAGGTGACGATTCAGGATTTGATTCTAGAGCTTCACTGTGGATTTTCTTTTTATGGATTTGGGTTCGGAATGGTCATTCCTAATGCTAGCTTACGGAATGATGATTTCGGATTCGAATTTGGACGTGATTATGGATATGATTTCTGGTTTTGGATTCGGGATTTCTTACGAGATTGCGGATTCGGATTCGGATTTGGGAATAGATGATGGGTCGAAGTTTTTGATTTGTCTAGTCCTGGATTGGATAAATGGACTCCATTATAGAAACGTGATTAGCTACAACCTAGATGGTTGTAGGTTAATTGATGGGTAGATGTACGTACCTTGTACGTTGTTTGAGGTACAATACTAGGTAGACTTGTCGTGCCTGGTAATGGTATATAGGTTATACCAAGAGTACGTTGGTGAGCGTGTTGGTAGTCGGATTAGTTCTGATACCCTTGGGTTAGTTGAGGTCGTGGACTGGATATTGGATACTGTGCATAGGGTCATGGTAGTCCTGGTGGGTCCAGTTACGCAAAGGTCGAGTGAATTTTTGGTTAGTGTATACTCAGGTTGAGTCAGTTGGTGGTTAGAGTAACCACAAGTGTATGGTGTCAGTTTTTGACTGACGACTGTCAAGTGGTGACAGTTTGTCGAAGGTGTCAGCGTGGATCGATTAGTGAGGTGTGATGACTCCCAGTGGGAGCAGACGTCAGGATAGTTAGTGGTTGAGCAAGGAACCGTCGAGTTGATTGTGTAAACGAAATAGTAGATTTGACAATTGGTGTCAGCTCGGAACGTATGACTACTGTTATTCGACGTGGTCGAATGTTGTCAATGCGACGTGAGTGTTAGTGGTACGTCTGGTTGCAGACGAGGTTTATGTTGACTAGTGGGTGTACTAGTGTACACGTGTTTCGAGGTCGATTCTACTTTCCATGAGATGGATGTGGAATCAGGATAGTTGAAGTTTCGAGAATGAAACTAATTAAGGAGGGAAGAACGGTTAGAGTTAGGTCGGTTGGAATTTCGAGGACGAAATTAATTAAGGAGGGAAGGTTGTAACGACTCGTCCCAAATTCCTAGATTGGATTAGTGACTAATCACGATTAGTGAGGTTAATCAGTGATTAATTAGGCTAAATCGGACGAACGATGCAAAATGACCGTTTTGCCCCTAGCGTGGGTAAAACGTTAACTTTTCATTCGGGCTGTCAAATGGACTTTGACCGATGACTCTGACGTTGTTCGTGACGTCACGAGTTCATAGACGGGTGGCACGTTCAATTCCGACGTCCGAGGAGGAAGTTATGACGTTCGGAAGTTTAGGGGCATTTTGGTAATTTTGGTTAAATGGGGTCAAATGTTGACTTTTTGACCGGGATGTCCGATGGCCGAGGGCCAATGACCATTACGTAGATAAGGACGATACGAATCCATAGACAGGCAGCACGTCGAATTCGGACGTTCGACGGCGAAGTTACGGTTCACGGAAGTTCCAGGTTACTATTCACGATGACACGTTTTACGAGACAAAAAGTGCAGTTTTGTCTCTAGTGGGCCCAGCTTTTTAGATAGCCAATGGATGAGTGACAAGTGTCACCCATCCACTGGCCAATCTCACACATACATGCATACCATCCTTTCATCGATCATTCTTCATTTCAAACCCATTTCCCCGATCTCATTTCTCTCATCTGTGCAACCCAAACATCCAACCCTCACCCTATGATCATGACAGAGAGACCAGAGGGGGAGAGGAGGACTGGTGAAGCGTGGTGACCGGCCAGGACGAAGCCACCGTGCACGGTGGAGACCCAAACCCGAACGGGTACCCGGTTGGACCCAAATCTCCCATTTTGTCGATTTTTGCATTATGGATAGTTTTGGTTGATTAGGTGACAGGACCGCCCCCAAAAGGGGCATCGATAGCCGTGCCCGGTCCTGCTCCCGTCTGGCAAGATGACTGAAAATCCCAAGTTACCCTCAGTACTTGCCAAACCAGGGATAGCCACACGTACTTACTCATGCCTCCGCCCCTCGTACAGCCTCGAACAACGCGCCACGACCTGGAGGGTCAATAAAAACCAAAAGGTGTGAGTGGACAAAAAATTAATCAGTTTAGCAAAACAGTTACAACAAACATTTTTACCCTCCGTGTAAAAACCAATGCATGCATACAAAAATCATTTCGCAATCGGTTAAGATTTTCCACATTAGAAAACTGTGTATCAAATTTCTACATAAGGAAAAACTCGTATGAACCTCAAAATCATTTTCCTTTCTTGGCCATCGGGTCTTAGCCCGCAATCATAAACACCGGGCCTCAGCCCAAAACCACGAATCAAAAACCAAATGCACAACATGATCCAAAACCAACAACCCTATACCGGGCCACTGCCCAACTCAACCGAAACATCAGAAATCATCAATAAATCACAAGTCAATCATTTTGCTGGATATCAAGTGCGCCCGAGTCTTTAAACTCAAAACCATGCGCATAAACAGGCCTTCCCGGGATATCAACGAGTCTTTAAACTCGGAACATAATCTATAGGCCTCGGGGGAATCACAGTAACCGAGTCTTTAAACTCACGAGTCTTTAAACTCATTAAGGGCCCTCCCCCGTCATCAATTAACCGAGTCTTTAAACTCAAAACGTGCTCCAGCCATAGCACCCGGGTTTTTAAACCCAAAACAGTTTTCAACGGGTCTTTAAACCCCAAGACGTCTATCAATCACGACAACGTGGGATCCATCCCAAAATCACATTTTTCACAACAAGACCCGTGGTCCGAATTTCCACATTCAGATCCCCAAATCTTACTTCACAAATCATACTCAAATCATCATTACACACGGGGCATGCACAATCACACCAAATCACTTTATTAAATCCTTTTTCATTCCCGAATTCGAATTCGCAACAATGATTCCGTAAGCCGGCATCCGGAAGCATCATCCCGAACCCAAACCAAGAATCCGCCTTAAATTTCCGAAAACCGAAATCTCGTTTGTTAAAATTACTTTTATGCCCCGAGCATCAAGCCCGAAATCACCTTTTTCAAATCCATTTTAATTCTTAGAAATCACTTCTTTCTCAAATCTCATTTTCAACACATCAAAACCACAACCAAAATCACCAAAATCGCAATCCAAGCAAAACATACTCAAAACCCATTTTTAAAATCCTCAAAATCTCAAGTCTCATTTCAATTCCAGATTCAAACATCAATAGTGGTCAAATCACAATAACTCGAAATCTCGTAAAACGTGCCAGTCCAGAACGTTCTCGAAAAACGTGTCAAAATCGTAAGTCACACTCGCAAATCATAAACAACCTTCTTAAATCATTGTACACCCATTTCATATAACTTCTTTCATTAAACCATCATTAAGCACACGAGTGACCATAGTCTCGAAATATGTGTAATTTCACATGTATAGTAAAAATACGTATAAATACGGGAATCGAATACGTATAAATACGGAAATCAAAATCAATCACAACTTATAATCATAATCATAAAATTATAGAAATAATTTATGCATGCATTAAATTTTGAAAGCAACGTCCACTCACACACCGTCCAATAGGGCTCGGTTTCGCGCCGCACGCGGTACCGTAATTTCCGACATTTTACAAAAACCCGAATCCTGCCCGAAAACACATCCCCGGGTCATTAAGGTGTCAAATAACATCATACTAATTTCCCATAATTTTTCGGGAATTAATCGTTAATTACAAACGTAACATAAATCTTCGGACCCTCGGAATAACATCGAAACGGTGTCCGATAAATTCAAAACTAGCGTTAAAATGTTCGTTACAATGTATAGGACAAAAGTCATTTTGAACTTACCTTGAAAATTAGACCCACGCGCTGTCACGCGCCGCCGCAAGCGGCTGCGCGTGACACCCACGCGCTTGCTACAGTAACCCCAACGGTCACCATCTTCACCCGACCGCCTGGTAAACGGGCCATTTGACCCGCGTCAACACCCGATTCAATCCCTGCGATAAACTAACTAATTTCTTCAATTGATCATTCAGATGGACTCGTAACATACTTAATTAGAGGTCTGTGTCCCACATTCACGTCAACACAGACCCAAACCAACTCAATTGAACATGGGTCCTAATCGGGTTCGAAGTTCCAATTCATCACATAGGCATTGTTTTTCTTCAATTGATTAGCTATGAAGCTTCATAGACTCACCCCCACGATGATTGTGAACTCAATTTCACAAGAGCTTACCTCCATGACCACGACTCCAAGCACGATTTTCTGCAACTCAGTCGTGACTGTCCATGGCTCCCCAGGCTTCGAGCTTCGATCCCCCTGATCTGGATCGACTAAATGAGGTCTCAGAAGACTGAATTGAGCCTCGAATTGGCTTGGGCTAGCCTACATTTGGTATTGAACTTTTGAATTGATCAAGCACAGTTTCAGGTTTCTGGGTGCACTTCACTCAGTCGCCTCGTTCCTCCTCAACAAAACATTCACTCTCCCCCTCTGTCTCTCCCCCAGCAACTGTTTTAGCCACTCGAACCAACATTCCTGCCACCCGTGCCCTGCTCTCTTGCACGAACCAACTCAGTGCTCTCTGTTTCCCATTTCCAACGGCACCCGGCAATAGAGAAGCAACCGTGCACTGCGCCTCACTGTCCCACGAATTCTGTTTCCCACCAAGGCATAAACAATTCACTACGCCAAGCCCAAGCAATTGGTTTCTTAAACAAATCGCCCGTGCTTTGTTTTTCTGAGGAGGAACCAACACCGTATGCGGCTGTCCCAAGAACACAGCCAAAATTACCATTTTGCCCTCTCTTGATAATTTACCAAATTGCCCCTCACACGTCCTAGACCCGTAACTTGGTCATTCGAGCTCCGATCGACGCGTGCCGCCTGTCTACGAACTCAGGGCATCGAGACCTTCCTAACGCTCCTCTGTCCTCGGCCATCGGACCTCCCGGACAAAAGTCAACATTTTCCCCCTTTTCGTCCAAATTACGAAAATGCCCTTGAACTTCCGAACGTCATAACTTTCACCTCGAACGTCGGAATCGAACGTGCCACCTGTCTATGGATTCGTGACGTCCCAATCTACGTCACGATCATTGGTCAAAGTCCATTTGACCGCCCGAATTAAAAGTCAACGTTTTACCCACGACTAGGGGCAAAACGGTCATTTTGCACTGTTCGTCCGAATTCGCCCAACTAATCATCGATTAACCCCGCTAATCATGATTAGTTAGTAATCTAATCCCGAATTCCGGGACGGGTCGTTACATTAGGGAATGTTTGTTAGATTGTTTAGGGTGTATAGAGATGGTTTTGAACGGGGGTTGACGGCTGTGAAGCCTGGGGACGGAATTGGAAAACAGGGGCCGTGAGGGGGTGATTTTTATGGATTGATTTAGGAGGTTTTAATTGGTTTTGTTAATTGGAATAGATAGGAAACTTGAAAATAGGAATTTAGGAATTGAAATGGAGGCAAACAGACGAGATTTGAGGGAGAAGGAACGCTGAACCGGTTCCGCCGGTTCAGCACAGTAACCGGTCCAAAACCAGGAAAAAAACCGGTTTTCTAAGGTAGGTGAGGATGAACAGTGTTTTCGACCTTCTAGGGGGCCGTGAGGGCACGTGGTCCATAATTTGGAAAAGTGTTCAACACGGGAAATCTTCTATTCGATGTAAGGAACATTTTGGGACTAGTTTCGTGTCAATCGGACACCGTCTCGATATATTTCGGGGCATCGGAAGGTTTAAGGTAGGTTTAAAAATAGTTAAAAGTTCGGGAAAATTACGGGGCTTTAGTGGGAGGTTAATTAAGTAGTTATTAACCTTCTATTAAAATTTGGACAGGTTTGAGAGTCCCGGTAATGGTGATCGGCTCGGGGAGCCGAATGACACGCAAATCGAGGCGGCAGCTCGGATGGTCTGTGAGTGGACCTTGTTTTCTAAATTGGTGCATGCATAAATGTTTATTATATGTTTGATGATTCCATGGGTGCAATTGTGTGTGGTTACGTATAGGCACGTATTTCGAGGTTTCGGCCCTATACGGGTCGGTATTTCTTTATTAGTCTAAATGAAAAGATTTTGGATTTCTAAAAGGATAAATTCGGGTATGAGACCCATTTGGTTTGGTCTCGGGCATATGACACTATTTACGACCTTCGGGTCTAAATCGTGGTCGCGACGGGTGCTATGTGCACGGCGATCGACGATACGACGCTCGCCTCCGGATTGGGATGTGTTCCTTCCGGAGAGGTCACGATGCACGATTCGTGGTCGGGCAGCCTGGGGAGGCTCGACTTCGGAGTGCTGAAGGTTCAGGATATCGATCGGTGATGAGTGCACCATGATCTTGTGGTGGTCGCGTCGGTTGATACGTTCACGGCGACATACCAGGATTGAGGGCGGTCCTGAATGGATGGTTGCACGCATCACTATGATCGGAGTCGTGACTGACCCTTAGATATCGGGCCCGGTGCCCAGTTGAGTCATATGTTCGGGCACGATACCCAGTTGTTTTACACTGATGATTTCGGGTCAGGGACCCTAGATGGATTTCCAAGTTCATGATGGTTTATGGGAACCGGCATGAACTCTGGAAAAGTCATTATGGTCATGACGGTTTATGGGAACCGGCATGAACTTTTGTCAGGTCATTGTGGTTCATGACGGTTTATGGGAACCGGCATGAACCCTAGTTAATGGATGCTATGGATCATGACGGTTCAAGGGAACCAGGCATGAAGGTTATGTTATGTATATATATGTATTCATATACCTTCCTTTACTTCTATTATCTCCTCCGGGGAGGGTCGTTGGCCTGGGTGGACCCCGGAGTAGTCACGGAGCACCGACTGAGTGGAGTCACCCCCCAGTTGGGTTCCTTACTCTCAGGAAGGCTATGATTACTATTACCTCGGGTAGGGTCAGTGGTCTGCGGACATTGATCTTGACTTTGAGAAAACTCAGATTGAGACCTAGGTAGCACGCGCGTAGCTTTGGAAACCGTGACAGGATTGGTTGTGTGAATTACATGTATATGTGATGTATGCTATATATGATATGATGTATGATGTACGTTTACACAGGTTTTGGGCAGTGGCCCGTATGGTTAGTTTCTTATGATTTGGGCTGAGTCCCTTATGGAGTTGGGCAGTGGCCCGTGTATTTGATTTCATTATGGTTTCTTTCGGTTAAATGGTTTTCGAATGCATGCATGCTTTTTAGTGAAGGGTACAAATGTCTTCTCGTTAAAATGTTTTTATAAATTCTTGTTTTGTCCACTCACAGTTTTTAATGTTTTGACTGCCCTTCAGGTTGATATCGGATGTGGACTATAGCTGAGACCGAGATATCACATACCTCCTCCAGATCCTGGCGTACTCTGATGGCCCGGGAGGGCAAAGGTCAGAAATATCCCTTGTCTGACACTTCGTGTTAGACGGGAGCAGGGTCATCCCGCACTAATCCCGGGGGGATTGGGATGGGTCCTGACACTAAGTGCACTCGGGAACTACAAAGTCCTAGAATCGACGTTCGAGTGTGGACCAACTCAGGAACTACGGAGTCCCAGACTCGACGTTTGAGTCACAGTCCCAGTCTCAGGAACTATGGAGATTTACCTCGACATCTGAGATTGCTCACAATATCGGTCTCGGGAACTACGAAGTTTTATCTCGACGTCCGAGACCGTCCAACCAATCTAGCATCTTGAGAAGGGTCTCCACAACACATATCACATCATTACCATCGCCACACATCCTTATATTACACATCATCCCAAACATCACATTCATCACAAGTATCGATGAAACACAGGTTTATGTCAACAACAACAATTTACATCACAATTCTACATGTCGGGCCTAAGCCCAAGTCACAACTCGACCATGACCTCGTAAAACAATCATTAAACTATTCCCGAAAATCATATAATCATGACATAATAAGTATAAAACCATTTACCACAACGCATTGAGTATCCGAGGTTTAATAAACCCAATTTCATCACAAAACGTTTTAATAACATTTTTCTTAATTCTTCATAATATTTCCCAAAATTCATATAATAAGTATGTAAATATTCATCAAACAATTCTCATAATAAATCGTCTAAAATCACATAAAAATATACTAAAATCATCATCGAGAAATCACATTCAACACGAGACCACAACCCAAAACGGGATCCGAAACTACCTTTTTGGATTCCTCGTAAACCACACAAAAAAATAAAATATTCATAATTCACCCAAAAAGCCGATAAAATTCCCAATCACTCGATTATCGTCAAAAACACATAATAACACATTTAAAACACATAAATATGCATGCATAGGATTTAAGAAAACAAAAGTCCACTCACACGTACCGCCGCTTGCTCAAAACACGAGACGTAAGCCAATCTGAAACCTCCGGGACGTCCGGGCATGTCAAGTCATACCTAAGGGTCACTAACAATCCATATAAGTCCATACAATAAACCCTCAAAAATCCCGAAACCGAAAACGCATCCCGAACACACTTCCCGAAGAGAAAAATCTCCAAAACACCAACCAAACGATCTCTGATCGATCGGAAACCACCACCAATGGATTTAGGATGTTGAAACCTTTCGAGCAAAGTCAATTTGAACTTGAAATTTGTGCACACGCGCTGGTCAAAGTTTGGACCACGTTGGTCAACGCTGACGTCATTGCTGACGTTAACCTTGACATCTGACAGTCCTGACAACATGCCACGGAGCACCACCCAGTAGGTGTCACGTGTCATCACTTGCCACGTGTTCCTGCTGACGCCACCATGACGTCATGCTGACGTCAACCTCTGCCACTTCGGCACTTACAAGCTCTGACATCATCTAACATGATGCAACGTGGCACCAACCTTGGTCTGCCACGTGGCTTGACAGGATGACGTCACCTGCTGACGTCATGCTGGCGTCAATGTCAGGGCCCACCCCTAATACCCCAGGATTAGGGACTAAACCCTACTCCCGTTTGACTTACGCATGACACGAAGGCCAAACAGACGTCCAACCCTCATGTGACACGCAAGTCGGATAAGGGATTTCCGAACCGAATGGCTCACTATCTTCCAATCCTCCCAGAGTGCGCAGAGTCTACTGTGGATGTGCGTGTGATGTCTCCGTCTCTCTCGACCAACAGCCCGCGCCGCAACAACCTGGAGGGTATCAAAAACACGAAAAGACTGTGAGTGGACAAAAATAAAGTTTAAGTTCAAAAACAGTTATCAGAAAACACATATATTTATACCCTCCGTTTAAAAACCAATGCATGCATATCCAGTTCATATCACAAAACCATACACGAAAAACCAAACACTTTTTCTTTCCCGGGCCTCAGCCCAAAACCACCAAAACCATTATAGCCAACGAAAATTATTTGATCCGAGCCACTGCCCAAAACATCACCATCAAGTCTCAGTGAATACCAAACACATTTAAAGCCACATTCTCATCTATCAAACTTGCTGGATCTATCCGAGTCTTTAAACTCCCGAGTCTTTAAACTCAATAACCAGGCCTCAATAATCCGAGTCTTTAAACTCCGAGTCTTTAAACTTAACAGGCCTACGGGGGAAATATCAATATATCCGAGTCTTTGAACTCCCAAGTCTTTAAACTCAATCCGGGCCCGTCCCCCATCAATCACAATATCCGGGTCTTTAAACCCAATAACCAGATCCGACAAATCTCATCCAAAACCATTTGAAAACCATTTCTAAATCCATATCCAAACCCGAATCCGAAACTACTGGTCTGAAGCCCTTCCGACATCTAGAACCGTCATTCCGAATCCAAATCCAGAACTCTTATCCATTTCCTTTCCAGATCGGAGTCCGCAACCATCATTCCGTAAGCTAGCATCCGGAATAACCAGTCCGAACCCAAACCCGGAATCCACTTCCAAGTCCCAAATCGAATCCCGAATCGTCAATTCTGATTCAAAACCCGAAATCACATTTCCGAAAACAACTTTTGAACTGGGTTTCAAGCCCGAAAACCCTTTCCAAAATCCTTGTACTTCTTTGAAATCAAATCATATTCCAAATCCCGAAACCATTTCATTAAAACCAGTTCAAATCACAGTATTTATCAAAACCTAGTAAAAAGTGAATAACCATCATTTCTTCGAAAAACGTGCAAAACTGTAAACCATCACAACCATAAATCAAATCATAGAGTCGAGTATAAAAAACATATAAAAACATATATGCATGCATCAAGAGTTAGGAAACAAAGTCCACTCACAAACCATTCTGACGTCACCTCGATACGCGCGTACTTACGCCGTTCTCGGCCATTCCGCCATCCTCGACTTTCCCGAACCTGTCCAAATCCCATAACAAGGTCACTAACTCCTTCACAAAGGTCATACTAAAGTCCCATGATTTTCCCGTATTTTTAACTATTTTTAACCGAACCCTAAAACCTTTTGAATCCTCGAACTAACCCAAAACAACGTCTGATTGCCCCGAAACCTATCCCAAAAGATTCGTTATAACATTTAGACTCAAAACCATGTTGGAAAGTTCCTCAGATTCCTCCCCAAGCACCCTCACGCGCCACCCAAAGTGGCTGCGCGTGGGCTTCACGCGCCTGCTACAGTGTCATCGTCAACCTCTGTCCAGGCAGTCCAGACTAGTTCAGCCAAACCGAACCGGCGTGATCTGTTCTCTGTCATCTGTCCACCATTTATGTTCCTTTCAAAGCCCTTAGCTTCATCCTACTCTAAACAACTCAATCCCCTACTCCAAACACGACATCAAAGCCCACAACTCATCTTCCCAAGCTTAAACCAGAAACCCAGAAAACTCTGTTTCTGTCCCCGGCCACCAACTCCTGCTCCCAGCCTCGAATTGTTTCCCTAAGCTTAATTACAACTTACTAAACCCATTAGATCCCCTAGAACAGCTCGACTAAGCTCCTAAACCCACGACTTTAAGTTTGAAACCAAACTGAAAAACAGAGGATAAAGAAACCTCACCGTCGTTCTGGCCTCCGTCGTGCTCACCGCCGTGTCCCTCTGGGTCTACTCGACTCCTCTGGTCCTCCTCCGTCCTTCAAACACCAGCATCAACCACAATTGCTCGATTACGCTGCACGACCACCAAAAATCCCTCTCTGTTTTCTGGTTTACCCATTCAACACACACACTCACTCGACCCTTCAAACCTCCCCAGACACTCACCAGCTTCACAACCCCACTCGACTCACTCTAACTAAGTCACCCACACTCACACCCTTGCCTAGAAACCGACCAATTTTCTCTCAATCTCACCCTCTGTTTCTCTCTTCCAACACGGCTACACAAACACACACATGGCCCGTTTAAGTGCACCGTCCAAACATACGGGAACCCACTAGACCCATACCACATGTCACAATCCTGTGGTCCAAACCCAAAAATATCCACTGATCTTTGTACACTTGTCCCAATCTGGCTTGCACGAATCCCAAGACACCAAAAGACCAAAATACTCCTTGTGAGTCAAAATTACCGTTTTGCCCTTCACCTTTCTAGAACCACAACTTAACCGTCCGACGTCCGATGATAGCGTGCCGCCTATTGTTGTACTCAGGACGTCGAGACCTACCTAACGGTCCTCGGTCTACGCGTAAATGACAAGTCTAGCAAAAAGTCAACTTTTCCCCTTCGTTTACCCAATTTACGGTAATGCCCTCAACCTTCCGAACATCATTACTTCCTCATCAGATGTCGGAATCGAGCGTGCCACCTGTCTACGGACTCGTGACGTCCCGAACTACATCACGGTGATCGGTCAAAGCCCAATTAACTGCCCGAATTAAAAGTCAACTTTTTACCCAAACTAGGGGCAAAATCGTCATTCCACACTAACGGGCTCAAAGTAACCAACTAAACACCAATTGAACTTACTAATCCGTTACTAATCACTTTACTAATCCCGACTCTCGGGACGGGTCTTTACAATCTACCCTCCTTAAAAGAATTTCATCCCCGAAATTCCACAGCTCGTATCTCACCCCTAGGGTCGCCTACCTGATGCTCTCGCCAAAAACAAATTGCTCTAGACAGGTCCTAACCTATCATCTCCATCTTGGGTATTTCACAACACTCCCACTACCGGTTCAATACTCCTGACACCTGCACTCGTACTACCAACTAGAACTTCATGGTGTACGCAAGGGGAACTCTATGAACAGAAAACAAAGGTATTTTAGAATACCTCATATAGAGTACCCAATGGAATTCATAGAGTACATCCTCACGTACTACCACCTACACCTTCTGGAAACCCAACTCGAATCCTAACCCAGAACAATCTAGTCCAAAAACTACCTACCGGCTTCCTACTTAACGACGTCGGCCACCTTATCGGAGTCAACCAACAAAGTCCTAAAGGCACTCTCTAGATTGTGGGTTCTCTTCAATAACCTCATATGGATCAGTTAATATCACTCATTTCTTAGTTCCTTCCGTCATCCTTCAACGGAACTCACCATAACACTCGCTACACTCGGCGTCACCAAGCTCTGCTATACGTTAGAACACACTACAAGTTAAGGGAGGTTACAAATCCAGGTCTTTCAACCACAAGTTTCTCGACTCAACTACTAGCCATAAGGCTTCTCTTCTACAGATCACAACCATACTTCCGCTGCGCTACTCTGATAAACCCACGACATCCTGACCGTTCGTCTTGGTTCATGACCTACCCATGGTCCTCCTTACCTTGTTCGGCAACCTCGTTCAGAGTCATCCACCAGGAAACCCCCCCTCGGCTGCACCTAGCAGCACCGTCTCCCTCAGGTACACAATCCAGTAATCCCACGGGGTTTCTCAACTCATCTTCGTCGTCCGGGTTATCCATACCCTCAACAGCCACTAGTTTACTACAACCTTACCACTCGGGTCGTCACACCCGTCTAAGAAAAGTACTAGGGGGAACAATCCCTCGAGTCTCACAGTAGTTCCTGGACCCTGCCAGCAAGGCATCCGGCTACTCGTAGCCGCACAATTCTAAACTCAACCTAACTAACCACAGGTCACCAATCCATCCACTCAACATCCAAACGCTGTCTGGCCCAACCAGCCACCAACAGTCGGCCTCATCGGCCTATGTATCTCACTAACTCAACGAGCTACCCTCAGGCCCCTTAGGCCAACAAACCTACACATCCGTAGCTCACCAGCTACCAGCCAGATTAACCTTGCTCGTATATCTCTGACCCTATGGTCCATCCATCACATAACACCAATACCAGTGCCAACACACTAACCATCCCGGCCCTAAGCCGACATACGTCTTACATCGCACCGCGTATCGAGCGACTAGCACCCTCAAACGCTGTTGTCCAACCACCTCAAACGTACTATCACTCTCGTATCCAGGTTGCTGTCGGGCTGTTCTGCATCGAGACATCACATCCACTGTAGCATCACACCACCCAAGTCGACTAACCAACGATTCTGGGAACCAATCCTCGCGCAGAACACACAAAACCTCGCTCTGATACCAATTGTCAGGGCCCTCCCCTAATCCCCCAGGATTAGGGACTAAACCCTGCTCCCGTCTGACTTACGCATGACACGAAGGCCAAACAGACGTCCAACCCTCATGTGACACGCAAGTCGGACAAGGGATTTCCGAACCGAACGGCTCACTATCTTCCAATTCTCCCAGAGTGCGCAGAGTCTACTGTGGATGTGCGTGTGATGTCTCCTTCTCTCTCGACCAACAGCCCGCGCCGCAATAACCTGGAGGGTATCGAAAACACGAAAAGACTGTGAGTGGACAAAAATAAAGTTTAAGTTCAAAAACAATTATCAGAAAACACATATATTTACACCCTCCGTTTAAAAACCAATGCATGCATATCCAGTTCATATCACAAAACCATACACGAAAAACCAAACACCTTTTCTTTCCCGAGCTTCAGCCCAAAACCACCAAAACCATTATAGCCAACGAAAACCATTTGATCCGGGCCACTGTCCAAAACATCACCATCAAGTCTCAGTGAATACCAAACACATTCTCAGCCACATTCTCATCTATCAAACCTGCTGGATCTATCCGAGTCTTTAAACTCCCGAGTCTTTAAACTCAATAACCAGGCCTCAATAATCCGAGTCTTTAAACTCAACAGGCCTACGGGGGAAATATCAATATATCCGAGTCTTTAAACTCAATCCGGGCTCGTCCCCCGTCAATCACAATATCCGGGTCTTTAAACCCAATAACCAGATCCAGCAAATCCAATCCAAAACCATTTGAAAACCATTTCTAAATCCATATCCAAACCCGAATCTGAAACTACCGGTCCGAAGCCCTTCCGACATCCAGAACCGTCATTCTGAATCCAAATCCAGAACTCTTATCCATTTCCTTTCCAGATCCGAGTCCGTAACCATCATTCCATAAGCTAGCATCCGGAATAACCATTCCGAACCCAAACCCGAAATCCACTTCCAAGTCCCAAATCGAATCTTGAAACGTCATCCGGAATTCTGATTCAAAACCCGAAATCACATTTCCAAAAACCACTTTTGAACTGGGTTTCAAGCCCGAAAACCCTTTCCAAAATCCTTTTA
This sequence comes from Prinsepia uniflora, assembly GCA_032719365.1. NCBI lineage: Eukaryota > Viridiplantae > Streptophyta > Magnoliopsida > Rosales > Rosaceae > Prinsepia > Prinsepia uniflora. The sequence goes on along the minus strand of CM064873.1, from coordinate 13,190,753 downwards.
CTTCTTTGAAATCAAATCATATTCCAAATCCCGAAACCATTTCATTAAAACCAGTTCAAATCACAGTATTTATCAAAACCTCGTAAAACGTGAATAACCATCATTTCTTCGAAAAACGTGCAAAACCATAAACCATCACAACCATAAATCAAATCATAGAGTTGAGTATAGAAAACATATAAAAACATATATGCATGCATCAAGAGTTAGGAAACAAAGTCCGCTCACAGACCATTCCGATGTTGCCTCGATACACGCGTACTTACACCGTTCCTAGCCATTCCGCCATCCTCGACTTTCCCGAACCTGTCCAAATCCCATAACAAGGTCACTAACTCCTTCACAAAGGTCATACTAAAGTCCCATGATTTTCCCGTATTTTTAACTATTTTTAACCGAACCTTAAAACCTTTCGAATCCTCGAACTAACCAAAAACAACGTCCGATTGCCCCAAAACCTATCCCAAAAGATTCCTTATAACATTTAGACTCAAAACCATGTTGGAAAGTTCCTTAGATTCCTCCCCACGCGCCCTCACGCGCCGCCCAAAGTGGCTGCGCGTGGGCTTCACGCGCTTGCTACAGTGTCATCGTCAACTTCTGTCCAGGCGGTCCAGACCGGTTCAACCAAACCAAACCGGCGTGACCGGTTCTCTGTCATCCGTCCACCATTTATGTTCCTTTCAAAGCCCTTAGCTTCGTCCTACTCTAAACAACTCAATCCCCTACTCCAAACACGACATCAAAGCCCACAACTCATCTTCCCAAGCTTAAACTAGAAACCCAGAAAACTCTGTTTTTGTCCCCGGCCACCAACTGCTCCTCCCAGCCTCGAATTGTTTCCTTAAGCTTAATTACAACTTACTAAACCGATTAGACCCCCTAGAACAGCTCGACTTAGCTCCTAAACCCACGACTTTAAGTTTGAAACCAAACTGAAAAACATAGGATAAAGAAACCTCACCGTCGTTCTGGCCTCCGTCGTGCTCACCGCCGTGTCCCTCTAGGTCTACTCGACTCCTCTGGTCCTCCACCGTCCTTCAAACACCAGCATCAACCACAATTGCTCGATTACGCTGCACCACCACCAAAAATCCCTCTCTGATTTCTAGTTTTCCCATTCAACACACACACTCACTCGACCCTTCAAACCTCCCCAGACACTCACCAGCTTCACAACCCCGCTCTACTCACTCTAACTAAGTCACCCACACTCACACCCTTGCCCAGAAACCGACCAATTTTCTCTCAATCTCACCCTCTGTTTCTCTCTTCCAACACGGCTACACAAACACACACACAACCCGTTTAAGTGCACCGTCCAAACATACTGGAACCCACTAGACCCATGCCACATGCCACAATCCTGTGGTCCAAACCCAAAAATATCCACTGATCTATGTACACTTGTCCCAATATGGCTTGCACGAATCCCAAGACACCAAAAGACCAAAATACCCCTTGTGAGTCAAAATTACCGTTTTGCCTTCACCTTTCTAGAACCACAACTTAACCGTCCGACGTCCGATGACAGTGTGCCGCCTGTCGTTGTACTCAGGACATCGAGACCAACCTAACGGTCCTCGGTCTATGCGTAAATGACAAGTCTAGCAAAAAGTCAACTTTTCCCCTTCGTTTACCCAATTTACGGTAATGCCCTCAACCTTCCGAACATCATTACTTCCTCCTCGGATGTCGGAATCGGGCGTGCCACCTGTCTACGGACTTGTGACGTCCCGAACTACGTCACGGTCATCGGTCAAAGGCCAATTAACTGCCAGAACTAAAAGTCAACATTTTGCCCAAACTAGGGGCAAAATCGTCATTCCACACTAACGGACCCAAAGTAACCAACTAAACACCAATTAAACTCACTAATCACTTTAATAATCCCGGCTCTCGGGACGGGTCGTTACAGTCAACCTCTGCCACTTCAGCACTTACAAGCTCTGACATCATCTAACATGATGCAACATGGTACCAACCTTGGTCTGCCACGTGGCTTGACAAGATGACGTCACCTGCTGATGTCATTGTCGTCTACCTCCAACCCGGTTCTTACTTCAACATTTCTCAACCTTTTTTCGCCATTTTTTCATCAATCTACTCGTCTCTTACCCAGAAACCGATCTACAAGCTTGAAATCAAGAAAATTGACCTGTAATCGCTTGAGCAAATTTGAATCCTCACGGCCAAAGTTCTAGCTCGTTCCCAGGCCAGTCCTCGCATCCATTGTCTCAAATTCTTGGTCATATGCACTCGCATGAGCTCAAAGAAGACGATGGGGATCAGAAAACTGAGTTTCCAAGCCTAAAATCCAAAACCCGGAATCTAACCATGACGGGTTCATGGGTTTACATGTAAGACCCGTGTCCTGGAGGGAACGGTGAACAATCCCACATTCCTGCGAGGGGGAATGGTCTGGGAGAGGATGGTGGTGTGCCTTAAATGTGTAGGCACACACCTATCTAGCACTAGGCCTTTTGGGAGCTCAAGTGGCTTTGGGGGGGATTGGAACCCCAAAGTTAAGCGAGTTGAGGTTGGTGCAATTTCATGATGGGTGAGCCCCTGGGAAGTTGCACCATGAGCTCTCGAAAACAAAACCGTGAGGGTGAGGCCCAAAGCGGACAATATGGTGCTAGATGAGTCGGGTCTTGATCGAGGAGGGTCGGGTCCTGACAATTTGGTATCAGAGCCAGACCCTGACCGGGAAGTGTGCCAGCGAGGACACTAGGCCCTAAGGGGGGTGGATTGTAAGACCGGTGTCCTGGAGGGAACGGTGAACAATCCCACATTCCTGCGAAGGGGAATGGTCTGGGAGAGGATGGTGGTGTGCCTTAAAGGTGTAGGCACACACCTATCTAGCACTAGGCCTTTTGGGAGCTCAAGTGGCTTTGGGGGGGATTGGAACCCCAAAGTTAAGCGAGTTGAGGTTGATGCAATTTCATGATGGGTGACCCCTTGGGAAGTTGCACCATGAGCTCCCGAAAACAAAACCGTGAGGGCGAGGCCCAAAGCAGACAATATGGTGCTAGATGAGTCGGGTCCTGGCCGAGGAGGGTCGGGTCCTGACATTACATGCTTCTCTGATTTCCCAAGCAGCCATCGCGGCTCCACTGTCCTCCATCGCCTCTCTCAGCATCTCAGCCTCACTATTCCCTCACAACCGCAACAAAGGGTGAAGAGATGATCAAATGGTGTAGGGGGTTTCAGGTTATGCAAATACAAAGAGACAAAATGGGTTGTACAAGGGATAAGGATTAGTGGGTGAGTGACAAGTGTCCCTCATCCATTAAACTTGGAGACAAATATCTAGGCCCACAAAATGCAAAAGTCAACCTGCCTCATAAATTGTGTAATCGTAAAATTGACTACGTCGGTCCCTAACCCGTAAAGACACTGTATGATGTCTAAAATTGACCTGCCGTCTGTCTACGTAATCACAATCCTGTGATCTACGCAATGAGCCTCGGTAAACGTGCAAATAACCTCCTGGGTCAAAAGTCAACATTTTTCCCTCTGCAGGGGTAAAATTGTCATTTTAGCTCGACTAATCCCGATTATTCTCGATAACCTCCTAGTAATCCCGTGATTACAGGTCGGGTCGTTACACATGAGATCACCACTGATCGAATCAACTGAACAATGAGAAGAAAATCCTGTCCTCCATCACGATTATCGGTGCTCGAGCTAGCAAATTGAAGGTCAACGTCTACCAGTGTTCAAAGTTTTGCAGTCGTTTTATGTTAAATCCATGTACATTATTGATAATCAAAGCCCAGACTTATACTCCTGGGTCCTCGTAGATGAAGTTAGGTGGCTGAATTATGAGAATTGGTGAAGTTAAGTTTCTGACGAGCAACGATCATAGGAGAATGGGCTTGAATTTTGAGCCAGTGATGAGAATGATGACACCTCGTCCATGGTTCTATTCTCTGCATGCAAATTAATTTTTCAACGAGTAAATCAAGTATCTCTGTTTGATTTCATTTTGATACTTGTCGAGATTTTCTTACATGCAATTTGGGTTGAGTTTTGAGAATTTTGGCATAATTTTGGTCAATAATTAATGGGTTTTGATTTCTTTACCATGTTTATTTGAAATTCTGAGCAATTTAGTGTGTTCGATTGTTGCATGTGATTTGAAATTTATATTGGGATAGAGATATAATCGTTTGTGCTGAATTGGGTTTGATTGAGAATTTATTATCATGAATTGGGTTAAAATTCTCCACATTTGATGAGGGAATTCGTTTTCTAGGTTTTTGGTTTATCCACTTCAATGTAATTTAGATTTCTAAGTTTTTTTTCTATATTGCAACCTACTTTCATATGTGATTGGAGCTTTGACTTTCTAATTTGGGTCCAGTCTAGAGCTGATGTATGTGTCTAATTTTCTAGAAATTTATTTTCGAAAGACCTCTGATAAAGATGTGAAAATCAAATTACTCATTCAATGGGAAATTTATTCATTTTCTTTTTGTTTCGTCTTGGAGATGATATATTTATACTTAAAATTCCAAAAGTACGCTTAAAATTAACGCCCCACTTAATAGATTGAAGGAAAAAGGTGCTAAGTGGACCAACTTGACTGATTTATGATACAATGTAAGTGAATAATAAGAATATGGTGCAAGATAGGACTTCCAATTGAGTTCAAAGTGTATTTAAACTACGAAGCCAAAAATTAGGGGAAAAAACTTGTTTAGTGCTCTAGTATCATTGGATACCTAATTTAGACTTCCAATTAAATCCTTAGCTTCCATCTTCTATTTCTGTTAGGTCCCTAGTTAAGTTATCAAAGAAAAATTTACCAAAATGTACTAATCTGCCCTTTATAACATATTTAATATCTAATTCCTTTTTCTTTATAGTTAGAGTACAATTTTAACTTTCGATTGGAGAGAATTCCAAAAAGCACACCATTTTCTCTTCTTCTTACTTTCGTTAATTAGCCATTCTCTTCTTCTTGCTCTCGTTAATTAGTCATTCTCTCCTTCTCGCTCTTTATCATTCATTAGAGTGAGTTATTTTATCTTCTTCTAATTATGGTTAATCAACCATTAGAGAAATTTCATTATATTATAGTTGTGCTAATCACCTATACAAAAAAAAAAGAAAAGCAAAGTTAGCGCAGACAAATATGAAGATTGCACACAATCTCCAAATCATACGCAATTTGGAGATCAAACGCGATCTGAAAATTGGATGCATTTAGAGATGATCGAGACGCGATCTAGAGATATCACAAGGGCAACAACTGATATTGAGTATTGTACTTGTTAACAATGGTTTAAACTATTATTAATATTGTTGTCATAGTGTCAACTGCTTTTGTCATAGTGAAGTTAATGATATTGCAACTATTATCAATATTTTGGGAAGTTATCAACATTGCAACTATAATAAACACAATAACCATTGTAGTCGGTGCAACTGATCGAGATAGGAATTTATTAATGATATCGATATCGATACATCAGAAATTTTGGCCAGCGGCAGGTAAGAAGGGGGGGAGGGGGGTGGGTTTAAACTTATCGATCTCTTTATTTCATTAAAACGATCGAGATAAGAACAAATTTCATGAAAATCGAACGTACAAAGATTGAGTTACAATCGGGTCATGCCGAGCGGGTAAAAAAACCCGAATCGCAGACCCACACGAGAAGGAAGAAGACTGTTTTTATGTTAGTACGTTTGTTTTATATATTATTTGCTTACTTAAATTTGCAACTGGGCTTATTAGTTGAGTTGGTTGTGGGTGCTTGACTGCTTGTTATCAATTAAGCACTTAAGCATCTGGGTTCGAATAATATCATTTTTTCCAATTTTAAATATATCAATCCTTTCCAATTTTTCAAAAAATATTGACTCTATTTTCTAATTTTTTTTTCAATTTTAAATATATTTACTCATTTTATAATTTTTCTTTCATTCAATTTTTTTATGCTTATTGTTATGTTTTTAATTATATTAATATTCAATTATAGTAATTCACTTCAATTTATATGTATGTTTATATTTTAATATTACTAGTCATCGGCAGAACCCTATTGTATCATATTATTCATCATATATTTATTATATCAAAGTCATTTTATAGTTTTTATTAGTCTTATATAACCATCATTGGGTACTTAAGTTTTTTCTAAAGTTTCATTCCAAATTTGCAACTTTTATACCGAATTTCCGTCATTTTTGTTGACCGTAAACGATATCGATATTTGGAGCGAGATATCCGTAAATTTGACTAGCGATATATCCGTCGATATTGATATTTCAATCATTGATTATAACTATTATCAATGTTGCAATTAATGCCATTGTTGCAACTCATGTCATCGAAATGAATCTACCAACACTGCAACTATTCTCAATCTCTGGAATTGATGTCATCAAGCATTTCTTTCGGTACAAAATTATAAAATTTGGAAAATTTATCTAATATTAACTACTATAAATTTAATACCTTGCATATAAATAATTTGGGTTTACCTTGTGAATATAAATTATAGTTGTAATTAAGTAAATTCAATGTACTGAACTTATCTAACATTTAGATACTATTTTTTTTTATATATATAAATGGGTTTACATACTCTTGATCTACGATATTTGTTGCATATAATTTTTACATAAAAAATTGTTGATGCACAACTCGTCCAAATTGAAGATTTCCTTCATAATCCCTACACAATATAAACAAGGCAAAAATGTTAAGAGTGAAGCATAAGAACACTCTTATGCTTAATACTCTTATGCTTAAGTCAGTTTAATCAAAAGAATAAACTGAATATCAGAAAGTTCGAATATTAATATGTACATGGGAGGTGATGAGAAACATTATGTTTAGAGTGGAAGCCTTATAAGTGACTAGAGATTATAATTGGTTGAAGAAAGTTGTAGTGAATAAGTAATACCCCTGGTAATTAATTACCTATATTATTAAGAGATTATCTCTTATTAGAGCATCTGCAACAGAGTAACAAATTTAACCAATAAAATATCTAAAAGTATCAAAATGGTCATGTAGCATACTAGGTTTTAGCCTAAAATTTAATTTTTCTATTGAGACTAGTTACTAGTAGCAAACTGCATCTCGTTAGCTATTTCTTCATCTTGTTTATCTCTCTTCTCTCCTTCATCCTTTTCATCCTCTCTTCTTCACAAACTTTCTCATTCATTCCCAAAACTCATTATCATCTGCATTTACAAGCTCTAAACCTTTGTGGGTTATTAAAAAATTCAAAGAAAAGAAAACAAATTTCCAATTTTTTTTTTCATTTATGGGTAGTTAATTGACTCAGACTTTTTGCATCGAGTTGGTGAAAAGATTGATTTTTTTAGGTTTGAGAAATTTAGGTTTTGATATTTCGTAGCTTTCAAGAGATGATTAGGAAGGCCGAGTTACCGTAAACAGAGTTTGAGTATGATAATTTAAAAACATTTCAACAATTAGGAGGAAGAAAACAGAGAATGTTTATCATAAAACACAGTAATAACATTGAGTAAAATGATGATCCTTATTTTCTTGGAGGTGAAAAATATCATTCGCCACATATATCGTCTCCCAAATGGATATATATATATATATATATATATATTAACCATTAAAAAACTAGTCGTTGTAGGATAATTATATTGTTATATATTCAAATTTGAAAAAATGAATTTAATATCCAAAGTTGGTCAAAATACAGATAGTTTGATTTTAATAGTTTAAAAATTTGTTAGGTATTATTGTAACGATTCATCCAAAAAATTAGGGCAATTTTGTAAATTAAATTGGAAAATGACTTATTTAACCTTATCATTATTAAGGGTTCAGGAGTTAATTTTAAATTCGACTTCTCGAAAATTCCGATTAGACCAATGTGTGCATCTCAAACTCATAAGTTCGTAGATATGTGGGATGAGGAAAAAGGAGATCGTATGAACCAGTTACAGGCCTAAATGCCAAAGGGCATTTTGGTAATTTAGGAAAACATGGGTATTTTGGTAATTGCAGTCAAGCTGCTTATGATGACTCAGTGACTTGTTGGAGTTAGCTCACTGATTGGATGTCATGTGTCACTAGGAAAGAAAGGCACACAATCCCTCCACCAGCTATGTGTGCGTACGTTGTTTAAAACTGAAGGGAGGCTTCAAAACATGGGAGGTCAGGAAAGGAGAAAGAATTTTCCTTAGTCTTTCTCTCTCTGTCTAGGCTAGTGGTGATACTGGAAGATTAGAACTCTCCACAGTAGAGTTGTGTACGTTTGAACATGAGATTTGATGAAAATGAATACAGGTAGCGACAAAGAAAGGGAAACCGTGAGTTTTGGCATTGAACTTTCGGTTAGAGCCATCCAAGCACGAAACTGAGGTCACAACCATCTTCCATGGACCTAGGCGATTGAGTTTGGCTTAAATTTCAAGAGAATTAAATTTGAGAAGGCTATTGTATTAAGCATGAACCTTGGCCATGAGAGTTGAACATCGACCCCTAAAATCGAGGTGAGTTTCCAATATATAAGCTCATATTCACGTTCCTGAGGATGTGAAGGTGTGATTTGAAGGTTAAAACATAGAAAAATGGTGGAAAATGGAAGAAATGGCGTTAGGGTTGGGGTTACACGGGTTGGGATCCATTGCGGAAATTTGGGTCGATCCGTCGCGAGGAAATAGGAAACTGCAGCAGCTACTACAACTACAGTGTGTGTGAATGACACTCACATGCCTTCCACCAGCGGGTGGCGTCGTGTGCGGCGTACCCTTGGCGTCCGGTTAACATGAAAAATTCTCCCTTTTGAATTGTGGATCCAATGGTACGATTTTCGAGACAATTGAATATTGTTACAGAGTAGTTTCGTATATTTGAAGTGATGGTGCTCATAGTTAAGGTAGATGTGCAACTTTCGAGGCCTTGGGGGTTTGACTATGGAATCCTTGTCGGACTAGGATGTTAAAATGGGCTCAGGAAGAGTCGGGATATCAGTTGACACACAGAAGGAGCTGGAAGAGTTGTGTTCAGGGCTTAGACAAACATAACATAAGGGGTGATGTAATTTGTCAAGGGGCCATGTTAGTGGGTTGGTACGAGCGGTGATCCCATGAGGACTAATTCTCTTTGGTTTGTATTTTGAGATAATAATTTTGACATGCTCAAGGTACATCTTTTATCTAATAAGTTCTCCGGTTGTGTTGTCTCAAGGGTAATTCTAGAACGTGAAGTTAGGTTGACAGACGAGAGCAGAACCATACACGGTTATCAAAATGATTTCGGGAAAGATCCTGTCAATTAATAATTTTAGAGTTTTTTTAAGTTAAATTTGTCCAAAAATTTAGTTAGGATGTTGATGCTCTTAGGTAATGATCCAATTAATTAATATATTTGGCTAATAAATATATTATATGCATAGATTGCATGCCATTAATATTCGTAGCAAGGGTAATATTGATAATTATGTGAGAACATACACACAAAACCCCTCCACAGACTGTAACGACTCGTCCCTGATTTTCGGGATTAATTAAGAATTAATGATGGATTAGCAGGGCTAATCGGGGATTAGCCAAGGATTTACGGATGTTCAGGGCGAAATTACGATTTATCCCATGAACGAGGGTAAAAAGTTGACTTTTGACCAGAGAGGTCCGATACCCGAGGGCCAAGAACCGTTATGTAGATCGTGTCAATACGAGTTCGTAGACATGCAGCACATCGAAATCGGACATTCAACGGGAAATTTATGGTTCACGGAAGTTTCGAGGTACTATTTCCGGTGACACATTTTACGAGGCAAAAGTGGACTTTTGTCATGAGTGGGGACTAGATCTTTTTCCCCAGGCCAATGGATGAGTGACAAGTGTCACCCATCCATTGCTTCCCTTAAATAAATGCATGCATATCCCTATTTCAATTTCAACGGGTTTTCACCTGATCTCATTCGAACCCCTCACCACAAACCACCCATCCCCTTATTGATTGACTGAGGGCCTTGAAAGGCTGAGACTAAGGCTGTGAATGATGAGGATGGTGGCTGGGTGCGGCCTGAGCCATCATGGACGGCGGTGGAACCAAGGGAGGAAGGTAACCGAGAAACATTTAATTCAAAAATTTTGAGTTTTAGTTCTGTACGTTTTTTAAGGTTTCTAATGGATATATGATGTTCATGGGATCTCTACGAGCCTAGGAGGATAAAAAACGGTGGCTGGGGTGGTCGGAGACGGTAGAAAACAGAAGAGGAGGAAGAACAAGGAATGTTCTTCGATCCAACCAGGTAATTTACAGGCCCATTTTCATGGTTTTGATCATGTAGGATGATAGGAATTGATTAGAGGAAACTATAGGAATTGGAAGGGATGAAATCAGACCAAAAATGAGAGAGGAATGGGACTGGACCGGTTCTGTGTAACGACCCGTCCCGGGAGTCGGGATTAGATTAGAGTTTAAGGACAGATTAATGAAGAGAATCGGTGATTAGTTGGACACTTTTGGACGGACGGCGCAGAAGGACGATTTTGCCCCTAGAATGGGCAAAATGTTGACTTTTAGTTTGGACGGTCAATTGGGTATTGACCGATGACCGTGACGTAGTTCGGGACGTCACGAGTCCGTAGACAGGTGGCACGCCCGATTCCGACATCCGAGGAGGAAGTAATGATGTTCGGAAGGTTGATGGCACTTTCGTAATTAGGTTAAAATGAGGAATTTGTTGACTTTTTGATTGACCATTAGTTTTCACGCAAACCGAGGACCTTTAGGTAGGTCTCGACGTCCTGAGTACAACGACATGCGGCACGTTGTCATCGAACATCAGACGGATAAGATTTGGGTCTAGAAAGGTGAAGGGCAAAATTGTAATTTGAACAATTAGGGGCATTTTGGTCTTTTTACACCTGGGACTTTGTGCAAACCGGATAAGGACATGTGGACAGTGATTATTGGATATTTTGGGGCTGTGTCCACAGGGTGTTGACACCTTGTGATATCCTAGAGGTTTCTGCCTATTTCTACACGGTTTTATGTTTTAAATGGGTGTGTTAACTGTTCAAACAAGAACAGAACAGGGGCAGAGAACCATCGATCGTTTTCCAGAGAGTGTGTGAGAGTTGAGGACTCTGGGTTTGGGTGAGTGAGTGCAGGTGTTTGAGTGTTTCTTTTGAGTGTGTTTAAGAGATCTTGGAGGATCGAGTGGGTGTGTTAGTGAGGAAAAAAACCAGGGAACAGGAACAGGACACCGTGCACGGTTGTGCACCTCGATCGATCGACCCATCACAATTGGACATATGGTGGTGTTCAGCAACCTGTGAGGAGTCTTGTAGACTATCGATCGACCCATCACAATTGGACATATGGTGGTGTTCAGCAACCTGTGAGGAGTCTTGTAGACTCAGTGGAGCACGGCGCAGCTCACGGTGGAAGGCAGGGACTAGGTGAGTTCCTCGGCTTCCCTGTTTTCTTTATTTTTCCAGACTTCTTCAAAACTAAAGTCGTGAAGTTTGGTGATTTGTTGACTCATTTTATTAGTCCTATTAGCTTTAGGAAGTTGTGGTTGATCTTAGGAATCGAACCAGAGCTTAGTGGTGGCCACTGGTGGGCGGAGACGGACCCTGGTTTTTTGGGATTTTATTCGAGTTTGGGAGGTGATTGTTTGTCAGGACCCACCCCGGTTTCACCCCGAAAACCGAGGTAAATCCTACTCCCGTCTGACACCCCGACACAATTACAGTAGACGCAGGAGAAATTATATTACATATCCCGAAGTCAACAGTTTACGGAGCATAGTACTCAATACAAAAGAAAGAAAACTATTAAACTAAATACACGCACACGGAAATTAAAACAAAACACTCCGGGATCCCTCTCGTAACTTCTATGCCTCAGACGCTGCCTCGACGCCGAACCCCGCTCTAGCTCCACAACCTGGAGGGCAATTAAAAACAGAAGGTGTGAGTGGACCATAATAACAGAAAAGTTTCTAAAACCATTTAAAAGAAAATTGGGTTTAGCCCTCCGTTTTGAAACCACATGCATAACCTAGTTATTAAAACAGTTATAAATCGATCATCATAAAACATCATAAGAAACAGAAACACTATAAAACGGTTATAGAAATCATATCATAAGCATCATAAAACCGTAACGTAAAACATAAAGTTCAACCAATCATTTTCCGATCAAACTGCTGGACCTATCCGAGTCTTTAAACTCAATCCAGGCCTCAATAATATCCGAGTCTTTAAACTCCCGAGTCTTTAAACTCAACAGGCCTATGGGGGAAATATCAATATATCCGAGTCTTTAAACTCCCGAGTCTTTAAACTCAATCCGGGTCTTTAAACCCAATCCGGGCCAGTCCCCCGTCAAACATAATATCTGGGTCTTTAAACCCAATATCCAGATCCAGCAAATCCAATCCAAAACCAATTTTAAAATCATTTCTAAATCCACATCCAAACTCGAATCCGAAATCCCCGGTTCGAAGCCCTTCCGGTATCCAGAACCGTCATTCCGAACCCAAATCCGGAATTCCACTTTTTCAACTTTAAAACCAAATCTCGTTTACCAAAATTCGATTCTAAAAACCGAAACCGTTGATCATCAAATCATGTCTCAAAGCCATTTATAATCATTAAAAACCATTTATCATTTGAAATCCCGAAACTATACCAACATTGTCAGAAATCAACCGTTTATCGTAAAACGTACTGAAAACTGAACTTTCTCCAAAAACGTGCCATTAGATAAAACCAACATATAACCGTATGAGAAACATAAAAACATACTTAAGAGAATAAAACATAAATAAAAGTAGTTATGCATGCTCGAATTTAGAGAAAGGGTCCACTCACAGTACCGAGCCCTCAATCGCGTCCCGAACGTCTCGTACGTTCCTCAGCTTCCTCGGGAACTCCCGATCCTGTCAACAACCACCAAATACGTTACTAACACGTCTACGAAGACTCTCCTAATTCCCCAAAAAAATCCCCGGGTCCTAAACGTACCGAAACGGAACCCTAAACCTTCACCCTTGCAGAACTATTCCAATTCGACGTTCGATTAACCCGAAACCACCTCCAATAGACTCGTCACAACACCTAGACCAAAAACCATGTTGACACTTTCCCCAAACACTGTCGCACGTGCCCCTATGCGCCGCCCAAAGTGGCTGCGCGTGGCTCTCACGCGCCTGCTACAGTGTCACCGTCTACCTCAAGCAGACCCGGTTCAGCACAGTGTCTGCAACTTGAACCGGCGTCAGCGGTTCACACCTTCCGTCCACCAAATCAACTTCTTTCTTCACCAACAGCATCGTCCAGACCTAGGCTACCCATTCACGTAATCCAATCACTTTGACACGGCCTAATACTCATCGACTCGAACTCGAAACAAAACCCGAACACTGCCCTGTTTCCTTCTCCGGCCACCCAGGTCACCCCCCATCACGGTGGCAATCTCAACCTCTTCCTAAGACCATCCTAAACCTCACCCAACCTCACCAAGACCGTCGACTCACTCCCTAAGTCCACGACTTTCAACCTGAGCAAAACGGAAAAAACAGAGTATATCTGTATACTCCGTCGTGCCAACCTCCACCGTTGCACTCCCCGTCACGGCTGCCCCACCAGAAGACTCCTAGGACTCCACTGAACTCCCTAGACCTCAAGGAACTCCTCGATTCAACCCCTAACGCCATGACTCTCGACTTGAAACTCGACGGCAAAACAGAGTATCGAAAGGGAAAATAAGAAATTACCTGCCTCTTGTCGCCGTCGTGAGCTCAGCCGTGAGGCAGTAGCTCCTCCCGTCCACCTCCAGCCTCTGGACACCTCCTCTGGCCTCGCTTGATCGATCACAGCCGCAACACCACCCACAAACACTCACTTCCTCCCTGTTTTCCTTCCTGTTTTCCCGTGGCTCCCAACTTCCTCACACACCACCACCGTACCTCACAACCTCCTCTTTGTCTCCCTCTTGACCTCTGATCACTCACTCCCTCACCAATTCACACAACTCACACAAAAAACCATCCAATTTCTCTTAAGTCTCTCCCTCTGTTTCTGTCTGGATCGAAGAATACACACGAACACACACTGCACAATTTAATCCAAATAATTGGGACCGTGCACACAATCCTGGAACCAACCAGAACCCCTACACATGTCACCAATCCCTCAACTCCTCTCCCAAGTGGCTCAATCTCAGCCCTCCATCTGTCCCTCTCTGTTGCACAAATCCCAGAGCACAAAAGACCAAAATGCCCTTCCTTTTTCACCAAAATTACAACTTTGCCACTACCTTTCTAGACCCGTAACTCACACCTTGTAAGTCCGATGAATACGTGCCACCTGTCATCGAACTCAGGACGACGAGATCTATCTAACCATTCAAGGTCAACACAAAAAAACCCGTTCAAACGAAAAGTCAACTTTTCCCCCTAGTTTAGCCAAATTACGGTTATGCCCTCAACCTTCCGAACATCATAACTTCCTCCTCGGATGTCGGAATCGGGCGTGCCACCTGCCTACGGGTTCGTGACGTCCCGAACTACGTCCTGGTCACCAGTCAAAGCCCATTTGACCACCCGAACTAAAAGCCAACTTTTTGCCCAAACTAGGGGCAAAATCGTCATTCTAAGCTAATGACCTTATCGGGACCAACTAACCCCCGATTAAGCTCACTAACCCCTACTGAATCACGGTCTTAACCCTAATCTCTAGGACGGGTCATTACATTGTTAGCCCGTTATTTCGTGTTTGTAGATAGTGGAATAGGTTGCTAGGAGTAGGACGATCCTAATGGTGAATAAAGGACTGAAAATGGTTGGGATTCAAGAGAGAACCGACCTTGCCAGCTCGGTTCGACCGGACTGGTCTGGACTAGTTTGAATCGGGTTGGCTGGATGTTGAAGATAAACAGTGCTGGGCGCGTGGCTCCCACGAGCAGCCCCTTTGGGCGGCGCATGTGGGCGCGTGGCACAGATTTCGAGGAAGGTTCCAACACGACTTTTAAAGTATTCGATGTAACGAACATTTTGGCGCTGGTTTCGAGTCAATCGGACATCGTCTCGATAGTTTCGGGAGGTTCGAAGGTTTTAGGGATCAGTTAAAAATATGGGGCTTTAGTATGACCTTTGTGAAGTAGTTAGTGACCTTGATATGGGATTTGGACAGGTTAGGGAAAGCCGAGGATAGCAGAATGGCTGGGAACGGCGTAAGTGCGCGCGTATCGAGGCGACGTCGGAATGGTCTGTGAGTGGACTTTGTTTTCTAACTCTTGATGCATGCATATATGTTTTTATATGTTTTCTATACTTTATTCTATGATTTGATTTATGATCTTGATGATTTATGATTTTGCACGTTTTTCAAGATATTTACTTAAATGTGTGCTTTACGAGATTTAGATCAAGTTTGTGATTTGAATATGGTTTTGAGGATTTCATGTCGGGATTTGAAATACAATTTGATTTCAATGAAATTAAAAGGATTTTGGAAAGTGACTTCGGGCTTGAAGCCCAGTTCAAAAAGTGGTTTTAAGAACGTGATTTCGGGTTTTTGAATCAGATTTCCGGATGACGATTCGGGATTGATTCGGGACTTGAAAACGGATTTCTGGGTTTGGGCTCAGAATGGTTATTCCGGATTCCGACTTACGGAATGATGGTTTCGGATTCGAATTCAGACATGGATGATGGATATGAGTTCTGGGTTTGGATTCGGGATCCTGATGAGATTTCGGATTCGGATTCGGATATGGATAGTGGTTTTGGATTGGATTTGCTGGATTTGGTTATTAGGTTTAAAAACCCAGATATGTTATGACGGGGGGCGGGCTCGGATTGAGTTTAAAGACTCGGGAGTTTGAAGACTCAGATATTGATATTTCCCCCGTAGGCCTATTGAGTTTAATGACTCGGGAGTTTAAAGACTCGGATTATATTGAGGCCTGAATTGAGTTTAAAGACTCGGGAGTTTAAAGACTCGGATAGATCCAACAGGTTCGATGAACAGAAATATGGTATGGTTTTCAATAATGGTTTTCCGATGTTTGGGCTATGCCCAGATGCAATGGTTTTCGATGGTTTTGGGCTGAGGCCTGTGATTTGAGAAAAGGAATCTGTATTTGGTTTTTCATACATGGTTTACTTAGCCGAAATATTGAATGGTTTTATGACAAGAATTTGATATGCATGCATTTCTTTTTAATTGGAGGGTATAAATGTACTTGTTTTATGAACTGTTTTTAAACTTATACTTTATTTTTGTCCACTCACAGTCTTTTTGTGTTTTCGATACCCTTCAGGTTGTTGCGGTACGGGCTGTTGATCGAGAGAGATGGAGACATCACACCCTCGATCCACAGTAGTTCGGTATACTCTAGGAAGACCGGTTACTTTTCGGATGGTTAGATCGAGAATCCCTTGTCCGACTTACTTGTCGCATGAAGGTTGGACGTCGATTTAGCCTTCGTGTCATGCGTAAGTTAGACGGGATCGGGATTTAGCCCTTAATTTCGGGGGATTAGGGGTGGGTCCTGTCATTCTGCCAGTTCGGTCAGACCGAAAACCAGTAGATCGGTTCGGACTTGGCCTACCGAAGGTTGAAGATGATTGGTGCAGGCGCATGAGGCCCACACGCAACCTCTTTGGGCGGCGACTGAGAGCGCGTGGGACCCCTTATGGGAAAGTGTCCAACATGTAATTTCATCTATTCGATGTAACGAAAATTTGGGGACAAGTTTCGAGTCCATCAGACGTCCAAAGGTTTAGGATTGAGTTTAAAAATAGTTAAAATTCAGGAAAATTATGGATCTTCAATGAGAGGTTAATGAGGTTGTTAGTAACCCTCTAAAATGATTTGGACAGGTTTGGGAACCCCAGAGACGGTGATTGGCCCGGGAAGGGCTTATGGCGCGCATTTCGAGGCGCAGCAAGGACGGTATGTGAATGGACCTTGCTTTCTTAATTGATGCATGCATAAATGTTTTATGGATGTTTTAATACATATTTTAGAATGACTTGAGTGCATTTGGTTGTGGTAGTTAGTATTTACGTATTTGCACGTATTTCGAGGTTTTCAATTTTATACGGTGCTTATACGTGTTGTGTTTTTTTATGAGGGTTTGATGAAATGATTTCGGATTTAGAAATATGGAACCGAGCATGAAACCCATTTGATTTACGAACTCTCGAACTCGGAGTCCATTTGATTTGATGAGAAATCGGGTTGGAAGCCCATTTAAGTTATACGATTGGGCCGGGGGCCCCGTTGGTTACGAATTCGGGCTTGAGTCCCAGTTGATTTTAGTATCGGGCTTGAGGCCCAGTTGATTTATGATATCGGGCTTGAGGCCCCGTTAATTTATTGTATCATGCTTGAGGCCCATTTCGTTGTGATATCGGGCTTGAGGTCCAGTTGATTGTGAAATCGGGCTTGAGGCCCCGTTATTGTGGTATCGGACTTGAGTCCCGGTTGTGGTTTATGAAATGAAAATTCGGGTTTAAGACCCTATTGGGATGGATTTGGGCTTGAGTCCCTGTGAGAATTGATTTTGAATCGGATTCGAGGAATCCTGTTGAGACACTCGGGTATGAGACTCAGTTGAATTGTGATTTGAAAGAAAGTATTTGAAAATGTACATACCCTTCCATGTGAATGATCTCCTCCAGACGTCGTAGATCCTGGAGAGTCACGATCCACTACCTAGAATGAGTGACTCCAAGAGAGAGATCATTCCAGGAGTGCGAGATATGATGTAGTCTCGGACTGGGTCCGCAGACAATACTCCCGACGTCTTAGATCCTGAATTTTGGACTGATCCTCTCAGACGTTGTAGATCCTGGGGGTAGACTCGGAGTGAGACCCCCGAGTAGTATGCATACTTAGATATATCGTGACAGGTACTTGATTGGGCATATGGGATGCCGAGGATGGGTTATATATATATATATATATATATATATGTTTGTACGAGGTTTCACTGAGAATGGTTTTGGGCTGAGACCCACGTGATCTGACTTTGGGCAGAGTCCCTACGAATTTGGTTTTGGACTAAGTTCCCATATACTTGGTTTACGGTTTTGGGCCAAGGCCCCAATGAATGATTTGAGAAATGGTTTTCGAATGCATGCATGCTTTTTAGTGAAGGGCATAAATGTTTTTTTTACGAAATTGTTTTTATAAACTGTTGTTTTGTCCACTCACAGCTTTCATGGTTTTTAATGCCCTTCAGGTTGATCGCGGATGCAGGCTGTAGCAGAGACCGAGACATCACACTCCTCTTCCGATCTTGGCACACTCTCGAAGCCCCGAGTGGGCTGAGGTTGGAATATCCTTGGTCTGACACTTTGTGTCAAACGGGAGCAGGCACGTCCCGTGCTAATCCCGGAGGGATTTGGGACGGGTCCTGACACAGACTCTCTCTAAAAATATTTCTCTCTAACCTATCTCTAAAAATTCTGAAATTGTAACCATCGATCTCTCTTGGGGTCGGTAACAGCTCCTTTATCTTCTATTCTTCTGCTCTTCCTCCTTATCCTCTTCTTTTTTTCTTCTCTCTTTTTCCCCTCTTCGTTTTGCTTCACCGCCTCTAACTTGGACCAGCTTTGCTATGCTCCTTTGGCGGTTGGCCGTAGTGCGGTCGTTGAGGCAGGAGGGGTGGCCTTTGGCCTACCACTGCGGTGGCTCATCACGGTTGGTTGACGTCGGACTTGTGGCATTTGACCTCGTGTTGAGACAACCTTGATGGAAGTCCAAATCTGTCCTTTGGCTTTGTGGACGACATGTTTGATATGCGATGGTAGTTGGGTGTGCTCGAGATCTGCTTCTTCGTTGTTTGTTTGCAATGACGACATGATATAGGTGTTGTGATTTCTATCTACGACGATGGCGAAACAAAGAGATTGCTATAGTGACGGAGACCCCTTGAGGGCGGCTTTATTATGGCAGCGAGGCATAAATGTTGTGCTACTGATGCTGCGACACCGCTCGGGGAGGGGGCGTTGCAGCTACACCGAGGCTTCTTTGCTATACTACGACTATTGTAAGTGTGTCGACGACGATAGTTCTCATTCTTGCTTGCTCCTTTGTTGTGACTGCAGCTATGTCAGATACTTTGTTAGTAAGCGACGACGAATGTTGCGGGGGTGGCCATGACGGTGACTACGACTGCGGCTACGTCAGTGATAAGAGAATGCATTTCTGTAGGGTCTGCAGTGGGCTGGTAGTGAGATTTGTCGTTAGACTCTGCTTGTGGGCTTTTTGTATTTGGGCCGAGTTTGGGTTCCTTTCTATCTCAGACCTAATGGGCTTGGATTATGTAGTGGTATTAGCTTAGTAAATGGCAAGGCTATTGTTTTAGTTCGAGCCCTGTTATGGGGCCGAAACAATCTGTTTTGGTTAAATTTGTTTTGATCCATGTCAACTTTTAGCTAGTGGTCTATATGAATTTATGTGTAGCCGTTACGATTTCTTGCTTTACTAGAGAATGTCCTTGTAAACTTGTAGGGTGTGTTTGGTACACCGTATTACGGTCCGTATAAGCTAAATAATCCGAAACCTGTGTTTGGTACCAGTCGTATTAATTAGTCACCGTATAAGTTAATACGGTTGAATATTTTTATACGGTCCAGACACGCTAAAATAATACGCTCGAAATTGTCCGTATTAAATAGTCGAATAACTAGTAATCTGGTAAAATATAATAATAATAATAATAATAATAATAAAATATTAATTTAGTAAATATTAATAATAAAAAGTAATAAATACTACTAATAATAAATTAATAATTAATAATTAATGATATTTTAATAAATAATAATGATAAAATTAAAAATAATTAATTAATAAAAATGTAATAAATAGTAATAATAATTATTATTAAAATAAATAATAATAAAAAATTTTGATATACATAATTTATATTTAAGATATAAGTATTTCATCAATTACTATAATATAATCCGGTCAGTATAATATAATCGGCATTCTAATCTGAAAAAGTATCAAACGTCCGATTGAATAATCAGTCTATCCGATGGACAGATTAGTCTATCCGATTGAAATAGTCATTACCGTACGGCATACCAAACAGGCCATAGTGAACTTTTTATTTGCTTTCCTCAATTTACTGGTCTAAATGCGCTCACCGGCCCCAACGGGCCTTTAGTAGAAGCTCGTGTGTTCCCATCCTCCATTTCATTCGGTGCCGACCACCGAGTTTGCTGTGTTTCGACGTGAATCCAGTTTGCGTTGAATGATCGTTGTTTTGTTCTTCTTCATCAAACAGTAAATCTCTTGTCTACGTTTCTTCCACCGAAAGAGAAATCAGAGAAGAAAGAGAAAACCCAGAAACTCCATCGCGCAGAGACAAAGAGTGCGTACGGAGATGAGAGGGTTACGCAGATTGGTTGGACGTAATCTTTCATCTCATATGAGATGCGAACCTTCTGGGCAACATCACAGCTTCCCTTTAATCCGTCGCCGAAGCTATTTCATAGCGGCTTCTTCCCCTGCCATGACGTCGTACCTGCCTCATCATAATTCATCGCCCTCTTTTTCTGCGTCTCCTCTCACTTCTATGAAATGGGCAATTCTCGGGGTTGGTTTCCTTTATGTGAAAAGTGCACTCTTTTCATAGAAAAGCATTTACCGTTTTGTTTAATTTCTAGGAAATTAATTTTTATTTGTATCTCTTCTATCGAATCTTTGGTTTTACCAATAATTGTAGTGTTCAAAATTTATACAGAAATTAATGCTTAGAAAAAGCTTGGCTGTCATGAGATTGGGCATGTAACTAGCTTCAGATTTATGTATGAAGTTGGTTTTTTCACAGGGCAGAGGAGGAGCATGGTTTATCCAAACTCAATCTACACCAAACCCTGCATCTCTTATGTTTGATCCCGGGAAGCCTGTTATGGAAGTTGGCAGTGCAGACTTTCGAATGCTCGTGCGGCCATGAATCACCACTGGCTAAAGCCCTTGATGGAATTGATGGGTAGAGATTGTTGTTTCCATCACAGTATGCAGAGTCTATCCTATTTTCTCTTTTTTATGCACGAAAATAATTGGCTGCATGTTACTGTAAGACCTGATTTTTGACTTCAAGGAGGTTAACCACGTTTTTCTTGGTGTATATTACCCGGAGCCTTTAGGTTTCTACTTATTTTGGTGTATGATTTATTTATTTCTAAGTTGTGGTTGAATATTGTTATGGTTTTTGCTGTTTTATTATGCAAGAGAAAACTTAATAAGAAAAAAGAAGGGAGGGTGGGGGGGGGGGGGGGATTGTGTTGGGGGGTTTGGGGGGTTGGTGGTGGTGGTGGTGGTGGGTACAATTTATAGTGCATGCTAGAAGTGTGAGAAAAGAAACAATAATTCTCAAACATTCCTTAAGAAAAGCCTCTTGAGAAATGGGGTTAATTGTTATGAGAGGGAAATTTGCACTTTTCTGTTACCTACTTTAGTTACTATTAATGTAAATTAAGTTTCCTTGCATCAGGATTTTACGGTTTAGCTGCCCACTCCCTTCCTCCGAGTTTTTGGTGGTTATGTTATACTAGTAGGAGATATTACTACTTATAATTAGCTCCTTTCACTTTTTAGTTTATTATGAAATCAATAATAAGCTCTTTTTTCTCTTTTCCCTGGCCTTCTTTGGGTTACAGGCATATACTGAGGCCTGAGGGACTTCTTAGGATTGGAGGGATGTTGGAGTTTGGAGGGAGAGTTGTGATTGTTGGAGAATGACTCCCTGTTCTATATGAGGAAAGAAACAGCGGGTGTTTTATAGAATGATGAAGTCCCAAATAGGGTGCCAAAGTTTTTACTGTGTAAAACTTTTTTCTTTTCGGATCATGGATCTTTAATTTTTCTTATCTGAGCCATTTATTGGGTTTGTGACTGAATTTTACTGCATGTATGTAGACCATGCACTGGTCAGGCCTCCTTGAAATTTAACCTCAGCTTTAGTTGTTTTTATGAACAATTTTTTCTTCTTATTGAAGAAAGGTTCTGCTTGTGGTAGTGGTAATTTCAGGGGCAGTTGCTTGTTTTAATATTTTGAGGCTAATATGAATGGTTTATTTTTAGAAGCTCATTGTATCTGGAAACTACGTGAGTTTTTTAGGGTAGTTGCGTGAAAATGTGTCAAGGAGGCAACTTGAAGAATCCATACTTTTGCATAGGAATTTATACCCTTTAATTTTTCCTGTGGGAATAGGATTTGACCAGGACTCCGTAATTGATTCAGATGGTAAATATAAAATCCGAAAAGCCTAACTTGACTTCGTAACTATTAAAATAAGATCATAGACAGTGTCCTGAAATTATAGAAATTTCGAACTTGTAAAATAAATGCTAAAGACATGAGAACTACCATGGAATCTTCTATTCTAACTTATTGTTTGTTATTGCATCATATAATTATTTATGAGATTGTTCTATTTGAGCTTTTAAGTTGCACAAGATCGACCAATCACGTTTATGTTTGATGTTGTAAGCATATCTATCAAAATACTGAAATCATCCCTATTCATCCCAAACTTATTATTCAGGGCACTTTACCATCTATACTCACCATAACCCTGCTTACTTATTATGTAACCTTAGATTTTTCTTATTTGATTTCTGCTTTGTCTCATCATTAAGCTTGATTCTATCTTTCTCTGGATTCCTCTTTTTCAATTTCTCTTAAAATGTAAGTGGGCACATTTTTTTTTCCTTGGGCGTTTGTGTTTCTTTCTTATAGTTTTTGGAGAAAAACTAATTCTTCGCTGCTCTTGCTTTAGGTTTTAGTTTTAATATGAAATTTTTTACTCTACCTAATCAATTGCTATTGCATCATAAGTAGTTGACCGACCAGTCATGTTTAAAGTTGATATCATTATGCATATCCACCCAAATACTAAAATCGCCCATATTAATCGCAAACTTATTATTCAGGGTCCCATTACTATTTATGCTTACAAAATTCACCCTACTCTTTTTATTATGCTACCCTAGATTTATACTTCTTTCATCATTTATGCATTTATCTATCTTTCTTTTGGTTCCTATTTGTGATATTTCTTAAGTTGGGGTGGGACATTTTTTTTCCCCTTGGTTATTTTACCTGGTTTGGATCTAAGTATTATCCTTAACCAATTGCTACGAACTTGATTACTTACTAGTTTTCTTCTGCTTATCAAACTTTGTTGATTCAGGTTTAATTTAGTTTTGTTTCATTTTTTTGGGTGAACTAAGAAATCTAACATGTGTTCCCAATACAGGAATCACTCGAGTGTTTTATGGATCAGATTTTGTTACTGTAACAAAGTCAGACGATACTTATTGGGATCTTTTGAAGCCCGAAATCTTTGCAGCAATCATGGATTTCTATTCTTCTGGGCAGCCACTCTTCCTAGACGAAAAAACTGCATCAGCAATGGACACAGCTATTCAAGAAGTATGAAATCTCTGTGAACGTTTAATATATTTTTAATTTACTCAAATCTCGTTTGGGACTGCTTCTTCCTCTCATATTTGCTTCTAGTAAAATTTCTTTTATTATGAACATGTAGAATGTTCAGAAGCTGGAGCCTTGGTTTGAGGCACTGTCATAAGTAACTAATCCTTTGGCCTTACTTTGTAATGTTAGTCGGTGCTATTTTAATCTTACAGTTAGAAGCTGTTCCAGCTTCATGCTGAATGGGTTTTTCTGGGTAATTTATCTCACTGTTCTTTCTATTAAAGGATAAAAATGGCATCTATGAAGCTTTCTACAAGTATTTATGTTGGCATCTCTGCATAACCTTATTGTGTTATATTTTCCAGGCCAAGATGAGGTTCCTAGTCTATTAGGAGTAATAGTCTTAGAGGATAGAAATCTATTCTTAATAAGAGTTTGTTTCCCAATTGGAAAACAAGTTGGAATCCAATTAGGATTAGGATTCCTAATTGAAGGCGATTATCGTGGCTACAAAAAGTGGACTGCTGCGCTAGTTTTGTTTCTGTTTCTTGTTCTTTCTAGTTGTTCATCAAGCCTCATTTCTAGAGGCTTGATAAGATAATTCGTTGTACCCATTATTGATAGTGGATTTTGTTTTTGTTGCCCCGTGGATGTAGGCACTTAGCCGAACCACGTTAATCATTGGTGTTGTTTATCTTCTTGCTTATTTTCTTCGATTCCAAAGTTTTGTTTGTCTTTCCCATTCTTTAATGAAATCACAACATATCGTAGCCCGTAATGCTGTCTATTAGAATACCTTATATACAACCTTACCAAACCTACCAACAGTGCTTGTAGCCGCTAGTACATCCTTGTTTGTTGACTTTACTAATCCTTGCTTGTTGACTCTGCTACCCATTTCCTATTTTGGTGCTGTGATACTTTACCACCATGTTTACATATGCTAAAAGAATATCAACTACTCTGCGGAACAGGATAGCTTATATATTGGAAAACCGCTTATGTATTAGAAAACCCTAAAGAATATGCAGTGCCTTAGAAGTAGAATGAAATGAGAATTACCCTTAACTACAGTAACATCATTTGAACATTGATAATGGAAGAGACCTATGAAAAGGGCAACCTTGGCTATAGCCCAGGTGAGTTCTTTTCTTTTTAGTTACCATTTAGTTCTTTAGTGCATAGCCAGCTCACCTCTTGTTTAAATTCTAATCCGTCCCACAATTTTGCCCACCCCATTTTGGATTCTGCGGTTCGTCCTTTGTGGTCCGTTTGGAGTACTGTGGATTTGGATTTGATAATAAAAGTAATTTTTTTGTTTAGAGTAGGAAATTTGTTGTTTAGAGTATTACAATTTATGTATACTAGGATTTGAGTAAGAAAAAAGTGACGAAAGCAAAATGGATTTCAAATGACTTCAGGCATTTAGTTATTTCAAATATCTTTCATTACCACTACATCTTGTTAAAATTTGGTTCAAATACATTCAATCTAGTATTTTGAGTTTTTGTATTAACGCAAGCCATGTTAGCAGATCCAAATCCCTACCAAAACAAACTGAACTTTGTTTATTTTTGGTTTAGTAGGGAATCATGGTCTGAGTCATCATTATATCTGCTTTTTAAATTCTTGTGTTTGTGTTCTCATGGTTGCATCATTTTAACCACCCATGCTGCCGTATTAGCTCTGGAAATATTGGGGGTCTTCTCTTGAGTGGATTTTTGTATTTGTTTTAATAGTTATTACAGATGTTTTGGTGAACAGTCAAATGTGCTTGAATTTACAGATGATTCAATGTAGTAGTTGTTATGATTGGAATACTTATCAATACAAGGCTTTTGTGGGAATGCAAGATGATCCGTCAATTTTGGGAGTCAGGGATCTATTTTTAGATAGAGACTTCAGTGATGTGGGATGCTGTTATTTAACAGGATTTGGTTTTGATGGACGATCAGTAAAGACAAAAGAGTGGAAATGAGAACTGGACATTTGGAAGATTTTTTTACCAATTTTTTGGTGTTGTTAATTTAGATATAACCTTTTCGGCGGTTGTTTGCAGGATGATTCAGAAATCGTTGCAATGATCAAAGAATTGTTGGAGACTCGAATCCGTCCAGCAGTGCAAGATGACGGTGGGGACATTGAGTATAGGGGTTTTGATCCGTAAGTTCTCCTTCGTTTGACATAGTCTTTTTTCTTTTTTAGTTTAATGCCAAAATCTGTGCTTTTTCTTTTTTCTTTTGTGTGCTTGTCTTTATCTGTTTTCTTTTCATGTTGAATTTTACTCTGTTTAGAGAAACCGGAATAGTGAAATTGAGAATGCAAGGAGCATGTAGTGGCTGCCCAAGCTCATCAGTCACCTTGAAATCTGGCATTGAGAATATGCTAATGCATTATGTGCCTGAGGTAACAAATGACAACCTTTTTTCTGCATTTCAACTATGTGCATATTTCTTTGGCCATATGATAGCAATGGTAAGTGTCCAACCAAGAACGAGCTTTACATAGTCTTGTAGTCTCACACCTGTTAGGAGCATCAGATTTTTGGAATTTTATGTGCGACATCAGAAAAGTCGATAAAATCGCAATAGAATGCAGTAGCTTGTGAAGATACTGCGACGTCAGAGACTAGATAATCGCCGTTACTTAAATGATACAGTCAATATTTAAGACCTTGCTTATTAGCAGTAGTTCTCGACCAAAGTTGAGATAAACATTTGTCAGACTTAAAATCATAAAATAAAAATAAATAAATTAAAAACTTAGCAGGTTAAAGAGACATTCAACAATTGAAAATCATCTGAAGGTTCTCTCATTCAATCTGTGCCTGGATCCATAGTTTCTAGAGATTTTAGAATGAGACTAGGAAGCTAGTAAAGAGAGTTTACAACATTATGATTAAATGCCCCTATATAAACAAGGGTACAAGACTTGAAAGATGAATCTTGTTGGCTAAAATCTTCCTATATCTAATTCTAAAACTATTTCCACAACTAATGTAGACTTCTAGAAGAACGGGAGACGATTCCTAGTCCTTTAATTATGAATTTCCATGGATATATTTCCTATCTGCAATTAATCTATCAGTTTGTTCTACTACCAGTTAATATCTAATGAAATTGTTTTTGTGCTGTTAATTCATTCTTTGATTATTTATATTCAGGTTTTAGTGTCCAAGATGTTACTCTTTTTAGGACCTGTCCATCAAATTTATTCTTTAGAGAACCTATTTGTCTTTAAAGCTCAACTTCTGCTCCCTACCTCTTCTAGATTATCAATTTCCTTGATTGTATTCAAAATGACATTTTTGCCTTCATGGTCTATTATGTATCAAAGAAGGTATTTGGTAAAAGGCATGTAGGTAGGCAAGGTAACTCGACATATATTAATGGAATTCAGTGCATGTTGAGACACCTCTATATCATGATAACTCGAGGCTTTAGAATTAATATGAATAGATAAATTACTGAATCTATTTACTATTTTAGGGTGCCGAAATGCTATAAATAATACTGAGCGACAATTTTTCTTGAAAAAAATAAATAAATTTGATTAGTGTGGTTAGCCTAATCTTTTGAGGAGGTCTCTGTAGTAAGGGATGTGAAGGAGGTCTCTGGTCTTTTGATTAGTTTTACCTTTTACTCAGATCACATTTCTCTTCATCTGACATAGATATCCGCATTTACAGGTCAAAAGTGTTGAGCAAGAACTAGATCCTGATGATGAAGAGGCAAAACTAGCAGGTCAAATGGAGTAGGAATTTATACTCTGCAAGAGAGGCATATTATTCGTATAAACGGTGACCTCTGACTAGAGTTGGAGTGTCCATTCCTATGTACAGGAGCAAATAAAGTGGTTATACTTAATTTGTTAGTTGGCCGCTGGTCATGAAATTACTGTAGTTGTACTTGTATGCGTGGTAAAAGAAATTGTGAGCTTTGTAAGAACATTCTATAACGGGGAGGATCCTTCATTTGCTGTTACTGGCCTCCTAAATTTTGGTCTTCATTAGAAGGGCCGCTATACTAAGGTCTCGTTTACTTCTCTTATGCGTATTGCGTATTGGGTGGCTCCAAAATAAATCGTATCTCCAATTTTTAAGCAACATCTGATGTTTCTTTTGACTGACATTATTCATTGTTATACCAATTCGTTCGGTTCAACTGTTTAAGCCCAGAAAAATACCTAGAATACTTGTTCAAGCAGCGATTGTGATTCGATTAAGAAGCTCAGTTTATTTTAGCATGAACATCCGATCCAAACTGTGGTTGATTGATCATTGGTAACCTCATTGAACTGAATTCATATGTGGAGATTTTTTTTTTTCTCTTAACCAACTCAATAATTTAGGCTGAGTAGGTTTGGCCTGTGGCACGGAGGTAAATAATTGTTTTTAAGGGGGTAATTCATTGCCTAAATTGGAGCCCGTGGTTTTTTTTTTTTTTTGACGAAAGTGATGACTCATCCCAAATCAAGAAGGCCAAAAGGCATACAGAGTTTACTCCCTTATAGTTTGCATTTAATTACAATGTCATGCTTGACATTTCTGAAATTTCACTTCACACCTTAAACTATGTAAAACAATACAAAATTGTTTCTCTGTTAGTTTTTTCATCCACATCGTCCCACTTGGCAATTTTTTGGGTCCACTCTAATTCAATTTCAGGTTGTATTGACTAAATTGCCCTCCTACAAATCTCCTCTCTCCCGCCCACAACGGAACATGTAATTCCCCTTACAGCCACTGTGTAATTCCCCTTGCCCAACCATCGTGTAATTCCCCTTGCCCAGCCACCGTTCAATTTCAGGATCTTCTTCTTCTTCTGTATTTTTCTTCCCAAACCCAGTGACTTCATTTTAAAAATTGTTCTCCTCCTTACAAGCTTTAGATTCGGCCTTAATGAAGTCCTCTCAATCTTTTCCTTCTTTTTCTTCTTCATCATCTTCTTAATTTTCTTTACAAACCCAACGACTTTGGAGAATTATTTTTGGTAATATGGTTTGCATCCGTCGAGAACACACGGAGGGGAACTTCCGAAATACGGTAAGCTATTACTTTTGTTTGAAGATTGTGGTTCCTTTTATACATTTAGGGTTTATTTTTGGGATTGGGTTCCACCATGAAAGGTGCTGCTTTCTTGTCTTTATTTTGTTTGTTTTTCGAATAATAACATGGGTTCTTAATTTGTGAATGTTGTTTTTGATGCAGATATCTACTTTGAATGTTGTTTTTTATGTTGTTCTTGATTTTTGAGTGCTATGTTTGATGCAATTTTTTATTTGTGAGTGCTGTTTCTGATGCAGTTTTAATGCATATATACATTTTTTGATCTATAAATGTTTTTTTTATGCAGATATCTACTTTGTATGTTGTTCTTGATTTTTGAGTGCTGTTTTTATACAGTTTTTGATTTGTGAGTGCTGTTTCTGATGCATATATGCAGTTTTTGATTTCTGAATACTTTTTTTGATGCAAATATATACTTTGAATGCTGTTTTTGATTTTTGAGTGCTGTTTCTGATGCAGATTTGATGTATATATGCAGTTTTTTATTTGTGAATGCTGTTTTTTATGCAAATATCTACTTTGAATGCTGTTTTTTATTTTTGAGTGCTGTTTCTGATGCAGATTTGATGCATATATGCAGTTTTTGATTTGTGAATACTGTTTTTGATGCAAATATCTACTTTGAATGCTGTTTTTGCTTTTTGAGTGCTGTTTTTGCTTTTTGAGTGCTGTTTTTTTTATTTGTGAGTGCTGTTTCTGATGCAGATTTGATGCATATATGCAGTTTTTGATTTGTGAATTTTGTTTTTGATGCAGATATCTACTTTGAATGTTGTTTTTTATGTTGTTCATGATTTTTGAGTGCTGTTTTTGATGCAGTTTTGATGCATATATGCACTTTTTGATTTGTGAATGCTGTTTTTGATGCAGATATCTACTATGAATGCTGATTTTTATTCTGTTCTTGATTTGTGAGTGCTGTTTCTGATGCAGATATCTACTTTGAATGCTGTTTTTTTTATGCCGTTATTGATTTGTGAGTACTGTTTTTATGCATATTTGATGCATATATGCAGTTTTTGATTTGTGAATAATGTTTTTGATGCAGTTTTTTATTTGTGAATGCTGTTTTTGATGCTGATATCTACTTTGAATGCTGATTTTTATGCTGTTCTTGATTTTTGAGTGTTGTTTTTATGCAGATTTGATGCATATATGCAATTTTTGATTTGTGAATGCTGTTTTTGATGCAGATTTGAGTTTGTAGCTGCAGAGAGACCACCCAAACATTGGTCCAAGTTTGATGCTGGTTATAAAGACTTTGTAGTAATCATGTACTATTTTCATTGTTAAATTGTGGATCTTGGTTTGCAATATGTAAATAACTTGGGCATGGTTTCTTTGTTGAAATGAAAGTTACAGATCAATTTTTTTAAAAAATTTCAATATCAACCAAGGCATGGTTTCTTTGTTGAATATTTTGAATGAATATGTGATTTGTTCAGATTTCTTTGATTTTATTAAAATCACCTCATTGTTTTAAATGATGGTTTGTTGTGGGCATAAATGGTTCTTATGTGTACTCATCCTTCAAGGCATTTTCTTCTTTTTTTCTCATTCTGTTGTTTTTGGAACCCTTAAGCCAACAATTAACAGCAAAAGAGGTCTTGAAATTAAAAGAGGTCTTGAAATTATCCAATAAGTAACATTCAAAAGAGAACAAAATAGAAGTCATTAGCTTTACTTGAAATTCAACAAGTAACATCCAATAAGTAACTATAAAATAGGTCTTGAAATTCCAAGTTCAAATATGTGAAAATGATCCACTTTGTAAAGATTTTCTAGTGAAGTCAAAAGCAGATTCTTGAGTAGCTGTACTTGTTTATGTAAATCTCTCCTTGCTTGAAAATATAAAATCAAATTAAGTTTAAACATTCGAAAAAGCATTTAGAATTGAACCGTGTCTATGTTAAAACAACATTCATGGATTAAACAGCATTCTAGAAACATAATTCATGGATCAAAACAACATTCATGGATCAAAACAATATTCATGGATCAAAAGAACATTCTAAAAACATCATTCTGCATTAAAAAAAAATAGCATATTGCTCTTTGATTGTATCAAAACCAGTATTGGATCAAGAACAACATTCGAAAAACACCATTCATGGATCAAACAATATTATAAAAATAGCATTCAAAAATCAAGAACATAACTCAAAAACAAATCTGCATAAAAAAAAACAGCATTCAAAATCAAACAACAATAAAAAAAAACAACATTCATGGATCAAAACAGCATCCAAAAATCAAATTTGCATCTAAAAACAGCATTCTTAGATCAAATTTGCATCCAAAAACAACATTCATGGATCAAACAGCATTCAAAAATCAAATTTGCATAAAAAAATTAGCATTCAAAAATCAAGAAAAACATTCAAAAACGACATTCAAAATCAAATCTGCATAAAAACAACATTCATGAATTAAAACAACATTCAAAAAACATCATTTTGCATTAAAAAACAGCATACTGCTCTTTGATTGTATCAAAACCAGCATTGAATTAAGAACAACATTCAAAAAACAGCATTCATGGATAAAAAACAGCATTAAAAAACCAACATTCAAAATCAAATATGCATCAAAACCATTTGCATTAAAAAATAAACAGCAACCTCCATTATAATATCAATGAGATTGTTTAAATAAACCCTAAAACCAAAAATAAACAACAGCACCCATTATAATATCAACAACCCATCTTGTAACAAAACAATTATATGCCTTTTTCTCACTGTATTTCTAATCAGCTCACATTATAATATCAAGAATTCATCTTGTTATTCGAACAACAAACAAAATAAAGACAAGAAAGCAACATCTTTAATGGTGGAACCCAATCACAAAAATATACCCTAAACATATACAAGGAACCACAATCTACAAACACAAGTAATACCTTACCGTATTTCGGAAGTTCCCCTCCGTGCTCTCGACGGATCCAATCCATATTACCAAATAAAATACTCCGAAGTCGGTGGATTTGGGAAGAAAAAGAAGAAGAAGAAGAATTGATGGTGAGAGGACTGATTATTGCCGAATCTGAAGCTTATACGGAGGAAACAAAATAACAAGAAGAAGAAGAAGAAGAATTGATGGTGTCTTCGTGTTTGGGTTCTGGGTACTACGGTGACTGGGCTGGTGCCTGAAAAAATTAGGAATCATCGCTGTGTTTCGCTGTGGGAGGGAGAGAGGAGATATTTGGAAGGACAATTTAGTCTTTACATGCTGAAATTGAATTCGAGTGGGTCCAAAAAAATGCCACGCCAGATTTTAACAAAGTTGTGGATGGAAAAACTAATGGAGGGACAAAGTTGTACTGTTTTACATAATTAAGAGTGTAAATTAAAAAATTTAAAATATCAAATATAATCTTATAATTGAGTGTAAATTATAAGGTAGTGAACTGTCATTTGCTTATTATTAATGAATATAAAACCCCTCCCCTGTAAATAATATTTCTTAGTCCCCTGATAATCCAAAATATAAAGAAGCTAATGGCAGGACAGATAAGTATGCAGCAGAGTGAGCTCAAGAAACCATAGCAGGCAGCTATGGAGTCTCTTTCTCCCTCCGCAGTAGTCGTCATTTCCACGAAATTCTTGTTGAAACCTTACAAAGCCCAGATCGAGACCCTCGCCACCAATCTCAGATTTTCCATTTCACCAACTCATAAGAACCCATTTTCCTTTCCTTCAATTTCTTTCTCTTCTTCTTGTGGTTGTTTCTCTATCAGAACATGTGCAACTTCAACATCAACAACAGCATCACCTTCAGCTTCTCTTCCTTCATCTCCCACTTCGGGTGACAACCGCCACTGGATGGTGCTCATGGAGACTCCTCCACAAGGGGCCAATTCTAAGCAACAAGTTATTGAATACTATGTTAAAACCCTTCAAAGCGTTTTGGGCAAGTGGGTATGCTACAATTTCTTTTATCCGTTATGTTATGTCTTAGATTGTCCCCTGAATTGTAGTTAGATGTTGGTTGTTTCAGCGAGAATGATGCTCAAATGTGCATATATGATGCTTCCTGGAATACTCATTTTGGCTTTTGCTGTGATATTGATGAAGAAACTTCCTACAAACTAGCCCGTACGTTTCTATCTTTTTTTCCTGGTAGAATTGGTTTTTGTTTTCTTGCAGATAAATGTTTGTGCTTTATTTTCTGATTGCCATAAATTGATTGCTTCAGAGATTCTCTTTTTGAAGATATAATGAACTTTTATGAGATTACAAGTGTTGAAAGAGTTCATTTTTTGTATGTGATTTTTGTAGGTCAACCAGGGGTTTTATCAGTTAAGCCTGACCTGGATTATAGTTCTGTGAAAAAGGATTATAGTCCACCAAATGTTCAACCAGGTCATATGTCTTTTCCTCAAAGTGGAAGCTCTTTGTTGTTTCCACTTATGAATACCAAAAGGTGGCTTGTTCGAATGGATAAGCCCAGCATTGGGGTTGTTACAAAAGCACAGATGGTTGATTATTATGCTCAAATACTAACAAAGGTGTTAGGAAAGTAAGCATTCGTTTGTGAGCATCAATGCTGTTTGCTTTCTTTAATTTGATTGTTCTAATTGGTGTTGTATGCTTCTTTATGTTTTTGATAGTGAGAAGGATGCACAAATGTGTATTTATCATGTTTCCTGGAATTCGAACTTTGGGTTCTGTTGTGAACTTGATGAAGAGTGTGCACGGGAAGTATCTGGTTAGTGTATGCTCTTAATTTCTGTATTCCATTTTTGTGTTAACACGGTTATCTTCTTGAGTACTGATGATCCTATATACTGCAGGTGTTCCTGGCGTTTTATCGGTTGAGCCAGACAAGAGTTGGGAATCGGAGAATAAAGATTAGGGAGGTTATTCCTTTTCTAAATTAGATAATATCTTTCATAAATATCTTCTAATTCATTGCTAGGTTAGGCTGTGCTTCTCTATTGATTGCCTTTTGGACCTATGTTTGGCAAACCTAATCTGTTTGTATTAACTTCAGAGAGCAATTTACTGGCAAGATACTTATGGGGCAGTTTAATAATTTATGTCTGTACATCAGATGCAATAAAAAAAATTGTTATGTGACTGGTTACTACCTGTAGTCAAATTTCATTGTGTCAACCTAATGTTATGTTCGTAGCTTGGAATTAGAAGGTTATGCAAGTTGATGCCCAAATGACTTTGTTCCTTGGTCACCAAACTAATAGAAACTGGAAGGTTTTGGTGATGAGGTTTTCAGAGTGATTGTTAGGATTGTGAAGGTGTAGAACCTTGCAATAGAAACCCCATAATGCTATCGTCCCGTAAACATTAAGACTCA
The DNA here is from genome assembly GCA_032719365.1 of Prinsepia uniflora. Taxonomy (NCBI): domain Eukaryota; kingdom Viridiplantae; phylum Streptophyta; class Magnoliopsida; order Rosales; family Rosaceae; genus Prinsepia; species Prinsepia uniflora. Next base: position 13,156,929 of record CM064873.1, on the reverse strand, counting down.
TTTTGTTTTTGGAGGGATTTGGATGCGGATTTGATAACAATGCTAATTTTTTTGTTTAGCGTATTAAAAATACATGTATGCTAGGATTTGAACAAGAAGAAAATGAAGAAAGAAAGTGGATTTCAAATGACTTTGTGCACATAGTCATCCTTTTCATTAGTACTGCATCTTGTTATTTCAAATATATTGAATCCAGTGTTTTTTAGTTTCGTAGAAAGTTTATCCTTCGTTATCAAATCCAAATCCCTCCTAAAACAACCGGAGCCTAAAATAAATTGGATTTTATATAGGCAGAAAATGGTGTATATGAGATTTTACTGCAAGGAGAAAGATTGAAATATGATGTTGAAGTTTTTAGAAGATTGAAATATGGTGTTGAATTTTTAGGTTATGTGACACCATGAGATGGTGCAAACCTCATTTCAGAGCAAAATGTTATGAATCCTGGAAGATAATAATAAAAAAAAAGTTTGATTTCTTGCTTTGTGAAAATCATGGAGTTCTGCCAGTAATTATCAGAGGAGACCTGTTACTGCTTATAGAAAGGACAGATTCAATGTAAGGACATTTTTTTTTGTACCATGTTTAAAAAGTGGTGGGAAATCCGTTTATTAATGCTTTCATAGAATTATGTCAGCTTAATCTTAGTTTCTTGTGGAGGTTTGATGTATTGATGGAGATTCCAGATGGAGAATATGAAGCTGGTTGTTAATATTAGTATTAGTAGTTGCAAACTTTCTTAGCTATTTCATTTGATTTTCTTTTCAGAACCCAATTTGTCATAGTTTTATTTCAACATTATGTTGATACTTTTCTATTTAATGGTGTTATGCGAGCTATTTCAAGAATAGATTCCACTGTAAACAATTGTATATGAGTTTGCAATATGTGTCTCTCAGGTATTGATTTCCAGAATTCTACGGATCGGTCGGCATCTGGGGAGGCAAGTGAAACAAACCCAACAAAAACAAAGAAACTTTTTGTGACTGGTATGCTGTTAAACTTTAATGTTGAATTAGGGCCCTAATAGCCCGATTTTCTCCCATGAACATTTGTGTCATTGAATTAGTTCGATTAGAATATGATCCTTTGTTTGTTTATCTGATATATCAGCAGCCTAGTATTGTCAAAATGAAATGTGACTCTTCCCCTGTGTCATAATTTTTCGTTGCTCTACCGGAGTTATCCCTTGTAACTTTTCATAAGATATTGGGATTAGTTAATATTCTTAGCTTCTTTCTTCTTAGCGTTTATGACATAGAGGTCCCCGGTAGCCTTTTTTATTCCTCTCAATAGACATTCACTTGAAAGTGCTAAAAAGATCTTAATTTCTGAACAGGCCTATCATTTTATACATCGGAGAAAACCCTCCGTGCAGCATTTGAAGGCTTTGGTGAGCTTGTTGAAGGTACTTAAGCTTTTCTCTTAAAGCATATAATGGGTTGTCAATTTCTTGCCGCTGCTGATGAACTGGATTTCTTAACAGTTAAAATAATAATGGACAAAATTTCTAAAAGGTCCAAAGGTTATGCATTCATAGAATACACCACAGAGGAAGCTGCCAGTGCAGCACTCAAAGAGATGAATGGCAAGGCAAGTTTGAACATGTTCTGAATAAATCAAACACATAGCCTGTCTTGACTTGGGTTTTATGCAAACAGTGAGAATGATAAAAAGCTTAGCCTATTTTGTTAATATTGTTTGCAGATCATTAACGGGTGGATGATTGTTGTTGACGTTGCCAAGACCAGCCCTCCAAGATACAGCCGGGGCCAGAGCAGACCAGTAAAGAGATGAACTGATGCGAAGGCCGACTACGACAAGAGAGCAAGAGGGCAAGAGGGCAAGAGGGCAAGAGCGGGAGATAATTGTAATTATCTGGTTTGCTCATGGTTTTGTAACTAAAAGACATTTGGATAATGCTGAAGAAAACAAGTCACATTCTTTATAGAAATGTTTCCTAAAAGCAATCCTGTGGTAATCTCCGTTCAATAAATTACAATTCGATTGATTAAAAATTTTACAATTACAATAATGGGGGTCAATAAGAATTCATGATATTGAATTGGAAGGGCTATTTAGGAAGAAAAAGATACTTATGAAAAGCAAAGAAAATAAATCCGGAAGGAAAATTACAGCGAGTTATGAGAGTATGTACTCTTGAAATGGTTGTAGGGGTTCCAGGCTTCAAGGCCTGCACAGGTTCAGAGATGCAGATACACATTTCGGTTAATTGACGAACACTTCAGGGTTAACCCGGGAAAGCAGAAAGTAGAATCACTTATTTAGCTGTCCAAATTCCTTAACTTTCAAAAATATATGATGAGCTTGGCAAAGATCAAGCATGTTTGAAGAGTTTCATGCTGAGCCAATGAAAATATACAGCAACCACGAGTACCGGGAGAGTTAAGGGCACCAAGAAGCAATAATACCTATTATAAGATGGGAAACAAAGTTAGAAAAACATGAACACTAGGAGCTTGAGTATATTACTACCGCAACATAAAAATCAAATCAAGTTTATCAAAGATATCAAAATAGTTTCCTGCAACATAAAAATCAAATCAAGCCACAATGTTTATCAATGAACTTTTGATAACCATTCAGTACCTCTCGATGTCTTCTTTATAGACAAACATACACATATAAACATACGACTCCACTAGCAACAGATCAGATAAATATCTTAACGAAGAACCACATACAACTGTCCTATTTCATGGCAGGAACAGCTTCAATTTCCTGTGTTAATCTCGCTCTACCAGGTCTAACCAGAGTCTTAACTAGTCTACAATAATTTGGACATTCTGGCTGTCATCCAAGCCAAGTGCCAACAGTTAGGACTTTGCAAGCAAATGTGTATCTTGTATGTTAATTTTTGTGAACATGGTCAATTCAAGAAATGAGTATTTCAGCATCTTTACTTGTGGCCCATGTTGACCTTCTTTCTTGAGCACAATCAGCTCATTACCTTTTGTATCTATATATTTTCAAGGAAGGCAGTATATAACAGTAATTTCAGTCCCTCCTCATCATTACTGTTGGAAGGCCATACTTTGGATTTCTGAGGATGCCTAAACACCCCTACCCTGATGCCTACACTTGTTCGATAAATCTTCCAACTTCTAATTCTTTACTCTTAACTACCGTATTTCATCTCAGCAAAAATACAGACCTCCCATGCACCAGTCGAAACCGAGCTTTTTCTCACAGATCATAGCATTCCTAAAAGCTCTAAATTTTACCCCCCAAAAAACAAAAAAAGTCAAACATGTTCGCCAACCTAGCCTCAAATCTCAATCACAATCACCCTATCATGTTTATCGAAATTGCAGGAAAACTGCCTCGTCAACACAAAATATAGGCAGTCTCTAGCTACTCATAACAAAAGAGCCCAAAAGGCAAGTCGATATGTCTGTCCCAACCCTAACATTGCTCAGTCTAATGAAATCCCGTTCTCCTATTTATCGATAATAACACAGAAGAAAACCACCAGCTTAAAACCAACTCAAATTTGTTGTTATCATGGACCTAAAACCACATTACAAAATTTCAAATAGCAACACAACGAGAAAAATAGAAGCTTACCACAAAAGAAAAATATCATATGGAGATAAAGGATATAAATTGGTTATACTAGCACATTGCAACCCCAAAATAAACTCTCATTCTCCTTTCTGGGTTCTTTTTTTCGAAATAATTATGTAAAGGGAGATGAATTCTACACTTCACTTTTTACTTCCTGCCTCCAATTTTTTCTACATTAGCAGTTGATGACATAAAATCGAAAAGAGGATAGATTGATTGACTAACCGATCATTCTGTATGGCGGAGATGATCGAATTATCGGAAGGTGGAAGAAGCTTGGATAGGAAGGTCGCATAAATAAAACCCAGAAAAAAAAAACAGAGCCTGATGCGATGAAAATCCATCCCCAGATCACATTCTGTCGCATTTTACGTTTATCTTCCGAAGAACCTATGCTTTCATTTGCAGAAGCTTCCAAAGAAAATTCGACTACTGTTTGGGTGCGATCTAAAAGACAAGGAATAATTATAAATTAATCTAATTTTTAGGTATAACATAAGTTTTTAAACTTTTTTTACTGTATTTTTTTTTTAAAAGTTTACTCATATAGTTTATATCATTTTTATCAGATAAAATTTCAAAATTTAATTATTAATATTTTACATTTAATTTTTAATTTTTATTTGATAAAATAATTTGTTTAACTAAATTTCATTAGTACAGATTTCTTCTGGGAGTAAATTATCAGTACACCTTTCATTTTAATTCACCAAATTTCTCATATATTATCTGATACTTTTTGCATGATTACGGACTTACAGATACTTTATCTATATTATAATATTTTTATTTTATTTTATTCCTTTTACCTATCGTAGGTAAATTAATAATTATATATATATATATTTATTTTTCTATTCTATTTGAGAGAGATATATTGTATATAACTTATCTATATAAACAATTAAATTCCCATTGATAGATTACATTTGTACGCGAGAAAGGTAGATTAACCTACATAAAACCCAGCCATAATTTGTGAAATATACTTTTTAACCTTCCTAAACAACCACTCTAATTCACTAGATGAATTAAAAATAAATAAATAAAAAAGTATAAATGAAAAAAATTAATTGAATACAAAGGAGGCATGCATCTCACTTTGAACTTAAACTTATATATAGAATTGGACTTTAATTACAATTTATATGTAATTATACCACCAATTTAAATATGTAATGATATGTTTGTGATCCTCTAAAAATTAACAGACTAAAACTAAAGCTATATTTTGAACAAAAGTGAAAAAATTAAGTTATTTTTTAATTATTATTCTTATTTACTGTAATGGACTAATTTATATGTTGGACCATAAAAAAAATCTCTATATAATTACCGGAAGATATAAATACAATAATAGCTCTCAAGTTTCACACATAGACCCTACTCTTTTAGAATTTACTTGTTTTGGTCTTCCATCCATGTTTTGCAATAACTATTGGAGATTTTTTTTCTTCTCCTTTTAACCATTATAATTTACTTAAGTTCTCATTTCAGATTTAACGATTTTAATCTTCTAGTTTCATGCTCATAGTAATTGAAGATTGTATTCAAATTTCCATCTAATTAATTAACAAAATAAGGTCATACTTCTCATATAAAAGAATATTTCATTTAAGTTAGAGTTATATATCGTTTATTTATTTTTTCATATTCGTATTACAACGTAAATTACAAAATGATTTGCACGCATCAAATAGCAAGAAAATTAAAGAACAAAACGATATATATACGTATATTCTGACAAAAAAGATGATATGTAATTGTAATATGATGAAATATCATCTCATAAGGTGTATAACAATATTCATTTTGTAACATTTCATGGTCATCTGCCACATCTTGTATAAAATTTTATTCATGAAAAAAAAAACTCATTAAATAATAATCATATAGCAATCCTCAGATTAATCAAATCTCTTAATAAAATTGGGTGTGTTAACTAGTGCATATGATTTAAAAAATATCTATATTTTTTTTTTGCTTAGTTGCTTATGTATTGTGATTTCATTTTTTTTTTGTTTGGAGTGCGTGATTTTTTTTCTTTAGCCCGTCTAGAACGATAAAATTTTAAAGAAACCAGTACAACTAATTAATTATAACAAACATACATGCATGGAGTAGGCGAATAGGTGATCAGTATCCGTAAAAGAGTAAGCCGATGAAGTAATCACTCATCTCTATATGATTTGCTTAATTATGGCTCAAATCTCCAACAAAAAAACAAATTATGGCTCAAATCTAAAGTTGTTAAACCTGCGTCTTGCTTACAAAACCAACTTCGCAGTTTTCATATATCTTCCGGCCATCTCCTTTTTTCACTCTCCTAAAATCTCTCCTTTCAAATAATGGAGAAGAGGCAAACCACCATCGCCTCTTCTTATTTTCTCTTTCTATTATTCGCAAACATCGCCACTTTTACAGGTATACAAATTACAATAACTATTTTTTGTATATATATATACACACACGCGCATATAGTTAGACAAAGAAACATGCACTAAACAATATTGGCTTTGATCATATATATATATATTTATAGGGGCACGAATTGTTGATGAAGAAGATCTTCATGTTCATCGTCATCGTTATCAGAATGGTTGTGATGGCTCTGTCAAGCTTTTCGCTTTCGGGGACTCATATGCTGATACAGGAAATACCTTAAAATCATCGTCTCCTTCGTGGAAGGAACCGTATAGGATCACTTTTCCGGGAAAGCCCGCCGGTCGCTTTTCAGATGGCCTTGTGCTCACTGATTATTTAGGTTTGTTTCTCTTTCTTAACAATGTGTTTCTCTTTCTTAACAACTTTTTGTGCCACTATATGCTATTTATACACATGGTAATAAGATCTCTCAAATTCGAGTATCGAAAAATGAAGTTCATACTCATTGTTTATAAGATAACAAACTATCTTAGATCACGAGCATAGAGTGAAGTTTACACGTACACGACTCTCAGAATAGAAAAAAATATATATAGGGGCAATTTATTATTCGTTTTAACTACAATCTAGTGGTATTTTTTAGTAGGTGACCTATATTTACAAATGCATATGGCTTACAAAAAGTCCAAATCATGAGGTCTCCGGCATTTTCCATTTTTCCATTTCGTGAAAAGTGATATTAATATTAATATTGATACATGAGGTCTCCACAATATCATTGTATAAAAACAACGTAAAGAAAATTGACGTGCAATATTAGTTATATATATTGTTGATACAAGAAATGGATAAACCTAATCTCGCCTCGCTGAGCTTCCTTCGTGGCTCCTCTCGGGATATTGTGGTCTGTACAGGAAGAAGGTAAATACAAAGGGACACAGGTGTGGTGCCGGCCTAACAGTCTCCGATGCTTAAGTCAGATAAGTGGGAGTGTTTACTGTAGCAATTTAGGCAGTGTGAGGGCAAGATTGTCATTACCTTTTGGAGGGGGATGCCCTTGTATTTATAGTAGTATTGAACGTGTTTGTTGGTGTTTGTCAATGTGGGATAAATGCTGCTGCCTTTAGGAGCTGCCAGGTGTCTTGTGGTGGTTCTGGGTAGCATTTATGACTTTTCAGTAGGCCTGGCCAACCAAATCTGTTCTTCTTAGGTCGTTTTGGGCTTTGTTGGCATGATCCGAGGCTTGCCTGGGGGCTGGTACACCAGAGACGGGTCGGATCAGTTTGGACCTTTAATCACGCCGACCAATTTGGGTATGAAAAGAAGTCCCTCAAGTCGTTGACTGAGGTGGATTGCCTCGGTTGAGGGCTTGTATTGTGATTGTCGGCCTGTTCTGGTGTACAGTATGCCAGTCCCCAGTCTCCCAAGCCCTTGAAGGAGGGAAAAAGCCGAAGGAGAGTGGAGTTAAAATATGGTTTTGGACGGATCACAAATGGGTGGCTAATCGGCCTGGAAGGTGTCCCGAAGGCCGATCACATGGCACTTGGTGCCAAGGTGAAAGGATGTCACCTTGGTCGGTCAGCTTGCGCGGACCCTCGCACGATGAGGTGGCCGATCGGCCTAGGAGGTATCCCGAAGGCCGATCACATGGCACTTGGTGCCAAGGTGAAAGGATGTCACCTTGGTCGGTCAGCTTGCGCGGACCCTCGCACGATGAGGTGGCCGATCAGTCTAGGAGGTGTCCTGAAGGCCGATCACATGGCACTTGTGCCAAGGCAAATGAATGTCACCTTGTTCGGTTAGCTTGTGCGGACCCTCGCACGATTAGGTGGCCGATCGACTTAGGAGATGTCTTGTAGGCCGATCACATGGCATTTAGCACTTTGAATCGTGGGAAAAATTTATTGTGCTTTAAATGCTTGTAGTGGGCTTGAAATGCTCGTGTTTATCGAGGTGGGCTTTACGCTGATCGAGGTGGAGTGACGTTTGGACTGGCCGACCATGGTTATAACGGCTAGTTTTTTAATCATGGTTAAAATCTGATGGTATAAAAGGATTGGAGAAAAAAAAATCACTTTTCACTTTTGCATCCAAGTGAATTGGAGAGTGCTTGTGAAGAAAATATACTAAGGCGATTTCCGGTGAGGTGAAGGCGATTTCCGACCATATTGTACGGCGGTGCTCACGGTGATTTTCAGAGTAGAAACAAGGTATGTAGGTTTCGAACTGGTTATTTTGGATTTAAAGTTTAGTTTTGGCAAGAACATGGGATGAACACGTATGCATGTTTGTCCCCTAACTTCTTGATTGCATAAGTCGGTCAGGAAAAAAGAGTCGCGTTATTTTCTATTCTTAGGAGTCTTTTTTTGTATTTGTAGATGTCGTCTGAAGATTCTCAAGGAATGGATAATCGGTCTGGAAATGCCTTTGGGGATGATTCTACGGCCTCGGTCGCTTCAGACACCATGTTGAGGACGAGTGGGTCGGCTTCCACTTCAGGGACATCTCGGCCAGAGGTGAATATGAGGTCGCAGTCCGAGGAAGAGAGAGATCTGGAGGAGGAGCTTGAGAAAGCTTTTGCCCAGATGTCGGAGGAGGCTGTTTCAGCCATTGGTGAGGCCGAGCAGTTGATTTTCGATGTGGACTCGGTTGGTCAGACCGGTGTTTTTGAAGGCATACCGGTTGTGTCCGGTCAAGCTAGGGGAAAAGAAATAGTGGGGACGAGTGATCAAGATGCGACATCCAGACCGATGGTGATTGAGATTGATGTGGATGAAGCGATGAAGCAGGTGACTGTTGCAACGTCTGTTTACCATATTGATCGTCAACTGAGTACGATCAAGTGGGACGATATACAAGCATACTGAGAGGCGTTTCACGTGCCCGACTCAGTAGTGATGAGGCTAATCGGGGATAGGGACATGCCGAGTGATCCTCCAGAGCCGTGGATGACCTTTCACCCATATGTCTTCACCCACGGAGTCATCTTGCTGCTCCATCCTTGCGTGCAAAGGATGGTTGCCCATGTTGGAGTAGCTATCGGTCAGATCAATCCCAATACCTGGATTGCTCTAACAGGGGTCTACACGGCCTTCAATTTGGTCGGGAAAGGAGAACCGACTTGGGGCCACATAAACTTCCTCTATCAGTTCCGAAGGGATAAGACGGGGTGGATTTATGTTGAGGCGAAAGATAGGAAGACCCCGGGGCCGTTTATATGGGATATGCCCACCTCGCAAAAGGCCTGGAAGCACAGGTTTGTGTTGGTGTGCGGAGACTGGGAAGGGTCGTACTTAACCGAGAATGACAGGAGAATACCAAGAAATTATCAGTAAAAAGGTGTGACGAGTGTTAGGTTGTGTAGGTCGGTTAGGGTGTGTCTTTCAATTTTTGTAGGCCGTTCCTAATATGCTTGTTTGTGTTTACAAAAGTGTTTAAGTCTCCAAGCGTGACTGACCAGGAGAAGGCTGACTGTCTTGAACTGTTCGACAAGCTTGACCGATCAGAAAGAAGTAGGGATTTTTTCCGGCTACCCATCAACCTGCTAAAGGTCAGCCTGATATCGGAATTACGTAAGTGTTACCTCGTGGTTTTGTTTTTGTTTTTCTTTGTTCATCTCTTTGAATATAGGCCTGATGGAGTTTGTTCATTGATGTGTAGCACCTCCTGACTACATTGTTGCGGCCGCAACTCAATGCGCGAATCGGATGGCAAAAATTCAAAAGATTCTAACGCAGGCCGAGGAATCGAAGCTGGAGGCTCAGAAGGCCAGAGGGTCCTCCAAGGTTGACTTCCGTCAGCCGCTGAAGAGTAGGGCAATGACACGGGTCAAGCCGAGGCTACGTATAGCCAGGGGACCAAGTCAGGCCGAAGGGTGGGCTCCCGTGGCGGATGTTGATGAGGCGACTGGTGAGCCCCTTGAGCCGTTGTTTTCAAGTCCTTCAGCCTCGGCCAGTGAGAAGAGGAAGGTTCCGTCTGGTGTTCCCGTTACTAGAAATTCCCTGGTCGTCATCGAAATTGACGATGCAGCCAAGCAAAGGAGGAAATTTGTGGCCGAGGCCCACCTGCAGAAGAAAAGGAAGCTAGCGGAGAGGAAAGAGGCCATGGAAGATGAGGAGCCAACCGAGAAACAAAGGAAGAAAAAGCAGGCCGAGGTGGAAACCCTTGAACTGGTGAGGAATATGGTCGTGCCTTCTCAGAATTCCCTTCTTGCTGGCCGACAGGTGCCTAAGAAATTGAAGAGGCCAACGCTCGACGCGTCCTTCAAGTCGTATTTTGTAAATGCCGAAGGCGAGCCTGACTTGGTCAGGACGACAGAGGTGGACGACAGCTGGCGGCATCTGAGCACGACCTTCAATGATAGGACCCGTCCCAATTGGACCTCGGTAACCGTGCCCGGTCCTGCTCCCGTCTGACAAGTCAACTGAAATCCCGAAACTATCCTTCAGCACCTATCAGACAAGGGATAATTGCCGCTCATGCCTCCGCCTCGAGATCAGCCCCGAACGTTGTGCCACGGCCTGGAGGGTCAACAAAACAGAAGAGGTGTGAGTGGACAAAAATAATATCATTTCAAATACGTTTGAAACACATTATGTACCCTCCAGTTTATCAAACCATGCATGCATAGGGAAAATATATGAATGACAATCACTGGCTTTCCAGTCAAACCACATAACAAGTCAAAATCCCAGCTCTCAGGCCAAACACATGAAAACATAACCACCTGGCCACACAGACCAGAACTCGTACTCAATACCAGTACGTAATCACAATCAACATCAAACAGTACCATGCACAAGGTCAACAATCAATTACTCAATCAATCAATCAATCAATCCGCACTATTCACAAGTGCACAAACCATCACACTGTCACACCGGCACTACGCGTAGGCCATAACCCGTGCCTCAGTCGTCTGGGAAGTCACCCCGAGCTCCGACTGCCCCTGCACGCATCACCCCGAGTATTAGCCGTCTGGGAACACCCCAAGCCTCGGCTATCTGGGAATATATCTCACCCCGAGTACCAGCCGTCTGGGAACACCCCGAGCTTCGACCGTCTGGGTATTCACAATCACAATCACAATGAAAATTATCCCGGTATCATATCCCAAAACATTTCAATCAAATCCTTGACTTCAAACCAAGTCAAAATCATTACCAACCGGGACTCAAGCCCAAATACCCTTTATACGTAATTCCGTAAAATCACATAGAAAGCATTATAATAATCCAGAAATCATTCTTAACTCATTAATTCATCAAAATATCCATTTTGAAATCATTTTGACTCCGGGCCTAGCCCAAAATATCATTTGCACATTTCCTCGAAAAACGTGCCCGCATTACCGATTAAAATAATCATTAAATCATAAATAATCATCCAAACAAATCATAACATCATTGCAAACCAATCAATGCAATCAATCATGGAAAACATTTAACTATGCATGCATATCAATTTATAAAACAAACGTCCACTCACACACCGTCCAACCCGCTCGCTTCCCGAGCTGCACACGTTTCCGTAATTTCCGACACTTGCCAGGAATCCCGAATCCTGTCCAAAATCATTACTCAGGGTCACTAAGGACCTAATTATCATCATATTAATTTATCAAATTTTTTCGGGAATTTAATATTAATTTAATACGTAACATAAACCTTCGGACTCTCGAAACATTATCGAGACGGCGTCCGATCGACTCGCAACAACCACAAAAAATGTTCGTTTCATTAAATAGGGCAAGTTTCATGTTGAACTCACCTCGGGATTCCCCCTCACGCGCCCCCACGCGCCGCCGTGAGTGGCTGCGCGTGGTTGCCACGCTGCGTGAACAGTAACTGTGAACAGTGACCTTCTTCACCCGTTTACCTGGTAAATGGGTCCGGCTAGCCCGCGATGCAACCCGACTGGAATCCTGTCCATTCCGAGTTAATTCTTTCAATTAATTACTCTAATTGCATCGTCATAAACCCAATTGCAGTTCTGTAATTTGATTTACAACAATTCTCACCTCAATCCCGTCGACTTTGAGTTTGAAATATCAAAGAACCCGCCATGACTGTTCATCTTCGAATTACACCCATTTCCATCAAATTCTTGTAATTGATTCATTGAGAAGCATCGTGGAACACTGGGAAACACGTTTACAATATCAATTTCATTGTTCTCGACCTCCAATCCATTCGACTCAAGCTCGAATTTCCGAAACCTCATCCTCTCTGTTCTACGGCCAATCAACCTCAATTTCCTTCATTCTTCATCCAGTTCAACTCGTCCCACTCCCAAAAGACTAACTACAACCTCAATTTCACTCAAAAACACGCACAACATCAAATTCGATCCTAGCTTCCTTAAAGTTATTTTTGGGTTTCTGTGTTTCGGTCTTAGTAGGGTTCAAAGTACATCACCCTCTAATTCTGCTCTACCATTCTTCACAATTTCACCCTCAATAACCCTTAATTCTCATGTCTTTGGTGCTGGAAATCATTGATCAAAATGAGAGCAATGTCTCTGTTTTTTTTGTCTTGGTCGAGTATGAACCAAGTGCTAATTATGAAATAGATTAATTAATTAATTAATTTCAATAAGCCCCCAAGTGCCACCCATCCATCAAATGAGAGTGACAGATGTCACATAAGCACTAATCATCATCTAAGTAGGCTGAATCAGCCATCAGCCGCACTAATTAATTAAACCCAGTCAAATTACCATTTTACCCTTCTTTACCAAATTACTATTTTGCCCTTCATGATTCTAGACCCATAAGTTTCTCGTTCGGACTCCGATTGACGCATGCCGCCTGTCTACGGATTCAGCGTCCCGAGACCTACCCAACGGTATTCTCGGAAAGTCCAAACAATGTCCCGATCAAAAAGTCAACTTTCGGCCCCGTTTAACCAATTTACCAAATTACCCTCAAACTTCCGCACGTCCTAACTTTTTCCTCGAATGTCGGAATCGGGCGTGCCACCTGTCTATGAACTCGTGACGTCCCAAACTACGTCATGGTCATCGGTCAAAGTCCGTTTGACCGCTCAAATTAAAAGTCAACTTTTTGCCTAATTCCAGGGGCAAAATCGTCATTTTCCTCAAATTTTCCAAATTTTCGTTTTTCAAATTTCCGGGGCGTCACATTCAACCCTTCTCAGCTGGACTTCATGAACACAGTTGTTCGGGGGTCCCAGTATGAGCTGGGTGAGATAGCTAACCTTCGGCCGAGGGACTTTGCGGACCGTTGTGACAAGACAATGCGTCTTTGCTCTCACGTAAGTTTCCATGTTTTTTTTTTTGAAGTTGATGAACTAACTCAGCCTGTTTTGTTTGTAGTTTCTTGGCGAAGTGTTCTCGACCTTCCGTCACGTGAGCCACATCAGGCAACAAGCCTTGGACATGAAGCGGGACGTAGAGGGAAGGGAACACGCCCTAGCCGACAACCAAAGGATGTTTAATCAGGCCCTCGAGGCCAAGGCTGAGCTGGAGCTTAAGGTGAAGGCCATGGAGGTGGAGGCGGTCGCAAAGGCCGAGGAAACGAGTTGGATCCGGGTTGAGTTGGAGGAATCGCAGGCCAGGTTGGCTGAGCAGGAATCAGCCAATGCGAAGCTAGCCGAGCAGCTGATCTCAGCCAAGAGGGTTGGGATTGAAGAGTACAAGGCCTCTCGGGAATGCGAAAAAGCTTTTATGAAACTCGGGGCTGAACTGGAGGATGGCTTCTACAAGAAGCTGATGCTGTCTAACCCGGGGTGCCGATTGCCTTTCCCTGGCTCAAGTCCCCGCCTAGGGTGGAGGATTACCTGGACGAGGATGGTAATCCTCTGCCTGATGAGGAGGAGAAAAAGTTGGACTCTGACGAGCCGACCGACGCAGCTGAGGCCGACCAGGTTGATGAGCCACCAACAGAGGACGAAGAGGCAACCGAGTTGGGTGGTGACGGCCAGTGACCTGCTTTTGTGTTCCATTGCTTATGTAATTCGGCCTGTGGCCTATGTAAACTGAATTTTGTTGAATAAAATTTGCATTCGTAGTTGACAATTTGTGTGTTGGTATGAATGTGATTTTGGGTTTGAAAAAATTTCAAGTGTATCTGACTATGACTAGAATAAATAAGCAATAAACCCTCGTGTCGGCCTAAGGGATCGGTTAGTAACTTGAAAGGAACATGAACAAATTTTAACCCATAATAGGAAACAAGTATGGTGGCTAAGATAAACCGATGAATGGATGATCGGCTTGTGTTTTAACTGATCAAGGTAGAGGACGAAAAGTTGGGATGTCGGTCATTGCTGACCGATAGAAGTAATAGTGTGTGAGACATAGGCCGAGAGCGTATCCCTGTAAAAGGGGTTCAAGGAAATGAGACTGAATAAAAAAAATAATCAGTGAATTTCATTCATAGATGAGTCTGGGGATGCCCGAACATGTTTACAAAAGTGGTCGTGGGCCGTGCACCTTGCGGTGTTTTACAATAGCTCATTTGTAGTAGTACTTGAGATGGTCCACGTTCCAAGGATGTGGAAGTGTCTTCCCCTCAGCAGTTTGAAGCTCGTATGTTCCCTCTCGGCATACTCGGGATACAACGTATGGTCCTTCCCAGTTTGGGGCAAAAGTCCCTGCTGTTCTGTCCCTAGTGCCAAGGTTGACCTTGCGGAGAACTAAGTCCCCCACCCTGAAACTCCTGTGTCGAACCCTGGAGTCGTAGTATCTAGCCACCCTTTGCTTGTAAGCCATGTTTTTCAAGTTAGCTTGATCTCGCCTTTCTTCCAGGAGATCGAGGTTGAGGGCAATATGTTGGTTTTTGGTGTCCGGATCGCACGAGATTACACGGTACGATGTCTCTCCGACTTCCACGGGGACCACAGCCTCTGTCCCAAAAGCTAAGGAGAAGGGCGACTCGTCTGTGGCCGTTTTGTACTATGTACGATGCGACCAAAGGACGTCGCTGATGATGTCTGCCCATTTACCCTTGTCTTCGTCCAAGTGTTTTTTCAGGTTGTATTTGATGTTTTTGTTCACGGCATCCACCTGGTCGTTGGACTGAGGGTGTGCATGCGATGCAAAAAGGAGCTTGATGTGTCAGGACCGGTCCTAAATCCCCCAGGATTAACATGGGACCCGCCTGATCTCGTCTAACACCACGTGTCAGACCAGGGAAAATTCCATCTCTGTCCTCGCCGGGGCTATCAGAGTGCATCAGGATCGTAGGAGGAGGGGAGTGATGTCTCGTCTCTGCTACAGTCCGCATCCACGATCAACCTGAAGGGCATTAAAACACGAAAACTGTGAGTGGACAAAATAATAATTTATTAAAAATATTTTCGCATAAAGACATTTATGCCCTTCATAAAAGCATATGCATGCATTCAAAAACCGTTTAGCAAAACGTTCATAAAAACACTTGAAAACATTCACATTTTCCTTTCAAGGGTTCATGCCCGGTTCCCATAAACCGTCATGACCCATAAATCCATTTGGGTCCTCGATCCGAAATCACAACTTCTAAAACCATCAACCATAACATGTGGGAACTCAGCCCAAATCACGTCACGTGGGTCTCAGCCCAAATCAACGTACGTGGGTCTCAGTCCAAAACCGTTCTCAGTGAAATACAAAGTATAGAATACGGGGTCTCCGCCCCGACCATTTCTAAAACATCACATACGGGGTCTCCGCCCCAAATCACTTTCTAAAACATAAAACACGAGGTCTCCGCCCCCAACTCACTTTATGTAAAACCTCATACGTATCAACATATGTATAACCCATCCGCGGCACTTCCGAGAAGATGCCAACTCGGGGCACACAGCCCCTAGGTAACACATCCCCGATATGTCACGATATCATCATCTCTATACTAGTGTGCACACTACTCGGGGTCTCATTCCGAGTCTTCTCTCAGGAATCTCCATCTGGGAGGCTCAATCACTGGATCTAGTCTGAGCTCTCTCTGGATCTAGTCCACACATCTCTCCGGAATCTGGTCCGGGACCACACCAACATAAGTAACCACCACTCCTGGAACGGGATCCCTATGGGGATACCCACTATGGTCTGTGGATCGTGACTCTCCAAGTCGACGCTGGAGGAGACCATATAATAATATGGAGGGTTCATAATCATTTTCAAATTGCTCTTTTCTTTCTTTCTCAAATCATTTTTCAATTGGGTTTCAAACCCGATTCATCTCAATAGGATTCCTCGAATCCGATTCAAAACCATTTCACAGGCCTCGGCCTAAAACCTCAGTTCAACTGGATCTCATGCCCGAATTCTCATTTCACAATTCGAACTGGGACTCAAGCCCAATGTTACAATCAATTGGGCCCTAGGCCCGAAACCATTACTCAATAGGACCTCACGTCCGATTTCCCAACCAACGGGACCTTAAGCCCGAAATCTCAACTAAATGGGTCTCATGCCCAATATTATAAATCAACGGGGCATCAAGCCCGATAGTACCACTAACTGGGCCTCAAACCCGAATCGTAAACCAACTGGGCCCCGACCTGATCGTATAACACAAATGGACCCTCGATCCGATTCCTCGTCAATTCAAAGGGACTCCAAGTCCGAGAGTTGCAAATCAAATGGGTCTCATGCCCGATTTCATATTTCCAAATCTAAAATCCGTTTGTTAAACCCTCGTTGAAAACATGGTACGCAAAGGTACGACATAAAGCCGAAAACCTCGAAAAACGTGCAAATATGTCGATCCTAAGCTACCACAACCAAATGCACTCATAGTACCACAAAATATATTCGAAAACAATTATAAAACATTTATGCATGCATCGAATTCGAAAGAAGGGTCCACTCACAGACTGTCCGAAGCCGCGCCTTGATACGCGTGCCATAATCGTCTCCCGGGTCAATCGTCACCTCCGGGATTCCCAAACCTGTCCAAATTCATTTAGAGGGTTATTAACTACCTAAATAACCCCTCACTAAAGTCCCGTAATTTTCTGGAATTTCTAACTATTTTTAAAACCGATCCTAAACTTTCGGACAACCCGAAACCTATCGAAACGATGTCCGATTGACACGAGACCAATCCCAAAATGTTCATTACATCGAATAGATGATTTAACATGTTGGAACCACCCTCAAAATGTGGGCCACGCACCCTCACGCGCCCTGGGGAGGTCCTGCGCGTGGGCCTCACGCGCCAGGACTATTCATCTTCTCCTTCACGCGTTGAACCGGTCCAGCCGGTTCATTCTGTACAGCCAGTCCAGCTGGACCGGCGTGACCGGTCCAGCCATTTTCCCGTCTTGTTTTTCGTCCAATCTTCTTCTTTTCAATCCCAATCTTCCTATTTTAATGTTTTCTATCAATTCCAATTAGCCAAACTAACTAAAACACCTTAAATCCTATCCAAGAACAAAGAGGCTCACAGCCTCTGTTTTCACGGCAACCCTCACGGCATCCTTCGGCGTGAACCAGCCTCCAAAACATCTTAAAACTATCCTAGCAACCTAATCAACTCATCCTAATCGTCCAAAAGCAACCATAATATCAAAATCAAATTGAAAATGGGAATTGGGCCTTACTGAGCACCCTCTCGGGTTTGTCTCCTCCAAGCCGCCGTACACGGCAGTTCTGGCCATCCAGGCCGGTCACGAACATCCAACATCCTCCCCTCACTCTCCTGGTTCCCCAGATGGCCATGGGTGAAGGTTTGGATTGAATTGGTTTGGGTACAAAGGATGAGATCGGGTGGGTTTGGAAATGGAAAGAAATGATCGATGCATGTATGTAAGGGAAAGGCCAGTGGATGGGTGACACTTGTCACTCATCCATTGGGCCTTGGGATAAAATCTGGGCCCCACTAAAGTCCAAAACTCAAGTCATCTCGTAAAACGCACAATAGTACTTTCGTACTTCCGTGAACCGTAATTTCTCCGTCGAATGTCCGAATTCGACATGCCGCCTGTCTACGGATTCGTATCGTCCCGATCTACGTAACGGTTTTTGGCCCTCGACCATCGGACTTCTCGGTCAAAAAGTCAACTTTTCGCCTAAATTGCTAAAATGCCCTTGGACTTCCAAACGTCATAACTTCCTCCTCGAACGTCGGAATCGAGCGTGTCACTTGTCTATGAACTCGTGACGTCACGAACAATGTCACAGTCATTGGCCAAAGTCCATTTGACCTTCCGGATAAAAAGTCAACGATTCGCCCATTCTAGGGGCAAAATCGTCATTTCGCCCGAACGTCCGCTAATCCTCGTCTAATCTCCGATTAATCTCGCTAATCCATCATTAATCCTTAATTAATCCCGCTAATTCAGGACGGTTCGTTACATGATGCCGTATGTCTGGCAGAATTCCTTGAAGCGATTGCAGTCGAATTACCTCCCATTATCGGTCATGATAGTGTGCGGAATCCCGAACTGGCAAATGATGTTCTGGTATACGAATGACTCGATCTGTACTGCTGTAATGGATGCAAGGGGCTTCGCCTCAGCCCATTTGGTAAAATAATCCACTGCCACCACTGTAAAGGTTACCCTACCCTTTCCCGTAGGCATTGGTCCGATAAGGTTGAGTCCCCACTGTGAGAAGGGCCATGGGCTCAGCATGGAAGTGAGGGGTTTAGCTGGTAGGTGAGGGATCTGGGCATGCCGCTGACACTTGTCGCATTGCTGCGTTAGAGTAGTGGCATCTACGAGCATGGTTGGCCAAAAGTATCCTTGAGGGAATGCCTTGTGTTCCAAATTACGTGCACCAGAATGGTCTCCACATATGCCTTCATGCATTTCTCGGAGAACGTAGTCCCCCAGTTCTGGCGTAACACATTTTAAGAGCGGGGTGTTGAATCCTCGC
The DNA here is from genome assembly GCA_032719365.1 of Prinsepia uniflora. Classification (NCBI taxonomy): domain Eukaryota; kingdom Viridiplantae; phylum Streptophyta; class Magnoliopsida; order Rosales; family Rosaceae; genus Prinsepia; species Prinsepia uniflora. Next base: position 13,138,128 of record CM064873.1, on the reverse strand, counting down.
TTGTAGAGGTGGTTGTGCTGAATCGTGTAGCGAGTGGCTTGCCTTCTAATTTTCTTGGCTTCCAACTTGTTCTCAGGGAGAGAGCCATCCTGTAAGTAAGCCTTGATGGGGTCCATCTAGGTCAGACTGGTGTTGATGGTGTACACGGGGTTTGGTCTGGTGCTGGGCCTGTGTTGGACTTCAACCAGAACTTGCCTTCCTTCCTTACCGTCCAAGGAGGATGCGAGTTGAGCAAGGGCATCGGCATGGCTGTTCCCTGATCGCGGGATCTTCGCAACTTCAAAGTTTGTGAATGACCGAAGGAGCTGTTTGGCGAGGGCCAGGTAGAGAGCCATGGACTCGTCTTTGGCCTCGAAGTCGTTGTTGATCTGACTGACGACTAGTTGGGAGTCGCTGAAGATGCGTAGCTGTTTGGCCTCCATGTCTTTTGCAAGACGTAGGCCAGCCAGTAGAGCCTCATACTCTGCCTCGTTATTGGACGCCTTGAAATTGAATCGGAGAGTGTACTCGAGCTTGACTTGGTCGGGGGAGGTAAGTACCAGACCTGCACCCGATCCATTGTGGCAGGCTGATCCGTCGACGTACAACGTCCAAGAAGGACGCGTGGGATCGATGAGGGACACAATGGATGTTACTCCGGGGTCCACCCAGGTCAACGACCCTCCCCAGAGGAGACATTCCAAATAAGGAAGGTATATGAATATATATATATATATATAACGGAAATATTCTCAAAACCTTTCAAAGGATTCATGCCCGGTTCCCATAAACCGTCATGAACCAGAAATCCATTTAGGGTCCTCGACCCGAAATCATAAACATAAAGAAACTGGGTGTCAGGACCCGTCCCAAATATGGCCTCGATATCCGGGACGAACCCTGCTCCCGTCTGACAATCACACTTACAGTATCAAACAAAACAAACAACCTTCACACAACTATAAGCATAACTATCAGACGAAGGAGTAAAATATATATAGCAGTCAGTCAGAGCATAGTTCTACAAAATGGGTACAAAAGTCCTACAATGCTAGTCTCGCAACGGAAGAACGTCGGAAGCTCTATGCCTCGATATCTGCCTCAACGTTCACCCTAGTGCTATCACCACGACCTGGAGGGAAAATTTAAAACCAAAAGTGTGAGTGGACTAGAATAACCAAAAGTTGTAAAATCAGTTTATCACTAATTCGAGGTTAAGGAAAAAAAAGAATCAGTGTTCCCTCCGTTTTTAACACAGGCATGCCCAACGAAGTACTAGAAAATCATAAAAAAAAAATCATAATATGAAACATCATAAGAAACAGAAACACTATAAAATCTCATAAGAAACAGATACACTATAAAATACCATAAGAAACAGAAACACTATAAAACGGATATAGAAATCATAGTTCAGCATCAAATCATCATTTCCGATCAAACCTACTGGACCTATCCGAGTCTTTAAACTCAATCAGGCCTTAAATGAAATCCGAGTCTTTAAACTCCCGAGTCTTTAAACTCAATAGGCCTATGGGGGTAACATTAACATATCCGAGTCTTTAAACTCCCGAGTCTTTAAACTCAATCTGGGCCCGTCCCTCGTCAATATCAATCCGGGTCTTTGAACCCAATATCCAGATCCAGCAAATCCAATCCATATCCAGTGTAAAACCAATTCGAAATCGATCGCCAAACTCGAATTCGAAATCCTCGGTTCGAAGCCCTTCCGGCGTTTCGAACCGACATTCCGAACCCAAATCCGGAAATCCATTCTTATACCCAGAAATCACACATAAGCACAAATCATATTCATAACCCATTTATCCTTATCAGAAAACATTTATAGGTTGAAATTGTAATTATGGCATCAAAATCCGAAAATCAGCTTTTTCTCGAAAATCGTGCAAACTCTCGGAAATGTCTCGAAAAATGTGCAAACTCATCAAGAACATATAATCATCATTCAAAAGCATAAAAACATATTTAAGATTATAAAACGTCAATAAAACAGTTAGGCATGCTTGAAAGAAAGAAAGAGTCCACTCACAAATCCAGAACGAGTCACTCGCGCTCCGTGCGCTCCTCGACTGTCTCGGGTGCCTCCCGTCCTGTCAAAATGCACTAAATAGGGTCACAAATACATCAAGGATTCTAATCCTAAGTTCCCCAATTTTTCGGGAATTAAATAATATTTTAATCCTAAACCCTCAACCGTCTGGATTCCCGAACAACTTCGTAACACCGTCCGATTAACCCGAAAACTATACCATTGGATTCCTTAGAACACATAGAACCCAACTCCTGTTGGAAGCTTGGCCGGATTCTTCTCCACGCGCTTCCACGCGCCGCCCAAAGTGGCTGCGCGTGGGCCTCACGCGCCTGCTACAGTGCCCTTCAACCTTGAGCAGACCCGGTTCAGCACAGTGGTCTGCAAACTGAACCGGCGTCAGCGGTTCTCCGCCGTACCTGCTTGATTCCTCTCCCTTCCTTCACCTAAAGCTTCGTCCAGTTCCAACCTATCCATTCCCCAGCTCCTCAGACCTCGACACCGTCCCAATCCCGTCGACTTAAGCTCGAACCAGACGGCCAAACTCCCCCTGTTTCACGATCCAGCCACGCCGGTCATCCCCCGTCACGGTGGCAACACCAGACGGTTCCTAAGGCCCTTCTACATCTAACCCGACTCACCTTGACCGTCGACTCGTGCCCAAACGTCACGATTCGCCGTTTGAACCCACGGCCAAAACAGAGTACAGAGTACTCTCCGTCGACTGGCTCCGCCGTGTACGTCCCCGTCACGGCGACTATCCCACACCACTCCTAGAACCTCCCTGAACACCACTGCACTCACCACTCCCTTCGATTCTCATCCTACCCTCACGACTTTTGAATTGAAAAAGCACGGGAAAATAGAGTAAATAAGCTTACCCTTCGATTCCGTCTCCGCCGCAAGCATCGCCGCGTGCCACGGTGTTCGTTGGACTCCCTACAGCCTCCTGAACGTCCCACGGTCGTGATTTGAGCCACCACACGGCGTAGCCACCACAACGAACTCACGGCCTCCCTGTTTCCTCAAATCTTCGCCGCACCACCACCGCGCCACCGTGCACGATCCCAGTCCCAAAACACGATCAACACCTCACCCTCGTCTCTCTAACACTTTCACGAGTCAACAACTCACTCACCCTTGCTCTGAATCGATCCAACTCTCCCAAAATCTCACCCTCTGTTTTCTGTGTTCTTCGAACAAGCACGGTTCAAAATTAGACAAAGTGTGGCCGTGCACAAGTTAGTAGCCCCTGGAACCATCCAGTCCCTTGCACGTGTCCATCAGCCATAGGTTAGCCCAAAATATCCCTGCCACTTGCCCTTATCTGATTGGGCTGAAAGAAAATGACCAAAATACCCCTTGTACAATTAATTATCGTTTTTGCCCTCGAACGTTCTAGACCCGTATCTTTTCCATCCGACGTCCGATGACAGCGTGCCGCCTGTCGTTGAACTCAGGACGTCGAGACCTATCTAATAGTCCTCGGTCTAGGTGAAAATCCCAAGTCCTCCAAAAAATCAACATTTTCCTCGTTTACTCAAAATTACGGTAACGCCCCCAATCTTCTGAACGTCATAACTTTTCCTCCGGTTGTTCGACTCGAACCTGCCACCTGTCTACGGACTCGTGACGTCCTAAAATACGTCACGGTTAAGGGTTAATACTCATCCAATCGGTACTTCAAAAAGTCAACTGTTTGTCTACTATTCACAAGGGCAAAATCGTCCTTTATATACAAAACTTTATAAAATTACATTTTTACCCTTCCCGAAGGTACGGGTTGTTACAATCTACCCCCCTAAAAAGAATTTCGTCCCTGAAATTCAGTGAAATAAGTAAGGGTACTGTTCCCGCATCAATGCTTCAGGTTCCCACGTAGCTTCTTCCACTTGATGATTCCTCCATAACACCTTAACCAAGGGAACCGTTTTCCTTCGTAAAACCTTATGCTTCCGATCCAATATCGCTACAGGCTGCTCCTCGAAACTCAAATCTTCCCTCAGTTCAACTGGTTGTGCTTCCAGAACATGCGAATCGTCTCGAATATACTTCCGAAGCATAGAGACATGAAAGACATTATGTACCTTTTCCAAGTCTGCTGGTAAAGCCAATCGATATGCAACAGGACCAATCCGTTCTATGATCTCATAAGGTCCAATGTAACGAGGACTCAACTTCCCTCGTCTGCCGAACCGCACAATTCCTTTCCAAGGAGACAACTTCAGGAAAACCCAGTCTCCTACGGTAAACTCTAAATCTCTGATCCTACGGTCGGCGTAACTCTTCTGTTGGTCCTGGGCTGCCTTTAATCGATCCCTGATCAGTGCCACTTTTTCCTGTGTGAGGTCTAACAATTCAGAAGTAGTCAATCGCCTCTCCCCAACCTCAGTCCAACACAATGGAGTCCGACACTGTCGCCCATACAAAGCCTCGTAAGGAGCCATCCCAATGCTCTCCTGATAACTGTTGTTGTAAGGGAACTCCATCAAAGGTAAATGAGACTCCCAAGTACCCTGAAACTGCAAGACACAAGCTCGCATCATATCCTCGAGAATCTGAATAGTTCGCTCCGACTGTCCATCGGTCTGAGGATGAAATGCGGTACTAAAATGTAACTTTGTCCCAAAAGCTTCCTATAAGCTCTGCCAAAAACGGGAAGTGAATCTTGGATCTCTGTCAGATACTATCGACTCTGGAGTCCCATGCAACCGAATAATCTCATCTATGAACAACTGTGCAAACTGCACCAACCTGAAGTTCTCCCGTACTGGTAAGAAATGAGCAGACTTCGTAAGTCGATCCACAATAACCCACACCCCATCATGTCCCTTGGGTGTCCTAGGCAGCTTGAACACAAAATCCATCGTCAGGTGATCCCATTTCCACTCGGGGATCGGCAAAGGTTGCATTGCTCCATAGGGTCTCTGCCGCTCGGCTTTTACCTGCTGACAAATCAAGCATCTACTGACATATTCTGCAATCTCACGTTTCATCCCTGACCACCAGTAATGCTCCCGTAGTGTACGATACATCTTGGTCCCACCAGGATGCATCGCATAAGCTGAACAGTGAGCCTCATCCAGTATCACTTTCTTCAATGCTTCATCCTCAGGTACGCACAACCGTCCACCTTTAACCAAGGCTCCATCTTCACGGATCTCAAAGTCCCGTATCTCTCCAGCCTCGACCTCAATCCGAATGATGCATAGAATAGGGTCCTCAAACTGAGCATCAATCACCTGATCAATCAAAACAGGTCGTACATGGAAACTCGCTAGGAGTACTCCGTGATCATCCACAGTCAACTCTACTCCCAAACTGCGGAGCTCAACCAGCAACGGTAACCGTACAGTCCTCAAATGCGACAAAGAACTAGCTGACTTCCTGCTCAGAGCATCGGCTACCACATTAGCCTTTCCTGGGTGATACTCAATAGTACAGTCGTAGTCCTTAAGCAACTCCAACCAACGGCGCTATCTCAGATTCAATTCCTTTTGCGTGAACAAATACTTCAAGCTCTTGTGGTTCGTGAAGATCCTGCACCTCTCGCCGTACAAGTAATGCCGCCAAATCTTCAGTGCATGAACTACCGCTGCTAGTTCCAAATCATGTGTAGGGTAGTTCATCTCATGGGGTTTCAATTGCCGGGAAGCATAAGCAATCGCTCTCCCATGCTGCATCAAGACACAACCCAAGCCTTGCAAAGAAGCGTCACTGTACACCTCAAACTCCCCACTATCGTCTGGAAGGGCTAATACAGGAGCAGATGTCAACCGTCTTTTAAGCTCCTGGAAACTCTGTTCACAATTCTCGTCCCACTCGAATCGAATTCCCTTCCGAGTCAACCTCGTCAACGGTGCTGCTAGAATAGAAAAGCCCTCAATAAAGCGCCGGTAGTAACCTGCCAAACCCAGAAAACTCTTGATCTCTGTCACCGTTTTGGGTTGTTCCCACTTTGCTACCGCCTCAACTTTCTGAGGATCCACGCTGATACCCTCGGTTGAAATCACATGGCCAAGAAATCCAACACTGGTCAACCAAAACTGACACTTACTCAGTTTCGCATACAACTGATGCCCCCTCAATGTCTCAAGCACGAGTCTCAGATGTTTCTCATGTGCCTTCGCACTCTTCGAATACACCAAAATGTCATCAATGAAGACTTACTTGGCCGGAACACGCGGTTCATAAGATCCATAAAAGCTGCTGGGGCATTAGTCAAACCAAAAGGCATCACAACAAACTCATAATGACCGTACCTGGTCCGGAAAGCTGTCTTTGGTATATCCTCCTCTTTAACCCTTAACTGATGATAACCGGAGCGAAGATCAATCTTCGAAAAATACTGTGCTCCCTTCAGCTGGTCAAACAAATCATCAATCCGGGGTAGGGGGGTACTTATTCCGAATAGTTACCTTATTCAGTTGTCTGTAGTCCACACACAATCTCAATCCTCCGTCCTTTTTCTTGACAAACAATACCGGTGCTCCCCAAGGTGACATACTGGGTCGAATGAATCCTATATCGACCAACTCTTGCAACTGGGCCTTAAGTTCCCTCAATTCTGCAGGTGCCATATGGTAAGGAGTCTGTGAAATAGGCTGTGTACCTGGAAGAAGATCAATCGTGAACTCGAGATCTCGGTGTGGGGGTAGTCCTGGCAACTCCTCGGGAAAAACATCGGGAAACTCCCGCACCACTGGTATGTCCTCCGCCCTCACTGGCGTAGCACGTGTATCCACCACATGAGCTATGTAACCTTGGCACCCCTTACGCAACAACTTGCTAGCCTCAAGTGCCGAAATAACTCTAGTAGGAAGTGCAGGCTGATCCCCCTGAAACGTAGTCTCTGATAATCCGGGACTCCGAAAAGTCACTTTCCTATCGAAAACATTCGATAGAAGCATGATGTCTCGTCAACTAGTCCATACCCAAAATAACATCAAAGTCCCGTAGATCCAATAGTAACAAATCTGCCATTAACTCAACCTCACCTACCATCACCGGACACTCTCTCAACACCTGAGTCACCACCAACACCTCCCCAGTAGGTGTACTCACCCCTAAAGCACAATCCAAAGTAGACACCTCCCTCTCCGTAACCAAACTACAACTCCGAGCTATAAATGAATGGGTAGCCCCGGGATCTATCAAAGAAAAACAGTGTGACCAAGTATGGTGAGTGTACCTGTCACCACTCCGGTGCTGACCTAGCCTCCTGCTGAGTCAATAGCAAAAACTCGCGCCTGAGGTCCCGATGACCTACCGCGCCCCTAGAACTGCTCGTGGCACCACCGCCACCCCTAGGGCCTGCTGCCCCTGACACTGAAGCAGTGCTCCACCCGGGTTCCGCTGCACCTCTGCCTGCTCCACTTTCCGAAGCTAACAATGGGCACTCCCTCCGGAAGTGTCCTCGCTCTCCGCAATAGAAGCAAGTATCCCTACCGGGTCCACCGGTATGCCTCCCTGTAGAAGCAACTGAAAGTCGCACTCGCCTTGGGTGGAGGAGTCGGCTGTGACCTAGCTCCTCGAAATCCGAGCCCTGAAAACTCCCTGGTCGGCCATACCGGGCTCCACCAGCCGATGACGACCCACCAAAATTTCCCGTTTCGGGGGCCTCTGACCCGATGCTCCTGGAAATGAATGCTCTCGGCGTCGAACACTGCCCGAATACTATGGTCTAGCAGGTAAACTGGCCTCAACCCTGACAGCAGCATCAGATAACTCCCGAAATGTAGCCAAAAGAGCCAGCTGTCACTATGGCCCTGATCTCTCCCCGAAGACCCAACTCAAACCGGCGGGTCTTCTCCGCCTCCGTCGCCACAAATGCAGGAGCGAAACGAGATAGCATCTGGAATATCTGCTCATAACTCAGCAACTGTCAAGTTCCCTTGCTTTAACTGAAGAAATTCCGCCTCTTTAGCATCCCGGAAAGAACGGGGATAGTACTGATCGAGAACCGCTCCCGGAAGGTCCTCCCATGTCACGGTATGTGCATCCCAGCCAGACAGTTCCAACGTATACCACCACTCATATGCAGCTCCATCCAACAGAAAAGTAGCTAACAGAACCCGATCCTCTGGAGGACAGTGCATCACCCCAAAAATACGCTCAAGCCGGGTGATCCATCGTGAGCTTCCTCTGGATCGGCCCCACCGCTGAACGTAGTATCCCCAAGCCTCTGAGGCTCTCTCGATCGAAGCGCTCTCAGTCCCCTCTCGCCGCTTCATCTTCAGGTCGTGGAGGGGGGTTCACGTCGCGGAGGCATGATCGATCGTACGCTGAAAGAGGCATAGAGTTAGTAAAACAACCTAGACCCAACACAAACCGAAAAACCTATGCTCTGATACCAATTGTCAGGACCCGACCCTCTTCTATCAGGTCCCGATTCATCTAGCACGATATTGTCCGCTTTGGGCCTCACCCTGTTTTGTTTTCGGGAGCTCACGTGGCAACTTCCCAGTAGGTCACCCATCATGGGATTGCACCTCCGCCTCAACTCGCTTAACTTTGGGGTTCCAATCCCCCCCAAAGCCACTGAGCTCCCAAAAGGCCTTGTGTTAGATAGATACGTGCCCACACATATAAGGTACTTCACCTTTCCCTCCCCGAGCGATGTGGGATCGTTCACCGATCTTACCTTCCAAGCTCACAGTCTTGCTTCTCAAGCTCATGGGTCTTGCTCACAGTTCTTGCTTCAAGACCGGGTCTTACAATCCACCCCCCTTTGGGGCCCAGCGTCCTCGCTGGCACACTTTCGGTCAGGGTCCGTGCTCTGATTACCAAGTCCCAAATATGGCCTTGATATCCGGGACGAACCCTGCTCCCGTCTGACAATCACACTTACAGTATCAAACAAAACAAACAACCTTCACACAACTATAAGCATAACTATCAGACGAAGGAGTAAAATATATATAGCAGTCAGTCAGAGCATAGTTCTACAAAATGGGTACAAAAGTCCTACAATGCTAGTCTCGCAACGGAAGAACGTCGGAAGCTCTATGCCTCGATATCTGCCTCAACGTTCACCCTAGCGCTATCACCACGACCTGGAGGGAAAATTTAAAACCAAAAGTGTGAGTGGACTAGAATAACCAAAAGTTGTAAAATCAGTTTATCACTAATTCGAGGTTAAGGAAAAAAAAGAATCAGTGTTCCCTCCGTTTTTAACACAGGCATGCCCAACGAAGTACTAGAAAATCATAAAAAAAAAAATCATAATATGAAACATCATAAGAAACAGAAACACTATAAAATCTCATAAGAAACAGATACACTATAAAATACCATAAGAAACAGAAACACTATAAAACGGATATAGAAATCATAGTTCAGCATCAAATCATCATTTCCGATCAAACCTGCTGGATCTATCCGAGTCTTTAAACTCAATCAGGCCTTAAATGAAATCCGAGTCTTTAAACTCCCGAGTCTTTAAACTCAATAGGCCTATGAGGGTAACATCAACATATCCGAGTCTTTAAACTCCCGAGTCTTTAAGCTCAATCCGGGCCCGTCCCCCGTCAATATCAATCCGGGTCTTTAAACCCAATATCCAGATCCAGCAAATCCAATCCATATCCAGTGTAAAACCAATTCGAAATCGATCGCCAAACTCGAATTCGAAATCCTCGGTTCGAAGCCCTTCCGGCGTTTCGAACCGACATTCCGAACCCAAATCCGGAAATCCATTCTTATACCCAGAAATCACACATAAGCACAAATCATATTCATAACCCATTTATCCTTATCAGAAAACATTTATAGGTTGAAATTGTAATTATGGCATCAAAATCTGAAAATCAGCTTTTTCTCGAAAATCGTGCAAACTCTCGGAAATGTCTCGAAAAATGTGCAAACTCATCAAGAACATATAATCATCATTCAAAAGCATAAAAACATATTTAAGATTATAAAACGTCAATAAAACAGTTAGGCATGCTTGAAAGAAAGAAAGAGTCCACTCACAAATCCAGAACGAGTCACTCGCGCTCCGTGCGCTCCTCGACTGTCTCGGGTGCCTCCCGTCCTGTCAAAATGCACTAAATAGGGTCACAAATACATCAAGGATTCTAATCCTAAGTTCCCCAATTTTTCGGGAATTAAATAATATTTTAATCCTAAACCCTCAACCGTCTGGATTCCCGAACAACTCCGTAACACCGTCCGATTAACCCGAAAACTATACCATTGGATTCCTTAGAACACATAGAACCCAACTCCTGTTGGAAGCTTGGCCGGATTCTTCTCCACGCGCTTCCACGCGCCGCCCAAAGTGGCTGCGCGTGGGCCTCACGCGCCTGCTACAGTGCCCTTCAACCTTGAGCAGACCCGGTTCAGCACAGTGGTCTGCAAACTGAACCGGCGTCAGTGGTTCTCCGCCGTACCTGCACGATTCCTCTCCCTTCCTTCACCTAAAGCTTCGTCCAGTTCCAACCTATCCATTCCCCAGCTCCTCAGACCTCGACACCGTCCCAATCCCGTCGACTTAAGCTCGAACCAGACGACCAAACTCCCCCTGTTTCACGATCCAGCCACGCCGGTCAACCCCCGTCAAGGTGGCAACACCAGACGGTTCCTAAGGCCCTTCTACATCTAACCCGACTCACCTTGACCGTCGACTCGTGCCCAAACGTCACGATTCGCCGTTTGAACCCACGGCCAAAATAGAGTACAAAGTACTCTCCGTCGACTGGCTCCGCCGTGTACGTCCCCGTCACGGTGACCATCCCACACCACTCCTAGAACCTCCCTGAACACCACTGCACTTACCACTCCCTTCGATTCTCATCCTACTCTCACGACTTTTGAATTGAAAAAGCACGGGAAAACAGAGTAAAGAAGATTACCCTTCGATTCCGTCTCCGCCGCAAGCGCCGCCGCGTACCACGGTGTTCGTTGGACTCCCTACAGCCTCCTGAACGTCCCACGGTCGTGATTTGAGCCACCACACGGCGTAGCCACCACCACGAACTCACGGCCTCCCTGTTTCCTCAAATCTTCGCCGCACCACCACCGCGCCGCCGTGCACGATCCTAGTCCCAACACACGATCAACACCTCACCCTCATCTTTCTAACACTTTCACGAGTCAACAACTCACTCATCCTTGCTCTGAATCGATCCAACTCTCCCAAAATCTCACCCTCTGTTTTCTGTGTTCTTCGAACAAGCACGGTTCAAAATTAGACAAAGTGTGGCCGTGCACAAGTTAGTAGCCCCTGGAACCATCCAGTCCCTTGCACGTGTCCATCAGCCATAGGTTAGCCCAAAATATCCCTGCCACTTGCCCTTATCTGATTGGGCTGAAAGAAAATGACCAAAATACCCCTTGTACATTTAATTATCGTTTTTGCCCTCGAACGTTCTAGACCCGTATCTTTTCCGTCCGACGTCCGATGACAGCGTGCCGCCTGTCGTTGAACTCAGGACGTCGAGACCTATCTAATAGTCCTCGGTCTAGGTGAAAATCCCAAGTCCTCCAAAAAGTCAACATTTTCCTCGTTTACTCAAAATTACGGTAACGCCCCCAATCTTCCGAACGTCATAACTTTTCCTCCGGTTGTCCGACTCGAACCTGCCACCTGTCTACGGACTCGTGACGTCCTAAACTACGTCACGGTTAAGGGTTAATACTCATCCAATCGGTACTTCAAAAAGTCAACCTGTTCGTCTACTATTCACAAGGGCAAAATCGTCCTTTATATACAAAACTTTATAAAATTACATTTTTACCCTTCCCGAAGGTACGAGTTGTTACACTGGGCCTCAAGCCCGAACTCATGACTCAACTGGGCATCGTGCCCGATATCTCAGGGTCAGCCACGATTACGATCGTAGTGATGCGTGCAACCATCCATCCAGGACCGCTCTCAATCCCGGTATGTCGCCGTGAACATATCAACCGACGCGACCACCTTTAGATCATGGTGCACTCATCATCAATCGATATCATGAACCGTCAGCACTCCGAAGTCAAGCCTCTAGTGGCTGCTTGATAACGATTCATGCATCGTGATCTCTCCGGAAGGAACACATCCCAATCCGGAGGCGAGCGTCCTGTCGTCCGTCGCCGTACACAAAGCACTCGCCGCGACCACGACTCAGACCCGTAGGTCACCAATAGGGCTACATGCCCGAGACAAAACCAAATGGGTCTCATGCCAGAGTTTATCCTTTTTAAATCCAAAACCATTTCATTTAAATCAACGTAGAAATACAGACCCGTATAGGCACCGTATAAGGCTGAAACCTTGAAATACGTGCCAATATCTAAACACACACAAATGAACTCATGGCATCACAAAACATGTATTAAAACAAATAATAAACATTTATGCATGCATCAATTTAGAAAATAAGGTTCACTCAAAGACCGTCCGAGATACCGCCTCGATACACGTGCCATACGACTCTCTCGGGCCAAACACCATCACCGGGACCTCCAAACCTGTCAAAATCATAATAGAAGGTTACTAACTACTTAAATAACCCCTCACTAAAGCCCCGTAATTTTTTTGGAATTTTTAACTATTTTAAAAGTGGATCTTAAACCTTCGGACACCTCGAAACCTATCGAAACGATGTCCGATCGACACAAAACTAGTCCCAAAATGTTCGTTACATCGAATAGAATAATTCACATGTTAGAACTTTCCCCAGAAAGTGGGCCATGTGCCCACACGCGCCGGCCAAAGCCCCTACGCGTGGGAGCCACAAGCCGGTGAACTGTGGATCATCTTCTTCGGCCAGACCGGTCCGAACCGACCAGTCCGGTCCAAATCCTGCAACTGGACCGGCGTGACTGGTCCAGGGTCCTCCTTCCTTCATTTTTTTTTCTTTCTCCTCCTAATTTGTAACGCCCCGAAAATCCACAAAAATGTAAAATATTAAATAATGTGTAAAATGACTTTTTTACCCTTGACGTTTTTAAATAATCTCTAATTAATACCATTAATTAATCTGTACTGTTTCATAATTAGCACCATACTTGACTGAGAACACATAGAATACAAAGGAAATATCCTCTCTTCATCTTGATCGATTTTCAGTAGAACAAAGACACAAGAGCAATTGAATGACTGATTCGTGACAATTTGGAGAGAAAAAAACGAAAAGGAAACAAAGAAAAGCCTAATCAAATTGTCCTGAAATACCCGAAAAATCACCCAACACCAAGATTGTCGAATTTGATTTCTTGCACGATTTCGATTTCAATTGAGGTGGTATTTAGCTTTCTAGGGACTAGACGACTCGAACCAAATCAATTGGGAAGTCAATTGATGGTGAATTGGTGACGAACAGACCCTGCGACTTCTTTGAAACTCCGAGCTTGAGTTCGATTACTTAGAGGTAAGGAACTCTGAAATTTCTTTCATATTTGTGTTTAGAATGGACCTAGGATGCTTCTGGTGTCATCAATTGAAAGAAACAGGTTGGTTTTGGGTAGAACCCGAGTTAGAACCCGTCGGGTGTTCGTCTTGAGTCGAGGATTTTGAGGGCTTGTTTGATTAAATTGAACTTACAGAACCGTAATCTATATTGAATTGATGCTAATGAGTTAACTAACGGGAGGAATTGAGTTCGAATCGATAGAAAACGCACTGGGTCTGATCGCGGGTTGCATACCCGTTTACCAGAGAAACGGGCGAGAGAGAGAACTGTAGCTGTGCAATGTTCACGGCGCGTGAGGGCGCGTGGCTGGGAATTTCACCTTGGGTCCAACAACAATTTTGATGCTCTCGATGATACAGACCTATTAGCGTTGGTTTCGGGTCAATCAGATATGAACTGAGAGTAGTTTTACATACCCGAAGCGTATAGGTTACGTTTAAATAATATTATTTTATTCCGACGATTAGAAAATTCGTACATGGGATTATGTGATAAGCTAGTAATATTATATTACTTGTTTGACATGCCCGAATATTTCCAGGACGTCGGAAGAGCACGAACAGCTCGAAACTGAACAATCTGGACGGTGTGTGAGTGGACTTTTGTTTTCTACCCTGAATGCATGCATATATGTTTTAAATGCTTTATAATATGATGTGAAATTATTGGGTATGATTAAGGTTTCGACATAATGATTTTCGGATTTTTGGAATATTATATTATTTTATATGCTTTCGGGCACGATTTTCGAGAAAACTATAAAATTGATGTTTTGGGCGAAGGCCCAGGATTTGAGCTTGATTTTGACTCGGATTATGAGTCTGGCTTATGATTAAGACTGTGATTGCACAGATTTGCGTGAAACTGGTTTACGGATGTTGATAAATGCTTTTGATATTAAATGCAACTGTTTTTCACTGATTTTCGTGATGATGATATATTAGGGCTTTCATTGTGGAATATGTTTCCCCCGAAATGAACCCTGGAGATAACGCTCGCCTCCGGGATGGAAGTGTTTACCCCGGAGAGGTCACGTAGCACGGTCCGTTGTCGTGCAGCCAATGGTGGCTAGACTCAGACCAGATCTGCTGGATTATATGGAGGTCAGTCAGTGATATGTTTATGACGACATGGATTGCCGGCTGGTGATGTGTTCACAGCGGTGGATGCTCGGGATTTGAGCGGTCCTTGAGCCTATTGATTTGCACGCGTTGCAGGGATAACGTGACTATATATTGGACCTGGATCCTGTGTTTTTATTGATGTTTGAGATTTATGTTCATATCTTAATTATTTGATTTATAAGTTATGATATGCATGCATGTTTGTGAAAACTGGAGGGTAAGACTATATCTTGATAAATGTATTTCTAAACTTTATTTTTGTCCACTCACACCTTTGATGTTTTATTTGCTCTCCAGGCCAGTGCACAGGTACTGAGGCTAATATCGAGGCAAAGGAATAAACAAACCGTTGCGTACCTAGACACTTTGCAGCGTAGGATTTTGATCCCTACTTGTAAATATTTCCTATGCTCTGTAAACCATGTTGACTAGGTCAACGGTCTCGGAATACTAAACTATCCCTTGTCTGACAATGTTTATCGTTTGTATGTTCTATATGTATATATTTGAAACTACTTTTGGTACTTTCGAGTTATTGTCAGACATGAGCAGGATCTTTCACGGTTATCGAGGGATAATCGGGATGGGTCTTGTCAAATTGGTATCTGAGCACTAGGTTGCGGTCTGAGTCTTGCACATTGTGTGCATGTCTGGTTAACTGATCTGTTTTACGTACAGATACCTCAATATGCCTCCGCGACGCGAACCTCGTGCACAACCTGGCAAAGAGATGGAGGGTCCAGACGTAGAGAGAGCTCAACGTTTGGGGGCCACGAGTTTTACTGGTCAGACTAACCCAGATGAGGCTTATGAGTGGGTTACACAGTTGGAAAGGATTTTTTAGATCATGCGATGTCCACCAGGAGACATGGTTCCTTTAGCCACATTTATGCTGAGTGGTCAGGCCTATAGATGGTGGCGCGGCTTACAGCTGACAGGATTGGATGCCAGTACCCTGAGTTGGGAGGACTTCAGGCACCGTTTCCTAGATCAGTTTTATCCTCGTTCTTTCCGTAATGCCAAGGAAGTGGAGTTCCTTCAACTGAAACAAGGAGATCTATCTGTGGCTGATTATGAGCAAAAGTTCTTGAACCTAGCAAATTTTGCCCCTCTGTATGTGTCCACCGAGGAGGATAAGTGCAGGAGGTTTGAGCAGGGGTTAAGAAATGTGATCCGTGGTGCCATGACAGTGGGATCATATGCTTCTCTAAGGGAGTTGTCCAATGCGGCCGCCAGAGTTGAGCTGACCTTGCCGGTACAACAGCAGTTTTCAGGCTTCGGTCGGCGCCCAGAGCGACAGTATCAGGGAGCACCGAGTTAGATATGGCTGAAGAGGGGTGGTTCTAGTTCTGGATCGTCTGGTGGCACTCGTCCGAGTTATGGTCGTGGGAGTACACCAAGATTTGGGTCTCAATCTTCGGCAATAGTGCAGTCTAGAGAAGCATCAGTGGGATCAGCCAACCGACAGAACAGCGGGCCCAATCGGGGTAATGTGCTTGTTTGCTTTTACTGTCGGGAACCGGGTCATTTCAAGAAGGACTGCCCACGTTTGGTTGGTAGTGGTACCGGTTGGGGCACTGCCGAGCAGAGTCGGAGTACGGCATCGACTTCTGATATGACTGGGGGGAGAAGAGCTGGCCGAGGACGTGGTAACTCACGAGGACATGGTTAGACTTCGGGACCACAGGCTCGAGTATTTGCTGTTACTCAACAGGAGGCTAGATCTACCCCAGGAGTGGTGACAGGTATGCTTCCTATTTTTGGTCATCATGCACGTACCTTAATAGATCCGGGAGCTACCCATTCTTTTGTATCCCGGGAGTATGCCTTATTAGCATACATAGAGATTTCCGCGATCGGTTGTGATATGGGAGTCGGTACGCCGACTGGTGATTTATATGTGGTTAACCAGGTGATACGAGATTATCCTGTGTTGATAGGGGGTGTGACCCTAGTGTCTGACCTCATATTGTTAGATTTATATGATTTTGATGTTATCCTTGGGATGGATTGGTTGACAACCCATCATGCCTCTATCGAATGTTTCGATAAGAGGGTGATACTCCGGAGTCCAGGATTACCAGAAGTCATATTCCAGGGAGATCGGCGAATGTTACCCGCCAAAGTCATATCAGCTCTTACAGCAGAGAGATTGTTGCGGAAAGGTTGCTAGGGTTATCTAGCACATGTTATTGATGTACGGGATACCCCAGTGAAGATCGAGGACATCCCTATCGTATGTGAGTTCCCAGATGTGTTTCCTGAGGATTTACCAGGGTTACCACCGCATAGGGAGATGGAGTTCACCATTGATTTGATTCCTGGTACACGACCTATTTCCTTGCCTCCTTATCGTATGGCACCAGCTGAGTTAAGGGAATTAAAGGTGCAATTACAAGATTTAGTCGATATGGGATTCATTCGACCGAGTGTGTCACCGTGGGGAGCCCCCGTACTGTTTGTAAAAAAGAAAGAAGACAGCTTGAGATTGTGTATGGACTACATGCAACTAAATAAGATGACGATCAATAATAAGTATCCTTTGCCTCGAATTGATGATTTGTTTGATCAATTAAGGGGAGCTACATATTTTTCGAAAATTGATCTTCGTTCTGGTTACCATCAGTTGAGGATTCGAGAAGAGGATATTCCGAAAACAGCCTTTCGGACTCGGTATGGTCATTATGAGTTTCTCGTAATGCCCTTTGGGTTAACAAATGCCCCGACATCATTTATGGACTTAATGAACCGAGTATTCCGGAAATATCTTGATCAGTTTGTCATTGTGTTTATTGATGATATTTTAGTGTATTCAAAGAATGCGAAGGCGCACGAGAAGTACCTGAGGCTTGTGCTTGGAACATTGAGGGAGAATCAACTTTTTGCCAAACTGAGTAAATGCCAATTTTGGCTAACTAGTGTGGGATTTCTGGGACATGTGCTTTATGCGGAAGGAATTTGTGTTGATCCCTAGAAAATTGAAGCAGTGGCAAATTGGGAACAACCCACAACAGTGACTGAAGTGAGGAGCTTTTTGGGGTTGGCCGGTTATTACAGGCGTTTCGTAGAAGGATTTTCTACAATTGCTGCCCCATTGACTAGCTTGACAGGGAAGTGAGTTCAGTTCATTTGGGACGAGACTTGTGAGCGAAGTTTTCAGGAATTGAAGAAAAGATTGACATCCGCTCCAGTATTAGCCCTTCCAAATGACAGTGGAGAATTTGAAGTTTATACTGATGCATCCTTACACGGCTTGGGGTGTGTGTTGATGCAGCATGGGAAAGTGATTGCTTATGCCTCTCGACAGTTAAAACCACATGAGCAAAACTATCCTACCCATGATTTGGAACTGGCTGCAGTGGTACATGCGCTAAAGATCTGGAGGCATTATCTATACGGTGAGACCTGCCGACTGTTTATGGACCATAAAAGTTTGAAATACTTTTTCACCCAGAAGGAGCTAAATGTGAGGCAGAGAAGATGGTTGGAATTGCTTAAGGACTATGATTGCACGATCGAATACCATCCTAGAAAAGCAAACGTAGTGGCTGATGCATTGAGTTGGAAATCAGCACATTCAGTAGCCCATCTGCGGACGATACACTTGCCTCTATTAGTTGAACTTCGTAAGACTGGTGTTGTGTTGGGACTTGATAGTCAAGATGGTTTGGTAGCGAGTTTCCAGATGCGACCAATCCTGATTGATCAGATCATCGATGCTCAATTTTAAGACGCGACTTTATGTATTCTTCGAATTGAAGTAGAAGTAGGAGAACGACAGGCTTGTGCAGTGAATGAGGACGAAGCCTTAACAACGGAAGGGAAATTATGTGTACCTGCAGATGAAGCCTTGAAAAAGGAGATTCTGGCTGAAGACCATAGTTCGGCGTACGCTATGCATCCAGGAGGAACTAAAATGTACCGAACGCTCCGAGAACATTACTGGTGGCCTGGCATGAAACGAGAAATTGCTGAGTATGTGAGTAAATGTTTGATATGTTAGCAGGTAAAGGCTGAGAGACAGAGACCTTACAGAGCACTGCAACCACTTCCTATCCTAGAGTGGAAATGGGACCATATAACCATGGATTTTGTGTTTAAACTTCCGAGGACGCCCAGAGGCCATGATGGAGTTTGGCTGATCGTAGACAGACTCACTAAGTCAGCGCATTTCTTACCTGTGAAGGAAGACTTTCAGATGACCCAGTACGCTAACTTGTTCATTAATGAGATCATCCGGTTACATGGTACACCTGCCTCTATTGTCTCAGATTGAGATCCACGATTCACATCTAGATTCTGGCAAAGTCTACAGGTAGCTTTTGGAACAAGATTGCATTTTAGTACGGCGTTCCACCCTCAGACAGATGGAGAGTCGGAACGGACCATCCAGACCTTGGAAGATATGATGAGAGCATGTGTTTTGCAATTCTAGGGTACTCTAGGGTACTTGGGAGTGACATTTGCCATTAATGGAATTCACCTATAATAACAGTTACCAAGCAAGTATTGGAATGACACCTTATGAAGCTCTATATGGACGTCAGTGCAGAACCCCTTTGTGTTGGACAGAGGTGGGCGAAAGAAAATTGTCTAAGTCCGAATTGATTGATCTAACGATGGAGAAAGTTAAACTCATTCGGGATAGACTCAAGGCAGCCCAAGACAGGCAAAAAAGTTATGTGGATCGACGAATTAGGGATCTTGAATTTTCAGTGGGAGATTGGGTTTTCCTGAAGTTATCCCCTTGGAAAGGCACAGTACGATTTGGCAGGCGCGGGAAATTAAGCCCCCGTTTCATCGGACCTTATGAGATTATCGAGCGGATTGGCCAAGTTGCTTACCGATTAGCATTACCATCGGAGCTTTCCAGAGTTCATAATGTCTTCCCTGTGTTAATGTTGCGGAAATATGTGTATGATGAGTCCCATGTATTAGAAGAGCAACCGATTGAGCTCAGAGAAGACCTAAGCTTTGAGGAACAACCTGTGCAGATCTTGGATCGAAAGGATAAGGTACTCCGCCGAAAAACAATCCCCCTAGTGAAGGTTCTTTGGCGAAATCAAAATGTAGTAGAGGCTACCTGGGAACCCGAAGCTCAGATGCGAGAACAGTATCCGTACTTGTTTCCGTGAAATTTCGGGGACGAAATTTCCTAAGGGGGGAAGGTTGTAACGCCCCGAAAATACACCAAAATGTAAAATATTAAATAATTTGTAAAATGACGTTTTTACCCTTGGAGGAATATGGCTAAAAGTTGACTTTTTGTTTGAAATACTTTTTGTACATTTTTCGAGGACCGTTGTGTAGGTCCCGAGACGCTGAATCCGTAGACAGATGGCACGTCGAAAACGGAGCTCGTATGAAAAAGTTATGGGTCTGGGAAGTTCAGGGGCAAAATGGTCATTTGTGTTGAAAGGGTAAAATGGTAATTGTAAGTGAATAAAATGATTAAACAGTGCAAGTGCTGACTATTCACTTACTGTGCTGATTCAACCCTTTAGGTTGAGAGAGTGACACCTGCCCATGTTAAGAAACCTATTAGTGGCACTTGGGTGCTTTGGTGTCTAATTAATACCATTAATTAATCTGTACTGTTGCATAATTAGCACCATACTTGACTGAGAACACATAGAATACAAAGGACATATCCTCTCTTCATCTTGATCGATTTTAAGTAGAACAAAGACACAAGGGCAATTGAATGAGTGATTCGTGACAATTTGGAGAGAAAAAACGAAAAGGAAACAAAGAAAAGCCTAATCAAATTGTCCTGAAATACCCGAAAAATCACCCAACACCAAGATTTTTGAATTTGATTTCTTGCACGATTTCGATTTCAATTGAGGTGGTATTTAGCTTTCTGGGGACTAGACGACTCGAACCAAATCAATTGGGAAGTCAATTGATGGTGAATTGGTGACGAACAGACCCTGCGACTTCTTTGAAACTTTGAGCTTGAGTTCGATTACTTAGAGGTAAGGAACTCTGAAATTACTTTCATATTTGTGTTTAGAATGGACCTAGGATGCTTCTGGTGTCATCAATTGAAAGAAACAGGTTGGTTTTGGGTAGAACCCGAGTTAGAACCTGTCGGGTGTTCGTCTTGAGTCGAGGATTTTGAGGGCTTGTTTGATTAAATTGAACTTATAGAACCGTAATCTATATTGAATTGATGCTAATGAGTGAAATAACGGGAGGAATTGAGTTCAAATCGATAGAAAACGCACCGGTTCTGATCGCGGGTTGCAGACCCGTTTACCAGTGAAACGGGCGAGAGAGAGAATTGTAGATGTGCACTGTTCACGGCGCGTGGCTTTCACGCGCTGCCGCTTGCGGCGGCGCGTGAGGGCGCGTGGCCGGGAATTTCACCTTGGGTCCAACAGAAATTTTGATGCTCTCGATGATACAGACCTATTAGCGTTGGTTTCGGATCAATCAGATATGAACTGAGAGTAGTTTTACATACCCGAAGCGTGTAGGTTACGTTTAAATAATATTATTTTATTCCGACGATTAGGAAATTCGTATAGGGGATTATGTGATAAGCTAGTAATATTATATTACTTGTTTGACAGGCCCGAATATTTCCAGGACGTCGGAAGAGCACGAACAGCTCGAAACTGAACAATCTGGACGGTGTGTGAGTGGACTTTTGTTTTCTACCCTGAATGCATGCATATATGTTTTAAATGCTTTATAATATGATGTGAAATGATTGGGTATGATTAAGGTTTCGATATAATGATTTTCGGATTTTTGGAATATTATATTATTTTATATGCTTTCGGGCATGATTTTCGAGAAAACTATAAAATTGATGTTTTGGACGAAGGCCCAGGATTTGAGCTTGATTTTGACTCGGATTATGAGTTTGGCTTATGATTGAGATTGTGATTGCACAGATTTGCGTGAAACTGGTTTACGGATGTTGATAAATGGTTTTGATATTAAATGTAACTGTTTTTCACTGATTTTCATGATGATGATATATTAGGGCTTTCAGTGTGGAATATGTTTCCCCCGAAATGAACCCTGGAGATAACGCTCGCCTCCGGGATGGAAGTGTTTACCCCGGAGAGGTCACGTAGCACGGTCTGTTGTCGTGCATCCAATGGAGGCTCGACTTAGACCAGATGTGCTGGATTATATGAAAGTCAGTCAGTGATATGTTCATGACGACCTGGATTGCCGGCTGGTGATGTGTTCACAGCGGCGGATGCTCGGGATTTGAGCGGTCCTTGTGCCTATTGATTTGCACGCGTTGCAGAGATAAAGTGACTATATATTGGACCTGGATCCTGTGTTTTTATTGATGTTTGAGATTTATGTTCATATCTTAATTATTTGATTTATAAGTTATGATATGCATGCATGTTTGTGAAAACTGGAGGGTAAGACTATATCTTGATAAATGTATTTCTAAACTTTATTTTTGTCCACTCACACCTTTGATGTTTTATTTGCCCTCCAGGCCAGTGCACAGGTACTGAGGCTAATATCGAGGCAGAGGAATAAACAGACCGTTGCGCACTCAGACACTTTGCAGCGTAGGATTTTGATCCCTACTTGTAAATATTTCCTATGCTCTGTAAACCATGTTGACTAGGTCAACGGTCTCGGAATACTGAACTATCCCTTGTCTGACAATGTTTATCGTTTGTATGTTCTATATGTATATATTTGAAACTACTTTTGGTACTTTCGAGTTATTGTCAGACGGGAGCAGGATCTTTCACGGTTATCGATGGATAATCGGGATGGGTCTTGTCGTAATTGGTTCCATTCTTTCTATTTCATCCCTAGCAACCTTTTTGAATGAAGAAAACAAAGAGAAAACACCTAAATCGACCCGTTCAATCCTTCCCTTCACGATCTTTGTTTTTCCCAGCCACTCCTAGGGCTAAACAGCCACCAGTCACCACCATAATCATTCCTAAACTCTTCTACAAACCCCCTAGACATCATCCTATCATCCAAAACTATCCATAACATCAAAAACAAAAAAAATGGGATTTTGAAATCTAAACCGTACCTTGTCGGTTTTTCTCCCCCTCCGCCATGGACGGCGGTCCTGCTGCCTCCCTGCCGTGCCTCAGCTCCCCAGTATCTCTCTGTCTCTCACTCAATCTCTCAAGTTCACTCAAGAAAGAGAGAAAAGGGTTTTGGGGGATTGATTTTGGGTGAGATCGGGGAAGGAACAAAGAAAATGAAAGGGGTGATATGCATGAACGTGTTTGGGCTGTGCAATGGATGGGTGACACTTGTCACTCATCCATTGGGCCTTCCTAAAATATCTGGGCCCACTTGAATACAAAACCTCCCCGTTTCGTAAATCGTGCAATAGTGACCCGAAACTTCCTTGAACCATAACTTCTCCGTCGAATGTCCAAATTCTACTTGCTGCATGTCTATGAATTCGTATCGACTCGATCTACGTAACGGTCCTCGGCCCTAGGCCATTGGACCTCCAGGTCAAAAAGTCAACATTTTGCCCACGACTAGGGGCAAAACGGTCATTTTGCATCGTTCGTCCGATTTCGCTCAACTAATCACCGATTAACCTCACTAATCCTGATTAGTCACTAATCTAATCCCAAAATTCGGGACGGGTTGTTATAGCAATGGAGACGCCTCAATAGGGTCAGGAGTGGCATAAGATCTGTAACAACCCGTCCCGAGAGCCGGGATTAGTAGAGTGATTAAGGTGTGATTAGTGAGGTTAATCGGTGGTGAGGTGGTTCCGATAGGTCCATGAGCGTAGAATGAAGATTTTGCCCTTAGTTCGGGCAAAAATGTTGACTTTTCGTTCAGGTGGTCAATTGGGTATTGGCTGGTGACCAGGACGTAGTTTAGGATGTCACGAAGCCCTAGGCAGGTGGTACGTTTGATTCCGACATCCGAGGAGGAAGTTGTGATGTTCGGACGGTCGAGGGCATTATCGTAATTTTGGGTGAAAAGAGGGGAAACGTTGACTTTTGGACGGACGAGTTTTGGTATGTTGACCTAGGATGGTTAGGTAGATCTCGTCGTCCTGAGTTCGATGACAGGCGGCACGTATTCATCGGACTTACGACGTGGGAGTTACGGGTCTAGAAAGTTAGTGACACACTTGTAATTTTGAGGTTGTAGGAAGGGTATTTTGGTCTTTCTGCACATTGGGATTTGTGCAACAGAGAAGGAAAATGGATGGCTGAGATTGGGCCATGTGGGAGTGTGTGGATTGGATGGTGACATGTGGCAGGTGTGTAGAGGGTTCTGGTTGAATCCTGTACAAGCACGGCCCAAATAATTGGGGTGCACCCGTGCTGTGTGTGTGAGTGTTCTTCGACACAGAGAGAAACAGAGGGATAGAGTTGAGAGGATTGAGGGAGGATCATGGGTGCTGGTGAGTTTGTGAGTGTGTGAGAGTGATCAGAGAAGTGGGAAGGTTATAGGGAGGAGGTTTGGAGGTGCTGGCCGTGTGTGTGAGAGGAGTGAGCCACGGGAACCAGGGAGGAAAACCAGGGAGGAAAACAGAGAAGTTGTGGTGGTGTTACGGCCGTGATCGATCAAGCAAGGTCAGAGGAGGTGCTCAGAGGACGGAGGAAGACAGGAGGAGCTACTACCTTACGGCTGAACTCACGACGGCGACAGGAGGACATGTAAATCCTCACCCCAGTCTTTTTGCTCTGTTTTGTCGTTTGGATTCAGAAGCTAAGTCGTGGACCTACGGCGAGAGTCGAGGGAATTGGAGGTTAGAGTGAGACTCCTGGAGGTCCCAAGAGTCGACTGAGTGTGTAGCCGTGACGGAGGAGTACACGGCGGAGGTTGGCACAACGGCAGGCACTCTGGTGTTCTGTTTTGCCGTCGATGTTCGAACCCAAAGTCGTGAAGGTTGGGAGTGAATCGACGGTTAGGGTGAGTTGGGTTAGGTTTAGACGGGTCCTAGGAACCGTCTGGTGTTGCCACCGTGATGGGGGGTGACCGGAGTGGCTGGATTGTGAAACAGGGGAGTTTGGCCGTCTGGTTTCGAGCTTAAGTCGACGGGATTGGGGCTGTGTCGAGGTTAGAGAAGTTGGGGAATGGATAGATTGAATCCGGACGAAGCTGTGGATGAAGGAAGGGAGGAGAATGGTGGCCGGACGGCGGAGAACCGCTCTCGCCGGTTCAAGTTGCAGGCTACTGTTGTGAACCGGGTTGGCTCGAGGTAGCCGATGCACTGTAGCAGCGCGTGAGGGCCACGCGCAGCCACTTTGGGCGGCGCGTGTGGAGGTTCTGGGGAAAACGATCAACATGGTTTTTGGTCTAGGAGTTGTGTTTAGTTTAATGGAATTGGTTTCGGGTCAATCAGACGTCGAATCGAAGTGGTTCCGCGAGGGTGAAAGTTTAGGGTTCCAGTTCGTTACGTTTAGGACCCGGGGATTTTTGAGGGAATTTAGGTGGATACTCGTAGACGTGTTAGTGACGTAATTTGGTGATTGTTGACAGGATCGGGATTTCCCGAGGAAGCCGAGGAACGTGCAGGACGTTCGGGACATGATTGAGGGCTCGGTACTGTGAGTGGACCCTTTCCTTAAACTCGAACATGCATAACTGTTTTTTTTTTATAATCGGTTTATATATGTGATTTCATGATTGTTGGATTTAGGATGTGATTTTACATAATTGCACGTTTTTCGAGAAAATACGGTATTTGGCACGTTTTACGATAAAAAGTTGATTTCTGATTATAATGTTATAGTTTTGGGGATTTCAAATGGTAAATGATTTCTAATAATTATAAATGGATTTTGGAACATGATTTTGATAATCAAGGTTTTCGATTTTAGAATCGGATTTCGGAAAGCGGAATTTGGATTTAAAGTTGGAAAGTGAATTCCGGATTTGGGTTCAGAATGACGGTTCGGAATACCGGAAGGGCATCAGACCGGTGATTTAGGATTCGGGTTTGGATGTGAATTCAGAAATGATTTTCAAATGGTTTTGATTGGATTTGCTGGATCTGGTTATTGGGTTTAAAGACCCGGATATTGATTGACAGGGGACGGGCCCGGATTGAGTTTAAAGACTCGGGAGTTTAAAGACTCGGATATATTGAGATTTCCCCCATAGGCCTATTGAGTTTAAAGACTCGGGAGTTTAAAGACTCAGATATGATTAAGGCCTGGATTGAGTTTAAAGACTCGTGAGTTTAAAGACTCGGATAGGTCCAGCAGGTTTGATCGGGAAATGATGATTTGATGATTATGGTTTCTGATACGGTTTTATGATGTTTATGATCTAATTTTTATAATTGTTTTATAGTGTTTCTGTTTCTTATGATGTGATTTACGGTAACTTGGTTTATAACTGTGTCCTAAAATGGGTTATGCATGTGGTTTTCAAAACGGAGGGTTAAACTTGGTTTTCTGATAAATGGTTTTAGAACTTTTCTTTTATTATGGTCCACTCACATCTTCTATTTTAAATTGCCCTCCAGGTTGTGGAGATAGCGCGGGGTCTTGACGTCGAGGCAGCGTCTGAGGCATAGACGTTTCGTGAGGGTTCCCGGAGTGTTTACATTTTCTTCCGCGTGCGTGTAACTAGAATCGGTTTTTATTCGTTGTACTATGCTCTGTAAACTTTGACTTCGGATATTTTATTGAGTACTTACTCCTGCGTCTGACTGTGTACTGTCGGGGTGTCAGATGGGAGCAGGATTTACCTCGGGTTTCGGGGTGAAACCGGGGTGGGTCCTGACAATTGGTATCAGAGCGTAGGTTTGTCGAGTCTGTTGGGTCTGTTGGTTTGTGAGGTTGTGTTTTAGTTGTCTGACTACTTCTATGCCTCTTTCAGCGTGCGGTTGACGATGCCTCCGAGACGTGGACCCTCTCCACTACCTGAAGAAGAAATGGCGAGGGGAACTGAGAGTATTACGATTGAGCGAGCCCAGTGGCTCGGGGCTACAACTTTTAGTGGTGGGGCTGATCCTGAGGAAGCCCAGAGGTGGATTACCAGACTTAAGCGGATCTTCGCGGTGATGCATTGCCCGCCAGAGGAGCGAGTGTTGTTGGCTACATTTTTCTTGGATGGTGCAGCGTACGAGTGGTGGTATACCCTCGAGTTGTCTGGTTGGGATACCCATACGGTGACTTGGGAGACGTTCAGGGAACGGTTCCTGGAGCAGTATTATCCTCGTTCTTTTCGGGATGCCAAGGAGGCTGAATTCCTGCAGCTTCAACAAGGGGATATGAGTGTAGTTGAGTATGAACGGAAGTTCCAGATGTTGTCTCGGTTTGCTCCTGCTTTTGTGGCCACTGAAGCTGAGAAATGCCGTAGGTTTGAATTGGGCCTGCGAGGCGAGATTCGAGCCATAGTGACGGCTGGATCATTTGCTACCCTTCGAGACTTGTTGGACGCTGCAGTTCGGGTTGAGGCTAGTTTGCCGGTGCGACGCCGAGAGCCATCTTTTTCTGGAGCTTCGAGCCAGCGGACACCGAAAAGGGGTAACTTCGGTGGAGCATCGTCGTCGGGCGATGATCGTTTTGGTAGGCCGGGTAGTTTCTAGAGTTCAGGATTTCGGGGTTATCGAGCACAGCCGACTCCGCAAGCTAGTGCGACGTCTGTTGCGTCGACAGGGCGACCAGGACTTTCCGGTCGGGATGTGTGTTTCTACTGCGGAGAGCGAGGACATTTTCGGCGTGAGTGTCCACTGTTGCCACATGAAGGTGGTGTAGGCCGAGGAGCAGCGGAGCCTGGATAGAGTACAGCGTCAGGGACAGCAGGCCCGAGAGGAGGTGGTGGTGCCACTAGTAGTTCGAGGGGACGTGGTAGAGCGTCGGAACCTCAGGCCCGAGTGTTCTCGCTGACTCAGCAGGAAGTTCAGTCGGCACCAGATGCCGGGATAGGTACGTTATTAGCTTTGTTTATGTTGTACTCAGTGAGTCTGGGAGCAAGTTTAGAATTTTCCTTAGGTGACATGGAGAGTGTTACAGTGGAAGGATGATGGAGGGAATAGGAAAGGAGTGACTATAACTGATCGAGATTCTTGAAGGAGAGAACCCACAAGCTAGAGTTTGCCTTTAGGACTTTGTAGATTTATTCCGATAATGGCCGATGTAGTAGCCGAGTTGGTTTGGAAAGGTGGGGTCGTACGTGAGGATGTGCTTTAGGCGGGTATTCTACATGAGGTATTGTAAAATACCTTTGTTCTCTGTTCATAGAGTTTCCCTTGCGTACACCATATAGTTGTTACATAGAGATAGTTGGCTGTGGTAACAGTAGATAGGGACGGAGTGAAATACCCAAGGTGGAGATGATAGACAGGAAAATTTAGGAGAAGTTGTTGTTGACCTAGTGTGACTATCGGATCTCCTATCCTAGTGTTAGGAACTAGTTGTGGAATTTCGGGGACGAAATTCTTTTTAGGGGGGTAGATTGTAACAACCGGTACCGAGAGCCGGGATTAGTAGAGTGATTAAGGTGTGATTAGTGAGGTTAATCGGTGGTGAGGTGGTTCCGATAGGTCCATGAGCGTAGAATGACGATTTTACCCTTAGTTCGGGCAAAAATGTTGACTTTTCGTTCAGGTGGTCAATTAAGTATTGGCTGGTGACCAGGACGTAGTTTAGGATGTCACGAAGCCCTAGGCAGGTGGTACGTTTGATTCCGACATCCGAGGAGGAAGTTGTGATGTTCGGACGGTCGAGGGCATTATCGTAATTTTGGGTGAAAAGAGGGGAAACGTTGACTTTTGGACGGACGAGTTTTGGTATGTTGACCTAGGATGGTTAGGTAGATCTCGTCGTCCTGAGTTCGATGAAAGGCGACACGTATTCATCGGACTTACGACGTGGGAGTTACGGGTCTAGAAAGTTAGTGACACACTTGTAATTTTGAGGTTGTAGGAAGGGTATTTTGGTCTTTCTGCACATTGGGATTTGTGCAACAGAGAAGGAAAATGGATGGCTGATATTGGGCCATGTGGGAGTGTGTGGATTGGATGGTGACATGTGGCAGGTGTGTAGAGGGTTCTGGTTGAATCCTGTACAAGCACGGCCCAAATAATTGGGGTGCACCCGTGCTGTGTGTGTGAGTGTTCTTCGACACAGAGAGAAACAGAGGGATAGAGTTGAGAGGATTGAGGGAGGATCATGGGTGCTGGTGAGTTTGTGAGTGTGTGAGAGTGATCAGAGAAGTGGGAAGGTTACAGGGAGGAGGTTTGGAGGTGCTGGCCGTGTGTGTGAGAGGAGTGAGCCACGGGAACCAGGGAGGAAAACCAGGGAGGAAAACAGAGAAGTTGTGGTGGTGTTACGGCCGTGATCGATCAAGCAAGGTCAGAGGAGGTGCTCAGAGGACGGAGGAAGACAGGAGGAGCTACTACCTTACGGCTGAACTCACGACGGCGACAGGAGGACAGGTAAATCCTCACCCCAGTCTTTTTGCTCTGTTTTGTCGTTTGGATTCAGATGCTAAGTCGTGGACCTACGGCGAGAGTCGAGGGAATTGGAGGTTAGAGTGAGACTCCTGGAGGTCCCAAGAGTCGACTGAGTGTGTAGCCGTGACGGAGGAGTACACGGCGGAGGTTGGCACAACGGCAGGCACTCTGGTGCTCTGTTTTGCCGTCGATGTTTGAACCCAAAGTCGTGAAGGTTGGGAGTGAATCGACGGTTAGGGTGAGTTGGGTTAGGTTTAGACGGGTCCTAGGAACCGTCTGGTGTTGCCACCGTGATGGGGGGTGACCGGAGTGGCTGGATTGTGAAACAGGCGAGTTTGGCCGTCTGGTTTCGAGCTTAAGTCGACGGGATTGGGGCTGTGTCGAGGTTAGAGAAGTTGGGGAATGGATAGATTGAATCCGGACGAAGTTGTGGATGAAGGAAGGGAGGAGAATGGTGGTCGGACGGCGGAGAACCGCTCTCGCCGGTTCAAGTTGCAGGCTACTGTTGTGAACCGGGTTGGCTCGAGGTAGCCGATGCACTGTAGCAGCGCGTGAGGGCCACGCGCAGCCACTTTGGGCGGCGCGTGGGGGGCGCGTGTGGCGGTTCTGGGGAAAACGATCAACATGGTTTTTGGTCTAGGAGTTGTGTTGAGTTTAATGGAATTGGTTTCGGGTCAATCAGACGTCGAATCGAAGTGGTTCCGCGAGGGTGAAAGTTTAGGGTTCCAGTTCGTTACGTTTAGGACCCGGGGATTTTTGAGGGAATTTAGGTGGATACTCGTGGACGTGTTAGTGACGTAATTTGGTGATTTTTGACAGGATCGGGATTTCCCGAGGAAGCCGAGGAACGTGCAGGACGTTCGGGACACGATTGAGGGCTCGGTACTGTGAGTGGACCCTTTCCTTAAACTCGAACATGCATAACTGTTTTTTTTATAATCGGTTTATATATGTGATTTCATGATTGTTGGATTTAGGATGTGATTTTACATAATTGCACGTTTTTCGAGAAAATACGGTATTTGGCACGTTTTACGATAAAAAGTTGATTTCTGATTATAATGTTATAGTTTTGGGGATTTCAAATGGTAAATGATTTCTAATAATTATAAATGGATTTTGGAACATGATTTTGATAATCAAGGTTTTCGATTTTAGAATCGGATTTCGGAAAGCGGAATTTGGATTTAAAGTTGGA
This sequence comes from Prinsepia uniflora, assembly GCA_032719365.1. Classification (NCBI taxonomy): domain Eukaryota; kingdom Viridiplantae; phylum Streptophyta; class Magnoliopsida; order Rosales; family Rosaceae; genus Prinsepia; species Prinsepia uniflora. The sequence goes on along the minus strand of CM064873.1, from coordinate 13,107,980 downwards.
AAGTGAATTCCGGATTTGGGTTCAGAATGACGGTTCGGAATACCGGAAGGGCATCAGACCGATGATTTCGGATTCGGGTTTGGATGTGAATTCGGAAATGATTTTCAAATGGTTTTGATTGGATTTGCTGGATCTGGTTATTGGGTTTAAAGACCCGGATATTGATTGACGGGGGACGGGCCCGGATTGAGTTTAAAGACTCGGGAGTTTAAAGACTCGGATATATTGAGATTTCCCCCGTAGGCCTATTGAGTTTAAAGACTCGGGAGTTTAAAGACTCGGATATGATTAAGGCCTGGATTGAGTTTAAAGACTCGTGAGTTTAAAGACTCGGATAGGTCCAGCAGGTTTGATCGGGAAATGATGATTTGATGATTATGGTTTCTGATACGGTTTTATGATGTTTATGATCTAATTTTTATAATTGTTTTATAGTGTTTCTGTTTCTTATGATGTGATTTACGGTAACTTGGTTTATAACTGTGTCCTAAAATGGGTTATGCATGTGGTTTTCAAAACGGAGGGTTAAACTTGGTTTTCTGATAAATGGTTTTAGAACTTTTCTTTTATTATGGTCCACTCACATCTTCTGTTTTAAATTGCCCTCCAGGTTGTGGAGATAGCGCGGGGTCTTGACGTCGAGGCAGCGTCTGAGGCATAGACGTTTCGTGAGGGTTCCCGGAGTGTTTACATTTTCTTCCGCGTGCGTGTAACTAGAATCGGTTTTTATTCGTTGTACTATGCTCTGTAAACTTTGACTTCGGATATTTTATTGAGTACTTACTCCTGCGTCTGACTGTGTACTGTCGGGGTGTCAGATAGGAGCAGGATTTACCTCGTGTTTCGGGGTGAAACCGGGGTGGGTCCTGACAGATCAGCCACGACGTGTAATTAACGGACGTGACGACATCCAAATATTGAAATCAAACAGTGCTGAGTAATTCAAGCCATATATTGAACAAGTTAAAATTAGAAATACAACAACTTAACTTAAAGGTATTCACCAAAACATACTAATAAGCATAAATAATAAAACTTAGTGTTTCTGGTACAATAACATTCAGCCTTTTAACAAAATTTCAGATCTATGCCAATGCAACATGAAAATGTAAAAGAGACGATATCAATGGGAACCTATGACATTTGCCTCTAAAGCAACCTAATAATCACCCAAAATCACAAGAAAATCAGAAACACACAAGTAAGGTGAAAGAACATTATAACAACAATGCTCATGTCATTGTCACTTGGATATTTTGAAACATTTAACAAATAAAAGAATTAGGAACATGAAAGAGAGGAAGTTGTAACAAAGAGATATATGAAGAAATAAATAGCAACCAATGCAATAGTCACAAAAAACAAGATAGCTATATCAACAACAATTTAACTTCAGACACAATCTCAACTCTATAATCGCTACAGTTAGACATTTTCATATTTTTCACTTGAAATATATACACTTGAACAACTTTTCTCAAATATATACCAAACTAAATAAATAAATAAGAGCATTTAGTAATCCATCCAGAAATTTGCCTGGTATCTCCTCCCCGCTAAGAAAATTGCATGCAGAAGGGCCATATTGAGGTTTAATAGAACTTGTGGGAGCAATGATTTCCTAAATTAGCAAAGACCAGAAAAAAATGATCTTTTTCTCATTCAAGTGGAGCTATTTGCAAATTCTGCTTCCAGAATTATTCAGCAACCAAGATTTTAAGTGTTGGATGTTAAGAGCGTGTTGTATAAGGCACACATCATTAAACACAACAAACAAAATTAAAAACAACCTCTTATCAATGCATAATCATCATTAGTCTGATTCAATTATGAATTTCTTTAACTAAATGGCCTTTATAATCAATAAGTAATCCAAATCCTTAAGTAACGTATGCTGATATGAAAATTAACAATTTTATACTAATTGACAGAGAAAAGGCAATATACCTCATATGACAAGGTAGAAACTTGAGACTCTTGTATATTCTGTAACATGGCAATAGTACCCAACCAAGTATCATAGCTATACCTCGCATTTAAGATACTTGCATCTAAGAACTTAGCCAACCAAGTGAACCATACAAAAATATAGACGACTTTACCACATGCTAGAAGAAAAGCAAAAGGATTTCTCAAAATCGAAACGAAAACACTTTTCTTAGATCTAAATAGAGCTAGCACATATACTCCAGCAATGAGTATAACCGAGCCAGCTAATTCATGCATATCCTCCCAAATTCTCTTTTGGGATTTTCTAATAAGAAACAAAAAGAGTACAACTATGAATTAGGCCATAGTATAGTTGGGACACGCTCACTGCATTATATACAAGATTCAACAAACTGAAACCCAGCAAGGAAGTTCATTATATACAAGATTCAACAAACTGAAACCCAGCAAGGAAGTTCGCATAATTCGCACCATAACTAGGACTCCATAAATGACTAAAGAAATGGTCAGTAACTAAATAAAGAAGACATCACCAAAAGGTGATAGATTTTTTTTCCCTCCTTACAAGCTAACCAAGCTCATTGGGTTTTATGAAGTAAACTAAAATACACATTGGTTAAATTCGAAAATTGAGGCCAGAAGATGTTAATTCTCAATTTCATGCTTGAGTTCATGAGTTAATAAATCCTATAAACAAAAACTATAAATTTATCTTAGAATGCCAACCACAAATAGGCCCAAATCAACACAAACCTTAGGTTGCAATAATCGACCTCAAAATTCATCAGCACCAGCCCCAGAACACATAGTAAAGAATGATTAACAACAAACCCATCAATCACCGAATCGATAGTTCATATTAAAAAGCCTAAAACTAGAAGGGAAAAAACAATAGAACATTCAAAAACTATAAACGGATGACTGTGGTCGTACTAAATTCTGACCTGAGGAGGAGATGCGTGCGGCTGGGCAACCGTACCAATGTTAGGGGTTACATTTGAAGCAAACAAACCCTAAGTATGCGGCTACGAAAGTGTGCCGAATTGAAGTTGAGAATAGAAGGGTCGAAGTGTTTTAACTGTCTGCATACATTGGCCCAACGAACGTTCGTCGGGCAACCTTTTAAAATGCTTCGAGGTCTGACTTTACCAACGATTTGGCATATAAGATCTGGAAGAACTGTGACAAGTAAACAATTGTCTCAACAACACCTGACTCCAAGTAGGGCCGAATACCAATGGGAATGAGTCGTTGTAGCAACACATGATAGTCATGGCCCTTCAGACCAGACATGGTGCCACCGTCTGTGCTAACATTTCGTGATATGTTACCAACATAGCTATCTGGAAATTTCACACTCTGCAACCACTTTAGGAATTTCTTCTTATTCTCTGGTGTGAATGTATAACTTGGATGAGCCATAATGTATTTACCGTTCACAACTTTGGGCCATAAATTGGGCCTAATACCCATTTTTTGCATACCAATACAGGTCTTTTTTGTGTCCTTTGCCTTCCCTTCAATGGGTAAAGTCGTTCCAACAACACTCTCGGCCACATTTTTCTCAATGTGCATAGGATCCGCAATGTGTCTTATTTTTAATTTTGACCAGTACTCCAAAAGAAAGAATATGCTTTTCTTCGTCCAATTTTCCTGTTCCGCTGGTTTCGAGCCGCATGTGACGAATTCATGGATACTAATTTGGCTAATATTTCATCACCAGACCTCTCTCTTGGTCGTGCTCGTAGCTCAGTTTTACCATCAAATGAATCAGAATGGTTACGCCATCGATGATCTCAAGGTAGAAATCTTCTTGCACCTAAGTAACATACCTTAGATGCATGCCAAAAAAGATGTTGTGTCCGGTCCACATGTTGGGCACGCAAGATAACCCTTGGTGCTCCATCCTGACAACATACCATATGCAGGAAAATCATTAATTGTCCACATTACGGCTGCTCGTAGAATGAACATTTCACCACTATACTTGTCGTATGTTCGTACTCCATTTTCCCACAAATCCACGAGCTCATCAATCAATGGCCGCAAGTAAACATCAATGGAATTACTCGGTGATTTGGGCCCTGGGATCAAAGTACTAAGGATTGTGAATTCTTTCTTCATGCATCTCCAAGGTGGCAAGTTATACAGAACTATGACCACTGGCCAAGTACTATAAGGCTTTGCAAAACTCTCAGACAGATTAAAACCGTCAGTAGCAAGTCCTAATCTAACATTTCTTGACTCACATCAAACCCGAGATACAACTTATCAAATTTCTTCCAAGCCTCTTCATTAGCTGGATGTCTTAGTACATTATCATCAATGCGTTCATCCTTATGCCATCTCATTTCATGGGCTGTGTGTGACGATATGTAAAATCTTTGTAGCCTTGGTTTCAGTGGAAAATAACGTAGCACCTTATTTGGAATCTTATTCTTTTGAAATCTAGGCACACCACACACGGGACATCGGGACATTTGTCAAGCTGTTCGAATTCATCATAAAATAATGCACAATTATTTTTGCATGCATGGATCTTGACATACCCTAAATCAAGACCCTTCAACAACTTCTCCGACCGATAATAATCTTTAGGAAGAAGGTTATCTTCAGGTAGCATTCGTATTATGATGTCAACCATATGATCAAAATGTTTTTTTGTTTGACTGTACTCAACTTTTATATGCATCAATTCTACAACTGCCCCTAGAACGGAAAAGGATTTACAACCAGGATACAATTCGCGCTGAGCTTCTTTCAACAATTTCTCGTAATGTTGCTCAGATTCTTCCGGTTCAAACTTGGGAGTCTCATCATCCATAACCAATGTGCGAGGAAAAGCATCAGTTAATATCTCAAGGACTTGGTTATTGTCACATCGCCCATGTAATCCACTTTCATCCTGACATGTCCTTGGATCTGAAGATGTCGATGCAGTAAATATTTGTTCACCGTGATAGGTCCAATTAGTGTAATTGTGGACAATTCCATTCCAAATGATTATGGACCTCATTCAACGTTATCCAATTGCAGTTGTTACATTTCCTATACGGACACCTAATATGTCTTTCATTACTGCAATTACTACGTACAAAAGCCATGAAACTGTCGATCCCATCCATGTACTGATTAGAACTTATATCTGCCATTTGCATCCAGCGTCTGTCCATTGTGTCTGTTTTCAAAAAATACAGCCAAGTAATAAAAGAGTTAAGATTGTCGCGTAATTTGAACAAGTTAATATCAAAAGCTACCCATCTCCTTATGCCTCCGGTGATTTGGCCCTATCCCATTCGAGAGTGCACATGTTGTTGTGTAGTTTACAACCTACGAGGCTAAGTTTTAATCAAGGGAAATTTCGGCAGCATCTCCCTACTGTTCCCCAAATGTACCACGTAGATATTATAAACAAATATCTAGTAGGAGTTGGAGAACATTTAGGGGATACAAACCAAATTTCTCATAATCAAAACATAGCATCGTCGAATGTAAACTATACAACACATAGTTGTGCACTCTCAAACTGTCCGAATAAATGGACAATTCAAGAGTTAGTCAATCAACTCGATTCACTAACTCTCAAACAGGAGTAAGGTTTTTCGTTGAACTTCATTATACAAAGATAATCAACTCGATTAACTTCGTATAAACTATTGAGAAATATCAACATCTTTCACTCTTTTGGAACTACCTAAAACTTAAAAAAAAAATCACAATATATTCCAAATAAAAACATCTATTAATTAGCATATCACAAAGTTTAGGAATTTCTATTTTCCTAATTTTTCAATTCTAGTTTCAAAATATATTTTCTAATAAATATTTTCTAATTTTCTAGAATATTTTCTATTTAATTTCTTAGTTTCCAAAAATATTTTCTAATTTAGAAATTTCCCAAAACTATACCAAATTTATACACAATTTTTTCCAAGCTATACACAAATTTTCACAATTTATACAATAGTTTTCACACCTTATTATGCAAATTTCCTAACACAATTATATATCCAAAATTCTTACCAAAATTTAATTTAGAGATAAACACACATACCTCTTTACAAGTGTTCCTCTAAATCAATCACAGATTTTTTACAAATTAAACATACAACCATATAATTAGTTCAAATAAATAAAAACTTCAAAATTACAAAGAAATCTATTTCCTAAAACATATACCTCTTAATGGAGTTTGGAGTTGGAGAGGAAAAAAATAAGAATGAATTGTTATGAGGTAATGATGGAGAGAGAGAGAGAGAGTAAACTGATAAAACCAGAGAAAATGGGACGAAACATATGCTTGAAGTGAATGAGCCTTTTCCCAACAAACATATGTTCGTCGGGCAAAGTATAATATTTCGTTGGGCCACAAAAGTTAATGACCGCATTCAAGTAGCAGTGACCACAAAAGTTAATGACTGCAATTCTGATAGGAAAGAATTGAATAAATCTTGCTTCATGTTTCACCTGCTCATAATTAAATGTCATTCACTACATTTATATGTTTTCAAAATAATTAATTTGAGTTTATATTTTATCCAATTCAATTTAATTTCCCCCGTTCAAACAAGCATATATATATATATATATATATATGGTCTTAAAAAAACCTTAAGATGGGCCTTGATAATAGTGTAAATTTGAATTTTTTGCAGCTTCGTTTTTTGGGCATTACATCTCCAATACCATACGCATTGAGAAAATCTGTTGAGAAATCGACCATGGTGGATTACGGGATGAACTTTGCATACGGTGGGACTGGTGTTTTTGATACAATATTTGGCGGACCAAACTTGACCACCCAAATCGACGATTTCGAGCAACTGCTCCTCCAACAAAAAATGTATACCAAAGCCGAGATCAGTTCCTCCGGCCATTGCCCTCGTGTCAGTTTCAGCAAACGATTATGCCGCTTATTATTACGGCAACCACACTAAGGTACCTAAATGGTTAACCTAAATTCATCCTATCACTTTCCATCTTCTTTAATTAATTGGTTTGCTCTTATAGGATAGGGTACGTGCATTTTTGGTGAGCAATTTTTATTAAACTAAAGTGAGGTTGGTGGACTTAATTTAACTGTACTTTGTTGGGAAATTTGAAACATTTTGGTTTTGTCAAACTTCATTTGTTGTTTGTTAGATAACCATTATGGATATAGCTAGGATATGTACTGTACGTTATCTGGAGCTAAGTTGATCTAGTTCATAAATCACTTCATTACTCTACTTAATTACACATTCACGTTATGATTTGAGTGTTATGCACATTGCAGTAGACTTGCTACGAACTTTAATAAACTTGGTATCCTCTAAATATATGGTAGGATTTGGAAGAGGTCACCAAATCAGTTATTAATCAGCTTGTTGTGGATATGAAGCGAATTAATTAATACTTGGTTTGGGAGTGAAAAATATTGTTGTGGCGACACTGGGGCCCTTGGGATGCCCTCCCCTCTTCACTTCCATCCTTTCCTATCAGAATTGCAGTGAAATGCCCAATTCACTATCGGTGTCCCACAACAAACTTTTGCTCCAAATTAAGCTTGGAAGAGTTCAATAATCATACCAAGGAGTCCAATGTTGTAATCTTGGATCCCCATAACGCCTTTATGTCTGCTCTTAAGCCTCAACAACGCGACCGTCAAGGTAATTCATATTTCTACGACGAGCTAAAAGCTTTTCTAATCACCTCTTTATCTTAGTTATTGTAGCGCACACATAAAAGATTTATCGGCAATTAGAAGGATTTTACATTTAAAACGCAACACTGACGTGCTTAAGAAAATAAGATACAAAGAAGCTTCAGAACTGTTTGAGGGTGCACGACCATCATTGCACCTCACGGGTTCGGGTTCTGGGGTCATCTAGACCTCCATTTTCGTCTCGTTTTCTTCCTTTCATCGTAACCTTTCTATTTCCTCCTTCCTCCCCGTCTCTGTTTTCTTTTATTTCTCTCTTCTTACTCGTTTCTCTTCTTTGTATTTTATGTCTCATGCACAAAAAAGTAAAAAGTAAAAAATAAAAAATGGAATGATCGATTACGTATCAATTCACCCTAAAAAACAAAAAAGTTACTACACGTACTTAATTAATCACGTTTATTGTTTTGTAGGTGGAAATTCGACGTTGGTGATGAATCCACTGGAGCCATGTTGTATAGGAGTGAGCAGCAAATACTCGTGTGGAAGTGTGGACGAGAAAGGAGGGAAGAAGTACAGTGTCTGCAAAAACCCACAACTATCTTTCTTTTGGGACATAGAACACCCTTCCAAAAATGGGTGGCAAACAGTTTATTCCACTCTCAAATCTTTGCTATCGCAATTATGCTAGTCATATACTCATACATATATAATGGATGTTATGAAATTGGAGTAGCGCCAAAGTAACCCCGAAGACCATAAATATGTTTCTAATTAGAGGAACGCACCACTACAAGAAAACAAGTCTTTCAAACTTTGTCCGGCGGGGGCAAATTCGCCGCTCAAAGGCACTCTGCCTGGTAAAGCAAAGAATGCTCACCAAGCAAGCTCCGCTCGGGAAGCCGCCATAAGGTTGTCCAGCGAGCCATTACTGTCCACTAGGAAAACTTGCTTTAACGGCGAATTCACCTTTGCCGGGAAAACTTTTGCATTGACTTAATTTGGCGTGCGAACAAAAATTTTGGCTAAAAGAAAAGTTTTGGCGTGTGAACTTTGCTTGACAGGTCATTAAAATTTGCCCGACGAGCCCTCGAAGCTACATTAAATGCCAACTCGCAGCTACATTTCTTTTTCTTCTTCTTCTTCTGCTGCTTATAAGTACTTAACCTCACACCTCTCATTACTCTCTCTCACTCACTCTCACCAGCCATAACATCATTTAATTCATTATCACTACCAATCAAATTCCTTTGTGTATGGAGAACCAATATCAATTTTGAAGGTTTGATGATTTTAATTTTTTTAGTTTTGAGATTTTGATTTTTTATTGGAAACTAATCAATTTTTTATTTTGGTGTTTTAGGAAATTTGTGGTTGATTTGAAGGAATACTTATAAAAAGGCATGCGTTTGCCTCTTATTTTAATTTTGCAAAGAATTTTGGATATAATTATGCTAGGAAATTGTGATTTATTGTGAAAAATATGAAGAAAATGTTTAGTATTTGTGGAAAATGTGTAGGAAATTGTTAAGAATTTTGGATATAATTATACTAGAAAACTTGTAGAAAATGTTTAGAAGTTTGGATATAATTATCCTAGGAAATTGTGATTTATCTGTTCATGCAAAATTAACCAGATTGATTAACTTTGTATAATGAAATTCAATAGAAAAATTTAGACTTATTTGAGAATTAGTGAATCAGATTGATTGAATGACTCTTAAATTATCCATTTATTCAAACAGCTTAGGAGTGCACAATTGTAGCATTTACCTTCAAAGCTACTATTATTGAATTTTTTTTTATGATTATCGTGATACTTTGGAGCTCCGCTTGATCGAGAGCTTCCTTCTCCTTGATGAATTTTCGCCTTGCTACTTGAAACTTTCTCTACCCTTGTTGGTGTAGAGCGCTTCCTCCTCACCTTTCAATGAGACTCCTCCCATTTACTTTGTCATAGCTTCTTGATCGATAAACAAATTTTCAAACTTAACAAGTGCTGGTTGTGTCGGCTACAAAGCTTCGAAACTTGGGTCTTAAACCATGGATAATAACTTTTTATACTTGATTCATCCATATCAACATTCAAAATTAATTCAGAAATTTCACGACATAAGTGTTTTACCTTATGGAAGTATTGAGAAATGGTCATTTCTTGTTGTGCAATGGATAACAGCTCGTTCTCAAAGAGTTGTAGCCTTGCATTATTTATTCTTGAAAAGAGTGCAGCAAAAGTGTCCCATGCTTCTTTTGGAGTTTTGGTTTTCCGGACGTGCTTCAACAAATCATCTTCGATCGTTGTTTTTAACGCAAACATAGCATTTACTGCTTTGATCTTCTACTCGTGGAAGTTACCACTAGTGTCTTTTTTCGGCTACATAACTTTATTACCGCCGACGACCTCCCATAGATTTTGGCCTTGCAGGTAAGATTCCATGCACGCTGCCCATGTGTTGTAATTTTGTTGTTAAGCTTCTTGATTCCTCCAACCACTTGAAGATCACCCATCGTGCCGAAAAATATTCGTATGTCGAACAAATACTCGTGGAGTACTAAACTCTTCATGACTGAATGAAACTTCACCAAATCTGGTCCTTAGGTGAACCGCTCTGATACCAATTGTTGAGCAAATTTAGAGTACAAAACTCTAATATTCAAGTGTTGGAGAGATAGAACAAGTAAACACAATACTCTTATTTCACTAACAAATTACTATTATGAGTTTACAACACAACTCTCTAATGAAAAACTAATTCTAATAAAAGCACTCTTCACCAAAGAAGATAGGACACTTTGGAAAATACACTTTAGTATTCTTCTACAATTCTCTTATTTCTCACTTTCTTTCACACAAATCACACACTAACTCGCTACATACAATTGGACTCTATTTATAGAGTCCCTAAACCGACTTAACCACAAAGCCAATTCTATTTGGGTTCTTCTTGGTCATACTTATTGACTAGCCACCATTATGTACTCCTCCTCCTGGCCACCATTTGTGGTGGTTGGTAGGTTGCATTCGCATACACCTTTGCTTGCTAACTATACTATAATCCACTATTTATTGGATTTAAATATTCAAGTTCAAGTTCGTGTTCAAGTCCAAATGTACCACTTAAACATGAGGTGGTTTTGATTTCTTTCAAAGATAAATCCATAAAGAATTTGAATGTAATCCTCAACACAATGGTGATATGAAAAGTTGTCCAAGCCTATTTAAGGCACACACTCTTTCTCATCTTTTCCGATGTGGGACTTTTATCCTCACATCCCAATAAAAACTTGCCCGAAGGCAAGGGAAATGTGCAAAGATGCAAACACTAAACTTGACATGGCTGAGAAAGAGTTTGAGTAATTCCTCATTATAGATATGTTTGCTTTTACTATTTTAATTGCGTTTGCTAAATAGTTTATAACAACAGCAATTTTCCTATCAAGAGTGATGCTAATTATGAAAATCTAATCAACACTCTAGATAAAAACTAGCATGATTGACTTACCATTAAGTGGTGAAGCGTGGTGTAATGATAATATAACATCGGTTTTTATGAAGAGACTGATGTTATTGTATATAAAGGTGTCGGAGATCATCGTCTCTAGTGTGTCTGGAACGATCATAAACATCGGTATTCTAAATTGAATACACTTTGATATAGAAAGGCTTCAATCACTAATACATCAATGTTTACGAGATTATGCCTAATAAAGTTCAGAAACCGAAGTCTATAATAAAATTTGGCATGGTGCTTATTGTGATATATGTGAGTACTTTTAATAACTGCAAGTTGCAAGTTTACACTAATTAGTAGACTGTTCAGGAAAAAAACTAGGTTTCCCACCCGAAGCTGAACCAACGGAGAAATCTGACAGAGGAAAGAAAACCCCGACGGAGAAAGAATCCTGGATGAACGTAGAAATCCAACAGTGAAAAGGAAGACTCCAAGGGAGAAAATGGAGCAGATAGCAGAGGTGATGATGAAAGCTCTAACAATGGAAATTGCAGTGAATTCTAACCACTGAATCCAATAGGATTCAGTCACCAATAAACCGAAATCTATAAGGGAATTTGGCATTACATTATTTGCATATATATAGCTAAGTTAACTATTGCTTAAAGAATCCATGAGTTCAACAATATTATTCTCACTTGATAGATATGATTTGTATGCACTTGGATAGATAGCAACCAAGTGAATCTGTTCTTTCCAATCATAGATAATTAATATAAATATTTCGGCGTTCAAAAGCCAATTTGTTGGTATTATAATATATAAGACGTTAATTATCTATTGACGTAATCATAATTAACACGTCCAGTTTTAATATATATGTGAAATTTTGATGTAGTCCACTTTATTAATTAGTAGGAGTCCTAACTCACCGTTTCCAGTCAAATAAATAAATTTTTATTTAGATTTTAATCACAAATTACATATTATACCATTTTTAACAAATTCCAAAAATTTAATTTTTTTATTATCCATGTTTCTATACCTATCCTTAGATATTTTTCTTCTGTTTTTGGCTTGCATTAATGTGGTTTCATTAACTTGAATAAAATTCCAAATATAGATGAATATTTAATAGGACCACAATAGAAGAAACCAACAAATAATAGTGGTTATTTTGGAAAAGAAAAATAATAGCGGTTACCTAACCACCATAAATGTCAACTAATTCATGTATCATTGCAAACCCAACTAATTAAGCTGCAAGACTAAAATTACAAAAAATGAAATGACACAAGTGGTAAATACATGGGTTATGCTAGGCGACCATTTTTCTTTGGGATTGTTGTTGAAGCTTCAATTGATCTAGAATTGGGCCAGTGGTGGAGGTGGTCGTGAAAACTTTTGGAAATTTAGAAATGAAAACTTTTTAATTGGTATTGTAATTGAAATTTGTGCATCTAAATTCCAAGTTATTTTCCACATGATATTTCTAAATTTTCATATTTATGATGAAAGTTGGAAGGTGTTGATGCATAAAATGTACCAACTTAGAAGAGGAAGAGAGCACTCACCAAAGAACATAAGTATGTACGTGGTTCACCTAGAATAGGCTACGTCTACGATGGTATACTTCATTCTCATTATATAAATATATTTGCTTGTACATGATACAAATAGACTTAGAAAAATGAAAGTGTAGAGAGAAGAGAGAGCTCTCAAAGTTAGAGAGAGAGTGATTTCTCAGAGAATGAGATCCCTTAAATGAGGGAGGAACTCCCTATTTATAGGCAAGAGCTAGGGTTTAGGGCATGCGCCTAATGATGGGCTTTTCAAGTATGGGCCTTGATAGCGAACTTTGTGTGATCTTTGAAGCCTTCTGGATGGGCGTACTTCGTGGTCCAATGTAATATTTTGGCAAGCTCGTTACTTGGTTAGATGTAGTGTCGACAGAAGGGGTGTTCAAAAAACAATAAATTTGAAAGAATTTGGTCAAATAATGAATTCTGGTCGATTAGAAGGTCCTGTGTATAACTAAATTAAAAACCCACAAAACAATCCTCCATTCTAACTTTTTTGCATAATTTTTTCATCATCACGTACACAAATTTCATCTCCATCAATGAATTTATACGTTAGCACCATCCTCCTCCTATGTCTTTCCCCTTTCTATGTTAGATTTTCATTTCACTAAGCCTACCTAGATCAACAACAATTTCAATTTCAAACCCATATATAATCCCACATTTGCTAATGAATTCTTTTTATTTTTTCTCCGTAAAGTTTCTTCATCTGAAACGAATGGTTCTCTATCACATTGATAAATTCATCTATTACCACCATCATCCTCCTCCAGATTTCCCCTTTTTATGTTGGTTTTTCTCTTTGTTCTTTCTTTATTTTTTGGGTGTTGGTGGAATTCGATTCCATTGATCATGGTGCACGTCACTAGATGGTGGGTAGAATGGGAAAGAAGTCACATCAAGTTTACAGTAGTGGTTGCCATGGCTAGCTGACTATCCATGAAATGTAAAGATGATACAAATATTTGGTTATGACATAAATTCATACAAATTTATAAGAGGAATAAATATAAATTCTATGATTTTTTTTAGAGAATTGTATAAAAATAATTCAAAACTTTCCACAATGTCAATTTAAAAATAAATTCTCTAAAATTCTTTAGAATTATGGTTGAATATACCCTCTTAAGATTACATGAATTTCAAATTGATAAATGATTTAAATGAACCCTGAATCAACTTTCTAGAATGTGTTCACAATATAGCCGAATTGACTTAAGCCAAATTCATGGAGAAAATGTTGGGGAAAGTAGTAGAATGACAGTAATAGCTCAAACCACAAAAAAGATAAATATGCAAGAAAATAAAATAGCAAGGAATAAAAAACACCAGATATAATGTGGTTTGGCAAGGTGCCTCGCTCATGGGGCAACAACAACAAGAATCTCCACTAACGAAATTAGGAGCATAAAAAGATGCACAACTTTAAGAACATCACTTGAAATTAGGAGTATAAAGAGATGCACAACCCTCTCTCACACACTTGTTTTGCTCCCTACACTATATCACTCAACACTCTCAACTTGGAGTAGGCGATTTTCACTCTCTACTCGGAGGAAGATGTTTATCTTGGATGAGATTGATGGAATGATCAAATGACCTCCCCTTATATAGGTCAATGAGGAACCATCTAGATGTCTTCATTAAAACTTCATCCACATACCTACTTCATTTATGAATCTTCCACGTACTTCCTTCATGAACCTTCTACATGTATATTGGGTTCATGCATTTTAAGATTAATTTAGAACCACAAGTATGTTCTAGATATGCCCAAAAATTATGGAAGCCCAAAAATGCCTTTTGTGGATATACTTTGAGCCTAGATATTTTTACAATCTCCTCCTCCAGGCCAACTAGGTCAAAATCAAGTGACTTCTACTTGAAGTCCATTTTGGAGAACTTGCTGCAATACTCCAACTAGGTCAAAAGTGACAGGACCCGTCCCAACTGGACTTTGATAACCGTGCCCGGTCCTGCTCCCTTCTGACAAGTCAACTGAAGTCCCGAAAGTACCCTTCAGTACCTGTAGGACCAGGGATAACTACACTGATTTTCTGTTCATGCATTCGCCTCTCGATTAGCCCCAAACGTGTGCCACGGCCTGGAGGGTCATTAAAACAAAGGTGTGAGTGGACAAAAATATAGTCGTTTAAAAACACATTTATCAAAACACATCGTTTACCCTCCAGTTTATCAAACCATGCATGCATAGGGTAAAACACATGAATAACAACAAATCCGGTTCTCAAGCCCAACATGTGAAAACATTTGAATCATTTAAATCATTTTATAAAACCAGTTCACCATATAATAAAGCATATAACTCGGGAATTATACATCCGAGGATCCTTTGGGAATTACACATCCAGAGTCGTCATCCATGCTGGGAATTACGCATCCAGCTTCACCGGGAATTACACATCCGGTCCCTCTGGGAATTTACGCATCCGGAGTCCCTCCAGGAAATACACATCTGGGGGCATCAAACATCAACACACAATTAAAAGCATTATTTCAAATCAAGTAGTAAAAACTATGCCCAAATCTCATTTCTCGTCAATCCGTAAAAAACATTAAATAATTTAATGCACGTAAATCCGTAAAAACATATCACAAATCCAGTAATTCAATTTCCTAACTCATAATCTAAGTCAAAATCAATCACAAGTCCCGAGCTTTCACCCAAAACAGTCATTTCACATTTTCTCGAAAAACGTGTTCGAACACCGATTAACATAATCATTAAATCCCAAAATAATCATATCAAATCATTGCAATTCAAATCATGCCATAAATCATGTAAAACATTTAACTATGCATGCATATCCGTTTATAAAACAAACGTCCACTCACACACCGTCCAACTGCTCGGTTTCTCGCGCTGCACGCGTTTCCGTAATTTTCGACACTTGTCAGGAATCTCGAATCCTGTGCAAAATCATTATGCAGGGTTACTAATAATTCAATTTATCTCATATCAATTTCCCATAATTTTCCGGGGATTTAAATATTATTTTAAACTACAACAAAAACCGTCGGACCCTCGAAAACATTATCGAGACGGTGTCCCGATCGACTCGAAACCAACTTCAAAATGATCGTTACACGGTATAGAGTAAAACACATGTTGGACACTTTCCCAGAAAAGCCACCACGCGCCCTCACGCGCCGCCGCAAGCGGTAGCGCGTGAAAGCCACGGGCTATGAACAGTGCAAACTACAGTGTCGTCCCTGTTACCCGTTTTACTGATATTCGGGTCTGCAACCCGCGGTGCAAACCCGGTTTGTTTTCTATCAATTTGAATCCAATTCCTTCAATTATTTCACTTAATCTCATCTCTACTATATTCTATATTTGATCTGTGACCTCAATTTGATGAAACCATGCCCCTGAATTCCACGACTCAAACATTGAAAACCCGACGGGTCCTAACTCGGGGTTCTACCCAAAAACGACCTGTAACATTCAATTGATTACACTAGAAGCATCTAATAGTCATTCTAAACATGAAATCGAAGTCAATTTCAAGAATCATTACCTCTAAGTAATCGAACCCAAGCTCCCACTTTCAAAGGAGTCGCAGAGTCTGTTCTTGCTGATTTCCCCGTCAATTGTCCTTCTTTTTTGATGTGGTTCGACTCGAAATCATCCCAGAAGACTAATTCTAATCTTAATTCGGCCTGGGTTAAGGCTAAAACTTCAAAATTGAATCTCAATTGCTTCAAGTATGGTTTCGGGTTTTTTCTCTTAGGTTCACAGTGTTCCTCCCTGTTTTCTCTCCTGTTTTTCCTTCTGTTTTTCACTCACAAATTTCGTCTGAATCCCCCTGTGTCTCTCGTTGTCATCCTTGATTAATTTGAGTTAGGAATTTAAACAAAGATTAGGCGGCTAATTTGTCCTTGTTAGGCATTCAAACAATGCCACTAATCTCAGTTAAACCTTACCAGATGTCACTTAGGTAATTATCCTCATCCCATAAGCTGAATCAGACAATTTAAAATGTAGTTTATTAGTTAATTGCACCGTTAAAGACAAATTACTGTTTTACCCCTATCATAACCAATTACCAAAATGCCCCTCCTCGTTTTAGACCCATAACTTTTTCGTCCGGGTTCCGATTGACGCATGCCGTATGTCTACGGATTCAGCGTCCCGAGACCTATCCAACGGTACTGCCGGAAAGTCCAAACAAGGTCCCGATCAAAAGTCAACTTTCGGCCCCTTTGACCAATTGACCAAACTGCCCTTAAACTTCCGAACATCATAACTTTCTCCTCGAATGTCGGAATTGGGCGTGCCGCCTGTCTATGAACTCGTGACGTCCCGAACTACGCCACGGTCATCGGTCAAAATCTGTTTGACCGCTCAAATCCAAAGTCAATTTTTCGCCCAATTCCAGGGGCAAAAATCGTCATTTTCCTTCAAAAATTTCTAAATTTTCCCTTTTTGAATTTCTGGGTCATTACAAAAAGTTTATTCGGCAAGCGCCTACCGATTTCTAAGCACATGCTCGGCGCGTGTGTACCGTTGAAGATAGCACCAAGCTCAGTGCGCGTGCACCGAACCGCTCCAGCTATGCTTCAGCGCGCTTACCGAACCTTCTTCCACGATGTCGGCCGGCGCCTACCGAACACCTCTTTCTAGCCTCCCTGCGCTTTGACTTTTCTTTGACCACCGAAAATCCTTCCCAATTTCGGTCGGCTTCCACTGAACCGACTCCTATTTAATTTCAGCAACATTTTTTCCTTATTTTTGGAGGAAAATTGTCCAATTTAAACTTGGATTTGTTTTCTTTTTATTTAGAAAACCTTTTTAATTAGGATTTTTATGACCTTTTTCCATTAGGAGTTTAATTTAAAATACTTTAATCATTTTTCTTTTAGGATTTAAATTGTGAACTCCTATTTATTTGAGGATTAATTTTCTTTTATAAATAGAGAGGCTTAGGTTATTTGTATTTGTCTCTCATTTTTGTACCAAAGCTCAATTTAACCAAATTTCATTTTTCATCAATTCGAGATTTCCTTAGCAAAATCCAATCACACCATACTCCATCATAAACACCTTCATCCGCGACATATAGGGCAATTCCCTAGTGTCTCACCGAGGAGTGTCGACCACTTAGCATCCATAAGGCAATTCCCGAAGAGAAAAAGTGTAATACGACCTCTTTACCCCGTGATTGTCTTTTTTTATTGAATGATCATTTTGTTAGATTGATCTTTAATATAATTATCGTTTTATATTTTATATGAATTTCAATAATTTTCAATGTGTTTCAATATCTTGGTTTTGTTATACTTGTATGTTGTGCTTAATACTTGATTAGATATAGGGCAGTTCCTGAGTCTAGATCATTGAAAATGTATAGGGCAGTTCCCGAGCACGTACTTGAGATAATATGCTTGTATTTTGAAGAATTAAGATTATGGAATTTCGTAGATTTTGGAATTGGCATAATTTATGAATGAGCTAGGTTAAAGATGAGTTGACCATGTAAATAATAGAATAGGTTAGTTTAGATTAGTTAATCACGTAGGATAATAAAAACCAATTTACCCCCTAATTAAATAATCAAACGATAATCATACTTAGATACTCTCAATCCCCGGTCCAGAACGATCCCTATTTACCAATACTACATCTACAAAAAAGGTTTTTAAATTGCATGCGTTTTCAACAAGTGTTAATTTAATGCTTAGTTTTTGCGTATCATTCATGAAGCATCATCAATAAAAGTGAAAAAATATCTATTACCACATAGTGATTCAACTTCCATAGGGCCACAAACATTAGAATGTACTAGGTCTAACATATTCTGTTTTCTAGTGAAGGTACCAGAAAAACTAACTTGAAGTTGCTTGCCATATAACCAATAATTACAAGAGTCTAATGAGGTTCACTTGGCAAAGAGAATGAAAGACTTCTTTGCCAAAACTTGCGGTACTTTATCACTCATGTGGCATAGCCTCTTGTTCTATAAATTGGAGAAGAATCATCCAAAACATTCAACTCTCCTTAGCAAATCTTGCCGTATGTCTTGTAGAAGGTGCAACATAACTTCCCTCTAGCAACCACTAGTGATCCCTTGATAAGCCTCTACTTTTGATCACCTTCATGATGATGGAACCCTTATTAATGAAGCACGCCGGTTGACATTAAATTGAGAAGTAACCAAGGATATGTCTCACATCTTTCAATAACAGTTTGTTGCCTAAATCGGTCTCGAACCAAATATCACTGATTCCTGAAATCTTGGAGTAGCTATTATTACCCATCTTCACTTCTCCAAAGTCTCTGGCTTTGTATGTGGTGAAGAACTTCGAATGCGTTGTGGCATGGAAAGATGCTCCATATTCAACTAACCATAAAATTCCTTTATCTTCATCGGCATGTAGGCATTCACCATCAAGAGACAACAACTCATATACTTGATTGGACATGGTAGCGATGGTATTGGTTGTGTCCTCCTTCTTTTGGTAGGTAGAGCCATCTTTCCCATCTTTCTTGTTATTCTTTAGTATGTTGCAATTCTTCATCATGTGGCCATAGATATTACAATTTATGACACCTTCCATTGAATCTTGTCCTTAAACGGCTTGCACTCCTTCTATGATCTCGATTGGGACATTTACTCTTACTCCTTCCTTTATTCTATGCCCCAAAGATTTGGCTACTATCAGAACTTGAGGACTTTCTCCTAGTCTCTTTATTCAACATGTTATCTTTAACATTATCCATAGATAACACACCATTAGGTGCAGAGTTACTTACAATGTTGACAAAAGTCTTCCAATTGTCGGGCAACGATCCAATAAGCAACAAGGCTTGAAGTTCATATGCGATCTTCATGTCCATCATGGACAATTGATTGAAAATGCTTTGGAAGTCGTTGGGGTGCTCGATCACCTTTACGCCCTCCTTATACTTTATATTGACAAGCTCCTTGATGAGAAACGCTTTCTTGGATGCGTCTTTTTACTCGAACAATAACTCCAACTCCAACCAAAGAGCATGCGTGTTGGTCTCGTTGGACACATAGTGGAACACACTATCATCCACCCATTCACGAATGTGACCAATAGCCTTACAATTCAACTTCTTCCATTCGACATCTCCCATATTCTCCGACTTGCCTTCATCTCCTTCTATGGGATCATGCAAATCCTTGCAATAGAGAATTTTCTTCATTCTTGGCTTCCATGTAATCCAATTGGAGTGGTTGAGTTGAACCATGGTACTCCTTGAGCCTTCCATTTTAACACTCAACGAACTTGGAGCTCTGATATCACTATTGGGGAAAGTAGTAGAATGTAAATAATAACTCAAACTACAAAAAGGATAAATATGCAAGGAAATAAAATAGTAAGGAATAAAGAACATCGAATATAATATGGTTTGGCAAGGTGTCTACATCCACGGGGCAACAACAACAAGAACTTTCACTAAAGAAATTAGGAGTATAAAGAGATGCACAACTTCAAGAACACCATTTGAAAGAAACTATCTCTCACACACTTGTTTTGCTCCCTACACTGTAGCACTCAACACTCTCAACTTGGAGTGTGCGTTCTTCACTCTCTACTTGGAGGAAGATATTTCTCTTGGATAAGATTGATAGAATGAGCAAACCTCTCCTTATATAGGCCAAGGAGGAACCATCTAAATGTCTTCATTAATGCTTCATCCACCTACATACTTCATTTATAAATTTTCCACCAACTTCCTATATGAACATTCCACATGTATTTTGGGTTCATGTACTTTAAGATTAATCTAAAACCACAAGTATGTTATAAAATAAGCCCAATAATTATGAAAACCCAAAAT
The DNA here is from genome assembly GCA_032719365.1 of Prinsepia uniflora. Classification (NCBI taxonomy): domain Eukaryota; kingdom Viridiplantae; phylum Streptophyta; class Magnoliopsida; order Rosales; family Rosaceae; genus Prinsepia; species Prinsepia uniflora. Next base: position 13,087,520 of record CM064873.1, on the reverse strand, counting down.
TCCACCGCTCAAAATTTTTGAGGGCTCATCACTTGCTCCGGCTGTGGCGATTAGATCTATTGTGAGGATGGTTTAGATATGCCTCAGTAGTATTAAGTTCTCTCATACCTTACCAATCAAGTGATTGCTACTAACTGGAACATTTCCCCTATGTATGCTCCTTTGGTCTAATAATTCTTTGTTGCGTGTAACTCTTTTTTGGTTAGTAATTTGTTGTTTCCTTTTTGTTTGTTCCTCCTTGTGAGGTTGGGTCCTTTCTTTAAAAGAGTTATGTTAGTATTATAAAAGAGTTATGTCTAACTAATATTATATAATTAACTAGTCTCAAAATTTATTTTTTATTTTTATATGTGATGAGAGGGAAATTAAATATAATATCAAGTCTATCTTTTCTTAAAATTAAACTTGAACTTCGTATGTAACATATGAAGAAAAATATCATTAGACTATAATACTAATTAAAAGATAAATCTCCGAGAATAAGTAGAAAGCAAAATAAAGACAAATATACACAATTATTGATAACGTATGCCCGAAACCTAGAGAAGCCTGCGAGACTCCAAGAGGAGTGGAATTGTGGTTTCTGTGTTGGAGTAATTTGACTGCTTCCCCGTTTTCTTATTACGTACTGGGGCGAAGATTCCAAAACAAAACGTTTTCATGCTCATCTTCCTTTGTATAAATATATAATCAAAGTTTAATTTGTCTTTTATTTAACAAGGTCGCCTTTGCCAGCTCCATTCATTTTGGATCAATTTTTCAATGACTAGGATACCAGTTTACTTAATAAAATTATGTATATAATATGATAGATTATGTAAGATTCAACCAAATTCCCTGATTATTTATAAGTGGATCCACCTACGTACACCGCTAGTCCCAGTAACTTTGGATTAATATATAATATACGGAGGAAGATCAGAGAGTGAGGAGATTCTTAATTAATAGGTATTATTACTTTCAAAGTGGAATAAGATAATAATTAAGGAAGCTCCAAATGATCGATCAATAAGTTTTATAAACTTGATTTTGACCCAAAATGCCCCTTTAACTCCTCTTTCATCTGAAGTTACCAAATTTATGTCATCTTTGTTAACTGACCGTCAAATTTAAGGGAAAAATTGTCAAATTATAAAAAAAAAAAAAAAAAGATGAAGAAGAAGGTGATGAACACCATCTGGGTTTCTCAATCCATCAGTCGCCTCGTCTTCCTCCTTTCTTCATATCAATCTCCACCCTTTCTCCACCTCAGCCACCACCTACGATCCAAATCTAACCCACCCATATTTCAAAAGATCATAATTGGAAAAGACGCATCATTCTCGACTATTATTGTTGACACTAATTTGATCTTGAAAATATTAAAGGCCACCTCATTTATGGCAAGAATCACTAGAAAGCTCTGCTGATTTGCTTTGGTGCATTGGCGTACAATCCACCCATACATGAGAGCAGGTTTAATCTGGACTATCTTGTTTCAAGATAATTATGTGTTTCTACAAAAAAATAAAGCCAAAATTTTTTTTGAACACTTGATTATTACAACTTGTCGAACAGTAAAAATCATTGGCATTTTTCTTGTTCAAATCGGAAAATTGGACTCCACCTTATCCATTTGTGTGAATTACAAGTATTTTTAGAAAATTGTAATTGTAATCTAATGATTATCTGTAGATGATGTAAGGACATATCTGGATCTCCATGAACCCGGTGAATTCTGCAGAAGGCATGACACTTGCTCTCATGTTTCAAATCCTCCCATTCTTAGGGAGATCTATATATGCCACTAGAAATAACTTGGAGCAACCAAATTCCAACTCACAGTTCCAAGGCCTTCAGGTTATAATTGTCGATGATGATAAAGCAAACAAGACAGTGACCAGTAAGCAGCTCGAGAAGCTTGGCTGTCAAGTTACAGCTGCTTCATCTGATGATCAAATTAGTGTCGATAATAACAATCGACACTAATGCTTCTTTTTTAATTATGTTCTTATGAAAGACAGTAGGTTAGATTTGGGTCCGAGATAGTGGTTGAGATGGAGGGAGGGAGGAGACTGATGTGGAGAGGTGAGGAAGATGAGGAGATTGACGGTCAAGATGACGAGGAAGGGTAACCTGAGACGAAAACGAGATTCAGTGTACATCTTGGGTCAAAATCAAGTTTAATGGGCATTTTGAGGTGAAAAATGAGTTTAAGGAGTATCTTGGGTCAAAACCGAGTTTGTGAGGCATTTTGAGACTATTCTTAATGTTCAAAGAGCATCTTAAGTAAAAATTATTTATATAAAAGAGAGTAGTGTCAATGTATTAGAAATATAATTAATAAATTGGGTTCAGATAGTATTTACTCATACACTTTGCATTATACTTTTTATGTTGAGTAAAAGCAAAGTCTCAAATTTTCGGGAAAAAATTCGTAGCTTGGTTTTTTTTTCCTCCTTTTATAGAATGAAAGAATGAAATTCTACTCAATATAGTCAGTAAAACAATAAACAAAACATCTCATATGTTTGAAGAAAGTGATGCATTTAATAAAAATAAAATAAAAAATTATACATAATTTTTCTTTTCATAAATACTACAAGGTGTTCGTTCATACACTCGAGTGTGGGTCTAATTCTCATTCAGAATACATTAGATATAGAGCTATATAAAGAAATTTATCAAATCTAATCCAATCCTCTCAAAATACTCAAGAGTATGAGTGGTTAGAGTTATAAGGTTTAATAAAATATTATTGACAAAAATACCCTTAATAATGAAAGTTATAAAAATATAATATAATAATAAAATCAGATAGGTTTTATATATATATATATATATATATATAACATTTCAGGAGCAGAAGTGGAAGTGGACAGGTACTCCCATCAAATTAAACCTTCTCTAAGAACAAAAATGGATGAAAAAGAGTGATCGTATGAAGAGAAAGAAACAAAAGACTAATAATAAAAACAAAAATTCAAATTAAATTAAGAGCCACTTCTCGGATTTCGCTTCTGTGCAATTTCTGGCCCTTTATTATGAGTGTGTCATAAGGGAATATTTCTACGACATTTTGGGTTATATTTAAGCTTAATATGTTAATTAAGTCAAGATGGAAATGGATGATGCTCTTGACACCGTTTTAAAACCAACCATTACTTATATCTCAAATATAAAAAATAAAAACCCCCAAATATTTATCAAAAAACTTTTGGAGGGATACCAAAACGGAGGAGTGAGTACAAAAGATTTTGGGAGAGGAGAGTACGTTAGGATGCTTGTACTACTATTATGTACTGCAACAATACAACAATACAAAATTCCATTTGTACTGACTTGCTTTTGGAACCATGAGAAGTTGTTCCGTAGGTTCAACTAACCATAATAAACGTAATTGAATATCCAAATTTACCCGGGATTATTTATAATTAAATAGGACATTAACGTGATTGGTCGATAAAATGTGGTGTCAAAAAGCACGTAATAAACCTCTGTAATTGAATCTCAAAATAAAATAATTTTTGGAATCGTGAAAATAATAAAATGATAAAGAAAAGGGGGAAAAAAAAAAAAAAGGAAACCAAATTAACAATAATAAAAGAGGGTCTGCATTTACGTTACGTCATGGGTGATAAAAAAAACACACAAAAACAAAAACCACGGGTCAAACTTTCGCGAGGCCTCATTTCATTGACCCACCGCCTTTACAAATCGTTTCCTCAAACTCCCTTTATAAAAGGAGGCTTTTGGATTTTCACTTGCACACGACACCATCCTCAACAAAAATTTCTCGATTTTTCCTCAGCTTTCCTGCAGTCCTTATACCCAAAGATGGCGTCTCAGGTCAGGCGCTTCTCCTTTTTAATTTCGCTCATTTTCATTTTCATTTGATTGAAATGCTTTCTTTATTTGTTGGGTTTTGGCTGTTAGTTTAGGTCCTCAATCCAAACTTCAGTGGGATTATACAATAATTTGTTGAATCATAATGTTGAGTTTACTTTGTTTCTCAAGTTTTTAATTTTCTTGTTCGTTATTCTGACCAAAATTAGTTGGAGAAAAGACATCAATTTTTGTTTGAACGATCTCTTGCTTTCATAGGAATTGCCCTTGATCTGAGAATATCTGAAGGAAATTTTTTGCTCTTTAAAGCTTTTTTGAACTTGAAGAATCTATTGTAGTGTTACCATAATCGGTGGTGTAGCGGAGGAGCCCTAGGTGGAACCCCCTTTAAGATTCGATTCCTGAATTTTGTGGCCATACATCTGTTTGAGACATCACTACGTGGGTCCTTAGTTCACTATGACCCATGGGATTTATAGTGTGGATGTGTTTTGTTCTATTTTGGGTTCTGACTGCTGATGAATTGTGTTAATGGGGAGGAAGAAAAGAATCTGATTGTGTCTTGAGGTAAAAGAGGATAGCTCGAAATGTGATGGGAGAGTTTGTAATTGTTATTGGAATCCAAATCTTGATGTCTGGCATTACTTTGATACTTTGTAGTATGTTTTTGGTTCTTTGTTTTTAACCCATTTGAATAACTTAATTTTGGATTTTTTTTTTGGTTGCAGACTACTGTCCTCAAGGTTGGTATGTCGTGTCAAGGCTGTGTTGGGGCTGTGAAACGGGTTCTTGGCAAACTTGAAGGTTTGATTATGGCTTCTGTCTTTATTTTATCCAGTTCGATTTGCTAGCTCTTCTTCTTTAAAACTGTGCTCAGGTGTTTTGCATAGCTATAGGACTTGAACAATGCCATTTACGCTGCTGGTGCTTTGCTTATTGCTGCTTATATGTGCTTTTCTATTTACTCATTGCCTGCCTGTTTAAACTTTTATATTACAATAGAACCTATATAAGTATAACATATAAGAAAAGTGCATAAACGGATGAATATGTGCATGAATGTCTTTGCAGTGTATGTTGACACTGAAGATTATCACTTAGGTGTCCCTAAACACTGAAAAGAAAGTCATTGTTCTTGCATCTGACAGCTGAGGGTATACATGACCTTCGGTTGAGGGACTACGAAAATTGTCCTAATTCCCCCACTAAGATTCCTTTATAATCTGAGAGAGAATTCTTCTTAATTGTAACATGAGAAGGAGAGACAATAGGCTCCAAGATACTTCGGTCAAGCCGTTTGGCAAGCCGAATAGACCTACATGTATTTACACTTCGCCTGGATTTAGGTATTAGGAATATAGGCAACACGTATTTTCTGTGCTTTTCAAACCAATTATTTAGTCAGTGCTTGTTTGTAATCTTTGTTCAAACCGTTAACATAATGTAAATTCATACTTCGTTGATTTCATATTATCTTGGTAATGATTATGGAAAGTGTTCTGTGTTTTCATCTTCAGGTGTAGAATCATATGACATTGATTTTGATGCACAAAAGGTGACGGTGAAAAGCAATTTACCAGCGGAGACAGTGCTTCAAACTGTTTCCAAAACTGGCAAGAAGACTGCCTACTGGGAAGCTGAAGCACCAGCAGAAGCTGTGGCTGCTGCTTAGATCCTGCCTATTTGATGTGGAAGTAGCTCATTTGATATTTCTAAGATTGGTATCCTATCATATGGTGCCCTGTAAACTATGGAGTACTCTCGTTGAACTTTCGGTTGTTTGTAAGCACAATGTTTCTCTTTGAACTTGTTGTATGACTTGTATAAATAAATGAAAAGAGGCTTTGCCTTGTATTAAATCGAAAAACTGATGCTTGCAACTGAGACATTTCAAATTGACCTTTTTACTCGCTGTGCCATTGAAACTTGAAAGAACACTCATCAGTGCCCGTGTCATTTTCTTCTGATCAATGTTCATAGAAGCTGGAACGACGTTAATTGGAGTTTTCGTCACATTACCCTGCACGTAAACGATCTGAAACCTGATGGAGATGGAGGTTCCGATTTCAACGCTCTCAGGGGAGCCCTGGGTTAAAGGTTTGCAAATTCCAGTGCTTGTGACCTTAATTTCAGAGGGTGGTCTGCGACAGACCCTATCCTCGGGCCGGCTCCCGTTGACCACTGGAGACCTAGTTGGTCTCCCAACTGGCATGAGCTTGCTTCCTTCTTCGACTTGATCCTTTGCAATATTTCTTTCTTTGAGACACTTGTTTGGAGGTTGAGAACATTGCTGGAGGCGGTCCTCCTGTAACTGCCTGTTCATTTTGTTTCTGAAAATGTATATGTCCCAGATTCTTTCTTATATTATTAAGTTAATCTAGAGTGGTATGTATGAAATTCATGTGCAAACACATGCCTTTGATGCAATTAGGCTGATCCTGCTCCACCGTGACGCTGCCGTTTCAGATTTATGATACTCGAAGAAGGAAACTGTACTATGATTCAGCCTTGCATAATCTATAGCTTAATTACCACCTCCAGTCAGGTAGTCATGAATAAGTAATATTGCACATCGAAATGTTGATACAAATTTGATGAAAACTTATGAATGGGGTACCTACCATAGCTCTTCAGCAACTACAGCTGAGTCAGCTAGCTGCTGCCGGGTTCTACCAAAATTAGGGACAAAATAAAGGCCACCGAAATTCTCTTGGTAATTCGGTGGACTGCTGCTCAAGTCCACAAATCCAAGTTTTCAACCCAAATCATCATTGTGCAGCCCAGAAGAATTCGCCCAGCCCAGAAGAATTCGCCAGCCCAAATCCATTATTCAGCCCAAAATCAGCCCAAGATCAAGCCCAAACCCCAAAACCCAGGCCTCTGACAGTCGCGCAACCCTACAGTTTCCTCGGCGCGCGCCTGCTGAAGTGGCTTTTGTTCGCTCAACGCCTGGCGCACTACAAAGTACTCTTCTGTCAACACGTGCATACCGACTCCACCTTTCCAACTCAGCCAGGATCCACCGATGACCACTGCTCCATTCAGCCAGCCTATGGCGTGTTCATGTAGTCCTTTTCAGCGTGTCAGATGCTGATTTCCACTTCCCTTTCAGTTGCTCCTCGTCGTGTCCCATCACTCCATTTCAGCAACAGTCAACCGAAATCCTTACTTGCTGTCAGCACCCTACCACCAACTCCAACCACCCCCCTCAATCCCTTTTTGCTGAATTGTCCCAACTTTCAACTATTGCCTTCAGCTGATTTTCTAGCCCCAAATCAACCCTAATTTTCGTCATTTCTCATCATTTCACCATTTATTTTTATTGTAATTTTCATTTAATTTGTATTTTATTTTTCTTAGATTTTTGTGGCAGTCTCTCTATAAATAGGGATGCCTTTTCACTTGTTGAAGAGTCCCCATTTTTCCCCTTTCTTCTCTTTTCTTAGTTCATTTTCTCTTTTGAGAGACATTTTGGGGACTATTTTAACTTCTTGTAGATTTTCTTATTAATTAAGTTTTCTTTTAATTATTGTTCTTAGTTTATGTTCTTTATATTTTATTTCTTAATTTCATTTCTTCTTTACTTTTTTCTTGTGATTTTTCTTTGAAAGCCCTTAAACACATTTTTATGATTTCCTTAAGAAATACCTAGGCCAAGTAATTCTAACGCAATTCAAGAATTTTTAAAACCGAATTCCTATTTCTTCTTCCATCTTCACAAGTTTCTTGCCGCTGTTGGATGATTCTTGTGAAAAACCATCTTTTTCTACTTAAATTCTTGTTATTGTTATTAGTTTTACTTATAGTTCAATATATGTGTTGATATTTTCTTTCTAACATTTGTAAGTAAGAATGCAATCTCTATGACGATTCGTCCCTGATTTTAGGATTAATTAAGATTTAATGACTGATTATTGAGACTAATCAGGGATTAGCTGAGGATTACTCAGGGAGAGATTACGATTTTGCCCCTAAACGAGGGTGAAAAGTTGACTTTTGACTTGGGAGGTCCGACGCACGAGCGCCGAGGACAGTTACGTAGATCGGGTCGATACGAGTCCGTAGACAGGCGGCACGTTGAAATCGGACATTTGATGGAAAAGTTACGGTTCAAGGAAATTCTGAGGTACTATTCATAGTGGTATGCTTTACGAGGCAAAAGTGGACTTTTGTCCTGAGTGGGGCCCATATCTTTTCCCCAGACCCAATGGATGAGTGACAAGTGTCACCCATCCATTGCTTCCATTACACAGGCACATGCACCCCCATTTTTCTATGTTCGTCCAAACCAAACCCGAACCCCATCGAACACGACCCCAAATCCCTTCCCCCACTTGGTTTCGATCTGAGATGGAAATAGAGAGTGATTGAAGGTCGTGAGTGCGTGATGGTGGCTGGATGAGGACAGGACCGCCGTGGACGGCGGCGATGGCCTAGGAAAAAGGTAAACCCGAACCCCCTGGTTATTTTAGATTTCAAATTCGGGTTTTGGACGTTAAGGGAGTTAGATGTTGATTAGGATGTGTTTAGAGGGTTGGTAGGTTGATTAGGAGGTGGTTTCAGACGATGGAAAGTGGATGTGCAGCCCGGAACGGCGGCCATCCACCGAAATTGATTTCCGGCCAAGTTAACCCAAATCGATCCTCCCAACCTGTTTTTAAGGTTTCTAGAAGCTAAATGGGACCCTTAGGATTGAGTTTGGGCCCTTAGTTACGCCCTGAACATAGAATGGAAGGCTTGGTTCAAAATGGTTTTCAGAACCAATAGGTTTTATGATTGGTTTCTGGGATTTAATGACATAGGATGATAGGAAATGATGTTAGGATAGTGTAGGAATTGATTGAAAGGGAAAAAAACGGACCAAAAACGAGAGAGAAAACAGCCTGAATCGGGTCCGCCGGTTCGGCTGGACCGGGTTGTAGAGATGGATCGAACCGGCTGGTCGGCTGGAGCTCAAGGATGACCGTGCAGGGAGCGTGGCTCCCACGCGCAGCCCCTTTAGGAGGCGCGTGAGGGCACGTGAGGCATAATCTGGGGAAGTGTCCAACATATAATTTCATTTATTAGATGTAACGAACATTTTGTGACTGGTTTCGTGTCAATCAGACATCGTTTCAATATAGTTCGGGATGTCCAAAGGTTTAGGATCGAGATTAAAAATAGTTAAAAATCCTAGAAACTTACGGGGTTTTAATGAGGGGTTATTTAAGTAGTTAGTAGCCCTCTAAAGTGATTTGGACAGGTTTGGGAACTCTAGAGACGGTGATTGGCCCTGAAGATGCGTATGGCGCGCGTATCGAGGTGGCAGCTCGGACGGTATGTGAGTGGACCTTGTTTTCTAAATTGATGCATGCATAAATGTTTTATATGTGTTTTAATACATGTTTTGTGATGCCATAAGTGCATGTTGTGTGTGTGTTTACGTATTTGCACGTATTTCGATATTTTCAATTTATACTGTGCTTATACGTGTTTGTCGTTTCGGTTTAAATGAAATGGAGTTGGATTTGAAAAGGTAAACTCAGGCATGAGACCTATTTGATTTTTTCTCGGGCATGTGGCCCTATTGATGACCTATGGGTCTGAGCCGTGGTCGCGACAAGTGTTGTGTGCACGGCGACGGACGATACGACGCTCGCCTCCGGACTGGGGATGTGTTCCTTCTGGAGAGGTCACGATGCACGTTCTGTTGTGGAGCATCCACTAGAGGCTCGACTTCGGAGTGCTGACGGTTTAGGAGATATCGGTGATGTGTGCACCATGATCTAGAGGTGGTCACAACGGTTGATATGTTCACGGTAACATACCAGGATTGAGAGGGGTCCTGGATGGATGGTTACACGCATCACTATGATTGGAATCGTGACTGACCCTGAGATATCGGGCTCGATGCCCAGTTGAGTCATGAGTTCGGGCTCGAGGCCCAGTTGGTTTACGATCGTGATTTCAGGTCGGAGACGCTAAATGGATTTTTGGGTTCATGACGGTTTATAGGGACCGGGCAAGAATCCTTTGAAAGTTTTTAAGAATGATTTCGAAATGGATTTCATATACCATCTTTTATTTATGGATAGTCTCCTCCGAAGAGGGTCGTTGGCTTGTGTGGACCCTAGAGTAATCACGGAGCACTAACTGAGTGGAGTCGTCCCCGTTGGGTACCTTACTCTTAAGAAGACTTATGGATTATAACCTCCAGGAAGGATTATTGATCTGCGGACAATGACCTAGGTGGACCTTGGGGAGACTTGGGATTTGAGACCTCGGGTAGCACACGCGTAGCTTTAGAAACCGTGATAGGATTGGTTATGTGATATATATTATAAGTTATACGATATATAGTAGTTTTGGGCTGAGTCCCACATGGATTTGGGAAGTAGCCAGTATGATTGGTTTCATTTATGATTTTGGGCCAAGGCCCTAGTGGTTTGGTAAATGGTTTTCGAATGCATGCATGTTTTTTAGTGAAGGGTATAAAATGTTCTTTTTGTAAAAATGTTTTTATAAACTCTTTGTTTTGTCCACTCACATCTTTTAATATTTTGAATGCCCTTCAGGTTGATCGCGGATGCGGGCTGTAGCAGAGACCGAGACATCACACTGCTCATCCGGATCCTGACGCTCTCTGAAGCCCCGAATGGGCTAAAGTCGAAATTTTCTCTTGTCTGACACTCCGTGTCAGAAGGAATCAGGCGCGTCCCGCGTTAATCCCGGGGGGAATTTGGGACGGGTCCAGACAATCTCCATGTGATTTACTTTTTGAATTTCTTTTATTTCATTTGTTTTAGTGCTTAAACTTCAATTCGAAGCTAAATGTTGATCCGATGTTCGGGGCATTTAGAATATGGTTGAAGAGATTTAATGTTTGACCGCTGTTCAGCGCATTAAATCACAAACTTAATGATCATATTGTAAGTAATAATCCGTTGTTCGGTGTATTTGAGATGATTAAGGTAGGATTTCGTGATTGGTTCAATATGAGCATGATGCTAGAGTGTTAGTAAAAATTGTGTTTGAAGAAAATTCACTTGTACAAAGGTTAAAGTAGAAGTAGAACTAAATACTTAATTATTTTTACTTTTTTTTTCTTTATTTTATGATTACAAATTTTTCAAACCACCTCATTTAATTCTTTTATTATTTTATTTTTTATTCTTTAATTTTTTATTTTTTATTCTTTCATTCTTTAATTCTTTAATTCATTAATTCATTAATTCTTTAATTCTTTAATTCTTTATTCATTAATTCTTTTATTCATTAATTCATTATTTTTTATTCATTATTCTTTCTCACTAACACATTATTAATGTTCTCTAATTTCTCCAGTTAAGAACGATCCCTATTTACCAATACTATATCTACAAAAAAAAGAAGTTTAAATTGCATAATACTCAAATTACGTGTTTAATTTAATGCGTACGTAGTTTGAGCGTTATCAAATCTCAGGTTAGTATTTTTCATTTTCGTTCGTGAATTCGTTTCTATGATTTTTTTTATACATTGGAATGTGTTGCGATTGATCTTGTTCATCCCTTTTATTATATGCCTAAATATGAATGATGTAATTCTTCAATTCTATCTATGTTCTGTGTCTATCATTCCATTGATTTATGTTTTGGCATACTTCAATTGAACCCAATATACCTTTTACTTATTTTCTTTCCTTTTTTTCCTGGAAGATTATACGCATTTGGTTTTTGTGCTGCGCTTACTGTTTGATTTCATTCTGGTTGGTGGATTTTCTTTTGTGTTTCTAATGATCAATGTTTTCTGTTTTGTCAAAGCTATTTTTATAAAAGAGAAAAAAATAGGTGATTTTTTTTTTTCCAAAAACTCAAATTTAAATGGAGGATTGTTCTTAGTGGATTGAATTAGACATGCTTAAGTTATCACTTAGTTGGTATATGGCTTAGGAATTTTCCTTAGCAAATTCTAGGTTTGAATGCTTGGTAAATAAAACAAATAGAAGATAAAGAAATGAAAACATATTCAACAAAATTTAAACCAGACAAAAAGGGTGCCAGTTCAATTTATTTCTTATGATACATTTGAAGGAATTTGTTATTCAATCATCTCAAGCCAGAGGCGTTCTAGTTTTAAAATTAACAGGATTCGAAACACTTTTGCCTTTCTCGTCCCTTATACAGTGAAGCGGCACCCAAATTTGTGTACTAAGCTTAAAGAAAAGCAATGGCAACATTGGATTCAGATGTGCCCATGGTTCCGGTTGGTGAGGCTTCAAGCAGTGCAGGTTCTTCAAGCAAGAAGCCCAAACGATTCGAGATCAAGAAGTGGAATGTTGTTGCTCTTTGGGCCTGGGGTAACCCTTTAAACCCCAATAGTCGTTTCTCTGATTTCTTTTGAGTTCAGTATCTAACTAAATTGGGTTGTGTACTGATGTTATTTTGCTTGTTGTATGCAGATATTATTGTTGATAACTGTGCCATTTGCAGGAACCATATCATGGATCTCTGTGAGTGAATTTTAAATTTCATTGTTCTTCATGTTTTTTTGTTGATTTATTAATCATCATATTTTTGTTGTTTGGTGATGATTAGGCATTGAATGCCAAGCAAACTAGGCAAGCGCCACAAATGTTAAGCAATTTCATTTGTATATATGAGGGACAATTATGTGACACATTTTAAGAAGATTGTTGATGCAAGAAATGGATCAACTTAATCTCGCATCGCTGAGTTTCCTTCGTGACTCCTCTCGGGATGTTATGGCCTGCACAGGAAGAGAGTAAATACAAAAGGACACCGGTGTGGTGCCGGTCTAATAGTCTCCGATGCCTAAGTCAGTTAAGTGGGAGGGTACTGTAGTAATTTAGACAGCGTGAGGGCAAGATTGTCATTACCTTTTGGAGGGGGATGCCCTTGTATTTATAGTAGCATTGAATGTGTTTGTTGGTGTTTGTCAATGTGGGATAAATGTTGTTGCCCTTAGGAGTTGCCAAGTGTCCTGTGCTGGTCCCGGATAGCATTTATGACTTTTCAGTAAGCCTGGCCGACCAGACTTGTTCTTCTTAGGTCATTCTGGGCTTTGTTGGCATGATCTGAGGTTTGCCTGGGGCTGGTAGAACAGAGACAGATCAGTTTGAATCTTTGACCAGGCCTACCAGTTTGGGTATGAACAGAAGTCCCCCAAGTCGTTGACTGAGGTGGATTGCCTCGGTTGAGGGCTTGTATTGTGATTGTCGGCCTGTCCTGGTGTACGGTATGCCAGTCCCCAGTCCCCCAAGCCCTTAAAGGAGGAAAAAGGCCGAAGGAGTGGAGTTAAAATCTGGTCTTGAATGGGTGACAAGTGGGTGGTCGATCGGCCTGAGAGGTACCCTGAAGGCCGATCACATGGCACTTGGGTACCAAGGTGAAAGATGTCACCTTAAATGCGTAGTGCGATTGACAAGTGGGTGACCTTTCCGCTGATCGAGGTTGAAGTGACGTTTGGATTGGCCGACCATGGTTGTAACGGCTAGTATTTTTTTAACCCTGGTTAACATCTGATGGTATAAAGGGAGTGTAGAAAATTCACTTTTTTCACTTTGACATCCAAGTGAATTGAGAGTGTGAGAAGAAAAAGACTAGGCGATTTCCGGTGAGGTGAAAAGCGATTTCCGACCATATCGTACGGCGATGCTCACGGTGTTCATCGGAGAAAAACAAGGTATGTATATTTTGAACTGGTGATTTTGGATTCAATGATGGTTTTGGCAAGAACATGGGATGAACACGTATGCATGTTTGTCCCATGTTCCTTGATTGCATAGGTCAGTCAAAGAAGGGGGTCGAGTTGGTTTCCATTCTTAGGAGTCTTTTTTGTATTTGTAGATGTCGTCTGAAGATTCTCAAGGCATGGACACTCGGTCTGGAAATGCCTTTGAGGATGATTCTTCGGCTTCGGCCGCTTCGGGCACCAGGTTGAGGACGAGTGGGTCGGCTTCCACTTCAGGGACATCTCGGCCAGAGGTGAATCTGAGGTCGCAGGCCCAGGAGAAGCTTGAAAAAGCTTTTGCCCAGATGCCAGAGGAGGCTGTTTCAGCCATTGGTGAGGCCGAACAGTTGATTGTTGATATGGACTCGGTTTGTCAGACCGATGTCTTTGAAGGCATACCAATTGTGTCTGGTCGAGCCAGGGAAAAAAAATAGTGGGGACGAGTGATCAAGATGCGACCTCCAGACCGATGGTGATTGAGATTGATGTGGATAAGGCGATGAAGCAAGTGACTGTTGCAACGTCCGTTTATCATATTGATCGTCAATTTAGTACGATCAAATGGGACGATATACAAGCATACCGAGAGGCGTTTCACGTGCCCGATTCAGTGGTGATAAGGCTAGTCGGGGATACGGACATGCCGAGTGATCCTTCGGAGCCGTGGACGACCTTTCACCCTGATGTCTTCACCCATGGAGTCGTCCTGCCGCTTCATCCGTGGGTGCAAAGGATGGTTGCCCATGTTAGGGTAGCCATCGGTCAGATCAATCCCAATACATGGATTGCTTTGACGGGGGTCTACACGGCTTTCAGGTTGGCCGGGAAAGGAGAACCGACCTGGGGCGACATCAACTTCCTCTATCAGTTATGAAGGGATAAGACAGGGTGGGTGTATGTCGAAGCCAAAGATAGGAAGACACGGGGGCCGTTTATATGGGATATGCCCACATCACAAAAGGCCTGGAAGCACAAGTTTGTGTTGGTGTGCGGAGATTGGGAAGGGTCGTATTTAACCGATGCTGACCGTAGAATTCCAAGAAATTACCAGTCGAAAGGTGTGACGAGTGTTGGGTTGTGTAGGTTGGTTAGGTGTAGCATTCGATTATCGTAGGCCTTTTCTAATGAGCTTTGATTTTGCAGAAGTGTTCAAGTGTCCAAGCGTGACCGACCAGGAAAAAGCCGACTGTGTTGAATTGTTCGAGAAGCTTGACCGATCAGAAAGAAGTAGGGATTTTTTACGGCTGCCTTAGAATTTTCTCAAGGTAGGCTTGATATCAGAACTACGTAAGTATCTAACCTTCATCCCTTGTGAAATGTGTCGGGGGCATCAATGTGTTATTTACATCTTTTTTTTTTTTATTTTGGTCAGCTCCTCCGAACTACGTGCTTGCTGCAGCCACCCAGTGCTCAAACCGAATGGCCAAGATACAGGAGATCATGAAGCAGGCCGAGGATGCGAAGGCCAAGGCACAGAAAGCTGGGGCGTCGTCCAAGGTGGACTTTAGGCAGCCCATGAAGACGAAGTCTACATCCAGGGTTAAGTCGAGATTGCGCATAGCCGGGGGGCCAAGTCAGACCGAGGGATCGCGCCCTGTAACTGATGTGGATGAGGCGACCGAGGAGCCCCTAGAGCCCATGTTTTCAAGTCCGCCAGCGTCGACCGGTGAGAAGAGGAAAAGTCCATCTGGTACCACCGCTACTCCCTTAGTTGTCATCGAAATTGACGATGCGGCCGAGCAAAGGAGGAAGTTTGTGGCCGAGGCTCGTCTGAAGAAGAAAAAAAAGATAGCCGAGAGGAAAGAGGCCAAAGAAGATGAGGAGTCGGTCGAGAAGCAAAAGAAGAGAAAACAGGCCGAGGTGGATACCCTTGAGCGGGTGAGGGACCTGGTCGTGCCATCGTAAACTTCCCTTCTTGCTGGCCGACAGGTGCCGAAGAAGTTGAAGAGACCGACGCTTGACTCGTCCATCAAGTCTTATTTTGTGAATGCAGAAGGTGAGCCAGACCTGGTCAGGACGACTGAGGTGGATGACAACTGGAGGCACCTTAGTACGACCTTCCACCCGTTCCAGCTAGACTTCATGAACACGGTTGTTCGGGGGTCGCAGTATGAGTTGAGGGAGATAGCTGATCTCAGGCCGAAGGACTTCGCAGACCGGTGTGATAAGACCATGCGTCTTAGTTCTCACGTAAGTTCCCCACCCCTTGTTGTTTTTTTTCTTGTTTTTTTTTATTTTTGTTTTTGAAGTTGGTGAGCTAACTCGACCTCTTGGTTTTGTAGTTTCTTGGCGAGGTGTTCTCGACCTTCCGTCACGGGAGCAACATCAGGCAGCAAGCCTTGGACATGAAGCGAGACGTAGAAGGAAGGGAGCATGCTCTGGCCGACAACCAAAGGCTTTTCAATCAGGCGCTCGAGCCAAAGGCTGAGCTGGAGCTGAAGGTGAAGGCCATGGAGGCGGAGGCAGCTGTGAAGGCCGAGGAAGTGAGTCGGATCCAAGCCGAGCTGGCGGAAACAAAAGAAAGGTTAGCTGAGCAGGAGTTGTCCAATGCGCGGCTAGCCGATCAGCTTATCTCGGCCAAGAGGGTTGGGATAGAAGAGTATAAAGCCTCCCGGGAATGTGAAAAAACTTTCATGAAGTTCGGGGCATCGTTGGAGGATGGCTTCTACAAGAAGCTGTTACTGTCGAACCCGGGGGTGCCCATTGCCATTCCCTGGCTCAAATCCCCGCCGAGGGTGGAGGATTACTTGGACGATGATGGTAATCCTTTACCTGATGAGGAGGAGGAGGAATTGGATTCGGACGAGCTAGCCGACGCACATGAGGCCGAGAATGTTGATGAACAGCC
Source organism: Prinsepia uniflora (assembly GCA_032719365.1). NCBI lineage: Eukaryota > Viridiplantae > Streptophyta > Magnoliopsida > Rosales > Rosaceae > Prinsepia > Prinsepia uniflora. Next base: position 13,071,136 of record CM064873.1, on the reverse strand, counting down.
AGCTGATGAGGAAGAGCCTACTGAGTTAGGTGGTGACGGCCAGTAGTGTCTGACTATGAATTTTGTAATGTGGAGTTTCGATGTAATTCGGCCTATGGCCTATGTAATATGACTTTTGTTGGAATAAACTGTTTTTTGGAAATTAATGTGTGCTGGTATAAATGTGAGTTTGGGTTTGAAATAAGTACAAGTGTATCGGACTAAGACCGAAAAGCATAGGACCTTAATCAGTGTGTCGGCCATTGGTGACTTGGGTAGCATATTGAAATGAAAATAATGAATTTTAACCCATAATAGGAAACGAGTGGTTAAGGGGCCAGTGAATGGACTATTAGTTTGTGAGTAAGTTCTAGAAAAAAGACATCGAGTTGGGAGGTCGGCTAGTGATGGCTGATGGTATTCGTAATGTTTGGGACATAGGCCGAGAACGTACACCTTCAGAAGGTTTTCAAGGAAATAAAACTGAGTAGAACACTTGGTGAATTTCATTCATAGATCAGTCTGGGGATGCCAGAACATGTTTACAAAGTGGCCGTGGGCCGTGCGTCTTGCGGCGTTTTACAACAACTTATCTGTAGTAGTACTTGAGATGGTCCACGTTCCAGGGATGTGGAAGTGTCTTCCCCTCAGAAGCTTGAAGCTCGTATGTTCCCTCTCGGCAGACTCTTGCTATGGTGTATGGTCCTTCCCAGTTTGGGGCAAAAGTTCATGCAGCTTTGTCCCTGGTGCCAAGGTTGACCTTGCGGAGAACCAAGTCCCCCACTTTGAAACTCCTGTGTCGAACCCTTGAGTCGTAGTATCTAGCCACCCTTTGCTTGTAAGCAATGTTTTTCAAGTTTGCTTGATCTCGCCTTTCGTCCAGGAGATAGAGGTTGAGGGCAATCTGCTGATCGTTGGTGTCCGGATCGTAAGAGATTACACGGTATGATGTCTCTCCGACCTCCACGGGGACCACAGCTTCTGTCCCGAAAGCTAGGGCGAAGGGCGTCTCGTTCGTGGCCGTTTTGTACGAGGTACGATGCGACCAAAGGACTTCGTTGATGATGTCTGCCCATTTACCCTTGTCCTCGTTCAGGCGCTTTTTCAGATTGTACTTGATGTTTTTATTCACGGCCTCCACTTGGCCGTTGGACTGAGGGTGTGCAAGTGATGCGAAGATGAGCTTGATGCCGCACATCTGGCAGAATTCCTTGAAGCGATTGCAGTCGAATTGCCTCCCGTTATCGGTCACGATAGTGTGAGGGATCCCGAACCGGCATATGATGTTCTGGTACACGAAGGACTCGATCTGTGCTGCTGTAATGGATGCAAGGGGATTCGCCTTGGCCCATTTGGTAAAATAATCCACAGCCACCACTGCGAAGGTTACCCTGCCCTTGCCTGTAGGCATTGGCCCGATAAGGTCGAGTCCCCACTGTGAGAAGGGCCATGGGCTCATCATGGAAGTTAGGGGTTCAGCTGGCAGGTGAGGGGTCTGGGCGTGCCGCTGACACTTGTCGCATTGCTGCGTGAGAGCAGTGGCATCTGCGAGCATTGTTGGCCAAAAGTATCCCTGGCGAAATGCCTTATGTTCCAAAGTGCGTGCGCCCGAATGGTCTCCGTATATGCCTTTGTGCATTTCTCGTAGAACGTAGTCTCCCAGTTCTGGTGTGAGGCACTTTAGGAGCGGAATGGTGAATCCTCGCTTATACAGGTGGTCGTGCTGAATTGTGTAGCGAGTGGCCTGCCTTCTGATTTTCTTGGCCTCCAGCCTGTTCTCCGGGAGAGAGCCATCCTGCAAGTAGGCCCTGATGGGGTCCATCCATGTCGGGCTGGTGTTGATGGTGTACACAGGGTTTGGTCTGGTGCTAGGCCTGTGTTGGACTTCGACCAAAACTTGTCTCCCCTCCTTATCATCCAGTGAGGATGCCAGTCGAGCCAGGGCATCGGCATGGCTGTTTTCCGATCGCGGGATCTTCGCAACTTCAAAGTTTGTGAATGACCTAAGGAGTTGTCGGGCGAGGGCCAGGTAAAGATCCATGGACTCGTCCTTGGCCTCGAAATCGTCGTTGATCTGGCTGATGACCAGTTGGGAGTCGCTGAAAATGGGTAGTTGTTTGGCCTCTATATCTCTTGTTAGACGTAGGCCAGCCAGTAGAGCCTCGTACTCTGCCTCATTGTTGGACGCTCGGAAGCTAAACCTTAGAGCGTATTCTAGCTTGACCTGGTCGGGGGAGGTAAGTACTAAGCCTGCACCCGATCCGTTGTGGCAGGCTGAACCATCGACATACAGTGTCCAACATGGTCGTGTGGGGTCGATGTTAGAGGTAGATTTCCCTGCGTCTTCCCTGGCAGGAAGATCCTGCTCACCAGTACCCTCAGGTGCTGATAGGTCGCCCCCGCGTTCTTCAGGCCGAAAGGCATGACATTGTAACAGTAGACTCCCAAATTGGTCCGGAAGCTTGTGTGGATCTGGTCTTCCGGGTTCATCAGTATCTGATTATAGCCAGAATCGGCGTCCATGAAGCTGAGCAGCTCGTGTCCTGCCGTAGCGTCCACCAGCATGTCGATTTTGGGAAGTGGGAAACTATCATTCGGGCAGGCCTTGTTTAAATCCGTGAAGTCAATACACATGCACCATAGTCCCGTAGGTTTCTTGACTAGGACCACGTTGGCGACCCATGCAGCGTATATTTCTTTCCGGACGAAGTGGATCGTGCTGAACTTTGTGATCTCAGCCTGCATGGCCAGTTGCCTCTCCGCATCATAGCTTTGTTGTTTCTGGGTAACCGGCCTGAAGGAGGGTTCGATGGTGAGCCAGTGGTAGATCACTTCGATGGAAATGCCGGGCATGTCTGCGTAGGACCAAGCGAACACTTCAGCGTTGTCCTGAAGGAACTTGATGAGGGCGGAGCGGATGTCGGGACTTAGTTTCGAGCCGATTCGAACCTGGCGGTCCTTATGTTTATGGGAAAGAGAGATTGTTTCTGTCTCTTCCACGGGCTCTACGTGGGGCATGTGAGCTAGGTTGCGGGGGTCCTCCGGGGGGCTGCCCCTGAGTTCTTCCATATAGCTCGGATTCACAGGGTCGTCCCCCAGTGCCGACTCTGTGACCGAGAGTGACAGGACCCGTCCCTAACTGGACCTCGAAAACCGTACCCGGTCCTGCTCCCGTCTGACAAGTCAACTGAAGTCCCGAAACGATCTTTCAGCACCTATCAGACAAGGGATAGCTGCGCTGATTTCCGCTTATGCCTCCGCCTCGAGATCAGCCCCGAACGTTGTGCCACGGCCTGGAGGGTCAACAAAACAGAAAAAGGTGTGAGTGGACAAAAATAATATCATTTCAAATACGTTTGAAACACATCATTTACCCTCCAGTTTATCAAACCATGCATGCATAGGGAAAAACAAATGAATGACAATCACCGGCTTTCCAGCCAAACCACATAACAAATCAAAATCCTGGCTCTCAGGCCAACCCTGAAAACATAGTCACCTGGCCACACAGACCAGAACTCGTACTCTATACTAGTACGTAACCACAATCAACATCAAACAGTACTATGCACTAGGTCAACAATCAATTACTCAATCAATCAATCCATCAATCCACACTATTCACAAGTGCACAAACCATCACATAATCACATCCGCACTACTCGTAGGCCATAACCCGTGCCTCAGTCGTCTGGGAAGTCACCCCGTCCAACCCGTGCCAAAGTATCAATCATACCAAATCATTTCCAATCATATTATAAAGCATTTAAAACATATATGCATGCATTCAGGGTAGAAAACAAAAGTCCACTCACACACCGTCCAACCCGCTCGCTTTCCGAGCTGCACGCGTTTCCGTAATTTCCGATACGTGCCAGGAATCTCGAATCCTGTTCAAATCATTATACAGGGTCATAAACAACTCAATTTACATCATATTAATTTCCCCTAATTTTTCCGGGATTTAAATATTATTTTAAAATTTAATATAAACCGTCGGACCCTCGAAACATTATCGAGCCGGTGTCCGATCGACTCGAAACCAATTTTAAAATGTCCGTTACATTACATAGAGTAAAACATATGTTGAAACCTTCCTCAGAAAACGTGCCATGCGCCCTCACGCGCCACCTCAAGCGGCTGCGCGTGAGTCCACGCGCCGTGCTATAGTGTTGCTACAGTTACCCCTTCCACCCGTTTCTCTGATAAACGGATCCTCTGACCCGCGATACAACCTGTTTCAATCTAAGCTAATTCAAACTCAATTACTCTCGTTCTTTCAACCATTAGCATCAATTCAATATGGATTAAGGGTCTGTAAACTCAATTGCGTGAAACCATGCCCCAAAGTCCACGACTCAACATGAACACCCGACGGGTCCCTAATCGGGTTCTATCTCATTTCACCCTAATTCATCAAATTGATTGCACAGGGAGCATCTTCTACTTATCCTAAACTCGAATTCCAAACCAATTTCATGAATTCGTACCTCCCATTACCTGAACTCAGCCGGGGTACGTCTGAACTGTCGCGGGTCCAGTTCGTGAGCAACTCGTGGCCAATTCTCTTCGAATTTGATCCCAGTCGACTCGTCTCAGGTCCAGTAAGCTCACTCAAACGTTCATTTCCGTCAATTTAACCTCCAACAAGAAATTCAATTCGAAATTAGCAATTCAATGTTTTGGGTATTTCAGTGATGGAGGCAGATCAGTTTATTCAATAATCCTCTCGGTTTTTCACTCAATTTCCACTCCCAATTACCCTTAATTCCTCACTCATTTGTTCCCTGGGTTACTGAGAATTGATCAAGGTGTTTTTTGTGGAGGTTTTTTATTAGTCTCTGTTTTTGTAAATGAACACCGTATTCCCTCTTACTGCAAATTAACAACTATTTCAGTTAATTATTAAATTCATAAACTAAGCAACTAAGTGCCACTAACCTCAATTCAAATGTACCAAGTGTCACTTAGGGAATCCTCCTCATCCCAAAAGCTGAATCAGCCATAGAAACTATTTAATAACAATTAATAGCACTGTTTAATTCAGTCCCTAGTACAATTACCATTTTACCCTTGTTCTCACAAATTACCAAAATACCCCTAATCGTTCTAGACCCATAACGTTTTCGTTCGGACCCCGATTGACGCATGCCGCCTGTCTACGGATTCAGCGTCCCGAGACCTACCTAACGGTATTCCCGGAAAGTCCAAACAATGCCCCGATCAAAAAGTCAACTTTCGGCCCCTATGGCCGATTTACCAAATTACCCTCCAACTTTCGCATGTGATAACTTTTTCCTCGGATGTCGAAATCGGGCGTGCCACCTGTCTATGAACTCGTGACATCCCGATCTATGTCACGGTCATCGGTCAAAGTCCGTTTGACCGCTAGAATAAAAAGTCAACCGTTCGCCCGATTCTAAGGGTAAAATCGCCATTTTCCTCAAATTTTCTAAATTTTCGTTTTTCGCATTTTCCGGGGCGTTACAGAGAGTGTCTCCGTCGCCTCGGGCAGGCGCTGGCTAGTTTTGGTGAGAGAAGTTGCGTAACAAGTCCGGGCGGAAAGCTGGTCTCCTTGCACCTGGCTCGTTCCAGAAAGTGTGGGGAACTTCATCAGCAGGAGATGGGTTGATACGATGGCTCGCATCTGATTGAGCAGGCCCCGACCAAGGATCGCGTTGTAGCCCGTTGGGCAATCGACCACGAGGAATGTGGTCAGTGTGGTGGTGGTTAGGGGCTCGGAGCCCATGGTGATTGGTAGAGTGATGATCCCCCTAGGGAGGACAGAATCGCCTGAAAATCTGAGAAGGGGCGTGACCTTGCGGTCTAGTTCTTTCTCATCCAAGCCCATTCTTTGAAAAGCATCCCAAAAGAGTACGTTGACTGAACTGCCGGTATCGACAAGAATGCGGCCGACGTCACAGTTTGATATTAACGCCTGGACGATCAGGGGATCGTCATGCGGGAACACGATGCCTCTCTCCTTCTCCTCTGAGAAGCTGATAGTTTTTCATCCGGCCTTTGCAACCTTGCCGGGTCGGCTGGCGCTGATACTGAGTACCTGGCTGGATTGCAAAGCCCTGTTGAAGTCCTTCCTAGCCCGATTGGAGGTGATGGGGGAGGACAAGGTTGGGCCTCCACTGATGGTGTTGATTTGAAGGCGCGCTGGGGCGGCCTGTGTTCGAGTCAGAAATTGATCGAGTCTGCCATCGCGGACCAACTGTTCAACTATGTCCTTGAAGGCGATGCATTCTTCAAGGGTATGGTCATTGTACTTGTGGTACTAGCAAAAGGCCTCCTTGTTGATGATGGGGTAGTAGTTTGGGTTTCATGGCTTGGCCTTCGGGATCATCTCCTCCATATTCAACAAGACATTGTCGAGGGTGGTATTCAGAACCGTGTATGTCTCGAACCGGTGCCTGGAGCCTGCGCCCTCTGCTACCAATCCCCTGCCCTCTTGGGGTTTCCCGCGGTGAAAGTCGCGGACGTCGCGACCTGACCGTCCCATCTTCTCCTGATTGCGGGAATCAAAATGGAGCTTCCTCTTCCCCATGTCGGAACGATTGTCGCCGTGATTGTTGGGGCTCGGTTGAGTCCTTCTCGAATTTGTGGCTGGGGGGGGTGGGTTGAGCATTTCTGCTCTTCTTTGGAGGAGTGTGGAAGAACTCGGCCTTCACGTGAATGCTGGCTCTGCGCATAAGCTCGGCGTAGCTGCTCCAGTCCTCCGTATGGGCCGCATACTTGAAAGGAGACTCCTTGAGACCGCTCCTAAAGACATTGAATGCGGCCTTGTCATCCGTATCCTGGCAGCGAGAGTACTCAAAACTAAACCTTGCGGCATATTTTTGGAGGGTCTCTTCCTCCTTCTACCTGATGGAGAATAGATCGTCCGTAGATACGAGCCTGATGGTTTGGATCATGAACTGACTCAAGAACGTAGAATGTAGGTCCTCAAGAGAATCGATCGTGCCTGGCGGCAGACGGTAGAACCAGTTCAAGGCCGCATCCGTGAGGGTGGAGCTGAAAATGAGGCACTGTTCGTCCTTCGAAGCATCGCGGTATGCCAAAGCAGAAGTGTAGATGTTCCAGTGGGTGTTGGGGTCTCCTTTCCCCGTGTACAGAGCGATCTTAAGGGGCTTGATCCCGGTTCTGTGACGAGAACGGAGGAGTCTTTCTGAGAAGGGGCCAGGGTTGGCCTTCTTCAAGGCTGGCGCCTTGCTTCTATCTTCCTTTGCCTCCAGGGCACGTACCCTTTTCAGGAGGGCTTCGATCTTCGCGCTCTGATCGGTAGGCATTTGGGTAGAGGTCTCAGTCGGCCCTCGGCTCCTGTCCTGGCGGACCTTTGCTTCTCGGCCTTGGGAATAACTACCTGTCGTTGAGTCTGTTTCGTCCAGATGGTGCTCCCGCGAGTGGGTTTCACCCTTCTGGGTTGTTTGGCAACCCCTGTCCCTTGGCCCGTGGTCCGCGTGTCCGGCGGTGACCTGGCGGTCGGTTGAACTGTGGTGCCGTACCTATGAGGTCCTTTCTTCTGATGTTTCAGAGGAGAGCCTAGCCGGTATGACTTGGCGCTCCTCCAGCAGCTGCAGGGCATCCCTGTAGATCTTGGTTCTTGAGGGTCCTGCCCTCATCGGCTGGATGAGGAGTCGACCAGAATAGGCAGGGTTCGGCCTTTGTTTTCTTCCTGGCTGGTCCGATGACCTCTCGAATGCAATGTGAGCAGCACGGGGCCTGTCGGACTATCGCTCCTCGGCCTGTGACCGGTCAACTAGTTCTTTTCCCGGTTGGCCCTCGTGTTGGGACATCTTTACGAGGGCAAGTGTGTTCACGTACTGCTCCGTTAGGAGTTGGTTCTTCGCATCGATTTTTGCATTGTGGGCCTTCAGTGCTGCCACTTCGCGCATCAAGTTGTCCAGCGTCTGCCTGTAGACATCTGGGACGCTCCCAGTTGTGTTTCCCCGAGTGAAGGGGGGTGTGATTGAGCTCTCCTTCGTCTCGTTCGTCCGACATGGCTTTGGCAAGATTCGGGACGGCTGATCTGGTGAATAAGAGCGTGGGCTGTGTTTCAGTTCCCACAAACGGCGCCAATCTGTTGATTCAAGAAATGGATCAACTTAATCTCGCCTCGCTGAGTTTCCTTCGTGACTCCTCTCGGGATGTTATGGCCTGCACAGGAAGAGAGTAAATACAAAAGGACACCGGTGTGGTACTGGCCTAACAATCTCCGATGCCTAAGTTAGTTAAGTGGGAGGGTACTGTAGTAATTTAGACAGCGTGAGGGCAAGATTGTCATTACCTTTTGGAGGGGGATGCCCTTGTATTTATAGTAGCATTGAATGTGTTTGTTGGTGTTTGTCAATGTGGGATAAATGTTGCTGCCCTTAGGAGCTGCCAGGTGTCCTGTGGTGGTCCCGGATAGCATTTATGACTTGTCAGTAATCCTGGCCGATCATACTTGTTCTTCTTAGGTCATTCCGGGTTTTGTTGGCATGATCTGAGGTTTGCCTGGGGCTGGTATAGCAGAGACAGATCAGTTTGGACCTTTGACCAGGCCGACTAGTTTGGGTATGAACAATGTTGGTGTAACTTTTGTTGTTGTATTCAGTTTTAACTACGTATTTAGAATATGTTGAAGTTCTTCCTTCCTCTCTCAAATACTGCTTACCAGCAATCTTCTTTTTCTTTTTTCTTGTTGGTTGGGTCGTTGAAGTGAAGTTCAGCATATTATTCTTTTCTGAATTTCTGATACTTAAAGATTGTTAGTATGCATGAATATGATATATGCTTCTGTTGCATGGTACATTTGACTACTAAGAGTTTGTGTACACCTACATACCCAATTGTTGGAATATATTCGCTATAGTTTGCTTATGTTGTATGCAAGTAAAGTGCTCTAAGTGAGCAGGGGGAGCTATGCAAGATATCTTGTAATCTTTTATGTATTTCAGCTAGTTTGTCGTGCACATCTTTTTATTAATATTTTTAATTGTTAGATCTATGTTGCAGTCTCATTTCTCACTTTTTATTTTTCTGATTTTTCATTTAGGTTTGGTACAGCAATTCAGATCTAAGGGATTTGCTGAAGGAGCATGCTGATGCATCACAGTTAGACAAGTTGAAGTGGATGTATTATGTAATCAATAAGAGCCCATGGTATGTCTTCTTCAACTTAGTCCTCTTTTTGGTTGCATGAAAAATTGAGATGCTTACTTCTGTTCTGTACCAAATGTGGTTTTTCTAGCTTTATGTCTCGTTGGGTAATGAGTAATGGTTCTGTCGATGGAATTTAAAGTGTTTTGCCTTTACTTTTTCATCGTTATTTCGAATTGTGAAGTTTATCGATGGGAAAACTTGTTTTTGGAGCATATGCAAGCTGTACTCCAACGAGAACACAAAAGGTACGCAAATATCCTTAGTTTCAAAATTATTATATTCTTAATGTTATCTTCAGTACATTGTTCATGAGTAACCTATGGATTCCTTGATTGTACATACTTATTCATTTTTGTTTATCTTATTAGCGTAGGAAATTACCTTATCAACCTGCATAGTTGCTCAGCTAAATTTTATTCAATGGATTAATCAAGTGAACTGTGCTTAAAGATGGCTGAATGCATATAGGTTGGACAATACTGATGTAGTTATTTCATAAGGATGCAACAATACTGATGTAGTTTCCAAAGCTTAGTTTTTTGCGTGATGTTAATGGTAGTTCTTTCTGGATTTCATGGCCCTTGTAGTTAGTTATTTCTTAATCTATACTTCGCTATCATGGTCCATACTTTAGTTGTGTAAATCTTTCTTTGTTTCAGGAATGTCAGTCTATTACTCATGAATTTTATTTTCTATACAGTGATCCCATGCACATGTATTTGTGAAACCCTTTGTTATATTCATAATTTTTTTTGAACAGCTTCTGAATCCATTGGTCTAAGACATGCATGTGGAAACTCATGTATTTTGACTCTGAAAAACTTGCAGGAGCCATTTGTTCCAGGATTCTTTGTTCGAGCCAAAGCTATTGGCCTAATGCCTATAATTGATCAGGTACACATCTTGACTGAAAGGCTTTAGTTCTGTACATCTGTCACAAAGTTCGAACTTTCCATAATAATTTCTAATTTTCATGAATCCAGGGTGAGAAAGATGACAAGATTATTGTTGTTTATGCTGATGATCCTGAATACCGACACTATGGTGACATCAAGGATCTCCCATCACATCGTTTGGCTGAGATCCGACTCTTCTTTGAGAACTGTATCCTTGTTGAAATTCAATTTCTATTAACTATAATTTTATACGATACTAGCAATTAGGCTCTCGCGTTGCGGACAGGACCCGTGCCGACTGAACTTTGATAACCGTGTCCGGTCCTGCTCATGTCTGACAAGTCAACTGAAGTCCGAAACTACCCTTCAGCACCTGTCAGATAAGGGATAACTGTACTGATTTCCGCTCATGCCTCCGCCTCTCGATCAGCCCCGAACGTCGTGCCACAACCTGAAGGGTCATCAAAACAGAAAAGGTGTGAGTGGACAAAAATAATATCTTTTAAAACACATTTCAAAATACATCATTTACCCTCCAGCTTATCAAACCATGCATGCATAGAATCAACATATGAATAACAATCACTAGCTTTCCAGCCAAATCACATGAAAAATATCAAATCCCGGTTCTCAAGCCAAAACATATGAAAACATAATCACCTGGCCACAAAGACCAAAACTCGTACTCAATACCAGTACGTAATCATAATAACATCAAACAACATTATTCACAAGTGCACAATCAATCAATCAATCCATCAATCCCCACTACTCACAAGTGCACAAACAATCACACAGTCACATCCGCACTACGCGTAGGCAACCATCCAACCACGTTCTTGGGATCAGACACATCTGGGCTCAACCCTCGGGCTCAGTCACATCTGGGCGAACACATCCCCATACTCAGACACATCCGAGTGGTACATCCAGGCTCAGTCGCATCCAAGAAGCTGGCTTACCGTAAAAATAACTCACAATCATATCCCCCAAGCTCCGGTCGTCTAGGTGATCCCCTAGCTTCGACCGTCTGGGTACTCACAATCATAATGAAAACCATCCCGGGATTACATCCCAAAACATTTCAATCAAATCCTTGACTTCAAACCAAGTCAAAAGCATTTCCGACCGGGTCTTAATGTAAAACCCGAGTCCTGGAGGGAACGGTGAACAATCCCACATTCCTGCGAGGGGGGAATGGTCTGGGAAGGGAATGGTGGTGTGCCTTAAAGGTGTAGGCACACACCTATCTAGCATGAGGCCTTTTGGGAGCTCAGTGTCTTTGGGGGGGATTGGAACCCCAAAGTTAAGCGAGTTGAGGCTGGTGCAATTCCATGATGGGTGACCCCCTGGGAAGTTACACCGTGAGCTCCCGAAAACAAAACCGTGAGGGCAAGTGCAAGGAGCCCAAAGCGGACAATATCGTGCTAGATGAGTCGGGACCTGACAGAGGAGGCTCGGGTCCTGACACTTAAGCCCAAATACCATTTACACGTAAATCCGTAAAATCTCATTTGAAATATTAAAATAATCCAGAAATCATCCTTGACTCACCAATTAAGTCAAAATATCCTTTTTGAAACCTTTTTTATTCCGGACCTAGCCCAAAATATTACTTGCACATTTCTCGTAAAACATGTCCGAAAGACCGACTAAAATAATCATTAAATCACAAATAATCATGCCAATTCACCGTGACATCATTGCAAGTCAAATCATGTAAAACATTTAACTATGCATGCATATCAGTTTATAAAACAAACGTCCACTCACACACTATCCAAATTGTTCAATCTCGAGCTGTTCGTTCTCTTCAGACGTCCTGGGAATATTCCAGCCTGTCAAACAAAGTAATTTAAGGTTACTAAGTTATCACATAACCCCACATAACAACTCTTTAATCGTCGAAATTTAATAAGATTAATTAAACGCGAATTATACGCCTCGGACACTCGAAAGTACCCCGAGACCGTGTCCGATTAACCCAAAATCAACGCCAAAATGTTTGTTACATTGCATAGAACAAAAGTCATGTGGAACTCACCTCGGGAATCGTGCCTATACGCCCTCACGCGCCGCTGTGAATGGCTGCGCGTGAAACTCACGCGCCAGCTACAGTACCATCGTCCTCACCCATTTCACTGATAAACGGATCCTACAACCCACGAATAGACCGGATCCGATTCCCATGAATTCTGCATCAATTTCTACAATTGAACCGTCCATTAGCATCGTTATTCATCTAGTTAAGGTTCTGTAACCTCAATTACATAAACACTTACCTCGATCCTTCAAATAGAACTCGACTTTTCGAAGAACATAATCGCACTATTCATCCCTCAATCTCCATCTATTCTCAGTGTTTTCTTTCAATTGGTGCACCAGGAAGCTTCATGGGATCCTAATAAACATATTTCCAAGTCCAATTTCATTGTTCCATGCCTCCAATCCATTCGACTCAAGCTCGAAAATTCCCGAGTTCCACCCTGTGCGTTCTAGCCCAAAACGACTCCAAATTCCTTCAAGTTTAATTGGGTTCGACTCGCCTGAATCCCAGAAAGCTGAATTCAAGGTCAATTATAGCAATCGTGGTCCCTGGTTTCAAATTAGAAACTGAAGCAATTCAAATTTTTCATGGATTTAGGGTTTCTGTTTCTCTGAGTTTTTCTTCCCCTTTTCTTCTCTATAATTCCTCACAATTTCACTCTCAATTGCATCAGTTTCTCAATTGGTTTTGGTTGCTGGGAAGATCAATCAGGCAGTGTATGTTCTCTATTTTTCCCTCTGCTCACAAACCGTTTAAATGTTGTTTTAAACACAATTATCAAGCATGAAGATTCAAGTCATGCCACCAATCCGTCAAGTGTGGTGACAGATGTCACCAGGTGGCCAATTCTCATCCAATTTGGCGGGCACAGGTGTCCTTAACTCAATTAATATGGCTGAATCAGCCAGGACTAGTCAAATTACCATTTTACCCCTGCACACATAATTACCAAAATATCCCTCACAATTCTAGACCCATAACTTTCACGTCCAAACTCCGATTGACGCATGCCGTCTGTCTACGAATTCAGCGTCTCGCAACCTATCCAACGGTCATTTCGGAAAGTCCAAATAAGGTCCCGATCAAAAAGTCAATTTTTTTGCCCCATAACCAAGGGTAAAATCGTCATTTCTCTCCAATTTTTCATTTTTCGAATTTTCGGGTCGTCACAGTTGCCGCGGGGTTATTGAATTGAGTATGAATTGAGTAATACTAATTTCATATACATGAACAGTGATTTTTTTATATCTATAAGGGAAAGAAAAAAAAAGGGTAAAACCAGTAACCAATATGATTTTTTGATATGTATAAAGGAAAAGAAAAAAAAAGAAAAAAAAAGGAAAAGAAAAAAAAAGGAAAAAAAATTGATATGTATAAAGGAAAAGAAAAAAAAAATCAAGGAAAAGGGAAAAAAATAAAATAAAGGGAAAAGGAAAAGACAAAAAAATATAAAGAAAAAGGAAAAAGGGGTAGAAATGGAAAATCACTGTAGATCTACAGTGATTTTCCCACTTCTTCTTTAGTATAGTTATAATATTGCTCGTCTTTCTCTAAAGGCCTATTAAAAGAATTGTTATCCTTAATTTAATTAAAAACAGACAAGAAAAATGAGAACAAGGAAGTTGTAGTTGACGACTTTCACCCAGCATCTGCTGAGACCTTTGATGTTCCACTATCATACCATGGTTTTTAGATGACTTTGCTAGTTGTTGTAATATTAACTTCAGTACTCAAACAACAAATTACAATTGTTATTTTTTTCAATTGTTTTAATATATAAAATCACGTTTCATAAATGTGTTTCAAAGAATTAGACTCCTTTTATTTGATTAAAAATAATTTATGTATGTGAATTGAGAACAGATTACAATTATTGTGTCAAATAAAGATAAATAATGTTGTATTTTAGATGACAATTTTTCACAAAAATTGTCATCTGATGATATATTAGACGACAGTTTTTGTAAAAGCTGTTGTCTGATGATACATATTAGACAACAGTTTTTTGTAAAAAAACTGTCGTTTGATGACATATTAGATGACAGTTTTTAGAAAAACTATCGTCTAATGATATTTTAGATAACAGTAAAAAAGTGTCATCTAATTGTATTCAAATAGATGACACTCACATAGACAACACTTTTTTTTTGCAATCAGACGACACTTTTTTGCTGTCGTCTAAGGGCAAAACTGGCATTGTGAATCTTGTCAATGACTCATAGCGAGCTAGGGCAAGGCGATCCGTGGATATATATGTGTTTTGGAGTTTCAATATAAAAATAGGGAGAGCAAATATCCGCAATATTTCTGTAGATATCGCTGTATTTAAGAGTCTCCGCACAAAATAAAGGGCAATAAAAAATCTTCCTCAAATTTTCATGATATATATCTGTATTAGTGAGTATTATTGGGTGCTTAAATTTTCTCGAAACTTCATTCAAAATTTTAAGATTTCCAACACTTGTTGGTTGAGCATGAACGATATTAAAATATATTCATTGACATTTTTTGTAAATTTGAATGTCGATATTTCCATTAAAAAAATGGTATTTTCATCCTTATTCCTGCCACGCCACGTGTAAAGCTATACCGCTAGAAACGCTATACCGTTCAATACGAAACGTACAATCACTAATCTCTTTGGTATTAGAATAAAATTTAGGAATAACAGAGTTTAATATTGATGTACGTGCCAAATACTCCATCAATTAATCTGCATTTTGTGAATCCAGGAAATTTTATTTCTAATGAATGTTTTTTTTATTTTTTTTTTATTTCTAGGTATTAATATTAATGTCCCTTGTTTATTTTACCCCAAAAATAAATTATTTTCAAGGACAACCGCATTTAAAATACAAAATAAAATCTTATAACGTACTAGACCCAAATAACTGCCCCTCCCTAGGACAAGACAGTAATCGCCTATCAATTACCCTTACGTAGCTATGGTTTTCATTTGTTCTACGTGATCTACTACCGATTCATTTTATGGGAGGGACAAAAACTACGTACCAGGTTTTTTTTTTTCCTTTCTGTTTCAAAATTTTATAGCCCGCACAATATGAATGATGTAATTCAAACTCAAACTTGAATCCTTTTACAGAATAAAACAGCTGCGTGTATACATGAAACTATATTACAAATGTCTTTGAGCAAACTTGTTGTCTAGTAATACTCTACTGAATTGGCGCCCTTTCCTTTCTCCGTTTGGCCAAATTCCCTGTAAGCTACCGGCCGAGGAATGATCGGCGGTGTCTTGCATCTTAATAATGCCCAATTCAACCCATTAAAAAATGTATGGTGCTTGATTGCAGTTGCACCCATTTTGGACCCCAATCTCCTTTTGGGGTCCATCAAAAATTTCGTGATCAAATCTTTGTCTGGTCCGGACATCGTTGGCTCCTTAGGGAACTCAAGTGCTCGGGCTACAATGTTGGCTAAAGTCAAGCCATGATTCACACCTTTGAAAGGTGTGACACCATAGAACAGTTCATATATAAATACCCCTAGTGTCCACCAATCCACTCCATTGCCATGTCCTTCGCCGGTTACAACCTCGGATACCAAGTACTTGTGGGTCCCTACGAAGGACATAGAACGAATGTGGATTGGCTCCGTCGGTATCTCGAGGCCTAGGGTCGAGGGACGGTAGCGGGATTTCTTTTTGTGCTTGCGTTTTGGGAGTATGCATGACGAGGTCGGGACCATGCAACTTGGTAGGATGCACGATGCTATGCGAAATTGTGGTTGCTCGATGGATTCAGTACCGAACCGGTTCGTTTTTTGTGGCTCTTGATCTGAAACGAGCTGAGCCGTTGATGTTGAATCGCCACTTCTTAATGAAAGATCAAAGTCGCTCAACATGATGTGACTGTCGGATCTTACGAGTGCATTTTCTGGCTTCAGATCGCGATATATTATTCCCATCATATGCAAGTATTCCAGAGCAGCGACCACTTCCGATGCGTAAAATCTTCAACCAAAATTAAGGAGAAAAATCATCGTCAATTTTCATTGACAACAAAAAACTGAAAGATCAGATAAGAAAAATGAGTTGCATTGACATGATCCAACATGTCAAATATATTTTTTGCCAAAAAAGAAAAAAATAATAATTCATTTGATTAATATTTTGTTGGTAAATGCTACCAGATTTTTTTACACTCATAGGGTGGACCTAATCCCCACTTAGAGTGCAACTTATATATTCTTAGGCACAAAGTGTTCATAGTCACTAGAAAATTCGTCTTTTTGAAAGTAATATTTTGCCAACTACTAGACAACACCTTGAGGTTATTTGATTAATATTTAGGCAAACTTGAAATATTACATAGTAATTAATATTTTATTCCATTAAAATTATAACAAGTGTATTTAATTTTTATTATATTGTAAAAGTGGAGTGTATAGATTATGTTTGTCCACCATGTTGTATGAGAACAGATGTACTGTGGGTAATTTCTTTTTTTTTCGAAGATGTATTGCGGGTAATTGGGTAGACCTAAATATTTCTTCAAAAGCTATATCCTAGTTTCCAAACATAAAAGAATCAATAGTCTCAGGCAAATATTGAACCCCCAGCTATTATTATGTTACTGTTTAGGAAATAATGTTAAAGAATATATGATAGCATTAAATTGCATGTCAAAGTTGAAATCATACGCACCGGAGGGCAGCTTCACCGAACCGTTTTTCCGGTTGGCATTGGCGGAGGACATGGAGGTCGCCGCCGGGGCAATACTACGTCAACAAGCAAGACCATCTGTCGGAGTCCAGCAATCGTAGAGCGTGGGCAAAAATGGGTGGTCCAACATTTCCAATATTTCCCTCTCTCCTTGCCCTATTTTCTCTGTTCCTACTTTCCAACTCCGCCTTGTCCATCACTTTGGCAGCAAACATGCACCCATCCGTCCCCTCCAACTCTACAAGGTATACGCTCCCTATGTCTCCTTGCCCCAAGCGGCGCACCAGCCCGAGGTGATCCAGGGTCAATCCCATCCCCTCAGACTTCCTGCGTTGGATCGCGTCCCAACACAGGTCGCATGGCGCCGCGTGAGTCCTACTGGAGGATGAGACGTGGCTTGAAGTAGTTTTTATAGCAATGTGGGTGTCATGGTAGTGCACTTGTCTTGTATGTCGTCGCTGAGATTAAGGTCGTCTATTTCGCCGGCGAGTTCATCTACACATTGCTGCATGATTGTGATAATGGTGGAGGTTTCTGTGGCGGTGGTCGGGGATTAAGGTGGAGAGACAGTCCAAACGTGACTGAAAAATAATGGAACTGAGAAGAAAGGAGCCTTTTGAAGCGTGGTGGAAGGAGTCATGGGCCGGCGGAATGGGAACTGGCCACATGGCTGCCTAGTATATTGTAAAGTATCAAATCATATAAATAAATAAAATAAATAAATTTGTGCTTATGCATGGGAAGATAAATATGAAATCAGATTTGCTATTGTGCGCATTAAAGTTTTAAAGGAAAATAATATATAGGATATAAATTTAAGATTCGGCCAGATTTCTGATACCGTTTTATGAATTATGGTTGTTATTTTGTTGGACTAGTTTGATTAGTACGGTTAACCTTTATAAGTTAATAGCTTTGAGACTAAAGGATAATTTGAGAATATTGTGCTTTTTTTAAAAAATTGTTTTAGCTGTGTTTTTTTAAAAAAAATATTTTAGCTGTGTTTTTTTTGAAAATTTATTTTTATTTTATTTTCATAATAAGCATCCATGCACAAAAATAATTTTTGTAAAACTAATTTAAAAAAATAACACACATGCTGCTTTTAAAAGTTGTTAAAAAATCATTGCTTATAAAAAAAATGAGATTTTTTATTTTACCAAATATTTTTTGTATTGTTTCACTTTCAAATAAAATAGTTTTTTAACTAAAAAAAAAAGTAATACCAAATGGGAACTAAGCAGTTTTATTAATTTAACGAGATGTTAATTAATGGAAATGAACAAGATGTTGAATTTTGTTTTTCGAACAATATAAAGCTTTGAAAGCCATGATAATATATTAATATTCAATATTTTTTTCATTGCATTTTAGAAAACCACATCATTAACTTCTTACCATGTTAAGAAAATTTTAAAATGGAGTTCAAGGTGCCATCAATATCAAGAAGAAACGAACAATAATTGAGTTGTTGTAAATAGTTTAATGGTTATGTCTATTTATGTAATATGTGCTAGGGGTAGTTTTGTCCTTTTGTATTCATTAATTATTCTCCCATATATAAGGGATAATTAATGCTTATAAACTCTAATTCTAATCTCATAATAATCAGACGTCTTATTTTCTTCTCCCTGCTTCTCCATATTCTCTCTGCATTCATCCACCGGATTTCCTTCACAACACGTTATCAGCACGATCGTCTCCGAATCGGTGATCATTCAAGTGGAGGATAAATTCGATCAAGTAGGTTTTCCAAATCCTAGAATTTATTTTATTTTGCATCAAACCTAGAACCCATATTTCTAGAAATTGATTTGCATATTGCTTAGAATTGATAATGATATTGAATCCTAAGATTATGAATTATTTTATTTGATTGATTAATTCAAAACTTGATTTAATTTATTTAATTTGATCAATTGAATTATATGAATTATCGGTTTGTGTTAATATATATGTGTGATTGCATAGGTTTGAATTGAATTAGAAGTTGAAAAAAAAAATCACGGCAACATGCAATAGAAATCCATGAATGTGATAATTTAATTGGAAATTGGCTTGATATGATGACTCTTTTATTGTTTTTTTTATATTTGATGAAATTCTAGAATTATAATTAATTTTATTTGATTCTAAATAGCTGATTTTTGTTAAACACTGAATATTGTTGAATATTATTGATGTTGATGATGTTGTTGCATATACATAACTGATAATTATATGATTGTGTTAATAGTAATGAATACTGATAATCATAAATTAATCATGATGATGTTTGGAACCCTTACGGCTGCAAACATGACCTAGTTGAGGAGTCCACACTCCTTAATTTCTTCCCATATTTTCGGCCATTCCCTTTGACTCAATCCAAATTCTTCTCAAATGCCAAGTAATGGCTAAAAGAAAAATAAAGGGAGGAAGAAATATAGATGGGAGCCCAGATGGCTACCCAACAAGCCCGAAAAATCCAGGCCCGGAAGGCCTCCCACAAAAAAAAAAAAAAAAGTTACTGAGCCCAGAAGGCTAGCCCAAAAACAGAAGAAAAATGAGGGGCTCAATGGCCCGAAAAATATTTTCTGAGCCCTGAAGGCCCAGCAGAAAACGAAAAAAAGGCCCGGCCGGCCCAGCCCACTTCGGTTCAGCCCAGAAGGCCAGCGTGCAGGCCCAGAGCCAACAGACGGACCGGCTTGGCCCGCCCGGAAGTGGCTCGGCTCGGCTCCGGCGACCGGCTCGGCTCCGACCAAAAAAAAAAAAACAGAATCTTCTTTTGTACTCCTTGGGCCTAAAACATAAACTCATGCATGCCTGAAGCATTGCCATACTCATAAATCAAGGATCAAAATAACATTTATTTATATTTATGCATATTGTATCTTGTTTCCTTGTATGCTTGCTTATTTAGTTAATTCTTTATATATTATCTATCAATGTCATAGACCACTTGTAAATAAAAGGAACCTGAAGCTTCCTTCATCAATATCTTGAATTATCATACCATGTTATAAAACCTGAAGTTCTCATTAGTTGCTTATGGATGCATTTTTCCCAAAGCACTAATCATATTCATTAATCTTTGTAGAGCATGGCACATCTCAACAAACTGGATTTTGACGCACTAGAAGTTTCCGGAAGAAACTACTACCAGTGGACAGAAGATGTGAAGCTTCATCTCACCGCCAAAAGAATCCGCTCAACCATCCAGGAAGACAATGTGGCTTCCGAGCATCAGAAGGCGGATGCGATGATCCTCATTCGGAGGCATATGGTCGCGCACTGCAGCGTGAATACCTGGGTCAAGAGGACCCGAGAGCTTTATGGGTTTCACTGGCTGATCGTTTCGATCACCAGAAGGATATATTCTTGCCTGAAGCAAGACATGATTGGCATAACATTCGTTTTCAGGATTTCAAATCCGTAAACGAATATAACTCCGAGATATGCCGTATCCGGTCTCTTCTCAAGTATTGTGGGGAGGAACTCACTGAAACTGACCTACTTGAGAAGACTTTCTCCACATTTCCGGCCTCGTGTATTGTCCTGCAGCAACAATACCGAGAGCGGAAGTTTACCAGGTTCGCGGAGTTGATCACTACTTTGCTGCTCGCTGAGAAGAACAATATTTTACTAATGAAAAATGATCAATCTCGGCCTGTGGGCACTAGTGCAGCACCTTTGCCTGAAGCAAACGCTGTTGCACCTCGCGATGCCAACCGTGGGGGGAGAAACAGGGGACGTGGTAGAGGTGGAGGGCGTAATCGTCCAACACATGGTGCACACCCCTATGACCGGGTACATGGTTACCATGCCCCTCGTGGTCGTGGTAATCGACGCGGTGGACACCCCTATGATCGAGCCCAAGATTACCATGCCCCACGTGGTCGTGGTAACCGTGGGCTCGGTCCACGTGGTGGATATCACGCTCATCCTGGTCTGCATGCTCAAAACGAGAGAAACCCTGGCCCGACCCGTCGCCACCAGAATCAAAACCCACCGGACCTATGCTATAAATGTGGAGGTCGTGATCACTGGTCCCGCACCTGTCGTGCATCAGCTCAAACTATTGCCCAGTACCATGCTAGACGTGATACTCGAGAGGCTAATTTTGCAGCAGGACCAGTCCCCACTGATACCACCCTTGCCATTGCCGATTTCCAGACTGCAGCTGGACATATTGATGATTGAGTTATTTACATACCCATGGATATGATCGCACCTGTGCCATTTTTTTATGCATATTGTTTTTTTTTCTTCCATTACTATTTCTGGATATTGTTTGGTGTTTCATTTTATTTTGGACTTATTTTGTTATTTTCTCGAATATTATTCAATCTATTTATTCATTTTTTTAATACATGTGATTGTTGATTACTTTAGTTATATTGATGGTTAGGCATGTCAAATGGTGAAGTTTGTTGTCTAGCCGACAGTGCTACTACGCACACCATCCTCCGTGATAGGATATTTTTCACAAACTTAATGCCTAACCACACCCCGGTCTTAACTATTTCTGGCAAATCAAACTTGATTGAAGGCTCCGGAAGAGCCCAATTTATGTTATCACATGGTACCGTATTTACCATTGATGAAGCCTTATACTCCCCACGTTCCAGCAGAACGTTATTGAGTTTTAAGGATATTCGAGCTAATAATTATCATGTTGAAACCACAACCGAAAAAAAATGTGGAATATCTTTGCATAACATCCAACTTGTATGGCCGGAAGCGTACATTGGAGAAATTAAAATGCCTCAGGAGTGGACTCTACATGACCACTATTAGGACCATTGAGGCAAATCACATAGCTAGCCGGAAGCTACCTAACCCCAGCAACTACTTATTATGGCATGACCGATTGGGACACCCCGGTCAAGGTATGATGCGCCGTATCCTCAATACATCACACGGGCACCCCCTTACAAATAAGGACCTAGTGTTTAGTGACACACTATGCCAAGCTTGCTCAATGGGAAAATTGAACACTAGACCATCATATGCAAAGATCGATAAAGACTCTGTCCCTTTCCTGTACAGAATACAAGGGGATATTTGTGGACCCATCCAACCACCATGTGGACCATTTAAATATTTCATGGTTTTGGTTGATGCATCGACGAGGTGGTCACACGTGACCCTATTGTCCACACGCAATGCTGCGTTCGCTAAACTCTTTGCCCAAATCATTAAATTAAGGGCCCACCATTCGGATTATCCCATAAAGTCCATTAGACTTGATAATGCCGGGGAGTTTACATCGAAATCTTTCGATGATTATTGCATGTCCCTTGGGATTGATGTTGAACATCCAGTTGCACATGTTCACACCCAGAATGGTCTCGCAGAAGCATTCATTAAATGTTTACAAATGATTGCACGGACTTTGGTTATGCGCACCAAGCTACCAATTTCTGCGTGGGGCTATGCAATTTTGCATGCAGCTATGTTGGTCCGGTTGAGGCCCACTGCCACCCAACCCTATTCCGCATTACAGCTGGTAACTGGGTACGAACCTGATGTTTCGCACTTACGCGTGTTTGGGTGCGCCGTTTACGTGCCAATTGCGCCGCCACAACGTACAAAAATGGGACCTCAACGCCGGAGGGGCATATATGTCGGCTATGAATCCCCCTCCATTATAAGTTATTTAGAGCCATTGACAGGCGATCTCTTTACCGCTCGTTTTGCGGATTGTCACTTCGATGAGACAGCCTTCCCGCCGTTAGGGGGAGATAAGAACGCTAACGTTCTTGAAGAACGACGTGAATTGACGTGGACTGTCTCCACTATGTCTCATCTTGATCCCCGAACCGCACAAAGTGAGAATGAAGTGCGGAGAATTCTAGATCTACAGAGTGTAGCTAATAATATGCCAGACGCTTTCTCTGATCTAGCTAAAGTGACGAGATCACATATACCTGCTGCAAACGTGCCTGTAAGGATAGACGTCCCCGTAGGACGCGCCGTCCCAGATGGACGGGTCGTCCCAGATGGACAAAGTACGGCCATGGCGGCTAACCAGTCATATGTCCCTGCCCAGAAGCGAGGTAGACCAATAGGTTCGAAGGATTCTTATCCCCGGAAGAGGACAAATTTGGCACAATTGAATCCCTTAGATATCACTATATCATCCGATCCATCTCATGAGATAATTCCGGATTATGGGTCTGTCTTAGAAGAGACGACGTTGGGGGACGCCTCAATGTCTGAACCCATTCCTGAGAATAGAGAGATCTCGGTAAACTATGCATGCTTAAATGAGATATGGAATCGGAATGATATTATCATCGATGATATATTTGTATTCGCAGTAGCTACTGAAATAATAACTAGTGATGATATCGAACCTCGCTCCGTTGATGAATGCCAATGATAGGTCCTCAAATAAGCGTTATTTTATATTATTTTATACCCTTTATACTTGACTTTTAATATTAAAATAATAAATAATTAGACAAATTAATTTATTTTGTGATATTTTTGTAGAAATAAATAAAGCTTGGAATTTGGAGCATTTTGGTGAAAGAATCGTCCCGATCGGAATTATAACGAAGAAATTATGGACGAAATATGAGAAACCATCGAAAATCGCAAGGAAATTCGGTGGGAAGCTGCTGAAATCCAGCATCCCAAGCCAAAAATCCAGCAGCCCCCAATAGTTCCCAAAATCAGCATATTTGCCCCAAAATCAGCATCTTTTCCCACCCAATCTCATCATTTCCATCACTTCTTCATGTACTATTTTATTGCTATTTTTATATTTTAATTTTGTACTTTTAATTAAACAATTGTGGCACTCCCTCTATAAATAGGGAGGTCATTTCATGTATTTGGAGAGTCCCCCAATTAGTTTCATTCTTCCATTTCTTTCATTTTCTTAGTTCTAGTTCTTAGTTAGTTCTTTTGTTTCTCTCTTTTGAGAGACATTTTTGGGGACCATTTTAACTTCTTGTAGATTTTCTTATTAATTAGCTTTCTTTTAATTCTTGTTCTTAATTTATGTTATTTTTATTTTTCTTAATTTCATTTCTTCTTTACTTTGTTCTTGTGATATTTCTTTGAGATCTCTTAAACACATTTTTATGCTTTCCTTAAGAAATACCTAGGCCAAGTAATTCTAAGGCAATTCAAGAGTTTTAAGACAGAATTCCTCGTATTTCTTCTTCCATCTTCACAAGTTTCCTGCCGCTGTTCGGTGATTCTTGTGAAAATCCATACTTCTCTACTTAAATTCTTGTTATTGTTATTGGTTTTACTTATAATTCAATATATGTGTTGGTATTTTCTTTCTAACATTTGTAAGTAAGAATGCAATCTCCATGTGTTTTACTTTTTGAATTTCTTTTACTTCATATGTTTTAGTGCTTAAACTTCAATTCGAAGCTAAATGTTGATCCGCTGTTCGGGGCATTTAGAATAGAGTTGAAGAGATTTAATGTTTGATCGCTGTTCGGCGCATTAAATCATTAACTTAAGGTGAATCATATTGTAAGTAATAATCCGCTGTTCGGTGCATTTATAATATGAAAAATGTATGCATGTATTTGAGATGATTAAGGTAAGATTTCGTGATTGGTTCCATATAAGCATGATGTTAGAGTGTTGGTAAAAATATGTGTTTGAAGAAAGTTCACTAGTACAAAGGTTAAAGTAGAAGTAAAATTAAGTATTTAGTTATTTTTACTTGTTTTCTTTATTTTATATTTACAACTCTTTTCAAAACTCCCCTTTTCAATTCTTTATTCTTTATTCTTTTATTCTTTTATTCTTTTATTCTTTTATTCTTTTATTCTTTTATTCTTTTATTCTTTTATTCTTTTTTATTCTTTATTCTTTTATTGTTTTATTCTTCTATCCTTTTTATTCTTTATTCTTTTATTCTTCTATTCTTTTATTCTTCTTTTCTACTTTTAGTTTATTATTCTTTGATTAATTAATTCTTTAATTCTTTAATTCATTAATTCTTTAATTTGTTAATTCTTTTATTATTTAATTATTTAATTCATTAATTTATTCATTATTCATTTATTCATTACTCTTTCCCACTAACACATTATTAATGTTCCCTAATTTCCCCGGTTAAGAACGATCCCTATTTACCAATAATACATCTACACAAAAAGGGTTTAAATTGCACAATACTCAAATTACGTGTTTAATTTAATGCGTAGTTTGAGCGTAGTCAATTTTTGGCGCCGTTGCCGGGGAAATTGAAAATTATTTTTAATTTGTTAGTGTATGTATATAAATTGTGCATATTATACTTGTTTATAAATTTTACTTTTGTTAATATTGTATTTGTTTATAACCCTTACTTACTTGTTTATATTTTATTTATCCATCTTATTTTTGTTCTTATTATTTTTGTTTATAATGTTCATACTTTACTTATTCATAGTTTCTAATTTATACTTGTTCATAAATGTTCATAATTTTTTTTTATATATTTGTTCATATTCAAATTGTTTATGTAAATTTAAAATTCTATCATACTTGTTCATAATTTAATTTAATTTGTACTTGTTATAAATGCATATTGTACATATTCATTTTTCCTTACTTTTAATTTATTTTATTTTTCTTTACACTTTCTAACTTTTTCTTTAATCCATTAACTTTAATTTTATTCCATAAACTTTTTCTTTATTCCTTTAACTTTAAATTTATTTCATTAACTTTTTATTCCACTAACTTTTTATTCCACTAACTTTTTAGTCCATTAACTTTTATTCCATTAATTTTATTCATTAACTTTTTATTCCACTAACTTTTTATTCCATTAACTTTTATTCCATTAATTTTATTCATTAACTTTTTATTCCACTAACTTTTTATTCCATTAACTTTTATTCCATTAATTTATTTCATTAACTTTTTATTCCACTAACTTTTTATTTCACTAACTTTTTATTCCATTAACTTTTATTCCATTAATTTTATTCATTAACTTTTTATTCCACTAACTTTTTACTCCACTAACTTTTTATTCCATTAACTTTTATTCCATTAATTTTATTCCATTAACTTTTTATTCCACTAACTTTTTATTCCATTAACTTTATTTCATTAACTTTTTATTCCATTAACTTTTTTATTACACTTATTTTATTCTTATGTAATTATTTATTTGGTTATGTCTTGATAAAATTTAAATTTAAATTTTAAAAAAAAATTCGAAATAAATAAAAAAATTTGAAAATAATAAAAAAAAAATCTTATCTTAGCTTTATGTTAGTGTTAATTCATACTTGTAAATAAATGTTGTATATATGTTACTTGTTACCTTTTATACTTGTTCATAACTTTTATATTTCATAGTATACATGCATACTTGTTCATAATAGATTTTCATTTATATTTGTTTATAATTCTCTTACTTGTTATATTATTCTTGTTCATACTTGTACATAATGTTCATTCTTTTTAATTGTTCATAAATGCTTATGGTAAATATTCACTTTTCCTTATTTTTATTTTTATTTGTAATTAAAAAAAAACATAAAATTCGTAAAAAAAAAATTAAAAATTAAAGAAATTTCTTTTTCTTCATTTATTTAATTTTTAAATTCAGAAAAAAAATTAATTAATAAAAAATAAAAAATTTCTTTTTCTTCATTTATTCGTAAAAATATTCATTTATCTTCACTTTGTGTTAGTATAAATCTAAATTGTTAAATAAATCTTATACTTATGTTAGTTTGTTAATGAGAAATTGTTTTGTAAATATCATTACTTGTGAATAAAACCATACTTGTAAATAAATTGTTCATACTTGTATAAATTGTTCATACGTAAATTGTCATGTTATATTTGTAAATTGTGCATAAAAAACATACTTGTAAATAGTTATTGCATTCATGCATTAGTCTCAGCTATATGTAGATCACTTGTGCTTCGAAGTTTAGATTTTGATCTTTATCGGCGATGACTCTTTTGTTAACTCTCACCCACGGTAATTGTTAACACTTGAGTCATCTTAATTCCTCTGGAGTAAGAAATTTTCGAGGGTGATGTCTAGGACAAGAGACGGTACTCATAACGGGTTTTGGGTCTAAGAAAATAGCCCTGCCTCTTATGTGTATTCTTTCTAACCTGGTCACTTTTGAAGTTGCCCAAACAGTTGAATTAATCCAAGATATTTACTTGGGCCGCACGGACGTATAAGTCTCCATTTAAACTTTGAGGCTATGTGAACCATATATATCTTTGACTTCCCCCGACATGTAAATATTGTTTATATCTTAATTTACATTATTTGTCATGACAAAGTTAACTTGCATCTTTCGTTTAACTAACTTGCATCTTTCATTCTAACTTGCATTTCATCTTTCATTTAACTTGCATTTTTAACTTCACTTGCATATTTAGTTTAACTTGCATTGCACTCTTCCTCTAACTTACATCTTTAACTCACATTGCATCATTAACTTTAATTTGCATATCTAACTTGCATTCTTAATTAACGTACATCTCTGACTAACTAACTTGCATCTCTGTTTAGGCTGGATGGACGTTAAACTTCAAGCGCTTGTTGGGAGGCAACCCAATGTGTTCCCGGGATGTGAAGGAGTCATCAATACAGATTTGCTATCCTCTACCCTTCACTCTCTTTTATTTTGTTTATTTAATGTTTTCCTATTATTTTCGTAAATCATCTTCCTTACTTTGATTCTATGTTTAATTACTTCGTATTTTCCTACATTGAGGACAATGTAGAATTTAAGTGTGGGGGAATGGTTTACAATTTTAATTGTTCAAAAAAAAACAAAAAAAATTGAAAAAATTATAAAAAAAGGGTGAAAAAAAATGAAAAAAAATATTATTGTTTTTTTTGAATCTTTTTGTTTTAACTTAGTGTTTTTATGAGTCTTAAGTTGCCATTTAACTTGTCAATGATATAAATGAACGGAAATGAATATGTTATGGCTATAAAGATGATCACTACAACTTGAATTTTTTTTTGTTAATATTTTGTGATTAAGTGTTATAACTTGAAGATAATGCATGTAAATTGGCATATAAACGAGCATGATAAGATAAGTATGAATCATATGAACCTTATGTGAGCTTTAGAACTTTATATACATCTTTGATGAGTGATTCATAAGTTCTTTGTTTAAATTGATATACATATGCCTCATAACTGCTTGTCATAGTTTTTTATGAACTCTAGAGTACTAGAACTTATTCAATGTGATTTTCAAAGCTTTTAAGTCAATAAACTCTCTGATTTTGGATATGATTAAGGCATTAGGGTTAACACCACAAATTCAAATATCCATGTTCCCTATTTTGTGCGCACAAGTAGCGACCCCCTTAGTTTTAACCCTTTTGAGCCCACATTAAGCCTTTCTTTCATCACCATGATTATCTAAACACTTGAGCTTAGTATAGGCATCCTTTACCCTTGTTCCAAGAACTCGGTTGAAGATATAAAGATTGTGTAAGGAGAAAATAATGATGTTGAAAAGACTTTTATGTGAATTATTTGGATTTACCGACTCAAGCTTTGTTGTATTATTGACACATGTTATTACCTTGATATAAAAAAAAAATCAAAAAAAAAAAGTTGAGTATCGATCAAGGTAATAAGGTTTGGTTATGTAATGTTTGAGTTAAATCCCTTACATTTGTAAATCCGACACAAAGAATGATTGCGAGGCCCAACATGATGGAATTAGGCCTATGTTCGAAGAGATGGATTACTGACATCATTGCACTAAGGTTGGGAAGCTATGATACGTTTTGGGAGTCTATTGAGTCTTGGAACGAATTGAGCACCACTTGTCCTATATTTTCCTTGCCTCGAATCTTAGCCCCATTACAATCTTCGTAAAGACCTTATGATCCTTAAGATGGTAAATTTTGATTAGTTGAGTTAATCACTTGAGTAAGCTTATGGTTTTGGTTCATTTGCGCAAGTATGTGTTGTTTTTATCTTGAGGTGTTTGTTTGAGATTTTGCAAAAGTACTTCATTTCGATTATGTGAGTAATTCTCACATACTTTGAGTGCAAACACAAACCCTTACAAAATTGAGTGAATTTATGAGTGCATATCCTTGTGAGTTGATTCATACTTGTTTTATTCATGTTGAGATCCATTTCACCATATTTACTCATTATCTTACTTGTTAAAACATTTTGTTACTATATATTAACTCTTGAATTCCATATGCTTAAATGATTTAAGTGAAAATCTTTTATGCCATGATTGTAATAATGAAATATTGAGACAAATGGTTAAAGGTTACTTGTTTTGATTTTGTAGTTTAATTTTAGTATTTGCTAGGGACTAGCAAAGTTTAAGTGTGGGGGTATTTGATAGGTCCTCAAATAAGCGTTATTTTATATTATTTTATACCCTTTATACTTGACTTTTAATATTAAAATAATAAATAATTAGACAAATTAATTTATTTTGTGATATTTTTGTAGAAATAAATAAAGCTTGGAATTTGGAGCATTTTGGTGAAAGAATCGTCCCGATCGGAATTATAACGAAGAAATTATGGACGAAATATGAGAAACCACCGAAAATCGCAAGGAAATTCGGTGGGAAGCTGCTGAAATCCAGCATCCCAAGCCAAAAATCCAGCAGCCCCCAATAGTTCCCAAAATCAGCATATTTGCCCCAAAATCAGCATCTTTTCCCACCCAATCTCATCATTTCCATCACTTCTTCATGTACTATTTTATTGCTATTTTTATATTTTAATTTTGTACTTTTAATTAAACAATTGTGGCACTCCCTCTATAAATAGGGAGGTCATTTCATGTATTTGGAGAGTCCCCCAATTAGTTTCATTCTTCCATTTCTTTCATTTTCTTAGTTCTAGTTCTTAGTTAGTTCTTTTGTTTCTCTCTTTTGAGAGACATTTTTGGGGACCATTTTAACTTCTTGTAGATTTTCTTATTAATTAGCTTTCTTTTAATTCTTGTTCTTAATTTATGTTATTTTTATTTTTCTTAATTTCATTTCTTCTTTACTTTGTTCTTGTGATATTTCTTTGAGATCTCTTAAACACATTTTTATGCTTTCCTTAAGAAATACCTAGGCCAAGTAATTCTAAGGCAATTCAAGAGTTTTAAGACAGAATTCCTCGTATTTCTTCTTCCATCTTCACAAGTTTCCTGCCGCTGTTCGGTGATTCTTGTGAAAATCCATACTTCTCTACTTAAATTCTTGTTATTGTTATTGGTTTTACTTATAATTCAATATATGTGTTGGTATTTTCTTTCTAACATTTGTAAGTAAGAATGCAATCTCCATGTGTTTTACTTTTTGAATTTCTTTTACTTCATATGTTTTAGTGCTTAAACTTCAATTCGAAGCTAAATGTTGATCCGCTGTTCGGGGCATTTAGAATAGAGTTGAAGAGATTTAATGTTTGATCGCTGTTCGGCGCATTAAATCATTAACTTAAGGTGAATCATATTGTAAGTAATAATCCGCTGTTCGGTGCATTTATAATATGAAAAATGTATGCATGTATTTGAGATGATTAAGGTAAGATTTCGTGATTGGTTCCATATAAGCATGATGTTAGAGTGTTGGTAAAAATATGTGTTTGAAAAAAGTTCACTAGTACAAAGGTTAAAGTAGAAGTAAAATTAAGTATTTAGTTATTTTTACTTGTTTTCTTTATTTTATATTTACAACTCTTTTCAAAACTCCCCTTTTCAATTCTTTATTCTTTATTCTTTTATTCTTTTATTCTTTTATTCTTTTATTCTTTTATTCTTTTTTATTCTTTATTCTTTTATTGTTTTATTCTTCTATCCTTTTTATTCTTTATTCTTTTATTCTTCTATTCTTTTATTCTTCTTTTCTACTTTTAGTTTATTATTCTTTGATTAATTAATTCTTTAATTCTTTAATTCTTTAATTCATTAATTCTTTAATTTGTTAATTCTTTTATTATTTAATTATTTAATTCATTAATTTATTCATTATTCATTTATTCATTACTCTTTTCCACTAACACATTATTAATGTTCCCTAATTTCCCCGGTTAAGAACGATCCCTATTTACCAATAATACATCTACACAAAAAGGGTTTAAATTGCACAATACTCAAATTACGTGTTTAATTTAATGCGTAGTTTGAGCGTAGTCAGCCAACGTAGAGAAGACTGGCCAAAATGGAAAGAAGCAATCCAGGTCGAACTTGATTCCTTGACAAAAAGAAAGGTGTTTGGACCTGTAGCTCCCACACCTCCCCATGTTAAACCTGTAGGCTTTAAATGGGTATTTGTAAGGAAACGTAATGAGAAAAACGAGATTGTGAGATACAAAGCTCGTCTAGTGGCGCAAGGATTTTCTCAATGCCCTGGGATTGATTACGAGGAGACATACTCTCCCGTAATGGACATTATAACGTTCCGCTACCTTATCAGTTTGGTAGTTTCCGAAAAACTGAGTATGCAGCTTTTGGATGTGGTCACAGCTTATCTCTATGGGGATCTAGATACAGAGATATATATATATATATATATATATATATATATATGAAAGTTCCTGAAGGACTTAAGCTATCTGATTCAAATAGTTCCAGACCACGGAACACGCTCTCCATTCGTTTGAGGCGTTCACTCTACGGATTGAAACAATCTGGACGGATGTGGTATAACCGTCTAAGTGAATATTTGATCAGATTGGGATATGTGAATAATGAATTATGCCCATGCGTGTTTATTAAGAAGACAAGTTCCGGGTTCGCTATAGTGGCAGTTTATGTCGATGACATGAATCAGATTGGTACTCTTGAAGAGATCCAAGAAACCGCTAAGCACCTGAAGTTAGAATTTGAAATGAAGGATCTTGGGAGAACACACTTCTGTCTCGGCCTGGAGCTCGAGCACCGTGCAGATGGAATTTTGGTCCATCAATCGAATTACATCCAGAAGATGTTGAGACGCTTTAATGAGGATAAAGCAAAACCTTCAAGCACGCCCATGATCGTCCGGAGTCTAGATCCTAAAAAGGACCCGTTTCGTCCAGCAGATGACAACGAAGAGATATTAACACCAGAAGTGCCATATCTAAGTGCAATAGGCGCACTGTTGTACTTGGCTCAATGCACTAGACCAGACATCTCATTCGCTATGAACTTGCTAGCTAGATTTAGCTCTGCGCCAACACGCCGCCACTGGAATGGCATAAAAGATATCTTCCGATACCTTAGAGGTACAACGGATATGGGCTTATTCTATCCCTATGCATCGAGGAATGAATCAACCCCCCTTGGACCTCGAAATGATGCACGCCTCGTTGGGTATGCTGATGCAGGTTACCTATCAGACCCACATAAGGCACGTTCCCAATCCGGTTATGTCTTTACCATTGGGAACACAGCGACATCTTGGAGGTCTACAAAACAGACCCTTGTTGCTACGTCTTCGAATCATGCCGAGATTTTGGCCCTGCACGAAGCAGTTCGTGAATGCATATGGCTAAGAGCTATTACGGGGCATATTCGAAGTACATGTGGACTGAATTCCACCCGTAATGAACCAACAGTTATCTACGAAGATAATGCTGCCTGCATAGAGCAGATGAAGACCGGTTTCATTAAGGGAGACAACACCAAGCATATTGCACCGAAGTTCTTCTTTAACCAGCAACAGCAAGAACATCAGAAGATTGAGATCAAGCCAATACGATCCCAAGATAACCATGCGGACTTGTTCACCAAGTCATTACCAAAGGCCACATTCCAGCAGCATGTGCGAGGTATTGGTTTACGTAGATTGGTTGATCTACCTAATCTATAGTTTTCAGGGGGAGTCAATATCAGGGGGAGTATCCTAAAGTATACCAAGTATCCTGAAGTATATTCACATGATCATCGTGTACTCTTTTGTCCTACGACTAGGGTTATTTTGTCCCATTGGGTTTTGTTACCTGGCTAGGTTTTAATGAGGCACATTTTGGTATGATCACCCCGCTAACAATGTATCCTGAAGATGCTACGATTTGACTCATATGCATTTGCACATCTTTTCCCTTCAACCACGGGTTTGTCCCACTGGGTTTACCGGGTAAGGTTTTGGTGGAGCAACACTGATGCATTTTATCTTAAAGGCGGATTATCTACCCGTATTCTAGAAGAGACGACATCAGCTACCTCAGAAGATTCCGATGTGATCACGTATACGCACGTTGCACTCTTTTTCCTTCGACCAGGGTTATTTTTGTCCCATAGGGTTTTTGTTACCTGGCAAGGTTTTAACGAGGCAACATATATGTGCGTAGCCAAGCAGTACCATTACATGAAATATCCAAGGGGGAGTGTTGTAAATAGTTTAATGGTTATGTCTATTTATGTAATATGTGCTAGGGGTAGTTTTGTCCTTTTGTATTCATTAATTATTCTCCCATATATAAGGGATAATTAATGCTTGTAAACCCTAATTCTAATCTCATAATAATCAGACGTCTTATTTTCTTCTCCCTGCTTCTCCATATTCTCTCTGCATTCATCCACCGGATTTCCTTCACAACATGAGTCTTATTTTAAAATGGCTAATAGTTCAATCATAAGCACAATGTAATACCAAATTATTAATTTATATATTACATGGGCCTCTGCAAATTTTTTATGGTGTATTATCGTGTAAATTTAGCTAAATTATTAATTTAACCCGTCATCTCTAAGCCAAGACCAGCCAAAGTTAATATTTTTGTTTCTCCAATTACAACGATGTTGAGGATGTTATAAAAATTCAATTCAGTCGGGCTGGGCGAGTTTAAAGATCAAACCACTGCCTATGGGCTCCAAAAAGTCCTCATTCGAATAGTCAAAGAATCTCAAGACTCCTTAATGAACAAATTCTCAGATATTGTTACCTTCTAGTGGTTATGTGAAGCTCAATTTTGATGGCGCCTTTCTAGCTTCCTTCTGCTGCGGGTGGCTTCATTTTTCGTAATAGCGATGGTTCTACTTTGTTAGCAGGATCCATCTCTGTTAAGGCCTCATTTGTACATCAGGCGGAGGTTGCTGCTGCTCTTTTACTTGGTATGCTGCTCTTTTACTTGGTATGCTGCAGGCGTCTAGACTCTAGAGCTGGTTTTCATACTCCTGATTGAAGGCTATTCCAAGTTGGTTATTAGCTGTATTAGAAATTTTGATTGTTTAGAGAATCAGATCGGTTCTATTAAGAAACAAGCTTCAATGCTCCTCATTAGCAGTGCCTGTTGTAATCAAGTGACCAGTTTAGCGATCATAAGTATTCGTTATTGGCATGGAAGGATGAATATCTCCTCAAGAACAACCAAACATCAGAAATTATTTTATCCCGTATAACATAGGTTCAACCCCCAATTGCTTCGTATGCAATGATCCCTAAATAGAACAAATGAAATCAACAACACAGAAATTGGCAAGACTTCAACACATAAACTTAAGGTTACACAAGGAAAAAATCGATCTCATTATACAATAGAGTGGAAGAAATACCACCACACCAATAATACTAGTGGCGTATGAATGTCAACTACAAGAAAAATAAAACGTAAAAATCCACTCAATATAGTCTCTGAAAGATCATTCCATTTTGTTAAGCTGATGATACGTATATATTTACAAAATTCTCAGAATATAC
Organism: Prinsepia uniflora; assembly: GCA_032719365.1. Lineage (NCBI taxonomy): Eukaryota > Viridiplantae > Streptophyta > Magnoliopsida > Rosales > Rosaceae > Prinsepia > Prinsepia uniflora. The sequence goes on along the minus strand of CM064873.1, from coordinate 13,036,780 downwards.
AATAGTGAAACATGAATAAGCTTATGAAATATATCAGCTTATCCAAACATATAAATGGAGTGAGCAAAGTGCTATAACACTTTGCCAACTCCCAAATAATTGCCAACATTTAGCAGTCGACACTAACAAGAAGGAGCTGAATCATAAAGGATTGACATACCAAACTCATTCAATGTAAACTCATACAATATAGGTCAGCTTATTCTTTCGACCACGCTTTCTTCTCGGGTTGGCACTAATCATGCAGGAGAATGCATTGACAAGTTCAGAATCCTCTTCAGTTATCAAAATCTTGGCTTTACTAGGATCAGCAAGCAGTAGCTTTGCTACAAGGTAACCTGCAATTGACCAGGTCTGGAACAGGCGTGATTGTTTACCAATGAACGTCCCTCTTTTGGTATCATAGTATTCTGGCCAATTGTCACGCGATATCCGTTTTTCAGCAACCTCAACAGCTTTTGCAGCAATTTCGGGTCTATTCATCTTTATGCAAGCAACGGTGAGCTGAGAAACGCACCCATGAATAATGTGTAAGTATAATCTTTCACCCATATATTTTCTTTTTTAGTCAAACTCAGTTACATATATCATTTAGAACTTTAAAAGCACCAAAACAATAACTAACCTGCCATAGCAGAGTCGGCCAGGAACCTGCATTATGGTAGGACCACGGCCTGCATAACAAAAGAAGAAGAAAAAAATGAGGTAAAGTACAAGTAAAGTACAAGCTGGGAAACCAAAAAAAAAAAACGAACAATATGTTATTATCGAGTTAGACATATTACGTGTTTTTAGGATCACTCCCTGTGATAATCTGCCACTCCTGACTTTCAAGCGCAGGATAACAAATCTTAAATGGCATGTCTGCCACTAAATCTCCCCATTTGGCTTCAACTAGATCCAATATAGCATGTGACTGATCTGTTGTCGCAATACTGCTTACTATAGACCACAAGTTTCCTAATGAAAAGAATCGGAAATCCATATGAGCTGGTTGCAAATTTCCAATTAGATAGCCTCCTGTATTGGGCATCCATTCCACCAGCCAAGAAGAAATTTGATCCGGGTAAATGTTGAACTTATTAACTGCATCATATGAATACTCTTCAGTCTTGTATCTGTAGATTTCATTCAATTTTCTCAGATCAACCCAATAATATTCTCTGATATGAAATGACAGAGCTACCAGACGGTTATTGAGTGCTCGAATAAGATCAGCTGATCCATCCTCAGGAGCAAGCATCTCTCGCGAACAAAGTAAGGCTGAATAGAAAAGGGCCTACAAGGACCAAATGTATAAAATCAGATTCAATCTCAGTAGTCCATACTAGGAGAAGAGGGGACCAGGAGGGAAATGAATAAACATGCTACATATGTTTACAACCCAACACAACGCAAATTTTTTTACTGTCAACTGAATGAAAACCCACGAGAATTATTACTCAAACTTCCAACAAATGGGAGCAGAAAGGATTCAAGTATTATTGGATGTTAATTCCATTTTCAGATGTATCTTACTACACTTTTCCCCTCATTGTAGGAATATATAAATAGCAAAGCCAATGCAACTCTGGTATGAAATGACCAGATACCAGAAGCTTTTTCCTTCTTCTTTTTTCTTTTTACTTGAAGCTGCATACCACTGTATCTTCGTATGTATATTCTTTTCTTTCTTTTTCCTTCCATTCACTGCCCGGTTTAAAATATCAATAACAGAAACAGTTGGTCCTACTTTTTTTAGCCTTCTGAGCATGTTTGCCCTTGTCACTAATCTATATCTCCATATTATTACAAGAAAAGCTTTTTTTCAGCGTTGTGTAGATCAAATAATTTATTATATTCCATTATGTGAGTCACCAAATTATGCAAATCACAATATCCAAAGGACCACTCAGTTGTTTATGCTATCTTGATTGTGGCTTTGTTTTTATTGTGAGCCACCATTTGATCTTACTAAATCTCTACTTTGTTATTCACCACAAAAAAAAAAATGTCTACTTAGTTTTGTGGGCTCATATTATCTCTATTACATCAAACTCCCACCTTTAATTAAGCCTTTTCAACTTCCAATATATATGCTTGTTTCTCAAAATATTACTCTGCAAAAAGTTACAAGCAAACTGACACAAAAGTCGTTCCTAGAAGAAGCCAAAAGACTGATTGATTACTTTCCCCCTTCATATCCATACCTCTGTGCCATATAAAATTATAAACTGACTGTTCAAGAATATGATACCTGGATTTCCAGAGGGTGACCATGTATTCCCATACGTCGATCTATCATACAAGAACCATCCGTCACCAATAACGTAGGAAACATATCAAAACCATCAGCTAGACATAACCTTAGAATCATCTTAATCCCTGTTTGCACATCAACTCTCTCCTGAACTGAAAGATCTCCGGAGCATTTTCCATACGCGCGCAACAAGATTATCCACCATAACCCTGAACATTACATAAGAAAACGAATACTCGCCAATGTAACAAGTGGTAAAGTCAACCTAAAGCACTTGATGACCTAGTAAATAAATTTACCAGAATCCACAGGGGCAACACGGCCAATTGCAGCCTCTCCAAAGTCCGGATCCAGTACCTCTTCTGTTGCAGATTCATCACCGTCCAAAGGAACAGCACGCACTTTAAAACTAGCAGGCATCAAACCCTGACCAGGACTGTGACAATCTATTGTTTTCTCCCAGCTCTGAAATATAAGAAGCCACACTTGCTAAATGACATAACAAGTACAGAAAACAATTTACAAAGGCATTGACGAAACAAACAAAAAGATCAAAAACAAAATAGATACAAAATTAGATCAAATATATAAGAAAACATCCTCTTACAAGAATGTTGATAAATGGGTATAGATGGATAAGTAACTCCTAGTTGCACAACGAACATAACTGGACATACACAAAGAAATGGTTGAAGTAAGGGATCCTTAACAAGTAATGGCAGCATTGCAGGCCCCATCTCACAATGCAATCCATTAATTCAGATTGCCTATTTTTTTAGGTCCCCCTAAAGGGTCATCCTTGGAAAAAAAATAAATAAACAGGAAGCACTTAGCATCTAGTTGGGATCAAATAAATAGAGTGTTTCCAGCTAACACCTGAAATAATGTGCTGATAACCAAATGGCTATTGTCTTCCAATTTGGCTGATTTTTTTCCCCAACGTATGATTCTTAAAGGGAACCAAAAGAATAGACGCTTTCACTCATCAGGCAACACTGCAGAGTGAACTCTAAGATTCTGTCTGGTACTTAACCCTCCTATATACTTGCATATAAGCACACATGCAAGGATAGTTATATATATATATATATATATTAGATGAATTCTCATATACATTTTCATACCACAGAAGTTCAACTGCAAAGTATTTATAGTCATCAAAATCAAGGGATGTGAGAAAAATGAATCCGCCATCTCTAGTACTATAAATTTGGTATGCTGGACTACCTGCAACTGAAGAGTATGAAGTATAAAGTTCCGAACAATATCGCACTCCCCCTTCAATAGGAAAGCTATGCCAGAAGGTATGAAATCACGAATAAAGACCTGATCATAATTTAGCACGTTAGAACTGGTAGGGTCATTTGCAGCAATGGTCCCAACAGGACTTCCACAGTAATAAACCATAGATTCACGTAGTAAATCCCACGCTTCTTCTTCAAGAGAATCAATGTTAATCTTGTGAAAGGCATCTCTAACTGTTCCATTAGGTGACAATCCCTCCTTTTCCTGCTTCAACTGTTGAATATCTTCAAAATCCAAAGCATTTGGCACATTCACCATATTGTTGATTGTGTTCAATTTCTTTGCACTATCCACAAACCATGGTCTATTCCTACCATCTGTAGTTGCCCCACTTATACTTTCTGCATGTTGGCACTTGCAACTCTGAATCCGGGACTTACCAAGTGTCATATTTCCAAAGAAACCGCTCCCCATCCCCTGAACTCGATAATTTCCCGTACGACTTTGTTGGATACTTGAACAACTGAGTAATTGCATATATCTTGAGCCCCTTCTTTTCATACATTTTACACGGTTTTTAGAAGAAAATATGGGATCAGATTTATCAAAACATGAATCAGTACTACAAAGGCGAGGTACAGACCCACAAAAAGCTTGAAGAACAGCTTCAGAAGTGGCCATCAGAATTAATGCTTACAGAATCCAGAGACCCGTATCAAACTGATAATCTTCCAAATTTCAATCTACCTGATTGAATCTACCTCCACTTCCACGTAGAAACAAGACCTTATATCTGAAAAGAAAAAAACTTGTTGAAAATTACTTAAATAAAAATTCGAAAATAAAAATAAACATAAGGAAATGGAATTTGGATTATGGCATTTTAAATGATAATCACTACAAGAATGTACAAGAAATTTCTTTTTCTTATTTTCTAATGAGCCAATTTGTTTGCATTTTTCCACCCTCTAAATTAAGTATACAAACAAAAAAATAAACTAAACAAAACAAAATGAGCAATCTCCAATTCTGAAAATATTATAAGTTAAGCATATTCGAAAATTATTAGAGAAAAATATCCAAAAAGTCAGAATCATGAAAATACAAGAATGTACAAAATCATGCATGCCCGTTCAGATAGAAAGCGCTCGTTAAAACGAAACAAATTAAAATTGCAATTAAAGTTTTCCGTCAAAGGAAACCTTCAAGAAAAAACATGGGCAGTGCAAATGGAAACCCAGAAAATGATTCTTAAAACCGCAACAAAATTAAAAGAAAGGAAATGAATTTCTTACTAAATTGTAGCTACTTCCTTGGTTACCCACAAAAAAACGGACTTTAAGCAACTGGGTTCGTGGTATTGTCCCCTTGTGTCCCAAATGCAAGAAGAAATGAATGGCAGTTGTTGTATGTATGATTATGAATTCGAATGAATCCTTGTAGAAGAGAAAAACAGCAAACGTAATTACGTATGATGTTAGCAAATCACATTTACGTTCTCCTGCCCTACGTTTTCCCTTCTCTTTTTTTTTCCTCTTTTTTTCTCATGTGTTAGGCAGGAACCTTCAAGATTTGATTTTTTTATTTTTATTCTCTGCTCCTTTGTTCTTCTTTGTGGGTCACTTTATTTCCCTATTTTATTGAATTTAATTCATTAGTCGAAAACCATTTACTCATTTTAGGCACCAAATATATAATGTTGATTATTTTCGTGGTTGATATTTTATATTTATTATTCTCATTATATGTGTGTTTTATATGGATTGCACGATCCTGGAGGCTGGAACTATCTCATATTAAAAAAAGGCAAAAGAGCATGTGCAAAATGATGGTCCTTGTTTTTAGGGGTGATAATGGATCGTGTCGTATCAGGTTCGTGTTATGTCATTAATTCTGTTTTATCCATTTATGCTCAACTTGAATCCGACCCGTTTAATAATCGTGTCAAGAATGTCTAACCCGAATCCGACCTGTTAATGACTCGTGTAACCCGTTTAACTCATTTAATAAACAAGTCATACTCAAAACTCAATTAACATATGACATGTTTGACCTGTTTAATCCATTTAACATGTTTAACCTATTTAAATTATAAGATTTAATAGATATTTAAGTAGGTAAATGGGTAGATATATAGTAATGACATATTTATTAAATGGGTCAATATATAAGTCAATATACGGATTAACCTGTTAACTCGAAATCTACCCATTTATTAAACGGGTTAACAAGTCATTATACGGGTTAACAGACTGACCCGAAACCCACCTGTTTAATAAACGGGTCATAACGGGTTGACCCGAAAATGACCCGAAATTTTAATCGTGCGAGTTAACCCGAACAAATTTTGTACGGATTTCAAGTCGTGTATCGAGTCGTATCAAAATTGCCACCCTTACTTATTTTCAACGTTGTCTTACGCAAGAAACCGAGGACTTTTCCCATTTTCTGCGTTTTTAAGGACCATTCCATTTGGGATTTTCGACTAAGGATGTTGAAACGTAAGAGCTACAATCCGTGCTCAATTACTCATTTAAATTTACGCCACAAAATAATATATTAATTTTTTGTTTCAATTTTGAAAGGTATATATAAAAAAAAAACTATCAAAAATTATTATATTATCAAAATTTGAATTTGAGACCATTAATTTACAATATCTTAATTTAATTGCTCAACTTATAAAGGCCACTTGCAGCCAAGATAGACATTAAACATGATGCCCAGTAATCTACATAGCTCTTTTTTTATTTTCCAATCTGGAGGCTCATCAATATGATTAAATTATGAATTCTTACAGCCCAAAATTTGGGAAAATTGTGGGGACTACATATTAGATCTCCTTCACCTACAGAAATTATTACATTCTTGTATGTTCCAATCTTATTGTACACAATTCAATCCTATAAAATGCACCAAAAATGATGCGATGCAGCTTCTCCTCGAACCGACCTGTCACGTAGGAGCATAGTAACATAGCTCGCTCTAGGACAAATAAAGATTCTCTGGCTTGCCTCTACTGCTACTTGAAAGATATATACTACAAAGGTTAAGTTGGCAAAATAAAACCACCATCTTACACTGTACAAAAGGTTAGCTGCAGAAGCCACCATGGTTGATTCATTGCCTTATTGGAACCAAGCTACCATCCATGACAGGGTCAACTCATTGCCTTATTGAACGAAGTTCCCAATTACCCTCACCGTCAATTAGCCGCAACTCCAAAGAATGGAATGGAATGAGAGCAGGACGCTGAGAACACGTGAAAGAAAAACAATTATTGTAATTCAGATGTAACTATGGTCTTGCCATTCCAATAATAAAGGATTCGGGTCATAACCCGGTAAAAGTCCTATACAGTGAATCCAATGTTTACCAAACGCAGAATAATATACACTTCCATATAGTTATAGAGAACTTACTTGTGAGGATGTAACAACCGTGATACCCATGTCTTTTGCAAGCCGATAAAGTTGTTCTTCAACATCAACACTTGTAGCACTACGAATTTTTCAAAAAGAATGAAAAAAGAAAAACAATAAGGAAAGAAAAGAAACCATATATGTAGCACAAACATTAGATAACTAACAGACATCTTTTCACAGCGTAAGAAAGAAGGTGAAAAAAAAAATGTAGAGCAATGTCACGTACTTGGTGCATTCATCAAGGATGGCAAATTTAGGCTTGTGAAAAAATAAGCGCGCCTGAAGAACATGAAGTATAAAATCAGACAAGGCAAACCTTGAAAGAAAAATAAGAAGTTCCCCCGCAACAAGATTTGAATCTACTATATTTATTACCATGCCCAATCTCTGCTGTTCACCAAGAGAGAGAGTGTCCTCCCAATTCAGATTAGCATCCCAGCCACCTTCCACCCTTTCCAAAAGATAACTCAATCGGACATTCTCTAGAATAGTGCTCAGACGCATGTCTAGAATATTGGTGTGGTCAACAGATTCTTCACCTGAATTAGAATTACAATCTTCAAGACCCGAATGTGGAAACAAGAAATATTCCCTCTAAATGATAGTAAGAGCAAAAATAGGCAGAGCACAAGGTGTCTAACACATGCAGGTAGATTCTAACTGGCGTTCCGACGACCGATATCTGCTGAAACACAATCTTGCTTATATAAATTATCCAGGAAATGGTGGAGCTTCTTAGGGTAATGAAGGAACCTAAAATGTAGTAAATTCATTAGTTAGTTTTCAAGGTGCATCATAATTTTTTTTCAGCCTAAAAATTTGTTCTCAAAATTCTGCACCGAAGCTTAGTTTTTAACTTCCTACTTTCATTCGCCAAGTTGTAGAGCTCTTAAAACCCTGATTATTGATTAATTGAAGGGATGCACCATTTTCTTTGACTACATAACTCCACTCTCTCTATTGTCAGTCTCTTTCTCTTACTAAAACTCTTGCCTTAACTCTCGTCTCTAATTATTATAAATTCTTTCATAAATATTCCCCTTCTATAATTTTCTTCACTTGAATTTAACAATTTAGAACCTCATTTGACTCCTAATTTCCTGAAATATGATTTTTCTAATAACCACTGAGGATAGTTCATATGTTTCTTACAACTTAGCTTTCTACAAATATAATTTACAATTATAAGACTTTTACAATTTTGAAATTTAATTTCTAGAAGGATAATAACTTTCACTGAAAATGCAGAAAAGCATAACTTTTACTAATTGGAAAATAGCTCGCTCTTTTCAGCTTACCAAAAACATTCTATTTTATTTATATATTTGAGCACTTGAGATATGCTACTTTAGTTTTGCTGATATTATTCGCATTTTTCCTGAATAAATTTTCCTTTTCCGTCTTAAAACCAAAATTTTAATAACAAATACGTATAAATCTCCTACAAGCACTATCCATTCAGTAAAAGAGAATAAATATAAATAATGAGCATCTGAATCTCATATTCCTAAGTGAATATACATCATCTAAATAGGAGAGAGGAGCAGAAAACACAACAAATGCAGCTATTATGAAAGAAATTCACCTTCTTGATACAAATTCAATGCCCTCAACTCCGCTTCGTCATAAGATAGAGGATATATAATTTGATCCCTGAGTGTTCCCAAGCATGTATAAGGCCGCTGAGGAACATAAAATATTCCACAACCAGATCCAACATCTTCTTTGACATCTTGTGATGGTTTACTGATTCTTCCACTTGTTATGGGCCACAGACCTCTAAGAACTCTGAAGACAGAACTTTTTCCACTCCCATTGGGACCTTTAAGAATTACATGCTTCTCAGCTAGATATTTTCATAGCAAGATAAAGCAATAATAACAATGAGAAAGTAAAACAGAATTAAACACTAACCAGTTACTAGCAAGCTTTTCCCAGGAATTATATCACAAGTCAACTTCCTAGCCAACATTTTCTGTGATGGGCTAATAATATTAACTTCGGAGAAGGCTATGACATCTTCAGAATGAAGATCTCTCTTGGATTGCAACAGAGTATCAGTTTTGGAAGCCCCTGAATAACCAACAACTGAGTTCGTGAATGAACAAATGTCAAATAACACAAAATAAAATAGCTCAAGCAGGTTTGATCTAAATGAAAAATCTATACAACACTAAGAGAATATTCACTAAGCAATTTATGCATACAAAGCCGATACTAATTATGAGAAAATCAGATGATAGGCCTGATATATATAAACTTGATGCCTGTTTCGTATATGCCTAGTAAGATCTGTATATATTTCGTAAATCTCATATTGGTTGTTTGTCAATAGGTTTCAGGCCATGGAAACCTTCATCACCAAAAAGACATTGAATTCTGAGCGGCAAAACTTGTTTGACCAGTACAGTTGTCAAGTGATGGAAACTAACTTCAATCTATGACAGGTCCCTATACAGTAAATGCTTACAAGTATATGGAATGCCCTAATATTCTTGTTTATCTGAAACTGTCACCATTACCTTAGACATTATTAAACTATGCCAAAATATCATGAGTGAACTTCACATTCAATGGAAAAGGAGAGTTTCCACAACTGGTATCTAATAGCAACGTGAAAATTCACAATATGGATATGGATAATGAGGCAAGATTAATGGGAGAGTAGAAGTAGCACTATGCTCAGGCACACATTTTATCAATGCATCTGACACTACTGGTTGAGTCTGTTACTCAAATTATATAGACATAATATCATTAGGATCCTTATACCATAGGGCAAGCATTGGCACAAGAGTTAGATTCTCCATTACAACCTGAATACCACAGGTTCTAAATGGATAAAGACTCTCAACAAGTGGGGCTAAGGATGCCCAAACTTGAACATACCCAGACCCCACAATATCGGGAGCCTCAAGCATGGACCACCATTTTTTATCCGTTATAATCAATCTACATGTCACTCACAACCACTATTAACTTTTCAAGAGACACAAGGGAGGGATTGCAAACGTTTACACTGAAATAAATGGTTACCATCTGATTAAATAATAAAGCATTTAAGAGAATCTCTATAAATAACAAAGAGGTCCTATACATTTTAGTAATTCAAGCTCATAAAAGTGATCAGTCATCGAGCGAGGAAGATAAAAATTAATCTGAAAAAATGGCATAACTATGACATGATTGTCCAGGAGCAAAGAAAATGTACCAGATTGTGCAGCATCGAGAAGCTCTTCAAGCTTAAAAATTCTGTTAATACCCCCAGAGAGTTCAACGAACTTCCTATTCAATTCAAGAATGTCCCCGAAAGCTAAAAAGCTTTGAGATACAACAGATGCTAGGAAACGCAATGCATGTGCTAGCTCACCTGAAAATGTTTAATATGTGAGCTATTATATATAAATAGACTCTAACTACATATCTATTATAATTATAAATAAACCACCTTGAGTGGATATTAATGCTCGGTCTCCCTTGTGTTCGATGGCATATAACAAGCTCAACCCCCAAGTCACATTATGTGGGAGTTGTTTTGTGATAAAATCATCCAGAATCCCGAACAACCATTTCTTCTTCAAAAGAGACACGGAGTGATCCAGTAGCTCCTTGAATTTTGATTCAACCATCTGTTTAGTGATAGACACAAAAATCAATTAAAATCATGTACTACATAACACATAAGTAGGCACTCAAAGTACAACAAACTCGTAATAATGTTGAAATTTATTTGAGATTTAATGCAGCTTTAACACTTCATTAACTAAAATAATTAATCAGAGGTGAGACAACTCCTACGTAATGTCATTTGAAAGAAAACAGACTTTAGGCTTGAATCGAAAATCCATAACAGTCCGTCCACAGCAACTGAATTAATTCTTATGCAAAAGGATAGTTGATTAATTCTTTTTAATTGATTATTTTCCGATCAAGATGTATCGATTGATAAGTCTATGCATCCACATACATCATGTTCATGGAATAACAAAATTGTACAAGCTTTATTTTCCTCTGCCATATTCATTACATTATCTCCTTTTTCTTTTTAACTTGGTATTAAAGGAAAAATAAACAAAATAATAAGAGATACAAGAGAACACATTAAGGAGCCTGAATAGCTACCATTATTTAACTTTGTAATGATATATACCAAATACTCTGAGTAGGAAAGCTCATGGAGATGGTTTCCTTCCACACTTCGGTTTCATCACATTAATTAGTTAACCTTCCCACACCAGCCATATTTTAGTCTCATTATCATTAATTTTATTAGATGTGTAGAAAACTGAAACCTAATTATCAGTCACTACAAAATTCAATATTTTGTATACAAAAAAATGAAAAAAGAAAATGAAAAAAGAAAAATATGGAGATATGGAGTTCTAACAAATAATACATGAGGGTTTCAGAAGGCTTACAGCTTTTTCTCTAGAACCTCCCCCAAAGAAAGCAATGGATTCAGCATGAGCACGCAGTCTCTCATGCATAAACCTGATTTACAAAAGATGTCATATTTTGAGATCGTATTTACATGAATCACTCAGTCTCAGCAAAATAGGAATCAGAAACTTAAACTAAGTTACCTGAAGGTTCCTTCAAGTTGTTGTTCTCGACTTGCCAAATCACCAAATTCAGGGGTAACAGCCCTCAGTAAACCCAGACCCAGTAACATATAAGCATACAATATAGCAACTCCCCTCTGACCCGTCAAAAGCTTCATTCTCCAGGTGAACCTTATAAACAGAACCAGCACTCAAGAGTAAGAACCAAAAAAAAAAAAAAAAGTGAAACATCTCATCCCCTACACTCCAGGCCCTACCCCTCCCAAAAATATAAATAAATGCGACGGGAAAAGCTAATTTAACTCTCAGAAATTCAAAATAGAAGATTGAGAGACTAAGCCTTGTACACTTCTGAAATCACATAAAGAACTCAGAGCTCACTATAATCCCCTACACCCCAGGACCTACTCCTCCCAAAAATATAAATAAATCAACAACCAGTGAAAGGAAAAGCTAATTTAACTCTCAGAAATTCCAATAAAAGATTGAGAGACCAAGCCTTGTACACTTTTGAACTCAAGTAAAGAACTCAGAGCTCACCATAGAATGTCCACAGATGGCTTTACCATTCCTGTAACCAGTCCCGACAAGTCAGTCGTTAACTTTTCTAGGTCCTGAGTTATTCTTTGATCCGCATCTATATTCTTGCTTGACATGTTGAACACCTACAGTATATGCAATGACATGAGTTTGATACAATTCTCCTATGTTTAACTAAACAGCTTTAAAGACAAACAAATACATTCCCATATTTTTAACTAAACAGCTTTAAAAAGAAACAATTTGCAGCCAACAGAACAATTAAATCAAGATGTTGACATATTTAAAAATGCCACACATGTTTATCCAACAGTTTTACAAAATTTCTAAAATAAATAAAGAACACTAACAGAATTAATTCAATATGGAAAATACCTCAAGACAAGAACATTAAATAAATACTTTCAGTATAACTACCTTATAAAATGCGTTATTTCTCAAGTAGTTCTTCAGTAAATGTTGAGTTAAACGTATCCTCCACCCAAGAGCCAACCTGGCTGTCAAGTGCCTACGAAACGGAAACACAAATTCCATTACGTTAAGGCATTTTCATTTAACTCCTTCATGAAACAATATTTAAACATACATATATATACATATGACAAAGGAACCCACGAATTATGGCACACAAAGAGCCCCATGATTAGATCCCCTTGAAGGATCATCCCCACAAAAGATCAGCCAAATTGGAAACTCGTTAGCCATGTATATCAGTAACACTGTTAGTCTACATATATGACCACAATGAAGAGACCAAGAATCTCAATTTGGCTGATCTTTAGAAGGGACACTTGAAGGAGGGTGGAAGAAATAGATTGATCGGATATTGGAACAACATTCACAATTCACCCAACAATGTCTTCCTTTCTTCTCTTATAAACTGGTTTCCCTCTTAGAAGTTTTGCAATTGGATAAAGGTACAAACAAAAGAAAAATAATACTTTTGGGCCACAACATCAACACATAAGTGAATTAATACAAAATGTTCAAAACTATAATTGAACACAGAAATGATGTTAAAAAAAAGTTGAAAATAAGAAACTAAAAAAATAAAGAAAACGAAAATCTGCATGAAGTAAAAAAATTTAGGCTCTATTGAGCACTGCAATTACCTTAAAGAAGGTGCAATGAAAGATGATGCACCACTCTGAAGAACACTAACTCCAATTAGACGAATAAAGGCTGCCTTGTCCTGCTCCAAAACAAATTTCACAGTAGTTCCTGCATAAATTAACCAAATAAAGTTCAATGTGAAATACAATACGATTTACAGTATGAAATTCAGTTTTGGCCCTCACTTTGGGTTTCTGTTTCTCCAGAAATTTGGTTATATTTTTTTACTGGCATTTGATTGGACAAGTAAGTCGCTGAGAGTTGAGTGTTACATGCTGTGTTTTGCTTGGGTCTTGTTTAAGCATTAATGCATTTTTGTTACTAGTCTGCCTTTTTTTTTTCCTTGTAGTAACCACTCTCTTTTTCAGTTCAGCAGTCAAATTTGTCTTTGTTTCATGAATTCACAAACTAATAAATTAACTACAAAATCACATGATCCCTCAAATACTCAAATGCGCCAGGGAGAAGAAGATACCATTCAATGAAGCAATACGAATAAATTAACTACAAAATCACATGAACCCTCAAATACTCAAATGCGCCAGGGAGAAGAAGATACCATTCAATGAAGCAATACGATCTGAAATCCATGTTCTCGATACCACGAGAAAAGCAACTGCAAGCAGTTGTGCTCCTTGTTTATCAAGAACTGTGGGAATCTGAACAGAAAAAAGTCAAGAGTTCAATGAAGACATATAACTTCATGATCTTAAAGCATGGCAAGAATGTAAACATCCTAAATGACCAAATAAAATTAGAACAACTAGCTACATGTATCCTAGAAAAACAACCAAAATTACTCAAGAGACCACAGCTTTCCAATCTAAAAGAATATCAGATAGAGATATATTCCTAAAGATCAGAAATTCAGAATCCCAAAGTCCTGCCCAAAACATTGCTTTCTCACTTCCAATCAGCAGCACCCTTATTTTAACATTCTTCTTTAATTAATGATACCGTATCAGTAATAGTGATTGAAATCCATTTCTCTTCTGCCTAATAGTTCCCCAAACACTTCATATATCAATCACCTTTTTCTTAGCTTTTCTCCCCAGATTTGAACATGTTCTTTTCTAACAATTTTTCAAATATATTTTCTACTATGGAGATTAGAACTATTCTAAAGTATTGAGGACGTTAGATCGCCCCATTTCAATGATCCACATCGCAAATGCATGGCCTTCAGGGGCGTCCCAGATCGGGGTTCTGACAGCACACCCCCAAAACCCCAATGGAAACTAGAGGAATCAAAATACACCCAAAAGGTCAAAAATATAAAACCATCATTTGCCACAATGATGATAGATGGCAGAACATAAATCTGTCACATTCCACTATGATTATAGATGGCAGAACATCACAACATGCTTCTGTAGCATGAATAGAAGTAACAGTATAAAAGACTCACCAGTATTTTGAACATGACTGCTACTCTCAATGGCAAAGCTCGAGGAGCCCTCTGGAGCGGTGAAACAAACCGAAGTGTATCATCATGATCCTCAGAAGGAGATATTGCAATAACCTCACCAATGTATGATTGTGCATTCGAATTTGAGATTGTGGAATCCTACCACATGAATAAACAAACAGATTTGTTAAACAGCTGGAGAAAACAATATAGTAAATATACACAACCAGCATCAAAAAAATATCACGAAGACCTTTTTAGTCGGGGCAAAGGCACGTTGAACTGTCATTGCATCACTCTGCCGGTTTGTCTCAGACAGCATCATATTTCTCCCAACTTCACTGAGGACAGGAGAATCCTCCCTGGAATTATAAGGAAATTTTAATGACACAATTTTTATGATTTCAAATTGACAGACAAATATGGTACAAGATAACAAAACATGCAACCTAACCTTTTGACCTGAACACTCCAACCACCTTCACCATCCAAGGACAACACCACATCATGAAATGCAACTAATGCTGGACGATGTGAGATAGTGATGCATGATGTTCCCATCGCTCGAACTTTAGCACAAAAACGTTCCTCCATGTCAGTTGTGACAGCACTTGTGCATTCATCAAGAATTGCAAATTTAGGCTTATGATAGAAAAGTCTAGCCATTCCCAATCTTTGTTGCTCCCCAAGAGATAATTCATCACCCCAATTTATCTCTTTCTCAGGTGGATACCGGTCTAACAAATACTCAAGATCAACCTTCCAAACAAAACAAAAGTTCTCACCAATAAATATGTCAACATATCACTTTTTAATAGAACTAACAGAATATTAGAATCCATGTATTAAAAAAAAAAACAATTAGGAAAAGATTCAATTGGGGAAATCACATTTCTCAATAGCTCCACCATTCCATTGTGTGTAAGTGGTTCAACCTCTTGATGTACGCTAAGAGGATAAATCAACTGGTCCCGAAGTGTTCCAACAGCTGTGTATGGTCTTTGTGGTACATAAAAAATTTCTTTATTGAGATCAGTGCCAACACCAGGTTTCACAATATGGCCAGATACCAAGGGCCAGAGGCCTCCTAGAACTCGGAAAAGTGAGCTCTTCCCACTACCATTCGGACCTTCAGTAAGATTTCAGTATATTATAAGCTCAGTGTACCTCGACAGATACAGGCACTTATAGTGTAGTTCACCAAGTCAAAATCAGTAGATACTTTGACACAGACACACATACACCCGTATTATAAACTCAAAATACGAAAATCAGTAGATACTTTGACACAAACACACATACACGCACAAAAAAAACACCCATATTATAAATTCAAAATACCAAAATCAGTAGACTTTGACAGCCACACACATGCAGAATGGATCTTAAGGAACTATTTCCGAATCCCCTGACCAAATCCATTCACAATAAAGTTACTCATTTTTTAATGGTTGGTTGACAGAGCTTACTTTTTTAAAAGAAAAAACATATTCAAGTTTGATGCATTCACTCCAAGGATCAAAACGGCGCTAAGCGCTTCTAGGGCGGTTGATAGGGGCCTAGCACCTAGGCGATTAAGCGGGGCCTAGACGGGCGCTTAAGCGATTTTTTTTAAAGACAAAATTTATCAAATTAATAATATAATGAACACTTTCACATAATTCTAGAACACAAATTAATTATCTAAATAAATAAATTGAGTTGGAAATCATAAATGTTAAAAATGTAAGTTTTTTTATTAATTTTAGTATACAACATTCTATATTTTTTAAATTATTATTTTTGTTTTAATTAATACTTATATTATTAACTAAGTATTTAATAAATAAACTAACTTATATAACTAAATATATATATAAGAAGTTATATAACTAAATATGTATAAGGATGTACATGCAAATCCACTAAATATATATAAGAATGTATCCGCAAATCCACCTAGGCGCTTAGTCATTAGGCGGGGCGGTTTCCCACCTTCGAGCGCCTAGGCGGGCTAGGGGGCCGCCGTTTTGAACCGTGATTCACTCTGCAAAATAAGTTCCACTCCAGGGGCACTTGATGCGTATCTAATCGAATACCTCTTGAAGAATGCGTACAGCTAAGGCGAGACATGATCTGTCTCTCAAAGGTAATGAAAGTATCCATACGACTAGAAATGGACTCTGAACTAGCTGTTACTCCTGAAGTCGGAAGAAGATCAAATTTGAATTTAAAGGAACGAATACATGCGATCCAGTAATTATTTATCGTTAGTTCTCTTAATGGAAGGGAGAGATTTACGTCATCACAATCAGAGATAGAGTGTTAGGACAAAGCCCGTGTTCAACACTATAAATTGATTAGTTACAAATTGCGATCCAGTAAAGAAACTCCTCTACCTGCACCTGAGGCCTGCTATCAATAGCATGATTTCCTATCCCAAAATAAGGTCCTTGCCTTTTTGGGCAGTTATGGGCAAGCAGGAATTTGATCCCTCATGACCGTGGTTTATAACCAAGGATTGAAATATTGATATCGACGAATATATCGCTACCCAAATTTACGGATATCTCGCTCTAAATATCGATATCGATATCGTTTAGGTCAACAAAAATGATGAAAATTTAGTCTAAAAGTTGAAAATTTGTAATGAAAATTTAGGAAAAACTTAAGTACCCAATAATAGTTATATATGACTAATAAAATTATAAAATGACTTTGGTATAATAAATATATGATGAATAATATGATGTAATTTGATTCTGACGATGACTAATAATATAAAATCTTAAATATAAACATAAATTGAAGTGAGTTATTATAATTATTTGTTAATATAGTTAAAAACATAACAATAAGCATAAAAAAATTTCAATGGAAGAAAAATGATAAAATAAGTCTAAATATATTTAAAATTGGATAAAAAATTAAAAATTAGGGCCAAATTTTGTTAAAAAAATTGGGAGGAATGGATATATTTAAAATTGGACAAAGAATGAAAAGAAAAAAAAAAGGCCAAACTTTGTTGAAAAATTGGAAACAATGCATAAAAAGGGGAAAAAATGAAAAAGAAGTTGTAAACAAGAGGTCGAACCAAGACCCCCCATATGAGAAATAAAACCCAAAGCCAACTCTGCTAGCCAGCTTTATTGTAAGTTTAAGCAACGTCTAATATATAAGTATAAAAACTAACAGTCATCTCCTACCTCCAGCCGGGTCTATAACTCGGGTTTTCCGACCAGCCAGCATGACCCAACTCAATCTCCTTCGTTTTTCGTCCGATTTTCACGAATTAATAGTCCATCTTCAACGTTTTGATCCCAAAAAAGGATCTACGGGCTCAAAACAAGATAATGTTTCGATATTTCGGCAAATTTCCTTCACCCTCGCCTTATGTGTCGCCGGCCAGAAATTCGACCAATATATCGGCCATTTTGTCAATATTTTCATCATTGTTTATAACCAAGCTCTAATCCTCTAAGCTACAGACTCAATCCCATCTCTACTGCATTGACTCCCAAGATTACCACAAAAATACACACAATATAACATATGCTGAAATAAGCAGATACTAGATCCCAAATGCACGCAAACTATGGAGAGAAATTTCTCGACGTTGGAGGTTTCTAGTTTCTGTCAATTTATAGGAGAAGGGGAAGGGGGGGGTTTGGGGACAGACTAGGAGAATTACCTTGTGCTCAACACTTCCTCATAATCTCGTAGTTGTCTGGATGTCCAATTAGTAGGCGGGGGAGGAGAGTTAAAGAACTTGTAGCTCTATTGACAGTTTGAGAAGAATTTTTACCTGACATAAATAGACCAAATAGGAGGGACTGGAAACTGGATTCATCAGGGTTAAACTCTTGTAGGACATTCTTAAACATTCTTCTAGTAACCAATCTTTTTTTTTCCTGTGGGAGAGGCAATGGAGAAGAGACGGAGCCCCAGGAAAAATTAGCCCATTACGGCATACCAAATAGAAGAAAAGGGATTGGACCTGAATCAGTGGAAAACAAGAAAGAGCTGACCAAAACTGAACTTTAACCCACAACACCTCCATCCCCCTCCAATAAACACACAACCACCCTTCCCTGCCACACACGCCACACATTGACCTTCTTTCCTTGGCAAAACATTGAATGAGTCTCACAAAAAGACAGCAGGCTCCTGCTACACTTAGCCATTTTGAACAACCTGAACCAAAGGCCCAGTGTCACCAAGTAGAACAGGAAAGTATGGTTTACCAACGCAAAATTAGCCTTGCACAGAATGCACCAATGGGATAAGCCACCAGTTGGTCTCCTTCGAACCATATCCTTCTCGTGGCTAACCACCTAATAGGGCAATTTGACCTCGGACAGAGCATTAGAGCTCCAGACTGGACCCTATAGATGGAAGAAATCTGTCATTCTATCACTGCTCAGAAAACCACTGCAAGCCTTGCTGGAGAACCTGCCAGAAGGGTCACGGAGCCATCTTAAATGATTTGGAAATCTACTGCTCCTACTGTGTGTTTTGGCTTGGGTAATAGCACATGGGAGAGCAAATAGTTGTGATTTGTAAAAAGAAGATCCACTGTCTATCTCCACACTGATATTCCACCACCTCATCCTCAAGAAAACTTCTCAAATCACTGTAAAATTAATTCCAAATCTACCATAATATCATGTAAATGTATAACAAATTTTATTTTCCACTTAATAATGCAATCAAGGCATAGCAAGAAACACAAGAGATAGGAATGCAAAGGCAGCAAGAAGACACTAAAATAAGTGCAAAATCAATGAAAAATCACCATAAGAAAATGCTCGAGTCACAGAGGTTACCTGTAATTAAAAGATTCGATCCTGATTTGACCCTAAGGGACAAATTGTCCACCAAAACATTACCTGTGGGGGTAACAACCTGGAAAACACCTTCAATATAAAACCTTACAATGAAGAAAAATGATACAATTAATGGGTAGAAAATTTAGTAAATAATGCACACCTTGACCCCAGAAAATTCAATGTAATCAGCTTCACTAAAGCAATTTCTGCTCCCAGAAGATTTACCATTAACCACACTTAGCTCTTTTGATACGGCCAATAATTCATGGATGCGATCAGCATAACCACTGTAAAGACAAAAACAATGCATCAAATTAGAAACCGCTGGGCACAGGACATGCTTTGCACTGAATACATACAGATGACAGCTGTAAATGAAATCTGATTCTTATAATAAAATAAAATAAATAACCCTATTTCTCACAAGAGTACCCAGAGACAATTTCTTATTTCAATTTATGCAAAAGACAATTACCTGAGACGATTAAGCCGTCTTGAACTTATAGAAAGGGTTCCTAGAGACTGAAATAGTGAGATTATGACACTAGTATGATATCTTAAATTGCTTAACATCTCTGCACGACCTAAAGTTGAAGTGTCAGGCCTCAGATGGCCCGAAAAGAAGGGCTCAATGATCAGTACAACAGCCACTGTAGCACCAAGATACTTCAATAAAAAGTCTTGAATCATGCCAAACCACCAGTGGTCATGAAGGACAGCACGCATATGCCCAATCAATGTTTCAAACTTCTTTTTAATATGAGATTCTTCTCTACTTTCTCCGCCATAAAATGCCACACTTTCTGCATGGGTCCTCAATCGTGAATGAAGCTGCCTATACTCCCCTTCCAATTGTTGTTCTTTTGACATTAGTTTCCCAAAAGCAGGTGAAAAATTTCTTATCGCCGCCCCTGCCCCTATGACATATGCCTGAAATGTAACATAACAAGTTAGCTGGCGAACTACAAAATCCAATATTTACTATCTTAAATTGCAATTTATGAGAAGGTGAAAAGATCGATAGCTGCACAAAGATATGTAATTTATTTAGCCTTTATTCACAAATCAATGCAATAGATTATTACCAATATCCAGAAGACGTATTTAGGACTGGCATAAGAACACAGCCGCCAAGTATAAAGGAGACCATCAGTAACAGCTGTCAAATCATCCTGTACGATTTCACTCAACTCTGAACAGAACTTTGGTATGTCACTTGCAATCCTCTGTTCAGGATTAGTTATCCGACCATTGACATGAGACATTTTGTAGTATGCGATGTTCTGAAATTCAAACAAGAATTAAAAACAACAGAAAACCATAATGCAAAGTTAAAGCCAAACAAAAGATACATATTTTCTTGGTCAGATTAGTATGAGGAAAGTAGATTAAAGCAAATTTGCATATTATTTATGAAAATGAGTGCCATATTCTTTTGGCTAACAAGGAATATAATTCCAATCAGGATTGAAGGGCAATAGCAACTGGACTCACATGGATAAGAAATATAAGATCATTAGCAGAAAATGGCATCTAGGCAGTTTATTCCCAGCCAGATAAACGTACATAAATTTTTTTAGACTTGCTATCTTACTCGTAGAAGAATATGCCAAAAAATGAAGCACCCAACACTAATATAGTTCACAACTACACTCAAGGATATCATTGGTAAGCAGTATTGCCACAAATGAGGAAGATCGCCACTTGTATGGAGATCTGTTTTCTATTTCAATAAAAAACGCAACAAATTTGACTCAAAAAGCAATTGCTTTAGTTACAAAACCAATCTGAGAATTACGACTGCAACTATTTGAAAGTCCTGAAGAATTAAAGTACTAAGATTTTCTGGTTGGGCTCATCAAGAGGTGCCAACTTTAGAGAATGCTAAAACACTGAAGGACGTGAAGGGGGAGATAAAGGCCTGGTATGCAGTTAGTCTGGTAGAAATACTCATTTCAATAAATATCCATCATTCTTTCCCTTTAGATTTTCCTTATTACCAAAGAAAAGACAAATAAAACTGTCGGAAGGAGAAATGGTTGACTGAATGCTCTAAAAAATAACTGAAGTACACTTTTTAGATAAATTTTTCTCAAGCCCCCATGTAATGTATTGACTTTAACTCCAAGGAAGTACACTGCATCAGTCACATAATACTAGCAAATAGAAATCCTCAAAGGTCATGACCTTTTTTCTTTTGGAAAGACTCGAAGGTCTTTAGATGGAAAGGATTTACCGACAGACTCAAAGGGATTTATCATAATCAAGTTATGTACAGATATATTTGACCTTTTCATAAGAAATTGAATATCATGTTAGCAGTGATGTCAAAATTAAGCACAGTAAAGAGATTGAAAGAACATTTTATATCTCAGGAAATAATCAATCCTTAGAGAAACAAAAACAACAGCTGGACTTTTCATCCCCAACAACGGCTGAAGGAACTAACATAATATAAGCAAATAGAAAAATTCCTTTGTCACTGTTGATTCAACTTAATAAGTAATAAGGGTTCAGTAAATGACAAATACTTAAACTAACATACATCAAGGAAATAATATAGCAACAGATGTCAAGTCAACAGGGTATCCCCATTCTTGATGACTTCTTTACAATTCTTAGGTTTCCCAATGTATTGGCACCAGCATAAAGTACAAAATTTAATATCCAACTTTGCTCACAAATATTAACAAATAAAACATCAAAAAGCCTTCTCTGCCAAAGGGATATTTTAGTAAATAACCAAATATAATATTTGGGCTAAGGGTCAAGTTGGTAATTTTCCTTAAATCTCCTCCACCCGGAGCGCAAGTATCATATACACCCCCATAGTAAAAAGCCTTGAATACTAGAAGAAAAGCACCAATACCTAACAAGATAAAGTGAATACCGAAAATTGTAGTCATTTTATTTCCATCTTTCCATACATAACTGAAGAATGGAAAAGATTCTTTGACATGGTTACCATGAGTCTAAAGATGTGAAGTGATATAAATAAAATATAGAGAAACCAACTCGAGGTTAAAAGAAGATTAACACACAATATAATATCAAGTAATAAGCAAATAACAACGTTTAAAATAAATTTTTTTTAAAAAAAGGTGCTCTTACATCAGTAGACAGTAAAAATAACTACCTCAAAATAATGGGAATGAATAAGCTTTGTCAATATTTTTCTGAACCGCAGACTTAAGGTCCCTGTAATGAACTTTGAAGTAGAATGCATAGTTGAGACAAGAAAGCATAATAAGATATTTTCAGAAATCAGCCGAAAAAATAATGGCACTCGTCGAAGGAAAGCTGCACGGAACAGAAATCCTTGGACTTTTGCTAGTCTGT
This sequence comes from Prinsepia uniflora, assembly GCA_032719365.1. Classification (NCBI taxonomy): domain Eukaryota; kingdom Viridiplantae; phylum Streptophyta; class Magnoliopsida; order Rosales; family Rosaceae; genus Prinsepia; species Prinsepia uniflora. The sequence goes on along the minus strand of CM064873.1, from coordinate 13,014,101 downwards.
TGCTCAAAGCAGTTCGCATCACCTGCAATCAAAAAATGCTGAGATAAGCATATATGCCCAAATTATAGGTGTTCCATACCAGCAGAAATCCAACGTTTACCTTTTGAACTAATACAAGGCCAGCTTTTGGATACCTCCATAGATCACATATTAGAATATGATATACTAATTGATTTGTAAGGTGACTTCCCATAATTTTTTAATCATTAAAAGCTAAACAAGATAGGAGGCAAGTTGTCCCCTGGAGTAGCTAGGAGATGTTATCAAGGTAATCCAACTATGACTGCAAAATTTCATGCTAATCATACAATATAACCTGAAAATGTCTATCCCTAAATCCTGAAGATACTGACACCCAAAGGAAAGCCCAAAATAGTATGCAATGTTTTTATTAAGAACTAAACTTCTTGCGGAAACAAAATCAAAGACAGATTTTTTCAGGCCACACATCATTTTCCATCAAGGGATATTTAAGCTTGTTGAAGGTTTTTGCATACTCCTAATTTAGAGTAGTAGACAATCATTCACAATCAATAGAAGAGAAACAGAAAGAGTAATTCGAAAGTATAGAACCACGAAGGTGTGTACATGCTGGAAGCTTACCACTATAGCAACTAAAGCCAAAAGATCCCTCACACCCATTTGGCCCATCTCAGACAAGAGAATTGCAGCAAGGACTTGAAGCGACTTCATTCCCCCTTTCTTTTGTGTAGATTTCTTTAACTTTTGATCACTCATCACGAACTCCCCCATTGTTTTTTCATTATCATTCAGCCCATTAGAATGAACATGAAAACCATGCTTTTTATGGTTTGATCGTGATTGAATGTATGCAGCAGTCCCACCAACAACTACGATACCAGTGGCAAGTAGTAAAGTTTTCCTGTGCAGTGTATGTAACAACATTAGCCGAATGTGAAGCATAATTTCATAGCCACCTTAATACATTTCCTCTATTCATTTAAAAATGTTTTGGTTGCCCCTGATCACATAACATTAACTGCTGAAAGATAAGTCCTATTGTGCTAATAACAATATCTGGCATAAAATATATAGCATCTCGGACAATACAAGTTGTACGAGACAGAAACAATCAACACAAAGGAAGAGAACTTTGGGGGAAAATGAAGAAAATTCAAACACTAGTAATCTGAAAAAGAATACGAGGGAGCAATCAAAATTTAAGACATCAAATTAGTAATAGATTGGATCTAGCAACACCCAGATACCAAACAACCAAAAGAATCAAAACCCATAAAAGGCTGACAGAAAATGAACCCTATCCAATTGAGCACAAGGATTGTAAGTAATGTTTTGTGTGCATACAGTGAAAACGCCAAGTGCGAAGTGACCAATAAAATGCATGTAAGAGTTCTGTTAATAATCGGAAAGTGTCAAAAGAGAGCGATAGATGGATTAATTGATCGTTTAATACCTCCTCGACGCCATGAAAATCCGGCCATGCTCAGTCAATTGCAACAGTTGAAGCGAAGGCATGGCTAACCACGACAACCGTTGCTGCAGGGTGGCTGGGTCAGTGACTCCCCTGCTTCTTCTGATTCTGCTTTGTTTCTTTCTTTCTTTCTAACCCTCGTCGCCTCTTCAGCTTCTTCCCAAAAGGACCGACTTCGCCCCCACCATTTCTTTCCCTATTTGATTGTTTGTTTCATTCCTTTCGGTTTTTGTGCTTTCTTGTTTTGGTAATGGGTTCAAATTCAAATTCGCCACCCTAAGAGATCAAACATGGCCAAAAAAATAGTAGTAAATTAGAGGAAGGCTGAATTTGTCAGAAACCCTTATCAAATATGTATCGTATGACGTTCGGTGATCAATTGTTTGATACGATTCATGAAACCAAGGCATCGGCTTCGGCTTCGGCGTTGGGCTTAGATAACGCACATACATAGGTACCAGCTTTGTCACCCTTTCTTTGCGTGGACAATTTGTCAATCCAATTAATTAAGCCTTCTCGATCCGATTACATCTAATGCATTAGTTTCATTCGTATCATATGACTTTGATTCATATAATTTGGTTAAAGACTTATGCTTTAAATGCATGTAGAATAAGACACGGCATCTTATTTTATATTTAAATTAGGAATTTGTTTTTTCTCTACATTCAAAATAGGACAACATTAATCATATCGTACCATTTTCATAGTTTTGATAAAAATTGTCGTTAAAAGTGCATATATGTTAGTTATGTAACAAAACATGTATTGACAATCAAGATATCTGCCTTATTAGGCTAAGTACATCAGGAACACATCAATTAATCTCAAAATGCACCGGAGACAACAATTTGTCTTAATTTGCACTAAGAACAGTTGTAAAAATTATTGCACTATTTAACTGATATCTTGTTTAACGTCATTTCGGATAATTATATAGCAAGGTGTTCAATCATTTTAGTCATGATTGCATCTTCTTCCTCCATATCCACCCATGGCCATGGCCCATTCTCGTCATATCAAACTTCAACTTTAGTTTATGGGTTCACAAATCTATATGTTATGGCAGTGAATCCTATTGTTGAGCACGAAGATATGAATGAAGCAGATGAAATGAATAACTTGTTTTCAGAGCTAGCAAATGACATTCATTCCGGGAATTGATGAGTCCATGAGCTTTGTAGAAATGAAATCTTTCCATCAAACCAATGCCCCATAGAAACCTTCTTATTCTAGTCAGTATTATGGTTACTCCAATTCAAATCCCTATCAGGATTATATGAAGAAGAATATTTACCCATGTGATACACATGTTTCGAGCTCATGGGTTTTTGTTGATACACCACAAATGGTGTTTCTTTTTTCTTCATATAATTCATGTGCATAGACCCATCTGGGTACGAATATAAAACGGCTTGCCCATGTAATCAATATGACCTCCAGGAGTATGCAGAGGCTGCAAGTGGTCCGAGAAATAATGAGAGTTATCGGAGTTGTTGTCTTCGGAATCGGAGTGAAAGAAGATATGTAAACCTGAATTGTAGTGAGAATGGTGAGGTGACGACGCTTTGGTGTTCCCTTTTCCTGTAAAAGGAAGGCTGAGATGAGGAGACGGAGGCAGGCCATACGAGTTGCCTATTTCTTGTTCTATGAATTTATGCATAGAGTGACCGATGTGTCTGAGGGAGTGTATATATGACAGGACCCGTCCCAACTGGACGTCAAAAACCGTACCCGGTCCTGCTCCCGTCTGACAAGTCAACTGAAAGTCCGAAACTACCCTTCAGCACCTGCCAGACAAGGGATATTTGCGCCTGTGCCCGCTCATACCTCCACCTCTAGTATAGCCTCGATCAACGCGCCACGACCTGAAGGGTTAATAAAACAGAAATGGTGTGAGTGGACAAAAATGACCTCTTATAAAAACATTTATCAAAATACATTCTTACCCTCCAGTTTTCACAAACTTGCATGCATATCGTAAAACATGAGTAATAGTATGAAATCATTCAAGTATGAACAGTGGACCGATAAAATCAAAACATATTTTCCCATGGTCCATAGAACTCATGTTCACCAAATCAGTTCATGTTATAAACATCAAATCCCGGCTCTCAGGCCAAAACATGTGAAAACATAATCACCTGGCCACGAAGACCAAAAAACCCGTACTCAATACCAGTACGTCATCACAACAACATCAATCAGCACCAATCACCAGTGCACAAGAAATATATCAATCCAATCAATCTGCACTACTCACAAGTGCATAAAATATCACAAATCACATCTGCACTACTCACAAGTGCACAATCAATCAAACTGCACTACTCACAAGTGCTGCACTACGCGTAGGCCAATATCCAGTCACTCTCTCGGGAACAGACACCTCTGGGCTCAACCCCCTCGGGCTCAGTCACCTCTGGGCGAACACATCCCCAGGATCAGACACCTCCGAGTGGTACATCCAGGCTCAGTCTCATCCGAGAAGCTGACTACCATAGGATCAACTCCCGATCCTACAATCACATCCCCCAAGCTCTGGTCGTCTGGGTAATCCCCCCAAGCACCGACCGTCTGGGAATATCACAATCACAATGAAAACCATCCCGGAAATTACATCCCAAAACATTTCAATCAAATCTTGACTTCATACCAAGTCAAGATCATTCCCAACTGGGTCTCAAAGCCCAAAATACCATTTACACGTACTTCTTTAAAATCACCTTTTAATTCAATAAAATATTCCAGAAATCATCATTGACTCACCAACAAAATCAAAATATCATTTTAGAAATCATTTAAACTCCGGGCCTAGCCCAAAACATCATTTGCACGTTCCTTGTAAAACGTGCCCGAAAGACTGATTAAAATAATCATAAAATCCCAATAAATCATTAATTTCACAATTTCACAAGTGACTCCAAATCCGAGTCAAAATCACTATTCACTTGGGTTCTCATGCCCAAAATAACACTATCACGCAAATCCATGCGTTGCAACCTCCGTTGTCATTTTCACGTAAATCCACAAAATTGACCCTTGACTCATTCCCGAGTCATCACATCATTTTTCAATCCATGACTCAATAATCCGAGTCCAACCATTATTTTCAATCAATTTTAATCCCGAACTCATAAACCAAGTCCAAACATCATTTTTACCAAATTTCGTAATTTCTCGAAAATCGCCCAAAATAATAATATAATAATCATAAAACTGAGAAATTAACGGATTGAAACATAAATCATGCCCAAGCATATAAAATCATATAATAAGGCATTTAAATCATATATGCATGCATCACGGTTAGAAAACAAAGTCCACTCACACACACCGTCCAAAACGGTCCGTTTCCGAGCTGCACGTTTTTCCGTAAAATCTGGAAATCACAACTCCTGTCCAAAATCATTATAGAGGGTTACTAACATCTCAAAATATTTCATATAATTTTCCCCAAATTTTCCGGAATTTAAATACGTATTTTAAACGTAAAACAAAACTTCGGATACGCGGAATATTATCGAAACAATATCCGATTTCCTCGAAATCAACGTCAAAATGTTCGTTACACTGAGAGGATCAAAAGTCATGTTGACCTCACCTTGAGACTAGGCCGGACGCGCCCTCACGCGCCGCCGTGAGTGGCTGCGCGTGAAACCCACGCGCCAGCTACAGTGCTGTCGTCTCAACCCGTTTGTCTGGTAAACGGGTTGAAAAACCCGCGAACAGACCCGATTCAATGTCCATCAATTCAGCCTTAAACCTTCCAATTGATCATTCAGTTAGCTTCGTTTTAACTTAAATTAAAGGTCTGTAAACTCAAGTGCACGATCACTTACCTAAAACCCATCGATTCGATGATGAACACGAAGAACACCTGGGTACTGTGCAATCATGGAATTTCCACAATGGCCACTGATTTCTCCCAATTGATGAACCCAGAAGCATCAATGGACTAAGATAAACAGTTTCCCTCCATCAATTGCGTCGTTTGATCCCTCAATGATCACGACTCAACCTCGACTCAAGCTCTCTGTTACCAGGCCCGTTCAGAGCCAATTGGGCCTCGATTTCATCCGTTCTTGATGTGGTTCGACTCGTACAGACCTCAGGAAGCTACTTCGAAGCTCCAAATCCATCATCACGGCTCAATTCTTCCAATTTGATTTTTCCCTCCAAATTTTCTAAAACCCGAAATCCCAGTCCTCAGCCTTCCTCAATCCCTCGTGTTTCTCAGTTCAATTCACTCTCAATTCACTCACAATTCCGCACTCTCAGGTTCAGAAATGGAAGAGAAATGAAGGAAGGAAGAAAATTGGATTATGGTTGTACACGGGTTGGAGAAAACTGAAGAGGAAAAATGGAGGAAATAAAAGATTAATCAATTAATTAAAATAATAACAAAACATCATCATTTCGTCTCCCCCAAAATCATGGATCCATGTTTTGTGCCTGATTTTAAGGGATGAGTGACACTTGTCACTCATCCAAGCGTGTTCAGTCACCGGGTACTGTTCATATTAAAATATTATTTTATTCCCGGTTTCTTTCGGTTAATCGAGCCCGATTCCGTGACCATAACTTCGTCGTCGAATCTCCGATTTCGGCATGCCGCCTGTCGTTGGATTCGCGTCGACGAGACCTATGTAACGGTCCTTGGCCCTCGTCCATTGGACCTCCCGGTCAAAAAGTCAACATTTGGCCCCTAATATGTCAAATTACCAAAATACCCCTCAACTTCCGAACATCATAACTTTCTCTACGAATGTCGGAATCGAACGTGCCACCTGTCTATGAACTCGTGACGTCCCGAACTACGTCACAGTCATCGGTCAAAATTCGTTTGACCGCCCGAATTAAAAGTCAACATTTTGCCCACGCCATGGGCAAAACGGTCATTTTGCACGTTTCGTTCGATTTCACTCAACTAATCCCCGATTAGTCATTCTAAATCATAATTAATTAATATTTAATCCCGATATTCGGGACGGGTCATTACAATATAAGCAAAGTGGGCCTTGGCGAGAGCGTAGCGCTGATGAATCGCCTCATCGAGAAAGTTACACCATTATCAGCATAAAGCAATGGTTGGATCCACTTCCATAGCATACAGATTGGTGAGCTTATTAACCAAAGTTGGAGTATAAGAGGATAATAAGAAGCCATGGCCATAGGGTGGATAAGGAGGAAGAAAATGCAGCTATGACTAAAATGACCAAAATACTCTGCTATATAAATATCCTAAATGACAGCTATTTAACCTTGCACCTATTTCTAGTGCAAAGTGAGGCAAATTGTCATTCCTAGTGCATTTTGAAATTCATTAACGTGTTTCTTATACATTTAGCTTAATAAGCCAAAATATTTTGCTACTTAATCGACATATTGCCATACACACGCCCTTGTATTTAGTAAGTTTAATATGAGGATCATCAATAAACTAATGAGAGATTGCTACATGGTACAACAGCCGTGACACGACCCATCCCAATACCCCCGGGATTACCATGGAATGTGTCATGCTCCCGTCTGACAAGAGGTGTCAGACAAGGGATAACCTGTTGCCACTGCCCAAACGGGCTTCCAGAGTGCGCAAGGATCGATGGAGGAGGTGTGCGATGTCCCAGTCTCTGCTGCAGTCGCATCCGTAATCAACCTGAAGGGCATTAAAAACAAAAGCTGTGAGTGGACGAAAATAAACAAGTCTGTTTAAAACATTTATAAAGACATTTATGCCCCTCAGTAAAAACATATGCATGCGTCAAAAACTAATAATCACATATGTATTTAGAAATAACCATTAGGGCCTTAGCCCGGAAACCATAAGCATAGTTTCAAATCCCAAAAGTCAATCCAAGAGTTATTTCATAAATCCAGTAATATACATTTATTATTTTTCCATCTCAGGCATCCCCGATGCCTAGCGTCTCAGACGCTTGACGTCCCCGACGTCATATCTCACGGTATTAAAGAACGCGTGCTGCCCGGGGTCTCACCAGGTCCATATCTCTGACATCCCCGATGTCTGACGTCCTTGACGTCTAATCATAGCAATCCTGCTCCTGGATCACTATACGGTTCGGTAACTCCGTACAATGACCCCTCGCAGGCAATGCACCGTGACTTCTCCAGTGTCCCCGACACTTGGAGGAGACCAATATATATATCCTCATATCGAAATGGTTTTATGGAACACATTTTATTATTCATTTCCAAAATATCACAAGGGCCATGCCCCGAATTTCCATAAAACCGTCATAAGTCCAAATAGTTAATTATCAAATCCGAAATCATTTATTCAATTCCATTTTAGAGACCCCGACCCGAAATCACATATATAAATCAACTGGGCCCCTGGCCCGATTTCATAAGTCAACTGGGCCCCTGGCCCGATTTCATAAGTCAACTGGGCCCCTGGCTCGATTTCATAAATCAACTGGGCCCTTGGCCAGAATTTACTTCATCAAATCCGTAACTGTTTCATAAAATCATATCCGAACCACAATTATGGAAATCAGTGCAAATCCGGAAAACCTCGATTTACGCGTAACCCGTAAATCGCCTCAAAATGCATGAAATCACATAAATTCACCGATATCCAAATTCAAAGCATATAAAAGCAATTATAACAATCCTGAAACAGTTATGCATGCATCAAATTTATAAAACCAATGTCCACTCACAGACCGTTTAACCGAGCGCCCCGATATGGTGCCATAGGCCTTCCCGGGCCACACCACTATCACCGGGACTCCCAATCCTGTCCAAATCACATTAGAGGGTCACTAACCTCTTCATTAACATCCTATTAAAGTCCCGTAATTTTCCCGAATTTTTAACTATTTTAAAACTGGATTTAAAACCTTCGGACATCCCGAACAATATCGAAACGGGGTCCGATTAGTACGAAACCAACGCTAAAATGTTCGTTACATTGTATAGGATAAAAGTCATGTTGACCTTACCTCGAGATTCGTGCCCACGCGCCATCACGCGCCGCCGTGAGTGGCTGCGCGTGAAAGCCACGCGCCTGCTACAGTGACTGCTACAGTCATCGTTCCAACCTGTATGTCTGGTAAACGGGTCTGATTACCCGCGATTTGACCCGGCTAGATAACCTTCAATTCAAACTCGAATCCTTCCGTTTTTTTATCCTAAAACAATCATTAACCAAACAATTTCATTTCTGTGTCAATGATCAACATCAACCATCCCTCAATCGTGCCATCAACCCGTGATCACTCAAAACGGGTCGATCACCTTAACTCCACGATTCCCCAACCATAATCAAATTAACTTCCCAGTAAGCACATTAGGATTAATACAAACTAATTCGCATGATTAATTGGACATGAATTTACCTCAATCACCACGACTCAAGCTTGGATTTTCTGGCCGTTTGCCTCGTCCGTCCACGGCTCTAGGAGCTTCAAAACTTGCCCCAAATGATTTAGATCGACCAAGAAAGTTTCCAGAAAGCCATTTCGGACCTCCATTAGGCTTGGGCTGGCCTAAAAACCGAAATTCGATTTTGAACTCTTCAAAAACCAGCTTCGGGTTTTTGAACATTCCTTCACCATTTTCATTCCTTTCCTTCCTTTCTCAATCTCAGAGTAACCCTCACGACTTACTCTCAATTCTTTCAATCCAAATCAGTCATTAAAATCACTCCAAAACATTCCTCAATCCACTGTGTAAAGTCCCATGAACTAACCCAAAACCAATATAAAATCAGTGTCCATGTTGTGCAATCAATAGCCAGCTCAACACATGTGCAACCACACCTCAAAGCTGCCCCAAAATCAGTTCTAAATGTTAAACAATCCACGGAACAGATCACACAAAACTTCCCATTTCACGGCTGTTCGATCAAACAGTGCCCCTGTGAAATTACTATTCTGCCCCTGTGTAGAAAATTACCAAAATGCCCCTCACGCATCTAGACCCGTAACTCGGTCATTCGGACTCCGATTTATGCGTGCCGCCTGTCTACGGACTCAGGGCATCGAGACCTTCCTAACGGTCCTTGGCCCTCGGCCATCGAACCTCCCGATCAAAAACTCAACATTTTCCTTCATTTCGTCCAAATTACGAAAATGCCCTTGGGCTTCCGAACGTCATAACTTTCACCACGAATGTCGGAATCGAACGTGCCACCTGTCTATGAACTCGTGACGTCCCAAACTACGTCACGGTCATCGGTCAAAGTCCATTTGACCATCCGAATTAAAAGTCAACGTTTTGCCCACGCCCAAGGGCAAAATGGTCATTTTGCACAATTCGTCCGATTTCGCTCAACTAATCCCAGATTAGTCAATCATAATTAAATATTATTAAATCCCGATATTCGGAACGGGTCGTTGCAACCTTCCCTCCTTAAATAATTTCATCCTCGAAATTACCAAATATCTTTACTCCGCATCCACCTCGTGGAAAACATTTCGATCTCACATCTGTGTACACTTGTACACCCACCAACCAACACAAAGCTCATCTGAACTCAGACGTCCCATCACGGTCTTACGTCATAACAACAACACTCGACCACCTCGAGGGGATTTGATCACCTGATCCTCGATAAAAAATTTCTTAACCATTTCTCCGTTAAGCCGACTCCTCTAGCTAGACGGTTCCTTTCCATTGCTAATATATCCTTACATTTGCTCCCATTGTGAGTCACCAAATCTCATTTGTCAGTCCATGCTGACACCACCAGTTAAACTGTCACCACCAAGCTTTACCACCCTAGTAAAGCTCCAACCATCAGCTAATCAGTGACAACACCCCATACTGCCACTCGCTCAAAGTAGCCTAAGATCAACCACATGATCTCAATTCGCAGGGCAAGCCCAATCCTGCGACATATACTAATCTCAATGTCCATAACCGCCGGCTCCGTCAGCGAATCCTGACGCTGGAAATATCTCAGCGTGATAACATCCCGTAAGGCTACTCGTGGTTACTCAGACCACCAATTCACTCATCATGAGTGTACGTATACCGTCAACTTACTCAAACAAGTGGTGTAACTGGAACACATTGAATGCCAGCCCAGCAGTGATCACACATCTCAATACTAGGGTTCCACTAGCTATCCATGGCTTAGAGCACCTGTTCATACAATCACTGAACCCGACAAAATCACCCTGCTCAGCGCACAGTATCCAATGTCCAGTCCACAAACACAACCAAACAAATGATATCGGAACCAAGCCGATTACCAACACGTTTAATCACACACCACTGGTACATCCCATGTACCGCCACTAGGCACCACTTAGCCTATCCAATATCAATCCTCGTACAACGTACCTTGTACGTACATCTATCCATCAATCCGCCTACAACCACCTAGGTCGTGGCCAAACGCGTTCTAATTACTCTAGAGTCCATCTGTCAGACACTGTACCAGACAGATCAAAACTCCGACCCAATATCCATTTCCAAATCCGAATCTGAAATCATTATTCCGTAAGCTAGCATTGGAATAATCATTTCGTACCCAAATCCAGTAATCCACTTCCGAGCTTCGAAATCGAATCCTGAATCGTCACCCAGAAATTTGATTCCAAAATCCAAAATCTCATTTACGTCTACCTGAGACGTACCAAAACCGAACCTATCGATTACCAGCTCAAAACACTCGATTGACTTCATAGGGAAGCCAATCCCAATATCCACATGTCTAAGGTTGACAAAAATCCGACCACTTCGGAAACCTACTCACCTGAGTAACAACCATATGGACTCCACTCCGAAAAGAAGTTCAGTCTCGTCATTTACGAGTGATAAACTCCCGACCTATCTGGATCATCAAGATCACGATCCAGATCCATCACTACGTCATCCAACAAGTAACATCACGATCCTAGATCGTCACCATGCCCAAAGTTCGCAACATCACAATTCAGATCCACCTAGGATCCACACATGCTCACGTAGCAAACAATCCATCTGAAAACTGATCGTATGGTCTTGCACCCTCATGAATTCTTCGTCAGATTTCCCTTGGTGGGAATGATGACCTCACATTTCACCACTAAATCCAAAATCATACACAACTTCTTGTGTCCCATGACCCCAAGCCAAACATGGGTCCACCCACCAATACACGCTCAATGTACTGGTAGCAATAATCAACGTCCGCCAGGACAGAAAACAAGAAGTCAACCCCAATGACTTCAGGATACCTATCACCAATGAGGAAACGAGCACTCCTCTCGTCTCCCAATCACAACTCTCCCCGAATCGGGAGTTCCAACCATGTTGGAAACAGACATGCTCCCAATGAGATGTCAAGTCCAACCACTGGACTGCCCACATCATCACCTTCACAGGTTCAACACTCGGTTTTCCAAGTCATTCACAATTACATATCCCCACATCAACACCACCCAAAGATTTTCCTCGACTTTTCCAATTTCAATAATTTCCTTGTACTTTTTGGGGATATAAAAAGTATACCATCTTACCAATCTCGGAGTTGACAACAACTTCCCAAAACCACAAGTTCTCATAACATAGGGAACATCATCCCAAGATTCCTCAAGTCTCAATCTTACCTTTTTATCCATTCATCACTTGTCATCTCATAACTGTTGGGACCTATCCCAACAAGTCAGACCCTCCTCTGGATCCCATCCAGTCCAAGACTCAACCGCCATTGAGTCGCAGATATCGATCATATGTCCATCAGGACAGAGTCACATCCCAACTAGTGGCTCATCGTCATCACAATCACTGACACCAGCACCAGCGCTAGTATCACCGACACTTGCCTTAACACACAGGCATCCATACATCCACACTAGCACACGAACATACACGCTAGCACACGAACATCCACACTAGCACACTGTGTGCAAAGTTGATACCCTGGATCTCCGTTCATACCGAACGACAATCCCGTATCACCACTCGTACCCCATGACTATGGGTACCCCCAATTTGACCATCCGCCCATCAGGATAATGAACGTTCCCTGAATGTCCACTGATCCCCAAGTGTTAAAACCACACTAAATACCCTCGATAACCAGTCATCTCGACACAACTGTCGACCAACAGTCATCGATGTCAAGATCCGTATCCACACCTCACACTATTATTCGATCCAACACGAAATTCCATAATTTATCTCATAACCGTATCCGTAGATCGAATCCCATAATCCTGACTAGACTCCCTAGAGTCATCCACATGGTCATCCACGACCTTCGCCGCTCGTCGCAGCATAAGTTCTCATTTAAAGTTCACTTTTCCAGCCCATCAATTACAAATTAGGGTTCCGAAATCACACCCTAGGGTTCCACCGAACCCAACTGCCTTCTGCAGTAAAATCCACAACCTGACTGACTCCACGGTCCTGACATCGTATAGACGTCCAATCCAATCCAATCGTCAACTCAACGTGGGTTCCATCGTGGGTTCCACCACGAAGGTCATCGACTAACTCCGATGCACCAACATCTCTTACCCTAGCCATCACCACCAGGGTCCACAGTTTAGACCATTACTCAACTGAGTTTCGCATTTCCATATCATTATCCAAATGGGGTTCCCTGAACCCGGCTGTGCCCAGTAGCACAACAATCCATCATCACATGACCGAATCGACGGTCCCACATTACCAGTTAATCACAAACAACCCCACTTAGGTTGAATCACGTTAACGCACGGCGTATCGGCCAAACACACCCTATCCACTACTCAAACCCAAAACTATCTATCAGGTTGACAACGGAACTGCAGCCCAAAAAGACATCACACCCTCGACCTTCGCGCACAAAAGAGCAAACCTGTTCTGATACCACTTGACACGACCCATCCCAATACCCCCGGGATTACCATGAAATGTGTCATGCTCCCGTCTGACAAGAGGTGTCAGACAAGGGATAACCTGTTGCCACTGCCCAAACGGGCTTCCAGAGTGCGCAAGGATCGATGGAGGAGGTGTGCGATGTCCCAGTCTCTGCAGCAGTCGCATCCGTAATACACCTGAATGGCATTAAAAACAAAAGCTGTGAGTGGACGAAAATAAACAAGTCTGTTTAAAACATTTATAAAGACATTTATGCCCCTCAGTAAAAACATATGCATGCGTCAAAAACTAATAATCACATATGTATTTAGAAATAACCATTAGGGCCTTAGCCCAGAAACCATAAGCATAGTTTCAAATCCCAAAAGTCAATCCAAGAGTTATTTCATAAATCCAGTAATATACATTTATTATTTTTCCATCTCCGACATCCCCAATGCCTAGCGTCTCAGACGCTTGACGTCCTCGACGTCATATCTCACGGTATTAAGCAACACATGCTGCCCGGGGTCTCACCGGGTCCATATCTCTGACATCCCCGATGTCTGACGTCCTTGACGTCTAATCATAGCAATCCTGCTCCTGGATCACTATACGGTCTGGTAGCTCCGTACAATGACCCCTCGCAGGCAATGCACCGTGACTTCTCCAGTGTCCCCGACACTTGGAGGAGACCAATATATATATCCTCATATCGAGATGGTTTTATGGAACACATTTTATTATTCATTTCCAAAATAACACAAGGGCCCTGCCCCGAATTTCCATAAAACCGTCATAAGTCCAAGTAGTTGATTATCAAATCTGAAATCATTTATTCAATTCCATTTTAGGGTCCCCGACCCGAAATCACATATATAAATCAACTGGGTCCTTGGCCCGATTTCATAAGTCAACTGGGCCCCTGGCCCGATTTCTTAAATCAACTGGGCCCCTGGCCCGAATTTACTTCATCAAATCCATAACTGTTTCATAAAATCATATCCGAACCACAATTATGGAAATCAGTGCAAATCCGAAAAACCTCGATTTATGCGCACCCGTAAATCGCCTTGAAATGCGTAAAATCACATAAATTCACCGATATCCAAAATAAAAGCATATAAAAGCAATTATAACAATCCTGAAACAGTTATGCATGCATCAAATTTATAAAACCAATGTCCACTCAAAGACCGTTTAACCGAGCGCTTCGATATGCGTGCCATAGGCCTTCCCGGGCCACACCACTATCACCGGGACTCTCAATCCTGTCCAAATCACATTAGAGGTTCACTAACCTCTTCATTAACATCCTATTAAAGTCCCGTAATTTTTCCGAATTTTTAACTATTTTAAAACTGGATTTAAAACCTTCGGACATCCCGAACAATATCGAAACAGGGTCTGATTGGCACGAAACCAACGCTAAAATGTTCGTTATATTGTATAGGATAAAATTCATGTTGACCTTACCTCGAGATTCGTGCCCACGTGCCGTCACGCGCCGCCGTGGGTGGCTGCGCGTGAAAGCCACGCGCCTACTACAGTGACTGCTACAGTCATTGTTCCAACCCGTATGTCTGGTAAACGGGTCTGATTACTCGCGATCTGACCCGGCTAGATAACCATCAATTCAAACTCGAATCCTTCCGTTTTTTATCCTAAAACAATCATTAACCAAACAATTTCAGTTCTGTGTCAATGATCAACATCAACCATCCCTCAATCGTGCCATCAACCCGTGATCACTCAAAACGGGTCGATCACCTTAACTCCATGATTCCCCAACCATAATCAAATTAACTTCCCAGTAAGCACATTAGGATTAATACAAACTAATTCGCATGATTAATTGGACATGAAGTTACCTCAATCACCACGACTCAAGCTTGGATTTTTCGGTCGTCCACCTCGTCCGTCCACGGCTCTAGGAGCTTCAAAACTTGCCCCAAATGATTTGGATCGACCAAGAAAGTTTCCAGAAAGCCATTTCAGACCTCCATTAGGCTTGGGCTGGCCTAAAAACCGAAATTCGATTTTGAACTCTTCAAAAACCAGCTTCGGGTTTTTGAACATTCCTTCACCATTTTCACTCCTTTCTTTCCTTTCTCAATCTCAGAGTAACCCTCACGACTTACTCTCAATTCTTTCAATCCAAATCAGTCATTAAAAGCACTCCAAAGCATTCCTCAATCCTCTGTGTAAAGTCCCCTGCACTGACCCAAAACCAATATAAAATCAGTGTCCATGTTGTGCAATCAATAGCCAGCTCAACACATGTGCAACCACACCTCAAAGCTGCCCCAAAATCAGTTCTAAATGTTAAACAATCCATTGAACAGATCGCACAAAACTTCCCATTTCACGACTATTCGATCAAACAGTGCCCCTATGAAATTACTATTCTGCCCCTGTGCAGAAAATTACCAAAATGCCCCTCACGCATCCAGACCCGTAACTCGGTCATTCGGACTCCGATTTATGCGTGCCGCCTGTCTACGGACTCAGGGCATCGAGACCTTCCTAACGGTCCTTGGCCCTCGGCCATCGGACCTCCCGATCAAAAAGTCAACATTTTCCCTCATTTCGTCTAAAGGGCTTCCGAACGTCATAACTTTCACCACGAATGTCGGAATCGAACGTGCCACCTGTCTATGAACTCGTGACGTCCCAAACTACGTCACGGTCATTGGTCAAAGTCCATTTTACCGTCCAATTAAAAGTCAACGTTTTGCCCACGCCTAGGGGCAAAACGGTCATTTTGCACAATTCGTCCGATTTCGCTCAACTAATCCCAGATTAGTCAATCATAATTAAATATTATTAAATCCCGATATTCGGGACGGGTCGTTACAAGCCGCATAATGAATTCACTTCAGATGTTATCACATAGGTAAAATTTTATTGAAATTACACCATAAAAATGGAGAATATATATCATCCTCATTGCCTTTCCATATGACAATATTGTTGAAGAGTATAATCTCATATTAGAAGATATAAAAATATACACTATTATAATGAAAGAATCTACTTGCAACCAAGCTTTTGGCTATAAAGCCTTTCATCTTTCAAATTGTACATGTGATACTCTGACAAGTTGGAATAATATCGGTGTTGGAGGGAGTGGGACAGAAAATCGACTCCGAAATTTTGACATGGTATCAACGGGAATTTGATTAGTCCGACGATAAGTCTACTTGCATACGCTTAGTGACCAAAATGGTGTTGGCTCCATGTGGCACACACTATGTGGTGGATGCACATGAGGAGTAATGTTGACGAATAGAATCTCATATTCGAAGAATATAAAAATTAATTAAAATATATAATAAAGTGCCATACTCACAATAACACCAAGTTTTTTTTTTTTTGTGATTAAACCTCACACCATCTCGGACTTTGCATGTAGGTTAAGGACAATAGTTGTCTCATAAAAAGGGGTCGCAAAAACGACTCTAAAATCTTAACAAACACATGGACTAAATATAGCATGGATGTCGTGTAACGCCCCAGAAACTCAAAGAATGTAAATTTGTGAAATAATATATAAAATGATGTTTTTACACTTATAAAAAGTGTGGTCAAAATTGACTTTTTAAACGGCACGTGTTTTTCACGTAATTCAAGGACCATTAGGTAGGTTTCGATTCCCTGAGTCCGTAGACAGGTGGCACGCTGAAATCGGATTTCGGATGAATGAGTTATGATTCTAGAACGAGGAAGGACATTTTGGTAATTATGTGAAGGAAGGGTAAAATGGTAAATTGGACAGTGAAATCAAAAAGTGGATGTTAGCTTAGCTGTTTATTTAAGTGTTAGCTGTTTGATTTGGCCGTTTAATTAATTAAGTGAAACAATTGCTAGCCGTTTGATAGCTGGTTAATTATTTGGGTGACACTTGTCACTAGGGAGATCAGATGAGTGGTAGCGGTTAGGCGTGAGTGTGTGCACAGGTGTAGTGTTGGGGGAAAACAGAGCACCGCTTACATTTGAATCTCTGATTGAGGTAACTTAATCAAATTACTGTGAAGGATTAGGAAAAGCAGAGACACTAGAGAGATTGAGAGATCGAAATAGAAAGGAAGTTAAGAACGAAGAGAGAGAGGTCCAGAAACCGTGAATTTTAGAAAAATTGAGGGAAAATTCGAATGTTAAATTGTGAGTTGAGAGGATCCAAACAGAGATTACAATTAACCTTCTGAGCTTATTTTGACTTCAATCATACAAAAATCGAAGGATTTTGATCGCGTTTAGACCAAGAACTGAGGTTCCAATTTCTGGAAAAATTGGAGATTGAGTACGACTACTTACAGGTAAGGGATTGTATAATTGATTAGTTTAGAACATTTCTTACAACCTCATGATGCTTATGTGCTACTTAATTAGAAAACTAAGATGAATTGAGTGAGATCAGAACTTGAAAACCGTTTGAACATTCATTGGAGATATGAGAGATTAAGAGGTTGATTTGTGTAATTAATGATGGAGAACTTAAATTAAGATAGAATAGATGAATTTCGGTGGAAGAATTGGAAGAAATGAGGTCGAATTGAAGGGAAATGAACCGGGTCGTGTCGCGGGTTCGTAACCCGTTTAGCAGGAAAACGGGCAGAGAGATGACACTGTAGCACTACTGTACAGGGCACGTGACTTTCACTCGCAACCCCTTTGGGCTGCGCGTGAGGGCGCGTGAGGCAGTATCTTCAGTCAAGGTCAACATGTGATTTTATCCTTTTAATGTATCGAACATTTTGAGATAAGTTTCGAGTCAATCGAACGTCGTTTCGGGATAGTTTTGAGTGTTCGAAGGTTTAGGATTTTAATTTAATTACTTTGAAAAATCCCAAAAAATTGGGGAAATTAATGTAAGCTTAATGAAAGTAATTGTGACCCGAAATTATGATCTTTCACAGGCCAAAATATTCCTGAGGAGTCCGAAGAGCGTGCATGACACGATTGACACGTTTGGACTTCGTGAGTGGACTTTTGTTTTCTAATCGAGCATGCATAACTGTTTTTACTCACTCGTTTAATATTTCTATATATGATTTTATGTTTATGATTATGTCATTCTTGCTTTACATGGTGGCATACTTTTCGATGTGAATTATTACGTTTTTACGTATTTCGAGATTATGATTTTTCCTATGCTTTGATCATGGTTTGATGGATGATTTTCTATGATTTGTGCGTATTACGTTTTGATGATGTTTTGATTATGATTTGTGAATGCGATTTGAAATTTTAACGTGAAATTCGAACATGAGTCCTATTTCGATAAAATATGATTTCGGATTAGTTTTGGATTACGATGGATTCTGGATTTGCTATAAACTTACACATGGTTTTGGGTTTAAAGACCCGGTTGATTGATGTGACGGGGGAGGGCCCTTGATTGCTATGTTTTGAGTTTAAAGACTCGCTTATTGTGATATCCCCCGAGGCCTATTGATTGTGTTTTGAGTTTAAAGACTCGTTGATATCTCGGGAAGGTCTGATATATGAGTTTAAAGACTCGGATAGATCCAGCAAGTTTGATTTGTTGATGTTGCATTCGACTTTACATGATCTTATAAATGTCTTCTGTAACGGTTTCTCTACGGTTCATGTAATTGTTTTCAGATACTTAGTTATGCATGCATGTTTTGAAAACGGAGGGTGAACCTATAAAACGGTTTTCTATAACTATTTGTTTTTAGTCCACTCACACTTTTATGTTTTACTACCCTCCAGGTCGTGGTGCGAGTTTTGGGGCTAACGTCGAGGCAGAGGCATAAAGTTTTCCCGTTGCGTGTATAGTTAGCTCACAGAGTAGGGTTTTATTCTTATATTGTACGGTTAACTGACAGGACCCATCCCGATTATCTCTTCGATAACCAGGACGAACCCTGCTCCCGTCTGACAACCCAACTTAAAAGACCAAAATAACCACAAAAACCACGAAATATACATTGCCAAACTAAGGAGAAGTTATAATACAACAAGTCAACAGTAGCACAGAGCATAGTAATAGTACAAGAAGAGACAAAAAAACCTACTAGGAGCTGACTACACGCGCAACGGGAAAACTCTATGCCTCCGCCTCTACCTCGACGTTAGCCCTGGCGCTAGCACCACGACCTGGAGGGTGTTAAAAAACATTAAAAGCGTGAGTGGACTAAAAATAAATAAAAGTTTCAAAAGCAGTTTTTATAAACAAACCAGGATTTCACCCTCCGTTTTTAAAACATGCATGCATAACCAAGTATTTGAAAACAACCATCTATACGAGGTGAAAATAAGCATGGAAATCCACAGAAATCAAAATCAAAGTTCGGGCACTCGGCCCTAAATCCGTAAGATCCAAGCTATTCGGGTCACAGTCCAAAACATTTGAAAACTAGTAAAAAACATCAATCATACAAGTTTACTGGATCTCAAGTGCGCCCGAGTCTTTAAACTTAAAACCATGTGCAATAATCAAGTCTTCCCGGGATATCAACGAGTCTTTAAACTCAAAACACAATCACAGGCCTCGTGGGTATCACAATCACCAAGTCTTTAAACTCAAAACATATACCGAGTCTTTAAACTCAAAAAATATCAATCCAGGGCCCTCCCCCCGTCATCAATCAACCGAGTCTTTAAACTCAAAACCAGATCCAGCGGGTTTTTCTCTTTTTCCGGGTCTTTAAACCCAAAACCATTTCTCAAGCATAAGAAGAATCCATCGAAATCCAAAAGCCAAAACCAAACCGAAAATCTTCGAAAACCGAAATCACGTTTGTTCGAAATGGGACTTCCGCCCTAATTTCACGTCCAAATCTCAAATCATATCCAAAAATATTTAGTAAAATAGAATACGTATAAACATAAATCATCCATCTGAAATCATCCTCAAAAGCATAACAGAATTCATATTCTCGAAGTACGTACAAATCCGAGATAACTCATAGTGAAAAACGTGCAATCAAGTAAAGCAGGAATATAGAAAACATAAGCATAAAATCATATATTGAAAACTTAAAAGCATATATCGAAACATAAATAATTAAGTAAAACAGTTATGCATGCTCGGTTAGAAAACAAAAAGTCCACTCACTAGGTCCGAACGCGTCGATCGTGTCCAGTACGCCCCTCGGCTGTCTCAGGAATATCCCGACCTGTCAAAAGTTACCATTTCGAGTCACAAACACTTCATTTAAGCTTACCCTAATTTCCCCAATTTTTCGGGATTTTGAAACGTAATTAAACTAACCCATAAACCTTCGAACACTCAAAACTAACCCGAGACGGTGTCCGATTGACCCGAAACTTGTCCCAAAATGTTTGTTACATCGATTAGAGTTAAAACCGTGTTGAACACTTCCCCAAAACAGGCCCCACGCCCCTCATGCACCACCCAAAGGGGCTACGCATACGCGCCTGCTATTGTTCATCGTCAACCTCAAGCCAATCCGGTTCAGAACGATCCGGACCAACCGAACCGGCGAGGCCGGTTTTCACCCATTTTCAAGCCATTTTCAATCCTTCCTACACCCTTAGTTTTGTCCTTTAATTTGGGATTGATTCACTTAACAAAATCACAAAATGAAGTCCTAAACCTTACCTTCCAAACTTTGAACCAAAACTCAGAAAATTGACTTCCTGATTCCAGCCACCAGTTACCCTTCCAGTCACGGTTTCGAGTCCCTGGGCACCTTAGTAACTGTAACGACCCGTCCCAAATTCCTGGATTAGATTAGTGACTAATCACGATTAGTGAGGTTAATCGGTGATTAGTTGAGCGAAATCGGACGAAGGATGCGAAATGACTGTTTTGCTCCTCGGTGTGTGCAAAACGTTGACTTTTCAATCAGGCGGTCAAACGGACTTTGACCAATGACCGTGACGTAGTTCGTGACGTCACGAGTTCATAGACAGGTGGCACGTTCAATTCTGGCGTTCGAGGAGGAAGTTATGACGTTCGGAAGTTTAGGGGCATTTTGGTAATTATGGTTAAAATGGGCAAATGTTGACTTTTTGACCGGGAGGTCCGATGGCCGAGGGCCAAGGACCATCACGTAGATTGGGACGATACGAATTCATAGATAGGCGGCACGCTGAAATCAGACTTCGAACGGGAGAGTTATAGGTCACGGAAGTTCGATTTCACTATGCACGTACTTCGAGGCGGGGCTGAGTTGGCAAATTCTGATTGACCAGATATTTTGAGTGGGTCCCATGGATGAGTGACAAGTGTCACTCATCCCATTGGCTAAATCCCCTAAATTGTGGATCTAAGCTAATTAAATATTAATATAATTATTATTTTATAATTAACTCATCCAACACTTAATCTTGGCCCTTTATTCCATTTAATCCCTCAGATCCTCACCATCCATTAAATCTCGTTTCTCTCATCAGATCAAACATCATTCTTCTTCTTTGTTTCTTCAAACCCGAAACCCATGCTTCCACCATTTCTCCATTTTTTTTTCTTCCAACACACAAACAAACACCTCACCACCTTCCCTAAACCGTGTCTAACAATGGTGGCCCAAGAAGTGAACTTGAAGAGGGAGATGAGACGAGCACGGTGGTGCTATTGGTTTGAACGGAGGGCCACGGCGGTGGCCACGGCGGGGGAAAGTCGAAACCGTGAGGTAATGGTTTCAAAAATATGTTTTCGAGTTTTAAGGAGTTTGGGTGATTTTCATTAATTGGAAAAGGTTTCTGGAGGTTATAGGAACCATTTAAGATCATAAAGGGAAGCTAAGAAGGCCGGGAAGGGTGGTGGACGGCGGAGGAAACCGCCACCACCATGGCCGATCGGAAGGTACGATTTTTTAGATGGTTTTCTTCGGTTTTTTATGTCTAAATGGTAGGAAATGAATGTAGGAAGGTATTAGGATCAAACGGGAATGAAATGGACCTAAAATAGACCCTGAACCGGTCCAAAAACAGTGATGGTGAACAGTACCCGGTTCACTTGAGCTTGATGATGATGAATAGTTTTCTGAGCCTTCTAGGGGCACGTGGACCATAATTTGGGAAAGTGTTCAACACGGGAAATCTTTTATTCGATGTAACAAAGATTTTGGGACTGGTCTCGTGTCAATCGGACATCGTTTCGATAGATTACGGGGTGTCGGAAGGTTTAGGGTCGGTTTAAAAATAGTTAAAAGTTCGGGAAAATTACGGGGCTTTAATGGGAGGTTAATTAAGTAGTTAGTAACCTT
Organism: Prinsepia uniflora; assembly: GCA_032719365.1. Lineage (NCBI taxonomy): Eukaryota > Viridiplantae > Streptophyta > Magnoliopsida > Rosales > Rosaceae > Prinsepia > Prinsepia uniflora. The sequence goes on along the minus strand of CM064873.1, from coordinate 12,991,640 downwards.
CTATTACGATTTGGACAGGTTTGGGAGTCCCGGTGACAGTGATTGGCTCGGGAGAGCCTATGGCACGCAAATCGAGGTGGCAGCTCGGACGGTCTGTGAGTGGACCTTGTTTTCTAAATTGGTGCATGCATAAATGTTTATTATATGTTTTAAATACTTTTTTGTAATGCCATGAGTGCATTTGGATGTGTGGTTACGTATAGGCATGTATTTCGAGGTTTCGGCCTTATACAGTGCTTATACGGGTCTGTATTTCTTTAATGGTCTAAATGATTTGGAATTGGATTTCAAAAGGATAAACTCGGGTATGAGACCCATTTGGTTTTGTCTCGGGCATATGACCTCAGATTTCGGGCACGGTGCCTAGCTGATGTCCTATGTTCGGACACGAGACCGAGTTGTTTTACACTGATGATTTCGGGTCAGGGACCCTAGATGGATTTCCAAGTTCATTACGGTTTACGGGAACCAGCATGAACTCTGGAAAGGTCATTGTGGTTCATGACGGTTTATGGGAACCGGCATGAACCTTTGTCAGGTCATTCTGGTTCATGACGGTTTATGGGAACCGGCATGAACCCTGGTTAATGGATGTTATGGATCATTACGGTTCAAGGCAACCGGGCATGGATGTTTATGTTATGTATATATATGTATTCATATACCTTCCTTTACTTCTATTATCTCCTCCGGAGAGGGTCGTTGGCCTGGGTGGACCCCGCAGTAGTCACGGAGCACCGACTGAGTGGAGTCACCCCCTAGTTGGGTTCCTTACCCTCAGGAAGGCTATGATTACTATTACCTCAGGGCGGGTCAATGGTCTTCGGACATTGACTTGGTACCTGAAAGACTTGGGTTTGAGACCCCGGGTAGCATGCACGTAGCTTTGGAAACCGTGACAGGATTGGTTGTGTGAATTATATGTATATATGATGTATGCTATATGATATGATATATTATGTGTGTTTACACAAGTTTTGGGCAGTGGCCCGTATGGTTGGTTTCTTATGATTTGGGCCGAGTCCCTTATGGATTTCGGCAGTGGCCCATATGGTCAGTTTCATTATGGTTCTTTCAATCTTGGTTTTGGGCTTAGTTCCCACATATGGTTTCTTTCGAATAAATGGTTTTCAAATTCAGGCATGCTTTTTAGTGAAGGGTACAAATGTCTTCTTATAAACTGTTTTTATAAACTCTTGTTTTGTCCACTCACAGCTTTTAATGTTTTGACTGCCCTTCAGGTTGACATCAGATGTGGACTGTAGCCGAGACCGAGATATCACATACCTCATCCGGATCCTGGCGTACTCTGATAGCCCGGGAGGGCAAAGGTCAGAAATATCCCTTGTCTGACACTTCGTGTCAGACGGGAGCATGGTCATCCCGTACTAATCCCGGGGGGATTGGGATGGGTCCTGTCAGTAACTCTTAGGATGATAAACAATCATCACAGTGATTCAACAATACTCCAAAACCAACAACTTTCATCCAAACCGTCTCAGGGAAAACAGAGTACCTTCAGTGACTTACCTGTTCTCTACTCACCACCGTGATCTCCACCGTGGCCCTACACGTCCCAGAGTCACTCCTCAGTTCTCTGATCACTACCACAAACCAATTTCTGATAGGATTGATCGATTGAGTCCACGACTGATGACACTTAAGCCTCTCTGTTTACTGGTTGTTCTCACCTCTCACATCCCTTTCCTCACTCAAACCCTCACCAAGATTCACTCACCAGACTCTTAACACTTCTCTGAACACTCACACTCTACCACAAAGAACTCACACGACTCACACTTTGAGAAATGGTTGATAGCCTCTCTGTTTTCTCATCTGATCAATTAAACTAAACGTTTAAAACTTAAACGCACGACCATCTTGGCTAGAAGCCTCTAGGAATAGGCCAGGTGTCCTCCAACCTATGGTCTCAACCCAAAATATCCAATCACACTGCCCCAAATGTCCTTATCCGGTTGCACACAAATCCCAAGGTGCTAAAAGACCAATTTACCCCTTAAAGTCCAAATTACCATTTTACCCCTCACTTATCTAGACCTAGAACTTAACCATCCAACGTCCGATGACGGCGTGCTGACCGTCGTTGTACTCAGGACAATGAGACCTACCTAACGGTCCTCGAATTGTGTGAAGAATACTTGTCGTGCAAAAAGTCAACGAATTGCCCCTTTTTTAACCTAATTAAGAAAATGTCCTCGACCTTCCAAACATCACAACTTCTTCCTCGGATGTCGGGATCGGACGTGCCACTTGTCTACGAACTCGTGACGTCCCGAACTACGTCACGGTCATCGGTCAAAGTCTATTTGACCGCCCGAACTAAAAGTCAACATTTTTGCCCATTCCAGGGGCAAAATCGTCATTCTGCATCGTCCGTCCAAAAGTATTCAACTAAACACCGATTATCTTCGCTAATCCGTCATTAACCACTAATCAAATCCTGACTTCAGGGACGGGTCGTTACATTAACTATGCTCTGTGATACAGTTGACTTGTTGTATCATACAACCTCCCTATTCTGACAATGTATGTGATGTGATTATTATGGTTATTTTGGTCTTTGTGTTTGATGGTGAGACGGGAGCAGGATTCTTCCTGATTATCGAGTTGATAATCGGGGTGGGTCCTGTCATGTCGTATAACTGTTGATCCTTTGTTTTGTAAATTCTTTTTAAGTTTGCAACTAGAGCGAATTTAGCGCATTAGAAGGTTAAACCTTATCTATTAAAATTCGAGTTTGGGTTAGATTTGTGTTAATGCCGATTTTCTCAAATTTTAAGTTGAGTTTGGATAAGTTCAAGTTCAACCTAAAAACTCAACCTACGATCATACACAAAACTCAACAATTATTTAATTGAAATATCTTATAATAATAAAATTACAAAACACGCAGCAAGCAACAAAATAACAGAGTAATCTTATAATAATAAAATTACAAAACACGCAGCAAGCAACAAAATAACAGAGTAATAATGCTGAAAATCATGCAGCAATAATCCATTTTTATGTTCAACAATAATTAGTTCCAATGATGGGTTTATGTTGAAGCCGAAATCATACTCGCTTTGAAAAAATCTTCACAATCTCTACAAACAACAAATAAGAGACAATTGAAGTTAAGATTGAACACCGGGGGGTTGTTCAATAAAAAAACGTTCTCATACTTGAGTAAGCTTTGAGGGAGAAATCAGAAATACTTCAAAGCGAATAAACGACTTACCTTAAAAGTGAAATGAACTCCACTATTTAAAAGGGAAGCCTTGGAAGTCACGGAGCATTCTGATTGGTCGGTTGATTTTGTAATTAATTAATAATATATTTTATTAAAAATATATTATTGTTGTATGGAAAACTTCCAAAAATTTTCCTTTCCTCTGTAATAAAAAATATATATTATTTAATAATTGTAATAATTGTTCATTATTACAAATAATAATGACAATTATAATAATTTAATGCTAATAATAATTGTCCATTATCAAGAATAACGACAATTAATTCTCAGAGATAATATTAATATTATTGAGGTTTTAACTCAATTAAATAATCATTTAAATACATTATTTAAGGTGTGAGTCCCTGTGAGCCGTTAATGTCATTACTATGGGCAATTTAGACATTATATGATTTATGGGTCAAGTGGTAGTTCCACAATTTTTCGGTAATTTATGGTTCCACAAATGTCCCCATATCGCTTAAAAATTCATGGAATCATAAGGGATGTAAAGTTTGCAATCCCAATAAATGTTTTTTATGGAAGTTGGACTCCACTTTGTCTTGAATATATTTTGTATAATTGAAATCCTAATAGCCTTATGTGCTCATCCGATTTAAATAGGAGGCTCTGGGCTTGAAGTCTTACTTTGAGTTGACCCTTGATGCCCATTAGGATTTAGGATTTCAATTTAATAAAATTGGGCGTTAATAACCTCTATTTCTCAAGAATTAATCCAAATTAATAAAATGGAGCGTTGGTAATCTCTATTTCTCAAGAATCAATAACCTTTATCCCTTTTACTGCTGAGTTTGCAGTTGTTGACAATGAATGTTCTTTCTTGTGAGGAGACAATGGCTGGTAGAGACAGGTGAGGAAAAAATTTGTGTCTTTCTCTTCTTGTATCTTTTGTCTTCTATTTTGGTGCTGCATGTGGGGAAAAAGATTTAATATTTTTATTCCACTCCTTTTAGGTTGAAAACTGGTGGACAATAGCTACAACAATTGTTGGCCGCTGGTTATGTATGAGTGATGCGCATGCTAGCGTGGACAAAATTGGAAGTGGATTTTCCGTGGCAGTGGTGCCTAGAGCAGCTTTTGAAACAGTATTTAGTTCCTATGAAACAACATTGCACTTGTATATACTTTCTCTTTTGTTTTTTCTTTTTTGCTTCTGACTGTGCCGAGATGACTGAGAAATAAACTTTTTTGTCTTCTCATATGGTTTGTAGGAGAAAAAAAATATTTCATTCTTTTTCTAATTCTTCACTCTATTTTCTAAAATTTTCAGAGGGAAAAACAATGTGTCGACGGTATAGGTGATGCTCTAAAACGTGTACTCAAAATTATTCAATAAGTTCCCAAAAAATCAATTACAAATCATAATCGGACCACGACAACGTAAATCATACAAATAAGCAATTAAAATGATTAAATATGTGTGCATAATAATTTTAAAAAAATAAAAAATCACTCCCACATCATCCTCGCAGTTGATTCCCGTGTGACATGCTCTTCCGTGAATTCCGGGAATTGTACTGCCTGTCAGAATCACCACTGAAGTTCATTAACGTCCCATTTAACTTTACATTTAAGTCCCCTAATTTTTTTTAGATTTAAATATGGTTTAAATTTTAAATATAATACTTCGAATAGTCAAAACTACTCTTGGACGATGTTTGGCCGTCTCGAAAATGTACCAACATGTTCGTAACATCGCATATTACAAAATTTATGTTGACCGGACTCCGAGATACTGACGCATGTGCCTCCATGCGCCATCAGTGGCCTTTGCGTGTGGGCCTCACGCGCCTACTGTAGAGGTCACCTTCAACCTCTCGCCAACCCGATTCTTTGCAACTCGGGTCGCCCAACCCACACCCATGACTCGGCTGATACTTGTCCAAAACTGACATTTTATACATCAAATTTAATCTACTCGAACCCAAAAAATTATCTATGACCTCAAAACCAAGTAACTCGTGCTAGAAGTCAGAGATGCTTATTTTCAAGTTTCGACCATGGTTTGAAAGTCCTTTCTACATCCTTCCCACATCCAGGTTTTATCTTTTCTTATCTTATGTTGATCTTAGGGACTCAACCAATATTGTAGGATCCTTGGTTGAACAATAGGAAGCTTCAAAACAACTTGATGATCCACGGGCCAAAGTTTGGGTTTCTCGTGCTTCGGTTCGATGTTCATCCCAGTCCTCCCTTCGTCTCTTCCTCAGTTCTTTTCTTCTCCATCTATTTTTGTTTTCTGGTTGTTCTTTCCCCCCTTACTCTATTTTTCCCTCTCGGTTCAAACCCACCAAAAACACACACATTCCAAAACACACACACTCACACACACACACACACACACACACACACACACACACACACACACACACACACACACACACACACACACACACACACACACACACACACACACACACACACACACACACACACACACACACACACACACACACACACACACACACACACACACACACACACACACACACACACACACACACATATTTTTCCCTTTTCCTTCTTACATAGTAAGTATGTGGAGATAAGGGAGGGACAAAATTCTAGACATATGTCACAATCTTAAAATATTTCTCTTGTAAAATTACCAAAATACCCCTTTATGCTAAAATTATTAAAAATACCCCTATTTGATTTTGACCCATATCGAATCTATTCAATCTCCGATTCCAATATACCGTCTGTCCATTCAGAATTTCGAGGCCTACGCAATGGTCCTTGCAAAAAGTTCAAAAAGTGTCCGAGGTAAAAAGTCAACATTTGACCTTATAAGGGCAGAATCATCAATTTACCATAAAATTTCTGAAATTGCAATTTTTCGATTTTCTGGGCTGTTACAACCTACCCTCTTAAAAAACTTCGTCCTCAAAATTTAACCAAACATGTATGGATATTAGGCCCCTATCAGTGCCTCGGGTTCCCACATGGCCTATTCCACATGTTGATTCCTCCCCAAAACTTTTACTAGGAGAAGAGACTTTCATCGTAATACCTTGTCTGTCTCAATCCCATTCTTATAAGTCTGTAAGACATAAGCCCTTACATATCATCCAAGATCTGAATAGTTTTTTCAGACTAACCATCCATGTGAAGGTGAAAAGCAGTAATGAAATATAACTTCGTTCCGAAAGATCTCTTGCTATAATCTTAATAGAATTCTCAGATCTTGATCAGACATGATTGATTCCTGGATCCCATGTAAATATTTCATCCAGACTCCGTCATATCCTTTTCGAATCATTGGAAATTTAAACACAAACTCCATTATCTGGTGGTCTTACTTCCACTTAGGATTCGGAAGCGAATGTAAGATTCTGTAAAGTTCTATCGTCTAATTTTGACATGTTGGTTCCTAAGAGTACAATACATCTTGTGTAACGACCCGTCCCGAAATCCATGATTATATTAGTGACTAATCACGATTAGTGACGTTAATCCGTGATTAGTCGGGCGAAATCGGACGAACGATGCGAAATGACCGTTTTGCCCCTAGTAGTGGCAAAACGTTGACTTTTCGATCGGGCGGTCAAATGGACTTTGACCGATGACCGTGACGTAGTTCGTGACGTCACGAGTTCATAGACAGGTGGAACGTTCAATTCCGACGTTCGAGGAGGAAGTTATGACGTTCGGAAGTGTAGGGACATTTTGGTAATTTTGGTTAAAGAGGAGTCAAATGTTGACTTTTTGACCAAGAGGTCCGATGGCCGAGGCAAGCGGCACACTGAAATCGGACTTCGAACGGGAGAGTTATGGGTCACGAAAGTTCGATTTCACTATGCACGAACTTCGAGACAGGGATGATTTGGCGAATTCTGATTGGGTGGATATTTTAGTGGGCCCCATGGATGAGTGACAAGTGTTACTCATCCCATTGGCTTAGACCCCCAATTTGTGGATCTACATAATTAATTAATATTATTTAATTAATTTTATAATCTAATCCACACCTAATTCAATCCTAGCCATCCATTTCAATTCTATCTTTAAATCCTCACCCTCCATCTCTCATTCTCTCATCTGATCTCATCTCCTTCATTCTTCTTCACACCCGAAACCCCCCCACCATTTTCTTCATCCTCCATTTTCAAACACCACACATACACATACCACCACATCTCATCATTTTTCATCTTATGTGTGACCGTGAGGAAGGACCGTGATGATGAGGACGCGACGGCGAGGACTCACGGCGGCGGACCACGGCGGGGGAACCCGAAAACCCGTGAGGTACATTTTACTCAAAATTTGGATTTCTAGTTTTAGGGGTTTTCGATGATTTCTAAAGATTAGGAATGGTTTCTGGGGACCCTAGGAGTCTATTGGGATTGGATTCGAGGGTTAGGAAGGCCTGGAACGACCGTGAACGGCGGAGGAAGTCACGGCCGCCATGGCCGAATTGAATATACGGGTTTTCGATGTTTTTCTTCCATTTTAAGGTCCTAGAACTCTAGGTTAGGGAGAGACGAGGAGAATGGGACAAACAGGAACGGTTTTGGTGGCCGGACGGCGGAGAACCGGCCGGGTCACGGCGACCCGGTTACTGATATTCGGGTCAACCCGTCGAGTGGTTGAAGGTAGTGACGTGGCATGATGACGTGGCACCTGTCAGATTGTCAGGTGATGTGGACCACTCATCAGCCGACACGTGTCACATGTCAGTGCACAGTTAGCACTGACATGTCAGTGACGTGGCCCAATCAGGGCCTGACACGTGGCACATGTCAGACTGCCACGTGGCACTGACAGCACAGTGACGTGGACCAATGGGAGCATGACACGTGGCACCTGACGGTTTATGGGAACTGGCATGTTACCTGTTTATGTTATTACGGTACATGACGGTTTATGGGAACCGGCATGTTACCTGATTATGGATATTATGGATCATGACGGTTCAGGGGAACCGGACATGAATGTTTATGTTATGTATATATATGTTCATCTACCTTCCTTTACATGTTCTACTATCTCCTCTGGGGAGGGTCGTTGGCATGGGTGGACCCCGGAGTAGTCACGGAGCACCGACTGAGTGGAGTCACCCCCCAGTTGGGTTCCTTACTCTCAGGAAGGCTATGGTTACTATTACCTCGAGTAGGATCAGTGGTCTGCGAACATTGACCTTGACTTTGAGAAGACTCGGATTGAGACCCGGGTAGCACGCGCGTAGCTTCGGATACCGTGACAGGATTGGTTGTGTGACTTATATGTATATATGATATATGATATGATATATGAGATTTGATGTGTGGTGTGCACAGGTGTGCACAGGATTTGGGCAGTGGCCGTATGGTCGTTTTCATTGTGGTCCTTTCGACCTTTTATATCTGCTTTGGGCTTAGTCCCACATATGGTTTGTTTTGGATAAATGGTTTTCGAATGCATGCATGCTTTTTAGTGGAGGATACAAATGTCTTATGAAATGTTTTTATAAACTTTTGTTTTGTCCACTCACAGTTTTTAATGTTTTGACTGCCCTTCAGGTTGACATCGGATGTGGACTGTAGCAGAGACCGAGATATCACATACCTCCTCCGGATCGTGGTGTACTCTGATAGCCCGGGAGGGCAAAGGTCGGAAATATCCCTTGTCTGACACTTCGTGTCAGACGGGAGCAGGGTCATCCCGCACTAATCCCGGGGGGATTGGGATGGGTCCTGTCAACGTGGTATCAGAGCATAGGATTGCTCGTAGGATGCTTATCAGAGCGGGGTTGTCTCTAGTTGAGCAACCGCGGAGCTCTTGCTATGTACGCTGGTCGAGGATGTGATATCTCAAGTGGCTACAGTTCGTGATCAACCTGATAGTTGGGGTGCCGATACGATAGTTAGTAGGATAGGATCGTTTTGGTTCGGCGCTAGATGTCGGGGTTGCCATAGTTCTATCGTGGGTGATAGTGTGGGACCATATAGAAGGATGAACGTACCTGTACGTTAACGTTTTGATCGTGAGACGGTTAGTTAGGATCGTCTTTCACGACGTCGTAAGATTGGTTCCGACGATTAGTTGGGAATTGTGATCATCGGATGGTCGAATATTGTTGAGTTGGATGATCGGATTTGGTCGAGTTAGATGGATTTACTGCAGTCGGCAGTTAGCAATTGGATTCGGGGAATCCTAGTTGGATTGTTGGTAGGATTGGATTGACGTCTTTACGATGTCGGACCGCGGGGTCGGTCAGATTGTTGATTATACTGCTTTTCGCAGTTGGGTTCCGAGGAACTCTAGGTGTGATCGTGGAATCCCAAGGTAGGATGTGTATGGTTCAGAAAGGTAAGTTGGCGAGTGGTGTGACTTTGACGACTATTCGGATTTGGATTCGTTAGTCGGTCTAGTCATGTCAGCTTGTGTGGGGACTGCACTTCGCAGTCGAGGTTGTACTTATCGGTTAAACCTATTTGGTTGTCGTGCTACTTAGTTGTGGTTTGGTGCAACTAAGGTCGTGGGTGACTTGGTAGACGACAATGGTTTAGTCGAGTTACGACAGGTTAGAGATTGTTGGACAAGTTACCAAGGTTGGTACTTGTCGATGGAATCCCTGAGCGGGATACGGAGTGGTCGTAGTTATGGTTGTTGGGAATCGGGGACGTTCAGGGGACGTTTTCCTTTTCTCGTATAAGTTATCAGGGTGATTGTACCTAGAGTTGGGCACGAGGGAGGCAGAGTTTCTCCTATTCGAGCAGAGTTACGGGGTCGTCGCTCGGTATGAGCGAAGATCTAGGGTTGTCAGTTTTGCACATGGTGTGCTAGTGTTATTGTTGATGCTAGTGTGGACACTTTGTGCTGATGCTGATAGGTGATAGTGTTGATACTGGTACTAGTGCTGGTGCTGGTGCTGGTGCTGGTGCCGGTGATTGCGATGACGTTGGGTCACATCCGTCGTGATGGGCATATGTTCGGTATCTGTGGTTCGAGAGTGGATCACAGATAGAGTAAATTGGTGATGGACATGTGGTTGATGTCCGAGTGTGTTGGTTTCGATATGGCTAGAATTCTGGAATCGCGACGGTTGCGATTGTGGTGACACGAGGAATGCGGGTTTTCCGCATTGGTAATGGGTATTTCGAAGTCATTTTGGGTGACTTCTCAGTTTCTACCGTGGTAGATGATGGTAGATGACGGTAGAGGATGGTTGCGTCACCAGTACGCTGATCGTGTATTGGTTGGTGAACCCGGGATTTGTTTTGGGTCATCAAGAGGAATCGAGTATATCGAAGTTAGGTGACTGAAATTTCTCATTTCCTTCTTGGTGGTAGACGATGTTGGTTTACGTGACGTGGTGAATGCAGCGAGTTTGGTTGTATTCACCTAGGATGAGTTTTGATGTCATAGTCTTGTATCATCTTTGATTTTCCTCGGTGGAATGACAAGGATCGATACGAGGTAGTCAGTGAAAATCCACAGTCTCGACGTGCCTCGTCGTAGACTAATCTGTTTAGATGTGGGAAATGGTTGAGGACTTTGGACGTCGTGACGATCGGGGATCATGACGTCTATGGTCGGTTGACGTAGGGTTGGATCTGGATCGTGATTTTGATGATCCAGATAGGTGGAGAGTTTGAGTGGAGCATGATGGGACTGAACTTCTTTTCCAGGTAAATCCCATATGGTTTACTACTCGCCTGAGTAGTTGTCCGATGAGTAGGTGTCTGATGAGGTCGAATATTGTCAGACCTAGTGTTGTGTTGAGGTTGGGATTGGCTTCCCTACGAAGTCAATCGATGGTAATAGGGTAATTGGTTGAGCAGGTATCCGATAGGTTCGGATATAGTGCGTCTCGGTAGATGTGAACGAGATTTCAGGTTTTGGAATTAGATTTCTGGATGACGATTCAGGATTTGATTTTGGAACTTGAAAGAGGATTTCTAGATTTGGGTTTTGGAATCGGATTCTGGGTGACGATTCAGGATTTGATTCTAGAGCTTGACTGTAGATTTTCTTTTATGGATTTGGGTTCGGAATGGTTATTCCTAATACTAGTTTACGGAATGATGATTTTGGATTCGAATTTGGGAAATGGTTAGGGATATGATTTCTGAGTTTGGATTCGGGATTTGTTACGAAGTTGCGGATTCAGATTCGGAATTGGGAATAGATGATGGGTTGGAGTCTCGATTTGTCTAATACTGGATTGGACAGATGGACTCCATTATTGAAACGTGATTGGCTACAACCTAGGTGGTTGTAGACTGATTGATGGGTAGGTGTATGTACCTTGTACGTTGTTCGAGGTACGATACTGGATAGGCTTGTGGTGTCTGGCAACGGTATTCTAGGTATACCAGTGATACGTTGGAGAACTTGTTGGTAGTCGGATTGGTTCCGATACCATCGGATTAGTTGAGGTCGTGGACTGGACATTGGATGCTGTGCGTGGGGTCATAGTATTTCTGATGGGTCCAGTTACACACAGGTCGAGTGAAATGCTTGTGGTTAGTGTAACCACGAGTGTGTGTCATATCAGTTTGCGACTGACGACTGTCAAGTGGTGACAGTTTGTCGAAGGTGTCAGCGTGGATCGATCAGTGAGGTCTGATGACTCCCAGTGGGAGCAGACGTCAGGATAGTTAGTGGTTGAGCAAGGAACCGTCTAGTTGATTGTGTCAACGAAATGGTAGATTTGACAAGTGGTGTCAATTCAGGACGTATGACTACGGTTATTCGACGTGGTCGAGTGCAGTCGATACGACGTGAGTGTTGGTGGTACGTCTGGCGGCAGACGAGTAAGTATTATTCTGGTTAGTTGGTGTACGAGTGTACGCGTGTTGCGAGGTAGATCGAATTATTTCCACAAGGTGGAGGTGGAATCAGGATAGTTGGAGTTTCGAGAACGAAACTAATTAAGGAGGGAAGAACGGTTGGATTTAGGTCGGTTGGAATTTCGAGGACGAAATTAATTAAGGAGGGAAGGTTGTAACGACCCGTCCCGAAATCCATGATTATATTAGTGACTAATCACGATTAGTGAGGTTAATCTGTGATTAGTTGGGCGAAATCGGACGAACGATGCGAAATGACCGTTTTGCCCCTATTAGTGGCAAAACGTTGACTTTTCGATCGGGCGGTCAAATGGACTTTGACCGATGACCGTGACGTAGTTCGTGATGTCACGAGTTCATAGACAGGTGGCACGTTCAATTCCGACGTTCGAGTAGGAAGTTATGACGTTCGGAAGTGTAGGGGCATTTTGGTAATTTTGGTTAAAGAGGAGTCAAATGTTGACTTTTTGACCAAGAGGTCCGATGGCCGAGGGCCGAAGACCATTAAGTAGATAAGGACGATACGAATCCATAGTTAGGCGGCACACTGAAATTGGACTTCGAACGGGAGAGTTATGGGTCACGGAAGTTCGATTTCACTATGCACGAACTTCGAGACGGGGATGATTTGGCGAAATCTGATTGGGTGGATATTTTAGTGGGCCCCATGGATGAGTGACAATTGTCACTCATCCCATTGGCTTAGACCCCCAATTTGTGGATCTACTTAATTAATTAATATTATTTAATTAATTTTATAATCTAATCCACACCTAATTCAATCCTAGCCATCCATTTCAATTCTATCTTTAAATCCTCACCCTCCATCTCTCATTCTCTCATCTGATCTCATCTCCTTCATTCTTCTTCACACCCGAAAACCCCCCACCATTTTCTTCATCCTCCATTTTCAAACACCACACCATACACATACCACCACATCTCATCATTTTTAATCTTATGTGTGACCGTGAGGAAGGACCGTGATGATGAGGACACGACGGCGAGGACTCACGGCGGCGGACCACGGCGGGGGAACCCGAAAACCCGTGAGGTACATTTTACTCAAAATTTGGATTTCTAGTTTTAGGGGTTTTCGATGATTTCTAAAGATTAGGAATGGTTTCTGGGTACCCTAGGAGTCTATTGGGATTGGATTCGAGGGTTAGGAAGGCCTGGAACGAACGTGAACGGCGGAGGAAGTCACGGCCGCCATGGCCGAATTGAATATACGGGTTTTCGATGTTTTTCTTCCATTTTAAGGTCCTAGAACTCTAGGTTAGGGAGAGACGAGGAGAATGGGACAAACGGGAACGGTTTTGGTGGCCGGACGGCGGAGAACCGGCCGGGTCAAGCCGCGGGTCACGGCGACCCGGTTACTGGTATTCGGGTCAACCCGTCGAGTGGTTGAAGGTAGTGACGTGGCATGATGATGTGGCACCTGTCAGATTGTCAGGTGATGTGGACCACTCATCAGCCGACACGTGTCACATGTCAGTGCACAGTCAGCACTGACATGTCAGTGACGTGGCCCAATCAGGGGCTGACACGTGGCACATGTCAGACTGCCACGTGGCACTGACAACACAGTGACGTGGACCAATGGGAGCATGACACGTGGCACCTGACAGAGTCTGACATGTCAGACCTGACAGCTGTCAGATGACGTCATGCTGACGTCAGCGATGACGTCAGCAGGTACTGTAGCTAGCGCGTGAAGCCCACGCGCAGCTACTTCAGGCGGTGCGTGAGGGCGCGTGACAGGGAATCTGGGGAAGGTTCCAACATACGTTTCGTGTCGATCGGACATCGTCTCGATATGTTTCGGGGCATCGGAAGGTTTAGGTTCGGGATTAAAAATAGTTAAAAATACGGGAAAATTACGGGGCTTTAGTGGGAGGTTAATTAAGTAGTTAGTAACCTTCTATTACAATTTGGACAGGTTTGGGAGTCCCGGTGACGGTGATCGGCTCGGGGAACCGTATGGCACGTAAATCGAGGCGGCAGCTCTGACGGTCTGTGAGTGGACCTTGTTTTCTAAATTGGTGCATGCATAAATGTTATTATATGTTTTAATTGCTCGTTTGATGATTCCATGGGTGCATTTGTATGTGGTTACGTATAAGCACGTATTTCTAGGTTTTGGCCTTATACGGTGCTTATACGGGTCTGTATCTCTGTATTGATTTAAATGAACTGGATTTGAATTTCAAAAGGATAAACTCGGGTATGAGACCCATTTGGTTTTGTCTCGGGCATATGACCTCAGATTCCGGGCACGGTGCCCAACTAATGTCCTATGTTTGGGCACGAGACCCAGTCACTTTACGGCTTTGATTTCAGGTCAGGTCAGGGAACCTTAAATGGATTCCCAGGTTCATGACGGTTTATGGGAACCGGCATGAACCCTTGTTATGGTATCATGGTTCATGACGGTTTATGGGAACCAGCATGAACCCTTGTTGGTTATTACGGTACATGACGGTTTATGGGAACTGGCATGTTACCTGTTTATGTTATTACGGTACATGACGGTTTATGGGAACCGGCATGTTACCTGATTATGGATATTATGGATCATGACGGTTCAGGGGAACCGGACATGAATGTTTATGTTATGTATATATATGTTCATCTACCTTCTTTTACATGTTCTACTATCTCCTCCGGGGAGGGTCGTTGGCCTGGGTGGACCCCGGAGTAGTCACGGAGCACCGACTGAGTGGAGTCACCCCCCAGTTGGGTTCCTTACTCTCAGGAAGGCTATGGTTACTATTACCTCGAGTAGGATCAGTGGTCTGCGAACATTGACCTTGACTTTGAGAAGACTCGGATTGAGACCCGGGTAGCACGCGCGTAGCTTTGGATACCGTGACAGGATTGGTTGTGTGACTTATATGTATATATGATATATGATATGATATATGAGATTTGATGTGTGGTGTGCACAAGTGTGCACAGGATTTGGGCAGTGGCCGTATGGTCATTTTCATTGTGGTCCTTTCGACCTTGGTTTATATTTGCTTTGGGCTTAGTCCCACATATGGTTTGTTTTGGATAAATGGTTTTCGAATGCATGCATGCTTTTTAGTGGAGGGTACAAATGTCTTATGAAATGTTTTTATAAACTTTTGTTTTGTCCACTCACAGTTTTTAATGTTTTGACTGCCCTTCAGGTTGACATCGGATGTGGACTGTAGCAGAGACCGAGATATCACATACCTCCTCCGGATCGTGGCGTACTCTGATAGCCCGGGAGGGCAAAGGTCGGAAATATCCCTTGTCTGACACTTCGTGTCAGACGGGAGCAAGGTCATCCCGCACTAATCCCGGGGGGATTGGGATGGGTCCTGTCATCTTGATTATTTTAGGATGCTTCATATAAGTTGAGATATAGAATCTGTAGACTTTTTACTCAAGGTATCAGCCAACCCATTGGCTTTCGTTGGATATTACTCGATAGCACCACCATAGTTCTTAATTAGTTTTAGTCACCTTTGTTATCTGAGGTTTAAATCCTCTCGGTGAAGAAATACTTCAAACTCTTATGGTCCGTAAAATCATGCACTTCTCTCCCTCGAGATAGAGCCTCTAGATCTTTAATGTATGTACCACTACTACCAGCTACCAACCACATGCGAGGTAGTTTAACTTATGAGGTTTCCATGATTCATCAATACACATCTTAACCATGCACGACAACTACTAGAATATCCAGAGTTGGTACTACCCCTACCCGAGCTATAACGACCCGGACTTTCAACAAGGGTAAAATCGGAAAGTAAAATGAAATTGACAATTTTACCACTGGAAGTCAAAAATTGACTTTTGACCCAAAAGTCAAAATGTTGACATTTTGACCAGGATGGCTTTTGGATTTTTCATAAAGACCGTTACGAAGGACTTGGCCTCTCAAGCACGTCGATAAGCGGCATGCCAAAAATGGAGCTCAGATGGTTTCATTCTTAGTTTAAATTATGTAGGGGCATTTTGGTTATTCAGCAGTAAGGGTATTTTTGTAAATTCCTTGGGAGATTTTTTTGTGGTTGAATGGGATAGGGACAAGTGTCCCCTTATCCCTTATGAGAGTGTGCCACTGACTATGTGTGTGTGTGTGTGTTCTTGTGTATATGTTTGAGAGTTTTTTGTGTGTTGTGGGCATGGGCAAGAGAGAAAAAAGAGAGGAAAAACAGAGGAGAAAGAGAGAAGAGAGGAGAGTGAAGGGAAGTGGAATAAAGAAGAATAAAGAAGATGGACGTGTTGAACTTGAATCGTAAGGGACGAAGAGTTGGTGAACCCGTGAAGGGTAGTTTTGGGTTTGAAATTTTCCAACCCATTTTTTCGACTAGAAACCTTGGAAACAAGGTTAAATTCATCCTTCTGAGTCCTTATGATCTTAACAGGCTGCCAAAGCGAGGTTTTGGATGCTGGGATCACCCAAACAACAAGGGTGAATTTTTTTCGTGAGTTCATCGATTGGTGGACAGTTTTAGTTGGGTTTCCCTCGAGTTTGATTGCATAGATCTTGTCTTGGGTTGTCCTAGATTAGGTTCGTCGAAACAGAACTGATAAAGGACGAAAAATGAGTGCGATATGGTAGGGTCGAATCGTCGGGTCGGGCGACTCGAAAATTAGAGGAATCAAGCGACAAGTATGACGATGTAGCAATTACTATAACTAGGGCATGGGCTTCACGCGTAAGGGCACGAGTTAGTGATTTTGGGGGTACAACCAATATGAATTTTTATCCTTTCGATGTTACGAACATTTTGGCTCAGGTTTCAAGTTGATTGAACACTGTTTCAGGGTAGTTTTAGCTTTCTGAAGGTTTAGGGGTTATTTTAAATTCGTTAAAAAATTCCTGAAATTTTTTGGGATTGAAGTATGAGTTTTTAGGGATGGTTAGTGACCGTTAAATGTGATTTTTGATAAGTTTTGAGATTCCGGAAAATTACGGAAATGCTTACAAAGCAGAATTCGACTATACAAATGGTGTGTGAGTTTAATGACTCGTTGATATCCCGAGAAGGCCTAGCTAATTGCGCATTGTGTTTTGAGTTTAAAGACTCGGGCGCACGTGAGATCCAGTAAACTTGTATGATTGATGTTTTTCACTGGTTTTCTGATGTTTTGGGCAGTGGCCCGGATGAATTGGATTTGACGAGTTTTGGGACTGAGTTCCCGGATTTGAGATTGAATTGTGATTTGAGGCTGAGGCCTAAATGATACGGGTTTTCAAATGGTTTCGTGGATGGTTTTTCATTTGAGTGGTTTCATGACTTGAATTGATATGCATGCATTGGTTTTTACGTGGAGGGTATAAATGTAATTGTTTTATTGAATTGTTTTCTAAATTATACTTTATTTTTGTCCACTCACAGTCTTTTCTTGTTTTCGATACCCTCCAGGTTGTTGCAGCACGGGCTGTTGATCGAGAGAGACGGAGACATCACACGCACGTTCCACAGTAGATTCGGCACACTCTGGGAAGTCTGGATGCTTCGGTACGGTTGGTTCGAGAATCCCTTGTCCGACTTACGTGTCACATGGAGGTTGGACGTCAGTTTAGCCTTCGTGTCATGCGTAAGTTAGACGGGATCGGGATTTAACCCTTAATCCCGGGGGATTAGGGATGGGTCCTGACAGCAGCATCTAATAGCTTTCTATGGGTGGCAAAGGATCTTACTGATATAGCGACCCGAATTTCATTTTGTCGAACCAATGCAAATCATCGACACTTGTCTACTTTAACAATTAGAATTATCGGGTCTGCAACAATAACTCAAGTTCCTCCTGAACTCTTACTTGATATTCGGAACTATAACTAACCATTTCACCTTCCGACTCTTTCATGAGCCTTAGTTCTCAATTTCGACTTATTTCGAGTCCTACTCCGACATTTGTAATCCATGCCACCACTAGCATGCTTAGTTATCAAACAAAACGGCGTTATTCACATCAAATCCGACATAAGATCTTTTTGTTACTTTAACTCCTTAAATAATCACTTTAACCAAGGAACTCATTCATCTATCCAATCTAGATCCAACTTGCCCGTAAACACCATGGCTCTCGCATCTGGAATCACTTACTATCCAGACCAACATAGTTCTTTCTATACTGGAGCACAATAATCATTGTCCGACCCAATAATCCAGGGTCCCTTCCAGCCCTAAGTCTGTCTTGGACTTATATACTCATCTTATTACCGGATCGTGCACATGGCTCACATCTCGAAGACATGACATTAACAAGCATAATTCAATACCCTTGCTCTAATACCAAGTTGACAGAACCCGTTCCTAAAATGCTTTGATAATCACACCCGATCCTACTCCCGTATGATATCAAATAAGAGATACTGTAATGCCTTACCATTCGTGCATTTGCCTCTTGTTCAACCCCGATCTTCGTGCAACGGTCTTGGAGGGTCACCAAAACCAAGAAAAGGTGTGAGTGGACAAAAATAAACATTAAAAACATAATTAAAAAAACATAAGTAGTTTTACCATCTTTTTTCTAAAACTATGCATGCATAAAGTGAGCCGTAACAAACGAACAATTGAACTTCAAATTAAACAACATTTCTTTGAAAATTCAGTTAAAAAGCTGCATAAGTACGAAGAACTGTAAGTTATGCAATATCAGTAAATCAAATCAGTTATGAATATATATATCAAGATGCCACATCAATAATCACACATAACCAACCCATCCTCGATGCTCGAATTTCGTTCATCATGATCAAGCTGCACTATCAATAGGCAACCCACTCAGGAAATAGAATTGAGTTATGGACGTCCGAGTGAAAATCGACCTAGGAAAACAGAGCCCTACTCTGGACATCTGAGTCTTCATCACAACACTAGTCTCAATAAACAGAGCACAACTCTGGACATCTGAGATTAACCAAATAACCAACAATCCGAGGGGAGGTTCTCCATGAACAAAACAATTAACAAATATTGACAGGACCCGTCCCAACTGGACTTTGATAATCGTGCCCGGTCCTGCTCCCATCTGACAATCAACTGAAGTCCCGAAATTACCCTTCAGCACCTGTCAGATAATGGATAACTTGACAAGACCTGTCCCCGAAGGACATAGATAACCGTGCCCGGTTCTGCTTCCATCTGACAAGTTACCTGAAGTTCCGAAATTACCCTCAGTACTTGCCAAACAAGGGATAACCGGACTTGTGCCCACTCACGCCTTCACCTTCCGATCAGCTTCGATTATCGTGCCACGACCTGAAGGGTCAATAAAACAGAAAGGGTGTGAGTGGACAAAACAAAGTTTTATAAATACATTTATCAAAATAAATTCTTTCCCTCCAGTTTCACAAACATGCATGCATATCATAAAACATGAGTCATAGTGTGCAATAAATCAAGTATGAACAGTGGACCAATAAAATCAAAACATGTTTTCCGATGGTCCGTAAAACTCATGTTTCTCAAATAAGTGCACAACATAAAACACATGTTTCTCAAATCAGTGCACGATATAAAGTATCTAGACACAAATATCAACAAATCATAATACCACCAATCCTCAATATCCAATCTCAATATCCAAGTAACCCATCACGATATCAATTCAACGCGTGCAAACTCGGGTGTCTCATGTCCGAGTACCCCCCCCCCCCCCCCCCCCTCCCCCCTCCCCCCCCCCCCCCCCCCCCCCAGGATCTACGACGTCTGGGGTGATATCCTCTCCAGGATCTACAACGTCTGGAGGGTATCATCATAAACTCACACTCCTGAGACTGAGCCACCCTCGGAGGTACTCATCTCCAGGAAGTGGATCGTGACTACTCCAGGATCTACGACGTCTGGAGGAGACCATCAAATCACAGAGGATGGTATATGTGGAACAGTCACCAAATCCGGTAATCCCATTTTAAAACCATTCAAATCTCAAATCAAATCAAATCAAAAACATTTCAATAGGGTCTCTGCCCGAAACATAGCTTTCACAAAGCAGGTTCCACAAATCCATCATAAAAACAGTGTCCAGACTTTACTTTATAAATCAAAATCATCAATTTCATCATATTCACGTGTGACTCCAAATCCGAGTCAAAATCACTATCCAATTGGGTCTCAAGCCGAAAATATCATTTTCACGCAAATCCGTGCAATTGCAACCTCAGTTGCCATTTTCGCATAAATCCATAAAATATAGCCAAAAACATTACAATTTCATCAAATCAATTTCCCGATTCATAACCCGAGTTAAAACCAATCACAAATCCCGGGCCTTCGCCCAAAACAGCAATATCATGATTTTCTCGAAAATCGTGCCCAAAATCATATAAAATACTATAACATTCCCAAAATCCGGAAATCATCATATCAAAACATCAATCATACCAAATCATGTCAAATCATATCATAAAACATTTAAAACATATATGCATGCATTCATGGTAGAAAACAAAAGTCCACTCACACACCATCCATATTGCTCGCTTTCCGAGTTGCACGTTTTTCTGTAATTTCTGGAAGTCATCATACCTGTACAATCATTACATACCCCTTTTCCAGGGTCACTCAATCTCATGAATTAAACCTTTCCTTCTGTTGTTTATCATTACAGTCCTTACTAATGCCTACTTCCTGCCAATAGCTATACAATCACTCATACAATATCACAAATCATGTCCATTCTGTAACTTCGACTCCATCCAACGTCATACACCAAGTATGATCCTGTAGTTAGACCCCAATAATCCAAATAATCGAATATCAGGTACCACTCCAATCCTATGGAGTTCCATCACTAACAAGATTTCACCTATCCTTACGTTATCAACCATGTTAATTCTCGATCGGCTATCTTATTAGCCGTCCCAGGAATGATACCTGATATGACAATGCGGTCATAATCGCAATGCATCCTGACCATCTCCGCGTCACACATTAAGCTTTTTTTGTTTATCAATCATGTTTAATCTTGATGGTCAATACAGTACTTATACATTCCTTCCATGGGTCACTATGATCGATCCCATATCATGCAAGGAAAGTAAAACTCCTGAGGGTTTAGCTAGCATCGGCCATTTCAGCCCTATGCTACCAAAGCACACCTTACCAAATCTTACATCTCATAGTGACATATCACTACGTACACAGAAAGGGTCACATCGAACATAAGTCACTGTTTCTCCACTTGTAACCATTCTCTTTCAGTTTTCATTTCCAATAACTCTGACCTCCTTTCGGGTCAACCACCATAACTGGAAATACATCGTAGAGAACTCCCTACAATACTCCATGGTATCTATCCAGTATATTACACGCTCATCTGTACATGTGAGTACACCAGTCATTCGTCAATCATGATACCATACACCATCCCAATATGGTCAGAATACCTAACTCATCACTCACAAATATAATCGGTACCTTTGCCCATCCAAAGGCATCACCATTGGCTAACCTTAGCCACGTCAAATTCGGATATCATATTTTTCTCTTTCACTCATGACTGGTAGTCATCATCATGTTGGCCACTCTCATGTGGGTTGGTACTTTTGTGCTGATGCTAGTATGGATGCCTGTGTGCTGATACTAGTGTTGTTGATAGTGTGTTGGTGCTGGTACTAGCGCTGGTGATAGTGTCGGTGATGGTGTTGACGATGAGCCACAAGTTGGGGTGTGATTCCGTCATGATGAACATATGCTCGGTCTTTGAGATTCGATAGTGGTTGAGTGATGGACTGGATGGGATCCAGTTAAGATTGTGATGTGTTGGGATAAGTCCCAATAGTGGTGAGATAACCAGTGGTGAGTGGATTAAAAAGGTATAATTGAGACTTGAGTAATCTTGGGATGACGTCCCCTACGTCATGATAATTGGTGGATTTGGGGGAGTTGTTGGCAACTCCAAAATTTGTGTGATTTTATGTTTTTAAATATCCCTAAAATGTACATGGAAATGATTAAAATTGGAAAAGACAAAGAAAACCATTAGTGGTATAGATGTGGAAATTTGTAATTGGGAATTTGGAAAACCGAGTGTTGAACCTGTAAAGGTTGGGATTTGCGAACGGAACAATAACGGATCGATTGTGGACACGTGGTTGTCCAAGTGAGTTGAGGAGGTAGGAAGTCTAGAGGTTAGACCTGACATCTCGTTGGGAGCATGTCTGTTTCCAACATGGTTGGAACCTTAGTTTTGAGGAAAGTTGTGATTGGGGAACGAAAGTAGTGCTCGTTTTTGGTGATTGGTATTCCGAAGTCATTGGGGTTGACATACTGTTTTCTGCCCTGGCAGACATTGACTCGATTTCGAAAATTTTGAGAAATTGTGGTGAGAATTCGAATTCGGATTCGCGAGCTCTAAGGATCAAAATTGAGACTCGATTGAGTCTTCTGAGGTCATTTCGAATCGATTCACAACAAAAACGAAGAGAATTGGGGCTTCCCTGAGCAAGAACAGAAGCTCTGATTTTTGCTCGAAATCGAGCTTGAGTTCGAACAGCTGGAGGTATAATTTTATGAAATTGATTATGCAAAAACTTTTGTTTCATTCTCACAATACTCTCTGTGTGATTTAATTTGAAAAACATGGATGAATTGGACGAACCCGATCACGAAACCCGTTTGAAAGTTCATCGGGGATTTATCGGATTTTGGTTATAATTGAAGTTTTAAACGTTACAGAACCTAAATTTAAATGGTTTAGATGAAATCAGTTTAAATAACGGAAGAAAACAATGCCCAATTGAAGGAGAACAAATCGGGTCTCAACGCGGGTCTCCAACCCGTTTACCAGTCATTCGGGTAGAGGAGACGCACTGTAGCAGTTACTGTGCTACGCGCGTGGCTTCCACGCCCAGCCGCTTGAGGCGGCGCGTGAGGGCGCGTGTAGGCGTTTCCGGGGAGGTTTTCAATAGGTGTTTTATTATACTTGATGTAATGAACATTTTTGGTGTTGGGTCCGAGACAAACTGACATCGTATCAATACTGTTCCGAGGGTCCGATGGTTTAGGTTATACTTTTAAATTTTTATTAAATTCCTGAAAAATTGTGAAAAATTGATATGATGTTTTTAGAGTCATTGGTGACCCTTTATGATGTTTTTTGGGTAGGATTCGAAATTCCTAAAAGGCGTCAGAAATTACGGAATCGCGTGCAGTTTGGAAAACAAGTAGTTTTGGACGGTGCGTGCTTGCATCGGTAGGCTGGCTCACATTCAACGTGACCCTTGCTAGTACCGCAAAAATGCTTGCTACGTGGTGAACGGAGTTTGGCTGGACAGTCGATGAGGATTTGGCGGCGACTGAGTGCACTAGCGGGCGTGACTAGCGAGCATTGGTAGGCTGGATCACATTCACTGTGACTCTTGCTAGTACCGCAAATATGCTCGCTATGCGTCAAAATGCCGAGAGACCCAGCAAACTTGCTTTGTGGGAGCGTAGCGGTTCTTGTTGCCTTAGTCCATTCCGAGGGAAAGATATGGAGTTTTGAGAAACCCGAAGACTTCAAGGAGTGGAAGGCTTGCAATCAAATTGCTTTTCCAGATGACGTTTTTGTGGAGCTTGGTGACAGATGTTCTTCCACGAAGGCTCTTTAAGCATGAGAGGAAAAAACCCTGTCGGCGGTCGGCTTTCTCGGGTCGTACCTAAAGTGGAGCTATTTTTTAGGACGGGGTTCAATGACAGCACGTACAGAGTTAACTGTATCGAAGTTGGCGGTGCATGGGACAAACACGACTCCCCGGACCTGATGATTGCCTCATACTTCCGTTCGTCACGTCGAAAACGGAGTTCAGATGTGAACGTTACGGGTCACGGAAGGCTAGGGGCAAAATGGTAATTTGTCGAACCAGGGGCAAAATGGTCTTTTAACCT
Organism: Prinsepia uniflora; assembly: GCA_032719365.1. NCBI lineage: Eukaryota > Viridiplantae > Streptophyta > Magnoliopsida > Rosales > Rosaceae > Prinsepia > Prinsepia uniflora. The sequence continues at coordinate 12,967,743 of CM064873.1, read as the reverse complement.
TGATCAGACAATGACACCTGTCCTTTGTCTTCTTCTTGCCCCGGATAACATGGAATCTGGTTTTGTGGGTAATGATACTCACCCTTAATTAAGGGTAATTGTAATCATTTTGTCAAATTGATCCGTGATATCCCACCATCTCACCGTCATTGTGCAATTTTATAAGCTTAAGGAACTGAATTGAGAGAGAGAAACTCGAGGGACTGAGAGAACTGGGTGTATCCAGAGCTCGAAAATTTAGAAAATCAAGGGAAATTCGAATTCGAATTTGTGAACTAGGAGAAGGGAAATTGAGGATTGAATTAAGCTCCTGAGGTCAAAACGAAGCTCCCTGCGACAAAAATGAAGAGGAAACGTGTCGAATTTGGGGAAGAACAGAAGACGGGGATTCGGCGGCGACTGAGTGCGCTTACAGACGTGACTAGTGAGCATCGGTAGGCAGGATCACATTCACTGTGACTCTTTGCTAGTACCACAAACATGCTCGCCATTTTTCTAGGTGCCGAGAGACCCAACAAACTTGCTCTGTGGGAGCGTGGCGGTTTTCGTGGCCTAAGTCCATTCCGAGAGAAAGATATGGATTCTGAGAAGCCTGAAGACTTTATGGAATGGAAGGCTCGCAATCAAATTTCCTTTCCAAGCGACGTTCTCGTGGAGCTTGGCGACAGATGTTCTTCCAGAGTTTCGGGACTTGAGCCGGCTACTCTCTCCATGAATGGCGGGAAGCTTTCAGACATCCCGATCAAGGAGTGGTTGTGCGTTCCACTGTGTTCGAAGGAGACCGTTGTTCAGAAGAAGGACAATAAACAAGGACCTATTGGTTCTTGGGAGAAAAAAGCATGCCGAGCAACTTCTTTCCTAACTCATAAGCATACCGAGCAACTTCTTTCCTAACCTATCTGCTCTGGTCCCGCGAATGTGCCATCTTGACGCGAAGGGCCTGCAGAAATGGAAAGTTATGTTGTTGATGTGAGATTGCGATAACTTAAGAAAACTTGAGGTCCTAATTTCACATCGGAAGCCAAAATGGGCGAGTTGGAGATGAGCTGTGCAGAGAGGATGCTGATAGAAAATGAGCGAGATACCGCTCGAGATGAGCTCTCCCTGCTGCGCAAAAATTTACAGGACTCAGAAGGTTTTGATGCTTCGATGACGAAGGCTTGGATGCTTCGATGACGAAGGCTTTAGGTGCTTCGCGTGGCGAAGGCTTAGATGCTTCGATGACGAAGGCTTAGGTGCTTCGCGTGGCGAAGGCTTAGATGCTTCGCAAGGCGAAAAACTCGGATGCTTCGATGACGAAGGCTTGGATGCTTCGATGACGAAGGCTTTTTACACTAGAGAGAATAAGCTTTGAAAATTGTACATGGTGAACAAATCAATTTGTCGATCTCATTTCATTGATACTTGAATTTTAGAAGACAACTTGAAAAGCAAAATTGAAAAGCTCCATAGAATTTTTTGTCTCTCTAATGTTGACTTGCGTCTAGTTGATGCGGATCACCTTTGAAGCTGGTTCGTTTGGCTCTTTGTTCTCCATGTGATTTACAGTCTTCATTTTGATGTAGTCTGTACAATGCCCCTCCCTTAGGAGATTTCGAAGATATCTTTCGAAAGATATACATGTGCTGATATTGTGCCCATAACATTCGTGATAGGCGCACCATTTGGTTTTATCAGCATTCTCTTGATTGCCTTTGACTGGCTCCGGCTTCTTAAACCATGGTTTGTTCTTAATTTCATTGTGGATCTGATGGGCTGGTAAAGATAGCTGTAAGTTAGGCTTCCCCATAACTGGCGTTTGGGAGTGTTGCCCCGCCTTTCGCTTGTTGAGCTTTCCAGTCGCAGACTTTCTATGGGGTTCATCCTCATTGGAGGCCTTTTCGCTAGTCCCGGCATGGTCATGAGTATGAGCGGCACTCTTCTCGTCCTCCCAACTTGCATGTCGCTCTGCTAGCGAAAGTATTTTGGAAAGACTTCGCGCATTGCTCATGACGATGTCCCCGTAAAGCTGGCTGTCTCGAAGGAGTCCTTGCTTGAATGCCATTGCCGCAACAAGGTCATTACAGCCGATAATGCGAGATTTCTCCTCACAAAATCTCCGTATGTATTGTCGCAGAGTGTCTTTTGCTCTCTTTCGGACAGAGAAAAGATGGTCATCTTTCACCTCGATTGTCCGAAGTTGTGCGTATTCCTTCACAAATGTCAAAGCCAACTCTTCGAAGGACTCAATCGACCTCGGGGGGAGATGATTGAACCAAGTCATGGCTTGGCCTTGAAGGGAAGCTTGAAAAACTTTGCACATGAGCGCATCGTTAGACCTGTGGGGGATCATGACTCCTCGATAATAATCTATGTGTTTTACCGGGTCGGAGGCTCCTTTGAATGGAGTGAAGTTTGGCGTTGTGAACCTCTGGGGGAATGACTCCTCCTCAACATCCCTTATAAAGGGCGTAGAGAGCCGTATCTGGCGACGTAGATCGTCCTCTAGATCGCCACCTTGTTGAGCACGAAGGTGCATGTCCAGCATTTTTTGAACATCATTAGCCTGCAACGCTCCTTGCTGAGGCGATGAGTCCCTTTTTGCTAATCGTTGAGAACCTCTTTGAGCTTCTCCCCCTGATATCTGGGATCGTGCAGGGGAGTAGGCTTCATCTTCCCCTTTACTGCCGTGGGCAGATCGTTTTGGGTTTTTGTACAGAGCTCGAAGTTTCCCCCTGCTCCCATGTGAGTGTTGTGAGCGCTCTGCCCGAGAGGTTGCCCCAGTCCTACCTCCTAGTCGTTCATGTACTAACGGCTTTAGGCGTTGTGGGCTTTTCGCTCGATGAGCGTGACTTTCTTCTCCAGAGTCGCCTAGCGAAGTATCTCGTGACATTGTTTGGCAGCGGACCTGCTCTTTCCCAGGACGTCTTCGGGCATTCTCTTGTCTTCCACGTGACGTGGATCGTCTGTCCTGCTCCTGGATTGGTCTCCCTGCTAGGAGTTGCTGCAAGAGCTCTGACTGAAGTTGAACTTGTTTGCTTAACCCTTAAACTTGCTGCGCCAAGTTGTCCTGGGGAGGTTGGTGATGACTTCTCTCTGAGATGTCATGACACCCGTCCAGAAAGTCCCTTAGGACTATGTTTGTTGTGAGTTGATCATGTCGTGATGCATTTCCGATCAACCTTTCGTTTGCTTGTTGTAAAGTCGAAATCCCTTCCCCCAGCGCGGGTACTTGGTTAGCTGGAGAGGGGAATGCTCCAAAACTGAAGGTTGGCCTCCCCTCGAGTGTATCAATGGGCGCTTCTATGGACACACGCCTGAGTTGAGCTGGGCGCTTCTCCGGAGTTTCTATGTGAGCTTCATTCCTCGTCTGAGCTGTTGAGGCAGAAACACCTTCTCCGGCTGACTGAACGGATCGACGAACCTTAGCCATGCTGATTCCAAGAATGTTGAGTTGGAAAGCTGTTGATGGATAATTTGAACAACGTTCAGAATCTTCGAACAATGTCGATGAACGACGAACAAAGGGAGATGAACGATGAACAAACATTCAAAATCTTCGAACAATGTCGATGAACGACGAACGAAGAAAGATGAACGATGATCGAATTCTTGATGAGTGATGAACAACGTTCAAAATCTTCGAACAATGTCGATGAACGACGAACGAAGAAAGATGAACGATGAACAAAATCCTGATGAGCGATGAACAACGTTCAAAATCTTTGAACAATGTCGATGAACGACGAACGAAGAAAGATGAACGATGAACAAATGAGAGAGCTTCTTCTGAGTATATCTCAATAGCTCTCAATGAAAGCACCAATTGTTGAATCAAAGATTGAACTCGTCGCGAAAAGTCCTCACAATTCCTGCAAACAGCAAATAATTAGCTATCGTTGCCTCGATCGATTTACCCGGGGGGTTGTTCGACCAAGAACACTCTGATGCCTAAGTTAGCTTTGAGAGAGGAAAGGGATATACTTCGAAACGAAGAATCAACGTACCTTGAAATGAAATGTGCCTTGCTATTTATAGGAAAATCTTGGGAGCCTTGGAGCGTTCTGATTGGTCGGTTGAATATTTAATTAGTAAATAATATATTATTATTAAATATATTATTTAATAATTGTAATGATGGCTCATCATGATAGTAATGATATTTATTGTATTTTAATATTAATATTAATTATCCATTATTAAGAATAGCGATAATTAACTCTCGGGGAGAATATCAATCTTACGGAGATTTTAACCCGATCAAATATCGTATTTAACTGGTAAATAGATTATTTAATGTGCGGGTGTTTTTCAAATGATCAGCGTTATTGCCAAGGGCAATTTGGTCATTTTTGGGAATTACGGGACACGTGACGGCTCCATAATTTTCGGATGATTTTGGGTTCCACAATGTTTATATACCTTCCTTTACTTCTATTATCTCCTCCGGGGAGGGTCGTTGGCCTGGGTGGACCCCGGAGTAGTCACGGAGCACAGACTGAGTGGAGTCACCCCCCAGTTCGGTTCCTTACTCTCAGGAAGGCTATGGTTACTATAACCTCGGGTAGGATCAGTGGTCTACGGACATTGACCTTCACTTTGAGAAGACTCGGATTAAGACCCGGGTAGCACGCGCGTAGCTTTGGAAACCGTGACAGGATTGGTTGTGTGAATTATATGTATATATATGGATTATGATATGTGATGTGTGGTTACACAGGATTTGAGCGGTGGCTCGTGTACTTGGTTTCATGATGGTTTTGGGCTGAGTCCCGTATGGTTTTGGGCAGTAGCCCGTATGGTTGAATCTTTATGATTCTTTAATATGTGGTGTGCACAGGTGTGCATAGGATTTGAGCAATGGCTCGTGTATTTGATTTCAGTATGGTTATGGTTTTGGGCTGAGTCCCTTAGTGGTTTCTTATGGATTTGGGCAGTGGCCCGTATATTTGATTTGATTATGGTTTTGGGCTTAGTTCCCACAGATGGTTCCATTTGGTTAAATGGTTTCGAATGCATGCATGCTTTTTAGTGAAAGGTACAAATGTCTTTATGGAAATGTTTTTATAAAATCTTGTTTTGTCCACTCACAAGCTTTTAATGTTTTGACTGCCTTTCAGGTTGACATCGGATGTGACTGTAGCAGAGACCGAGATATCACATGCCTCCTTCGGATCCTGGCGTACTCTGATAGCTTGAGAGGGCAAAGGTCGGAATTATCCCTTGTCTGACACTTCATGTCAGACGGGAGCAGGGTCATCCCACGTTAATCCCAGGGGGATTGGGATGGGTCCTGTCAACAGCAATATCATGGCTTTCTCGAAAATAGTGCCCAAAATCATATAAAATAATATAATATTCCCAAAATTCGGAAATCATCATATCGAAACATCAATCATACCAAATCATGTTAAATCATAACATAAAGAATTTAAAACATATATGCAAGCATTCAGGGTAGAAAACAAAAGTCCACTCACACACCGTCCATATTGCTCGCTTTCCGAGCTGCACATTTTTCCGTAATTTCTGGAAGTCATCATACCTGTCCAAAATCGTTATCAAGGGTCATTAACATCTCAATATACCTCATATAATTTTCCCCAAATTTTCCGGGATTTAAATACGTATTTTAAACGTAACATAAACCTTCGGACCCTCAAAACAATATCGAAACGGTGTCCGATTTCCTTGAAACCAGTGTCAAAACTATCTATCAGGTTGACAACGGAACTGCAGCCCAAAGAGACATCACACCCTCGTCCTTCGCGCACAAAAGAGCAAAACCTGCTCTGATACCACTTGACACGACCCATCCCAATCCCCCCCGGGATTACCATGGAATGTGACGTGCTCCCGTCTGACAAGAGGCGTCAGACAAGGGATAACCGATTGCCATTGCCCAAACGGGCTTCCAGAGTGCGTAAGGATCGATGGAGGAGGTGTGCGATGCTCAAGTCTCTGCTGCAGTCGTATCCGGAATCAACCTGAAGGGCATTAAAAACAAAAGCTGTGAGTGGACGAAAATAAACAAGTCTGTTAAAAAACATTTAGAAGACATTTATGCCCCTCAGTAAAATCATATGCATGCACCAAAAACCAATAATCCCATATTTATTTAAAAATAACCATTAGGGCCTTAGCCCGGAAACCAAAGCATAGTTTCAAATTCCAAAAGTCAATCCAACAGTTATTTCATCAATCCAGTAATATTCATTTATTATTTTTCCATCTCCGGCATCCCTGATGCCTAGCGTCCTAGACGCTTGACGTTCCAGACGTCATATCTCACGGTATTAAGCAACGCGTGCTGCCCGGGGTCTCACCGGGTCCATATCTCTGACATCCCCGATGTCCGACGTCCATGACGTCCAGCAATCCTGCTCCTGGATCACTATACGGTCCGGTAGCTCCGTACAATGAGCCCTCGCAGGCAATGCACCGTGACTTCTCCAGTGTCCCCGACACTTGGAGGAGACCAGGATATAAATATCCTCATATCGAGATGGTTTTATGGAACACATTCAATTATTCATTTCCAAAATATCACAAGGGCCCTGCCCCGAATTTCCATAAAACCGTCATAAGTCCAAATAGTTGAATCAAATCCGAAATAGTTTATTCAATTCCATTTTAGGGTCCCCGACCCGAAATCACATATACAAGTCAACTGGGCTACTGGCCCGATTCATAAGTTAACTGGGCCCCTGGCCCGATTTCATAATTCAATTGTGCCCCTGGCCCGATTAACAAATTAACTGGGCCCCTGGTCCGATTCATTTTAACAAATCCGTAACCGTTTCATGAAATCATATCCATCCATATTTATGGAAATCAGTGCAAATCCAGAAAACCTCGATTCGCGTGCAAACACGTAAATCGCCTCGAAATGCGTGAAAACATATAAATTCACTGATATCCAAAATAAATCATATAATCACAATTATAACAATCATGAAACAGTTATGCATGCATCGAATTTATAAAACCAATGTCCACTCACAGACCGTTTAACCGAGCGCCTCGATACGCGTGCCATGGGCCTTCCCGGGCCACACCACAATCACCGGGACTCCCAATCCTGTTCAAATCACATTAGAGGATCACTAACCTCATCATTAACATCCTATTCAAGTCCCGTAATTTTCCCGAATTTTTACGTATTTTTAAACTGGATTTAAAACCTTCGGACATCCCGAACAATATCGAAACGGAATCCGATCGACACGAAACCAACGCCAAAATGTTCGTTACATTGAATAGATTAAAAGTCATGTTGACCTCACCTCGAGATTCGTGCCCACGCGCCGTCACGCGCCACCGTGAGTGGCTGCGCGTGAAAGCCACGCGCCTGCTACAGTGACTGCTACAGTCACCACCTTCACCCGTTTGTCTGGTAAACGGGTCGAAAAGCCCGCGATAGGATCCGGTTTAATCTCAGTCAATTCGACATCAATTCAATCCGTTCTTGATCCTACAACAATCATCAATCCACCAATTTCAGTTCTGTGTCAATGATCAACATCAACCATCGATCAATCGTGTCGACAACCCGTGATCACCCAAAACGGGTCAACCACCAAAACTCCATCAATCCTTAACCATTGTCAAATTAACTTCATATGAAGCATATAAGGACTAACACGAACCAATTAGCATGATTAATTGAACACGACATTACCTCAATCACCACAACTCAAGCTCGAGTTTTCCGGCCGTCCTCCTCGTCCGTTCACGGCCCTAGGAGCCCCAAAGCTTGCCCCATTTGATCTGGTTCGACACGTTGAAGTTCCAGGAAGCTCAATCCACCATCAATTAGGCTTGGGCTGGCCTAAAAACCGAAGTTCGAATTTGAATTTCCCAGAAACCAGTTTCGGGTTTTTCAGAGAAATCCAACTCCAAACTCACTCAATCCTTCCATTCTCAATCACAGGGGAACCCACTCGACTTACACACCATTCCTTTAATCCCAATCAGCCGTTAAAGGCATCCAAAAGTGTCCAATTTCCACTATGTAATGTTCCCCTGCACTGTCCCGAAAACAATAGAAAACCCAGTGCCCATATCGTGCAATCGATGCCAACTCAATCCCCATGTGCAATTCCACCTCAAACCGTCCCAATCCAGCCATTTAATTGATAAACAATCAAGGGATCGATCGCACAAAGCATCCACCACACGGCCAGTTCAATGGAACAGTGTCCCGTGTGAATTTACATTTCTGCCCTTGTGCAGGAAATTACCAAAATGCCCCTCACGCATCCTGACCCGTAACTCGGTCATACGGACTCCGATTGATGCGTGCCGCCTGTCATTGGATTCGTATCGACGATACCTACGTAACGGTCCTTGGCCCTCGGCCATCGGACATCCCGGTCGAAAAGTCAACATTCACCCTTATATCGTCCAAATTACGAAAATGCCCCTGGACTTCCGTACATCATAACTTCCACCACGAACGTCGGAATCGAACGTGCCACCTGTCTATGAACTCGTGACGTCCCGAACTACGTCACGGTCATCGGTCGAAGTCCAATCGACCATCCGAATTAAAAATCAACGTTTTGCCCACGCCCAGGGGCAAAACGGTTATTTCGCACAATTCGTCCGAAATCGCCCAACTAATCCCAGATTAGTAAGTCACAATCAAATATTATTAAATCCCGATATTCGGGACGGGTCGTTACACAAGGGTCCTCCGGGAATTACACATCCAGAGTTATCATCCTGCTGGGAATTATACATCCAACCTCACCAGGAATTACACATCCGGTCCCTCCGGGAATTACACATCCGGAGTCCCTTCGGGAATTACACATCTGGAGTCACTTCAGGAATTACACATCTGGAGTCACTTCGGGAATTACACATCCGAAGTCTACCAAGGAATTACACATCTGGGGGCATCAAACATCAATACACAATCAAAATCATTATTTCAAAATCATCATTAAAACCATGTCAAAACCATTTATCACGGGGTCTCATGCCCAAATCTCATTTCTCATTTCTCGTAAATCCGTAATATCATATCCAAAAACCATTCAATTTCATAAAATCATCTTTCACTCACAATGCAATTCAAAACATCCTTTTAACATCCCAGGCCTAGCCCAAAATCAACAATTCCACGCAAATCCGTGCAAACGCAACCTCAGTTGCCCTTTTACATAAATCCATAAAATATCTCAAAAAGCATTATAAATCCACCAAATCAATTTCCCGACTCAAAACCAATCTCAAATCCCGGGCTTTCGTCCAAAACAGTAATTTCACAGTTTCTCGAAAAATGTGCCCAAAACATTGATTAAAATAATCATTAAATCTAGAAATAATCATACCAATCATTGCCATTCAAATCATACCATAAATCATGTAAAATATTTAACTATGCATGCATATCAGTTTATAAAACAAACGTCCACTCACACGTTGTTCAAACCGCTCGCTTTCCGAGCTGCACGTGTTTCTGTAATTTTCGACATTTTCCAGGATTCTCGAATCCTATCCAAAATCATTATTTAGGGTCACTGACGACTTAATTAACATCATATTAATTCCCCATAATTTTCTAGGAATTAATTACGAATTAAAAACATAACATAAACCTTCGGACCCTCAAAACAATATTGAAACGGTGTCCGATTAACTCGAAACCAACGCCAAAATGTTCGTTACATTGCATAGAACAAAAGTCATGTTAAATTCACCTCGGGAATCGGGGCCACGCACCCTCACGCGCCGCCGTGAGTGGCTGCGCGTGAAACTCACACGCCTACTACAGTGCATCGTCCTTACCCGTTTAACTGGTAAACGGATCCTACGACCAGAGTACTGATCCGATTCAACTCCCATCAATTCGACATCAATTCCTACAATTGAATTTTCTATTAGCATCGTCATAGATCCAATTTAGGTTCTGTAAATCCAATTATGTTCGAACTTACCTCAATCCCTTCGATTTGAACTCGAATTCGAAGAACGTAAGCGTACTGTTCATCGTTTGATCCGTCAATTCTCAGCGATTCCTTCAAATTGACTCACTCAGAAGCTTTGTAGGGTTCCTTCAACTATGTTTCCAATCTCAATTTCAAGCTCTAATCCCTCTAACCATTCCAACTCAACTGGGATTTCCATGACTGAACTCAAGTGTCGTCTGGGCTCATCTCTTCACCATTTTCTTCAATGTCAATCCCATTCGACTCGTTTAGACTTCTAGAAGCTCATCCTCGTTTCTGTTTCCATCAATTTATCATCCAATTTAAAAGTTGATCATAAGTTATCAAGTCAAGGTTTTCGGGTGGGTTTTGGTTTTCATGGTTTTTCCTCCCCTTATTCTTCTCTATAATTCCTCACGATTTCACTCTCAATGACATCAGTTCTCAATTGGTTTTGGTTGCTGGTATGATCGATCAAGTGAGATCATGGTCTCTGTTTTTGGTGAACATATACACACGGTTTTACAATTTAAACACACACATATATATCCTAACCAACATCAGATTGCTATCACAGCCACTAATGACCGTCTGCATAGTGACATGTGTCACTTACTCACACAAATGATTCATTAATCACGGCCAAATCAGCCAATTTCAGCCCAATTCACCCTGCTGCGGCAAATTACCATTTTGCCCCTCCTTGGATAATTACCAAAATGCCCCTCACAGTTCTAGACCCATAACTTTAACGCCCAAACTCCGATTCACGCATGCCACCTGTCTACGGATTCAACATCCCAACACCTGTCCAACGGTACTTACGGAAAGTCAAAACAAGGTTCCGATAAAAAAGTCCACTTTCGACCCTTATAACTAGGGGCAAAATCGTCATTTTCTTCCAATTTTTCCAATTTTTCCTTTTTTTCGAATTTCCAGGTTGTCACAAATATCGAGAAAACAAAACATATAACAGATATCAATGCCTTTAAACCAAAACCACATTTCAAAATCCAAGCCTAAGCCCAAAACACAATTTATGCGAAACACCATAAAAGATGTACTATCCTGGAGTTTAATGGGGATTTTGGTACAAGGATATGTGTATTCACTATGCCAGAAATGGTGTCACGACCTGGCCCATCTAACACAATATTATCCGTTTTGGGCCCATCCCCCACAGTTTTGTTTTCGGGATCTCACGTGCAACTTCACAGTAGGTCACCTATCATGGGATTGCATCAGCCTCAACTCGCTTAACTTTGGAGTTCCCAAGGAATCCAAAGGCAGTGAGCTGCCAAAAGTCCTTGTGTTAGAAAAATATGTGCCCACACATATAAGACACTTGACATTTCCCTCCCCGAGCGATGTGGGATTGTTCACCGATCTTGTCTTTCCAAGCTTACGAGTCTTGTTCACCGTTCTTTCTTCCAAGACCTGGTCTTACAATCCACCCCCTTGGGGCCTAGCGTCCTCGCTGGTACACTTCCGGTCGGGGTCCGGCTCTGATACCATTCTGTCACGACCCGGGTCATCTAAAACAATATTATCCGTTTTGGGCCCAGCCCTCACGGTTTTGTTTTCGGGAGCTCACGATGCAACTTCTCAGGGGGTCACCCATCATGGAATTGCACCAACCTCAACTTGCTTAACTTAGGAGTTCCCAAGGAATCCAAAGCCAGTGAGCTCCCAAAAAGCCTTGTGTTAGATAGATACATGCCCACACATATAAGACACTTCACCTTTCCCTCCCAGAGCGATGTGAGATTGTTCAACGATCTTACATTTCCAAGATCATGGGTCTTGCTCACCGTTCTTGCTTCTCAAGCTCACAGGTCTTGCTCACTGTTCTTGCTTCCAAGACAGAGTCTTACAAATGGCCTATTATAGCATTTGACTATAGCATTTCTACACAAGTACTATTAATGTGAAAGTTAAAAAATAAAATAAAAACTAAACGCTATGGAAAGAAAAGAAAATAGGCGGTTAAGGAAATTGGAAAGAAATAAGAGGGGGAAACCAAAATTTGGTAGCCCGTGTCTTTCATTATTTAAAATTTTTGGCATAACTTCGATTTCAACCTCACTTAGAGAAATGAAATCTAAGTCTGCTCTCAAATCCCTCTCCAAAAAAAGTCTTCTCTTCCATCAAACTCTCTTGCAACCTCTCACTTGTGTTGCCTCTCGATGCTCCAGATTATAACCACCAGGATCGCATCTTTCTCTATCACTCGATCCAAGCCATCGAAAGAGAGGTCACTGGGAACTGAATCTCAGTTAGACAGAGCCCAAATTAAACTCTCATCCTTGTTTTTCTCGCAACAGTTGAACCCTAGTATCGCCTCTGTTCAATCAATCATCAGGAAGTAGTTGCTGACTAGGGAGCAGAAGCAGACTCAAACAAGCCTCAAGTCTATCGAACTCCCAAATTTCTGCTCCAGTAGGTTTCCACTCCAAATTCGAGCTGGGTCTGAGTCATTGTCTCTTCTTAGATCCAGAAATGGCCTCCCTATGAAGGCAAAAATTATTTACCTCATTTCTATATTCATTTCAATTTGTTGATTAAATTTGTTTTAAATTGATACAAACTTTGAAATATGTGACTAATTTATTGATTACTTATAATTAGAAGTTTATTTAACATTTGGTGTTTGCTGGACAAATTGAATCAGGTACTTTTCTGCTATTTAATCTTTTAATTTTCAGCTTCTAGGTTATTAATGGTCAAATTTGCTTATGTAATGGCCTTTTTTGGCTTTTGGCTTTTAGCTTTAATTGGTTTTTATTTTGAGGGTTATTGGGTTTTCTTAAGTTCGTTTTTTGCTATACTTGGAAGTCTGTATCATTAAGAGTATTTCAACATGGACATTTAGAAGGGGGACTTAAACAGCACCATGAGCCTCAAACATCACTAAAATTCTTCTCTTCTTCTCTTGATTGATTGAAAATCCCAGAGAGTTTAACTTCTTTCTGCCTAAGTTATTCCCTTATATTTACTATTGATTGAAAAAATATGAGTCTTTTGTGACATATAATCGAAATAACTAATTATGTGTTTCATATTGTCCGTATTAGTTGGGATGAATGACAATTCAGTATGGTGGTTGGTGATGTTGCTGTTACATTTAAAATATTTTTTTCCTTTAGATTTGGGTGAATATAAATACTCTGGTAGCAGGGTTATGGTTTGCCTGATTCTGAAAGCTTCTTTGCTCATTCTGAAGGTGTGTAATATGCTGAACGAAATGGATGAGAATGAAATACTTTTGAATGTAGATTGTGATGCTTGTTTTATTTTTCAACTTTTGAATGTATATTGTGGTGCTTGTTTTATTTCTCTTTTCATCCATTAATAGGAATTTACAGATTACCCAAATTTCAGTCACTTGTTAGTTTCAATTGTAAACAGTGATGACCCAATGCTATTGAGAGTTGTGCTTATAATTTGTAGTTACCCAAATTTCATGTTACTTATTATGTGGCAATGTGCATCTATAAGTTAGAAAAACCATTATTATAGAAAGTTGTTGTTAACCTTTGTCTTTGTTCAATTCTGGAGGTGCATGATTTAGGAGTTAACTAGCACTTGAGGTACCAGTTGTAGTCTTAATGGAACGAATGATGTATAGAATGTCATCTTGGGGACCTAGTGTGTTGTTGATATTTCCACATGCTGACCAATGATCAGTAATGTCATCTTGGTAACTCTTCTTAGCTATTACTTTGTTGTCAGTTTATTATGCTTATTGCCCTGATATTTTCCTTGCTACATTATTTTGTGATAGCCCGTATGAAGTTGATCTTCCATATTTTGCAACTGAAATAACAACACCATAAAGTCCATTTGCTCTATCTCTTGCAAAGCATCTGAGTGTTATAGGTGCTAAAATGTATGAGGCTTTCTGGTGCTCACATTGTGTAGAACAAAAACAGGTAGGTACTTTGTCTACTTTACTTCCTAATTAAATGTGTTCATTCATGAGGTTTCCTCTTCATCATCAAACATGTCTGATTTTCCTAATAATAATGTTCACAATATCATTATCCATTAACGTCATGAAAAACATAAGAAAAATAGTTTAAAGACGAGCTTTATGTTCTATGTGTTTGAATTTTGATGTGCCATGTTATTTGTTTTGTCCATCATGTAGATGTTTGGGAGCGAGGCAGCAAATCTATTAAATTATGATGAGTGCATCCCTGGTTGGTTTAGGAAGGGAACTATGATCCAGAAGGAATGTTCTGAAGTTGGAATAGAAGGTTTCACTACATGGGTAATCAATGGCCAGGTGATAAATCCTATCATAAGAATATTTTTTTAAATAAGATATAATCAGGAACCCTAGATTAAGCCATTGTGTTTCGTATGGAATAACACATAACGATCATAGAAAACTTATTGTATTGATTACATGCCTGTATTTGTTATGATTCGCTGATTCAATGTACTGAAGTCTAAAGAAGCTAGTTAGAGTTGTACATTGATTCACAAGATTTAATACTCTTTTCTCCACAAAATTTGATGTCTGTATTATTCTATTTAACCTTTAGAGGACTTTACATTTCTCAAAATGAAAGTGATCACCATATGAGATATGAGACATGTCATATGACTTATGGGTACTGGTAGGCGATAGTATGTTGACATGCCGAAATGGTAAAACAGTAAAAATCCCAGGTGCTTCTATATATTTGTGTGTGTGCTCCTCGTAGTGTCTAATTACAATGTTGTAGACTATCAAGTACTTATGAATAAGCAAGGTGTTGCATTTGCTTAAATGCCTTTTGGGATTCAGAAACATCATTAGTTGTTATTTTGCAAGTTTTAAAAACCATATTGTTCTTGTATCATCTATAAATGGTTAACTTTGTTGTAATGACCCGTCCCAAATTCTTGGGATTAATTAATAATTAATTATGGATTAGCGAGGCTAATAAGGGATTAGCTGAGGATTATTGGACGTTCATGGCGAAATTACGATTTTCCCCTGAACGAGAGCAAAAAATTGACTTTTGACTCGAAAGGCCCAATGCCCGTGGACCGAGTATGGTTACGTAGACCGAGTCGATACGAGTTCGTAGACAGGTGGCACGTCGAAATCGAACGTTCGAAAGGAAAGTTACAGGTCATGGAAGTTCGAGGAACTATTACACGAATTACGAAACGAGTTGACATTTATCCTCATGTGGGCCCAGATATTTGTGCTGGCCCAATGGATGAGTGACAGGTGTCACTCATCTATTGACTATCACCCTACATACATGCACCTACTCTCCCTCTCTGTTTCATTCAACCAAATCAATTCCCTTCCCCCCATTTGATTCTGTGTGAGGCCAAGAGAGTGGCTAAGGGGAGTGAGGGACTGAGAGAGGCTGTGGGAGGTGGCAAAGGTAACTCGAAACCCCCTTTACATTTCAAATTTCGAATTTTGTGTTGTAGACGTTTAGGAATGTTTTTGAGCATTAGGGAGTGCTTACGGGGTTTGTGTAATGGTTGAGGGGTGGTTTTGGACGATGGATAGCGGCTGAGCAGCCTAGGGAAAGGGGTGGAAAAATAGGGCCGTGAATGGTGGATCGAACTAGGGGGTTCTAGGCGGTTTTTCTAGATTTTGATCACATAGACAGGTTGCAAATGATGGGAAAAGAAGTAGGAATTGGAACAGACTGAAAAGGAGGAGAAAATGGCACTAAACCGGTCATGCCGGATCGGTTGGACCCGTTAACTAGTGAACTGGTTCAGACCAGTTCGGCGCGAGGAAAAAGAAAACTGTAGCTCAGCGCATGAGCTCCGCGCGCAGCGCCTTTGGGCGGAGCATGGGGGCGCATGAGGATGAGGTCAACATATGAAATCATCCTTTTGATGTAACGAACATTTTGGGACAAGTTTCGAGTCGATCGGACACCGTTTCGATAGAGTTCGGGATATCCGAAGGTTTAAGTTCTGTGTTAAATACGTTTAAAAATCCTGAAAAATTGGGGGATTCAATGTTAGCTTATTGGAAGTAGTTAGTAACCTTCGAGTATGATTTGGACAGGCCCGGAGGTTCTAGTGATGATGATTTGGCCAGGAAGGCTTATGACACGCGTATTAAGGCGGCCGCTTGGACGGTCTGTGAGTGGATATTGATTTCTAAATTGATGCATGCATAACTGTTTTATATGTTTTATATCGATGATTTGAGATGCCTTGAGTGCATATGATTGTGATATTTATGATTTACGTATTTGCACGTATTTCAAAAATTATGGTTTTATACTGTGCTTATACGTGCTAATATTTCTATGATGATTTGATGGAATGGTTTTGGATTGGAAATATGGAATCGGGCATGAGACCCATTTGATTTGAAAACTATCGGGCTTGGAGTCCATTTGACTTAATGAGATATCGGGCTGGAGGCCCATTTGGTTTACATGATCAGGCTAAGTCCCTTGAATTTGGAAATTAGATTTGTGGAAATGATTTATGGAAGTTATACTTCGGGCACGAGACCCAATTGTGAATTTACGATGGTTTTATGGAAAACCCGGGCATAGCCCTTTGAACGGTTTTGAGATAAATTATGAATTGGTTTTCCATATACCATCCTCACGAGTGGTTGCCCTCTAGATGTCTCGTAGTATCCTGGAGTGGTTGGTTGTCTCCTCACTTCTCGTAGTATCCTGGAGTAGTCAATTGGCATTGCCTGCAAGGGGTCATTACACAGAGCGACCAGTCCGTATAGTGACTCAGGAGCAGGATTGCTAAAGGTTAAAACCTCCCCCCAGGGACGGTCATTAATCTACAGGTCATTGATATACGGGTAATTGACCTGAGTAGAGGGAGGCTTGGGATTGAGACCTTGAGTAGCACGCATAGCTTGGAATTGTGACGGTGTTGATTGTGACATCTGGATGTCAGGCATCAGGGATGCCGATGATTGGATTTAGGTTGAGACCCACGTGATTTGATTTGGGTGGAGTCCCTATGGATTTGGTTTGGGCTGAGTTCCCACGTGATTGGTTTTGGGCTGAGTTCCCATATACTTTAGTTTACGGTTTTGGGCTAAGGTCCTAATAGTTTAATTATTGATAAATGGTTTGATAACTTGTAACAACTCGTACCTTCGGGAAGGGTATAAATGTAATTTTGTAAAAGTTTTGTATATAAAGGACGATTTTGCCCTTGTGAATAGTAGGCCAAAAGTTGACTTTTTGATTTACCAGTTGGATGAGTATTGACCCTTGACCGTGACGTAGTTTAGGCCGTCATGAGACCGTAAACAGGCGGCAGGTTCAATTCGGATAATCGGAGAGAAAGTTGTGACGTTCGAAAGATTGAGGGCGTTACCGTAAATTTGACTAAATGAGGAAA
The DNA here is from genome assembly GCA_032719365.1 of Prinsepia uniflora. Classification (NCBI taxonomy): domain Eukaryota; kingdom Viridiplantae; phylum Streptophyta; class Magnoliopsida; order Rosales; family Rosaceae; genus Prinsepia; species Prinsepia uniflora. The sequence continues at coordinate 12,950,473 of CM064873.1, read as the reverse complement.
ATGTTGACTTTTTGGAGGACTTGTGATTTTCACGTAGACCGAGGACCGTTAGATAGGTCTCGACGTCCTGAGTACAACGACAGGCGGCACGCTGTCATCGGACGTCGGACGAAACATTTACGGGTCTGGAAAGTGTGAGGGTAAAATGGTAATTTGGGTATGAGGGGCATTTTGGTCTTTTCCCTCAGCCCAATTAGATAAGGGCAAGTGGTAGGGATATTTTGTGCTAACCAAGGAATGATGGACACGTGCAAGGGGCTGGATGGTTCCAGGGGTTACTAAAGGGTGGAAGATATACCAGTGGTACGGGAGTTTCCCGATGTTTTTCCCGAGGAGTTGCCAGGATTACCACCTCAGCGAGAGATCGAGTTCACGATTGATCTTTTACCAGGTACACAGCCTATTTCACAGACTCCTTACCGTATGGCACCTGCAGAATTGAGGGAACTTAAGGCCCAGTTACAAGAGTTGGTCGATATAGGATTCATTCGACCGAGCATGTCACCTTGGGGAGCGCTGGTACTTTTTGTGAAAAAAAGGACGGAGGGTTGAGATTGTGTGTTGACTATAGACAGTTGAATAAGGTAACCAATCGGAATAAGTATCCTCTACCCCGGATTGATGATTTGTTTGATCAGTTAAAAGGAGCACAGTACTTTTCGAAGATCGATCTTCGCTCCGGCTACCATCAGTTAAGGGTTAAAAATGAGGATGTACCGAAGACAGCCTTTCGGACCAGGTACGGTCACTACGAGTTTGTTGTGATGCCGTTCGGATTGACTAATGCCCCAGCAGCTTTTATGGATCTTATGAACCGAGTGTTCCGGTCGTATTTGGATCGTTTTGTGATTGTCTTCATTGATGATATTTTGGTATATTCGAAGAGTGCAAAGGCGCACGAGAAACATCTGAGGATAGTGCTTGAGACCTTGAGAGAGCACCAGTTGTATGCGAAGTTGAGTAAGTGTCAGTTTTGGTTGACCAGTGTTGGATTCTTAGGCCATGTGATTTCAGCCGAGGGCATCAGAATGGATCCTCAGAAGGTTGAGGCAGTAGCAAATTGGGAACAGCCCAAGACGGTAACAGAAATCAGGAGTTTTCTAGGTTTAGCAGGTTATTATTGGCGTTTTATTGAGAGTTTCTCTATTCTTGCAGCACCGTTGACAAGGTTGACTCGTAAAGGCGTTCAGTTTGAGTGGGATGAGCAATGTGAACAGAGTTTCCAGGAGCTTAAAAAGCGGTTGACATCTGCTCCTGTGTTAGCCCTTCCAGACGACAGTGGGGAGTTCGAGGTGTTTAGTGACGCTTCTCTACAAGGTTTGGGTTGCGTCTTGATGCAGCACGGGAAAGTGATTGCTTATGCTTCCCGGCAGTTGAAACCCCATGAGATGAACTACCCTACACATGACTTGGAACTGGCAGCGGTGGTTCATGCACTGAAGATTTGGCGGCATTACTTGTACGGTGAGAGGTGCAGGATTTTCACGGATCATAAGAGTTTAAAGTATTTGTTCACTCAGAAGGAACTGAATCTGAGACAGCGCCGATGGTTGGAGTTGCTTAAGGACTACGACTGCACTATTGAGTATCATCCAGGGAAGGCTAATGTGGTAGCCGATGCTTTGAGTAGGAAGTCAGCTAGTTCTTTGTCGCATTTGAGGACAGTACGATTACCTTTGTTGGTTGAGCTCCGTAGGCTGGGAGTAGAGTTGACTGTGGATGATCAGGGAGCACTCCTAGCGAGTTTCCACGTGCGACCTGTTTTGATTGATCAGGTTATTGATGCTCAGTTTGAGGACCCCATTTTGGGCATCATTCGGATTGAGGTCGAGGCTGGAGAGAGACAAGACTTTGAGATTCGCGAGGATGGAGCCTTGGTTAAAGGTGGACGGTTGTGCGTACCAGAGGATGAAGCCTTGAAGAAGGTGATCTTGGATGAGGCTCACTGTTCAGCTTATGCGATGCATCCTGGTGGGACCAAGATGTATCGTACACTTCGAGAGCATTACTGGTGGTCGGGGATGAAACGTGAGATTGCAGAGTATGTCAGTAGGTGCTTGATTTGTCAACAGGTGAAAGCTGAGGGACAGAGACCCTATGGAGCAATGCAACCTTTGTCGATTCCCGAGTGGAAATGGGATCACCTGACGATGGATTTTGTATTCAAGCTTCCCAGAACACCAAAGGGGCACGATGGTGTGTGGGTGATTGTGGATAGACTTACGAAGTCTGCTCATTTCTTGCCAGTACGGGATAACTTCAGGTTGACGCAGTTTGCACAGTTGTTCATAGATGAGATTATTCGGCTGCATGGGACTCCAGAGTCGATAGTATCTGACAGAGATCCGAGATTTACTTCCCGATTTTGGCAGAGCTTACAGGAAGCTTTTGGGACAAAGTTGCATTTTAGTACTGCATTCCATCCTCAGACCGATGGACAGTCTGAGCGGACTATTCAGATTCTCGAGGACATGATGCGAGCTTGTGTTTTGCAGTTTCAGGGTACTTGGGAATCACATTTGCCTTTGATGGAGTTCGCCTATAATAACAGTTATCAGGAGAGCATTGGGATGGCTCCTTATGAGGCGTTGTGCGGGCGACAGTGTCGGACTCCATTGTGTTGGACGGAGGTTGGTGAGAGGAGACTCACTACTTCCGAGCTGGTGGATCTTACACAGGAAAAAGTAACACTGATTCGAGATCGACTGAAGGCAGCGCAGGACCGACAAAAGAGCTACGCCGACCGTAGGATCAGAGATTTGGAGTTTGCAGTAGGAGACTGGGTTTTCTTGAAGTTATCTCCTTGGAAGGGAATCGTACGGTTTGGCAGACGGGGGAAGTTGAGTCCTCGTTACATTGGACCTTATAAGATTTTAGAGCGGATTGGTCCTGTTGCTTATCGGTTGGCCTTACCAGCAGACTTGGAAAAGGTTCATAATGTCTTCCATGTTTCTATGCTTCTGAAGTATATACGGTATAATTCGCATGTTCTGGAGTCACAACCTGTTGAACTGAGGGAAGACTTGAGCTTTGAAGAACAGCCAGTAGCGATTTTGGATCGGAAGGACAAGGTTTTACGACGGAAGACGGTTCCCTTAGTGAAGGTATTGTGAAGAAATCATCAGGTGGAAGAAGCTACTTGGGAACCCGAGGCCTTGATGCGTGAGCAATACCCTTATTTGTTTCACTGAATTTTGGGGACGAAATTCTTTTTAGGGGGGTAGATTGTAACAACCCGTACCTTCGGGAAGGGTATAAATGCAATTTTGTAAAAGTTTTGTATATAAAGGACGATTTTGCCCTTGTGAATAGTACGCCAAAAGTTGACTTTTTGATTTACCAGTTGGATGAGTATTGACCCTTGACCGTGACGTAGTTTAGGCCGTCACGAGACCGTAGACAGGCGGCAGGTTCAATTCGGATAATCGAAGAGAAAGTTGTGACGTTCGGAAGATTGAGGGCGTTACCGTAAATTTGACTAAATGAGGAAAATGTTGAATTTTTGGAGGACTTGTGATTTTCACGTAGACCGAGGACCGTTAGATAGGTCTCGACGTCCTGAGTACAACGACAGGCGGCACGCTGTCATCGGAGGTCGGGACGAAACATTTACGGGTCTGGAAACTGTGAGGGTAAAATGGTAATTTGGGTATAAGGGGGCATTTTGGTCTTTTCCCTCAGCCCAATCAGATAAGGGCAAGTGGCAGGGATATTTTGTGCTGACCAAGGAATGATGGACACGTGCAAGGGGCTGGATGGTTCCAGGGGTTACTAAAGTGTGCACGGCCATACTTTGCACGTTTTCAAACCGTGCATTTGTTCGAACACACAGAGAAACAGAGGGGAGAAATTGGAGAGAGTTCGACCGATTTCGTGCAAAGGTGAGGGATTTGATGACTGGTGAAAGTGAAAGGGAGACGAGGGGTGAACTATTGACACGATTTGGAGCTGCAACCGTGCACGGAGGCTGAACGGTGGACGGCTGAGTTTTTGGGGAAAACAGAAAGATACGGTGGACTGTGGCGGTTGTTGTGCCGTGTGGTGGATTGATTCAAGCCAATAGGAGGCTCAGGTGGCTGCAGGGAGAGTCCAACGAACACCGTGGTACACGGCGGTGCTCACGGCGGAGCCTGAATCGAAGGGTAAGACTTTTTCCCCTATTTTTTTTTTTGTGAACTTCAATCGAAAGTCGTGGAGTTGGGCTTAGAGTCGAAGGATTTGGAGGCCAGGGTGAGACTCCTGGAGGTCCCAAGAGTCGTGTGGTTGTTGTGGTGCCGTGTCGGGGGGAGGACCTGGGCGGCCGGCGGCCAAAACATGGGCCACGGGCTCAGTTTTTCGAGGGAGAGTCGTGAGGTTTTGGGCCGTGAATCTCAATTGTAAGGACATGGTTAGCTTGCTTAGGATGGGACGAAGCTATTGGGATTGGTTTGGACGAAATTGATGGAATGAACGGCGGAGAACCGGTCACGCCGGTTCAACTGTGTTGAACCGGGTGGCTCGAGGAAGGAGAAGCACTGTAGCAGGGAGCGTGATGCCCACGCGCAGCCACTTTGGGCGGTGCGTGGAGGCGCGTGGGGAGGATTCTGGCCAAGCTTCCAACATGGTTTTGGTTCTAAATGTCCTAAGGAGTTCATTGGTATGGTTTTCGGGTGAATCAGACGATGTTAGGAGGTTGTTCGGGAATCCGGACGGTTTAGGGTCTAAGATTAAAATATTATTAAATTCCCAAAAAAATTGGGGAAATTAGGGTTAGCATCCTTAATGTGGTTGTGACCCTATTTGGTGCATATTGACAGGACGGGAGGCACCTGAGACGATCGAGGAGCGCACGGAGCGCGATTGACGCGTCCTGATTTGTGAGTGGACTCTTTCTTTAAACTCGAGCATGCCTAACTGTTTAATGGATGTTTTATGATATGAAATATGTTTTTATGCTTTTAATGATGATTATGTGTGGTTAATATGTTTGCACGTTTTTCGAGACATGTTCGGGATTTTGTACGTTTTTCGAGAAAAGCTGGTTTTCGGACTTTGATGCCATATTTGAGAATTTCAACCTATAAATGTTTTCTGATGATGGTAGTTGGGTGATGAAATATGATTTGTGATTGGTAGAATAATGGATTTCCGGATTTGGGGTTCGGAATGTCGGTTCTGAATGCCAGAAGGGCTTCGAACCGGGGATTTCGAATTCGAGTTTGGTTATGGATTTGGAAATGGTTTTTACATTGAATTTGGATTGGATTTGCTGGGATCTGGATATGGATTTAAAGACCTGGATTCTGATTATCGGGGGACGGGCCCGGATTGAGTTTAAAGACTCGGGAATTTAAAGACTGGGACATTTATGATATTACCCCCGTAGGCCTTTTGAGTTTAAAGACTCGAGAGTTTAAAGACTCGAAAATTATCTTTGAGGCCTGGTTGAGTTTAAAGACTCGGATAGGTCCAGCAGGTTTGATCGGATGTTCATGGTTTATGCTATGGTTTTCTGATATACATACCATGATTTCCATATCTGTTTTATAGTGTTTCTGTTTTCTTATGATGTTTCATGTTATGATTTTTCTAATACTTAGTTGGGCATTCCTGTTTTTAAAACGGAGGGAACAAATGTTCGTATTGTTTTTCCTTAACTTTGCTTTTGGTGATAAACTAATTTTCTAACTTTTACGTATTCTAGTCCACTCACACCTTTGGTTTTAAATTTTCCCCTCCAGGTCGTGGTGATAGCGCTAGGGTGAACGTTGAGGCAGATATCGAGGCATAGAGCTTACGACGTTCTTCCGTTGCGAGACCAGCATTGTAGGATTTTTTTTTTGTGCCCATTTTGTAGAACTATGCTCTGACTGGCAGTTGTAGATATATTTACTCCTTCGTCTGATAGTTATGCTTATAGTGGTATTAAGATTATTTTGGTACTTTAAGTGTGATTGTCAGACGGGAGCAGGGTTCGTCTCCGGGTATCGAGGTGATATTTGGGACGGGTCCTGACATAACTGGTTTTTGAATACATGTATGCTTTTTAGTGAAGGGCATAAATGTCTTTTTGTGACATGTGTTTTTAATTAAATTATTGGTTTCGTCCCCTCACAGCTTTCAATGGTTTTAATGCCCTTCAGGTTGATGACAGATGAGGGCTGTAGTAGAGACCGAGACATCACACTCCTCCTCCGATCCTGGCACACTCTGGAAACCCCGAACGGGCTGAGGTTCGAGTCATTTCTTGTCTGAGCATGACACATCCCTTGTTAATCCCGGGGGGGATTTGGGATGGGTCGTGACAGTGGTATAAGAGCAAGGTTTGCATGTGATACTCTGATACCAAAGTGGTATCAGAGCACAGTTTGCTCTTGTTGTACGCGCAGGTTAAGGATGTGATGTCTCTACGAGTACGACAACCCGTTATCCACTTGATAGTTAAGGTAAGAGTATGAAGATTCAGTGGAATCGAACCCTAGTTTGGTCGTGTTTAGCACGTGGTGCGATGGTTTAGGGTTCAATTAGCATAGGATGCTGCATTTTTCGACAGGTGTGATCCCGAGTAGGATTGTTGAGCCGTAGTGTTACGGGTAGGTCCCCTCTATCGGGTCGATGTGGATGTCCCCGTTTGATGATATTACGGAGTTGTGACCATTCAAAGGTAAAGTCATGTCAGATAGGGGATTGTGGCAAGGTGATATCAGTGGAGGTCATGGATGACCCTAGTTGAGACTAGTTGGAATACAAACGCTTGATCCTATTGTACGTGAGATGTCGTGTTTCAGTGTGTCAAGTCCCGGAGGGATGTCCACTGGCAAGGGATGCCACGGTAAAGATGTTGTGTGGCTTGGTATAGCATGCGGTGATTGTGTTATGCCGTGATTGTGACGTCTAATGTGACACGACTTGTCCCAAGTCCCCCCCTCCCCCCCGGGATTAACGCGGGATGTGCCTGCTCCCGTCTGACACGATGTGTCAGACAAAGGATAATTCCAACTTTAGCACCCAACCGAGGCTTCCAGAGTGCGCCAGGATCGGAGGAGGAGTGTGATGTCTCGATCTCTGCTACAGCCAGCATCTGCGAACAACCTGAAGTGCATTAAAACCACGGAAAACCAGTGCAAAATCGTAAACCTCTATTTACTTGCAAGCATGTAAATCACCTCGAAATGCATGAAACCATGTAATTCACAATTATCCAAATCAACGTCATAGAATCATATCTATAAAGCATATAAAACATTTATGTATGCATCACAGTTTAGAAATCAAGGTCCACTCATAGACCGTTCCAAGTTGTCGCCTCGATTTGCGTGACGTAAGCCTCACCGGGCTAATCGTCATCACCGGGACTACCTAACCTATCCAAATCAATCTAGAGGGTTACTAACTACCTTATTAACTTCTCATTGAAGCCCTGTAATTTTCCCGATATTTTAACTATTTTTAAAGTCGATCCTTAACCTTTGGAGGTCCGAACATTATCGAAAGGTGTCCGATCGACACGAAACCAGTCCCAAAATGTTCGTTACATCGAATAGGTTAATTCACATGTTGAACACTTCCCCATAGGACCCACCACACGCCCTCACGAGCCTCCCAAAGGGGCTGCACGTGAAAACCACGCGCCTGCTACAGTGTCACCATCAACCTCACGTGAACCCGGTCTGCCTGGTTATACCGGTTCGACCGAACCAGCGAACCGATCTAACCGGTTCTCTCTCGTTTCTCAGCCATTTTAACTCTCGTTTCTTCCTATGTTAGCCTCTAATCCCCAGCAACCATTCTATGATTTAAAAACTAAGAATACTAGGCCATATACTCACCAGAAAATGATGAACAGTGACCACGGCCTTCCTCCTCTATTTCCAGCCGTCCCAGACGTCCATTTCCATCAAAATCGATCCCAAACAAGTCGTCCTTGTCCCTAGGCCATAATAGAATCAAAAAGGGGTTCAAAACGATACTCAAAACTAGATTTCCAAATTTGAAATCTCACGGGTTCATGGTCAACCTTACCTCCGCCGTGGACCACCGTTCCCGTCGTCTTTCAGCCTCTCAGTTCACTCTCTCACGGTCACACACGAGCACTGATGGTTATGGTGGTGAGTTGGTTCATGTGGGTGTTTGTTTGTTCAACGGAGAAATGGAGAATGGAGGGGGGGTGTTTCAGGTTGTTTGAAGAAGAAGATATGGTGAGGTTGATCAGAGAAGAGGAGTTGGATGGTGGTGATGGGAAGGCAGGGAGAGATGGACGGTTGGATGATGAGAGATGATGGATGAGTGGATTATAAATTAATTAAAAATATTAATATTTTAATATAAACCCACCAATCACATCTTAGATCCATTAATTGGGGGTTTGGGCCAATAGGATGAGTGACACTTGTCACTCATCCTTTGGGCAAGAAGTAAATATCTTGGCCCACTAGGTTATAAAACTAATCAGTCTCGTCAATCGTGCCTAGTGCAATCGAACTTCCGTGAACCTTAACTTCTCTATCCGACGACCGATTTTAGCGTGTCGCCTGTCTACGGATTCATATCGACCCGATCTACGTAACGGTCCTTGGCCCTCGGCCATCGAACCTCCCGGGTCAAAAGTCAAATATTTTCCTTTTTTAACTAAATTACCAAAATACCCATGAACTTCCGAACGTCATAACTTCTTCCTCGAATGTCAGAATCGGACGTACCACCTGTCTATGAACTCGTGACGTCCCGAACTATGTCACAGTCATTGGCCAAAGTCCATTTGACCACCTAAACGAAAAGTCAATGTTTTGCCCATTCTAGGGAAAAAATCGTCATTTCGCACCATCCGTCCGAAAGTACCCCACTAATCACCGATTAACCTCACTAATCCTTGATTAGTCACTAATCCTTGATTAGTCACTAATCAAATCCTGGAATTCGAGACGGGTCATTACAATTTTACAAAACGTTTTGAAACCATTCAAAGGGCCACGCTCGGGTTTTCCATAAACCATCGTAAATCCATTTCCATTTGGGTCCCCGACCCGAAATCATATTTATAAACCATAACTGGGCTTTATGCTCGATATCATAACCAACTGGGCCTCAAGCCCGAATACGTAAACCAACGGGTCCCCGACCCGAACATATAAACCAAATGGGCCTCTAGCCCAATTTCTCATTAAATCAAATCGACTCCAAGTCTGAAGGTTTCCAACCAAATGAGTCTCATGCCCGATTCCATGTTTCTAAATCCAAAACCTTTCCATTAAACCCTCATTGAAATACTAACACGTATAAGCACCGTATAAAACCAAAAACCTCGAAATACGTGTAAATACGTAAATACTAATACACCACAAACAAATGCACTCATGGCATCACAAAACATGTTCATTAAAGCACATAAAATAGTTATGCATGCATCAATTTAGAAAATAAGGTCCACCCACAGACTGTCCATACTGCACCACGATACGCGCGCCATACGTTTCTCCGGGCTAATCACCGTCATCGGGACTCCCAAACCTGTCCAAATCATTTTATAGGGTTACTAACTACCTCATTAACCTCTCATTGAAGCCCCGTAATTTTTCTAAAATTTTAACTATTTTAAAACCCCATTCTAAACCTTCAGACATCCCGAACTATTTCGAAACGATGTCCGATTGACCCGAAACCTGTCCTAAATGGTCGTTATATTGAATAGATGATTTCACATGTTGGACACTTCCCCAAAAGGTGGCCCACGCGCCCTCAAGCGCTGCCCAAAGGGGCTGCTCGTGGGCTCCAGCGCCTGGCACTGTCATCCTTAACCTCGCGCAGATCGGCCGATTCGGTCCAGTCTATAAATCTGGTCCAGCTAGACCAGCGTGACCGATCCAAGCCCATTTCTACCTTATTTTTCGTCTGATTTCATCCCTTCCAAGTCCTATAGTTTCCTCTAATCATTCCATATCGATTTATGATCCTAGAACGAATAAAAACGGGGCAAAACTCACCTTGGATCGATTGAACAGTGATGGCCAAGTTTTCCTCCTCTTTCCAGGTGGTTCCACCATCCTCCACCACTGTTCTCGATGCCTCCGTACTCATACAAGCCCCACAGACATCATCCAATCATCAAACACAACCTCAGACGTCCCAAAACTCGAAATCGAAATTTGAATAACAATGGGGTTTCTCGGGTTTACCTGTTTCCTGGGCCATCGCCGCCGTCCATGGCGGTCCTAGTCTCATCCCTCACCACGTCCTAGTCCTTCAGTCACTCTCTATTTTTCTCTTAGATCTAAACCAGGTGGGGGAAGGGACTGGGGTCGTGTTCGATGGGGTTTTCAGGTTGGTGGGATGATCGAACAAATGAGGGATGGATATGCAAGTATGGGAAATGGTGGGCAATGGATGAGTGACACTTGTCACTCATCCATTGGGCCTGGGAAAGATCTGGGCCCACATAAGACAAAAAGACAAAAGTCAACTTGCCTCATAAAACATGCCGCCGTAAATAGTTCCTCGGAACTTCTGTGAACCGTAACTTTTTCCCTGACCGTCCGATTTCGACGTGCCACCTGTCTACGGACTTGTAGTGACCCAATCTACGTAACGGTCCTCGACCCTTGGGCATCAGACCTGACAGGACCCATCCCAATCCCCCTGGGATTACCGTGGAATGTGCCCTGCTCCCGTCCAACAAGGAGTGTCAGACAAGGGATAACCAAGAGCCACTGCCCAACCGGGGCATCCAGAGTGCGCAAGGACCGATGGAGGAGGTGTGCAATGTCCCAGTCTCTGCTGCAATCGCATCCGTGATCAACCTGAAGGGCATTAAAACCAAAAGCTGTGAGTGGACAAAACCAATAAGTTTATCAAATACATTTATAAGATATTTATGCCCTCCAATAAAAACGTATGCATGCCACAAAATCCAGTAACCAAAACGTTTGCTCAACCGAGCCATTAGGGCCTTAGTCCAAAAACCGTTAACCAAAAACCAAGTGTGGGAACTCAGCCCAAAACTGTGAAATACCATAACTATACATAAACAACCATGTGGGTCACCACCCAAAACCATAAATGAACATCAATCCATTAAAATCATATAATCACAAATCCACCCGGAAAGCCATTTCATTAATTCGTATTTTACCATTACCATCACCAACATCCCTGATGCTAGACGTCCCTGACGTCATATCTCACGGTTTTATAAGCTACGCGTGCTTCCCGGGGTCTCTCCGGGTCCATATATCTGACATCCCTGATGTCTGACGTCCCTGACGTCAATCATAGCAATCCTGCTCCTGAGTCATCATACGGTCCTGCTGCTCCGTATGATGACCCTTCACAGGAAATGCACCGTGACTTCCCCAGTGTCCCAGACATCTGGAGGAGACCATCATATATCCTTGTATCCAGATGGTATATGGAAAACAGTTTTATTAAACCCTTTATCACATCATTACAATTGGGCCCTGCCCGAAATTTCCATAAAACCACGTAATTCCATTTAGGGTCCCTGACCCAAAATCACAATTATTAAACATAGGGTCCCTGACCCGAAATCACATTTATAATCCAACTGGGCCTCATGCCCGATTTTATGAACCACTGGGCCCACGGCCCGATTTGTAAACCAACTGGGCCCGCAGCCCGACTTATAAACCCACTGGGCCCACGGCCCGAATTCGTAAATCAACTGGGCCCCTGGCCCGATAGCATAACTCAAAATGGGTCTCAGCCCGATTTCATATCAACTGGGCCCCTGGCCCGATTTCATTAACTAGCTAGGCCCCCGGCCCGATTCTCAAATGGACTCCAAGTCCGAAATTTCCAAAACAAGTGGGCCTCAAGCCCGAGTTTATATTTCCAATTTCAAAACCATTTCATCATATTATATCCAAGTCATAAATATGGAAAATCCATGTAAAACCGGAAAACTTCGATTTACGTGCAAGCACGTAAATCGTCTCGAAATACGTGAAACCGTACAATTTACCAACAACCAAACCAACATCATACAATCACAACCATAATCCATATAAAACATTTAAGCATGCATAGAATTTATAAAACCAAAGTCCACTCATAGACCGTTTTAACGGTATGCCTCGATACGCGTGCCACCGGCCCTCCCGGGCCATACCACTATCATCGGGACTCCCCAACCTGTCCAACGAAGCCTCAAATTCCACGACTCAAACTCGAATTTCCTCCTCTGTCACCAAGTGTGATCAGAGCCAAAACGTTGCCAATTCTTCTTGTTTTTGATGTGGATCGACTCGTCACAACCTCAGGAAGCTAACTCGAGCTACAATTCCACTACTCACGACCCAAATCTTCCAATTCGAATTTTCCTGAAATCCAAAATCCCAAATTCAGCACTCTCACAACCCTTCGTGTTTCCCTGTTAATTCAATCATCTTAGTCTCTCAGTTTTCTCTCAGGAACGGCAGAGAGAGGGAGCCAATTCTCCCCGTTCATCCTTTCCCCAAACCGTGCACGGTTTGAAAGAAAAACAAAGGAAAAGGAAGGAAAATGATGGATAAGGAATGATGATGTTGTAATGATAGTGTTGGGAGGGAAACATGGAGCTGGAAACAAGGGATGGGTGACACTTGTCACTCATCCGGATGTGCACAGTCAACAGTCACTATTCATTATTATATTATTATTTTAATCCGAGCCTCGGTTCGTAATTTTGTTTCCTTGACCATAACGTCGTCGTCGAATCTCCGATTTCGGCATGCCGCCTGTCGTTGGATTCGTATCGACGAGACCTACGTAACGGTCCTTGGCCCTCGTCCATCGGACCTCCCGATCAAAAGTAAACATTTGGCCCCTACTAAGCCAAATTACCAAAATACCCCTCAACTTCCGAACCTCACAACTTTCTCTATGAATGTTGGAATCGAACGTGCCACCTGTCTATGAACTCGTGACGTCCCGAACTACGTCACGGTCATCGGTCAAAGTCCGTTTGACCGCCCGATCAAAAAGTCAACATTTTGCCCACGACTAGGGGCAAAACGGTCATTTTGCACAATTTGTCCGATTCCGTCCTACTAACCACCGTTCAACCTCACTAATCAAGATTAGTGACTAATCTAATCCCGGAATTCGGGACGGGTCGTTACAAGACCTCCCGGGTCAAAAGTCAACTTTTTACCCTCGTTCAGGGGCAAAATCGTAATTTCGCTATCAATTTCCGATAATCCTTGGCTAATCCCCGATTAGCCTAACTAATCCATAATTAGTCTGAATTAATTCTTAAAATTAGGGACGGTTCGTTACATAGTGGGTGTCTAGTATTGGGCACTGAGTAGGAAGTGTCGAGTTCTTATAAGCTCAACGGCTGGGAGATATAGAGTCACGAGATGACGAGATTCTCGGATTGTGGTTACTGGTTGGTTGTGCACCAGTATCGAAGTGTGACAACTTTTCAGAATCGAGAGCAATGGATCGGTCAGGATAAATGTACTGTAGTGAGTAGCCGGGTTTGTGATAACCCTAGTTTGAGATTGATTGAACAAGTTACCAGGAAAGTGGTACTTGTGGACTGGTTCCCTAGGTGGACCGATCGATGGATACTAGCAATGAGTGGTTGGTGCTGGCGGTAAGTTGACCGTATGAGTACAGAGTCTCGATAGAGGAGCGTTTCTGGGTTGATCTGCGCAAGGTTGTGGCAGACATTACTATTGATGAGACTCATCCTTGGGATAAGTCTTCTTATCGAGTTAGATAAGCTCAAGTTACCGTGATGACAGAGATGATGGAGATTCGTTAGTCGTGACGATGGTGCAGAGGTGTGTGAGTGATACGACAGTTTGGGACTCAAGAGAAGTCAAGATTTCAGCGTAGAACGCTGAGTGAGATGAGTTACGACGTGGGGACTTAAGAGCGAATCGAGATCAGAGCAGTGCTACGGAAGCACATTGGAGTCGGGAGTTGCTGGTGGGTCACGATAGGATGGGATTGGCTTCTATACGAAGTCAATCTGTCACATAGTGATGATGGATTTAATCGGTATCTAACAGATTCGGATTGGTGTGTAGTGATGAGACTCTGGTTAAAGTTAGCATGAGTATGGGAAACGAAGCAGTTGGCTGATATGAGTACCGAGGCCGATAAGTGCCGCAGATTTGAGTATGGCCTGTGCGATTGTGATCCGTGTCATGGTGACAATAGGATCTAGAAGATGATTGTCTGATCGGACGCTGAGTAGGATGTCAGCTTGGATGTGATAGCCCTTAGTGGGAGTGCGTATCTCAGCCCGACAACCCAAAGTTAGAAAATGTTAGAATAGTAGACTAAAAAGCTGAATACGATGTCAACTTCGATTGTCAACGGAGAAAAACCATCAGACTGAAAAGCCGACTTTGATGTCAGCTTGGTATAACTGACCTGTCAGAGTAAGTGACATGCGAGATTGAAAAGTGTCAGTGTCTCAAGTGAGACTTGTGAGTCGACGTGTTGTTTCTCGAGAGTGAGTTGGAGCTTTGGAAGCTCCGGTGACAGTGCGTACCGATGCGTGCGGTGGTTATGTCGGACGTATACGGTTACACGAAAGTGCCCCGAGTTTGAGGCAGGATTGGATTTCCACGGTTTAGTTGTGAAATTGGATCAGTTGGAATTTCAAGGAAAAAATTCTTTAAGTAGGGAAGTTTGTAACGACCCGTCCCAAATTCTTGGGATTAATTATGAATTAATTATGGATTAGCGAGTATAATAGGGGATTAGTCGATGACCGAGGACCGAGGACATTAACCCGGGAGGCCCAATGCCCGTGGACCGAGGACCGTTACGTAGATTGAGTCAATACGAGTCCATAGACAGGCCGCACGTCGAAATCTGACGTTCGACGAAAAATTTACAGGTCACGGAAGTTCGAGGAACTATTACACGAATTACGAGACGAGTTGATATTTGTCCTCATGTGGGCCCAGATATTTGTGCTGGCCCAATGGATGAGTGACAAGTGTCACTCATCCATTGCATATCACCCCACATACATGCATTTACTCTCCCTCTCTGTTTCATTCGACCACCCAGACCCGAGAAAGCCAAAATCAATTCCCTTCCCCCCCATTTGATTCTGTGTGAAGCCAAGAGAGTGGCTAAGGGGAGTGAGGGACTGAGAGAGGCTGTGGGAGGCGGTAGAACAGCCATAGGCGGCGGAGGAGTTCACGGCAAAGGTAACTCGAAAATAAGCCTGGCAATGGGTCGTGTTGTGTCGTGTCATGTACTCTATTTTACCTGTTTAAGCTCAATCTGAACCCGACCCGTTTATTAATCATGTCAAAACATGTAAACCCAAACCCGATCTGTTTATTAAATAGGTAACTCGAACCCGTCCGTTTATTAAATGTGTCGTGTTGAATAAACTATTTAACTCATTTAACCTGTTTAACCCATTTAACCCATTTAACCTGTTTAACCCATTTAACTCATTTAACCTGTTTAACCATATATCCTATATAATATTTGAAGCGGAATTTTTTCACTAAAGTATTATACCAACTATCAACGAACTTCATAATTCATAATTCATAAGTACATGCAATAATTTAGTATCCATGACCAACAATACAATATCATCAATGTAATATTAAGTTCTAAAAGAAAATAAGCATAGTACATAATACCAAATAAAATTAAGTGATTAATTAATAAATCTAAGGGAAAAGTTTCAACAAAAAAAGTGTTAAAATTGATTAGATTTTCGTGAATTGCACAAGAACACAACAACTAATCAGCACCTACAATAAACTGAAGAAAACATTAGAATCCAACCACAAAATTAATAACAATGTGTAAAGACATGATAGAATGTGATTTTTTAGTACCTAAATGCTATCCATCATTAGGAATGGTATTAGAGCATTCAACAGATTGAGAATTATTAATACTAATTTCTAATTTGCTGATATCCTCAGTGAGATCCTCCAACTTGGGTGCAAGTGCTAAATCATCTACAAAATTGAATATTTAAATGAGATTTCTTAATTAAGAAAACAATAGATAAGAAAAATCTAGCTAAAAGGTGAAAATAAGAAAACAAACCATCGCTACCAAATATTCAATCACGTGTGCAGATTATAGCTTCGACATTTTCAGGTTTGAGTGCACTGCGATACTGGTCTAAAACTCTTCCACCAATACTAAAAGCCAATTCAGACGCAACTGTAGAAATAAGAATAGACAAAATATCACGTGCCATGATAGATAATTCAGGATAACAAAATTGATTAGCTTTCCAAAAATCAAGAACATTTAATTTTATCTTCCTATCAACTTTTAGCTCGTCCAAATATAGCTGTAGATGACTCTTTTGGGCTGAAAAAGTGAATTCCTCACTCTCAAAGTCATCAAACTCTGATATGATATCATAAACTATAAGATTAATTCATATTGACGACAACAAATATATAGAAAAAAACAGAAACTACATTATACAATTTTAGATGCATAAACAAGTATAGTAAGAAATTGTATACTAGATATTATTTCGTACCTGCATTACATCCATTCATTCTTTAGAAACCATATCAACGTCATTGGAAGACTGAGAAGATGATGAGCTACTTGTTGGACCCGTAGGTTTAGAATAATTTTGCAAGTATAAGTCAAATATCTCAAACAACTTATCACGTACATTAACCATTTCCCTAGAGGCAGGACCGTACAACCTCTTATAACTGAACTCCACAAACTGAATTTTGTATCGAGGATCCAAAATTACAGCAATAGAAAGGATCATGTTGTAGTCTTTCCAATACTTATCAAACGTTGACATCATTCCTATCGACATGGTCCTTATAAAACTATCTAAATCCTCCTTGGCCTTTCTTAAAGTATCTTGGACAACAAAAACTTGAGGAAAATACAGATTTGATGTGGGATATTGCGTGTCGGAAAACAAGCAGGTTACATCATAAAACACCTTGAGAAACTTACAGAGTTTCTCCACCTTAGCCCACTCATCTTGAGAGAGAGAGAGAGAGAGAGAGAGAGAGAGAGAGAGAGAGAGAGAGAGAGAGAGGATTTTTATAATTAGAATCACTCAATTGCAAATGAAGAAATGCACGCTGATAATAAAGAGCCCCATCAAGCATAAGAAAAGTGGAATTTCATCTAGTTGGTACATCTTGACGCAAACCTTTCTTACATTCTAAGGACACTTGTGTTGCACAATCTAAAATTTTTGTTTCCTCATCTGTGAACCCTTAACATACTTAATGCTCTCCCTTATCTTTATCACAGCATCATCAATTTCTTTCATACCATCTTGCACAATTAAATTCAGAATGTGCACACAACAACGGATATGAAAATAGTTTCCATTCACTAAAAGTGCATCCTTCAAAAGAAGTTGTCTTTTCCACAAGTCAACAAAACAATCATTTGCAGATGCATTATCCAGAGTGATAGAAAACAATTTTCTTTCAATTCCCTAATCACACAACAAATTATAAATTTTCTCAGATACGGCAACACCACTATGCGGAGGAGGCATGTAACTGAAGTTTAAAATTCTTTTCTGTAGTTTCCAATTAGCATCAACATAATGGGCAGTCAAGGTTTGAGAACCATCCGTTGTTAAAGAGCTCCACATATCTGAGGTCAAACAAATTCTTCCAGGAATGACCCCTAATATCTTCTTAAGCTTATCTTTCTCTCTTTTATACATGCTTAAAACATCAGCTTTGGCAGTATTCCTAGATATCAACTTGAGAGCAGCACATATATAGCTAAAGACTCGTCTAATACCAGCATATTCAACAAACTGAAATGGTAAGTCATGCATAACAATAGCCATCACCAATAGCTCCCTAAACTTATCTTCATCGAATTTTGCAGATCTAGTTATAATTGCTCCATCAGATTTTGATAACAACAATTGTCCTAGATCTTTAGTATCTTTCCTTATGCATGTTTCAATATGTCTTTTAAGATTCCCAGTACCATAACTGCTATCTGCAATATATGTTAACCCACATTTCATGCACTTAGCTCTTTGTTTTTTCTCTCCTTAGTGGGAGGAAGAATTTCAAAATGTTTCCATACCTTCGAAGTCAACCTTCTTCTCCTCTTACCAGCTGCAGCAGCTGCCTGAGCTTAAGACAGAGGCTCTGCATCAACTGGAATTGATCTTTCATTATTATTTTTGGTTGCACTTCTATCTTCGAAACTATCACCAATATCATCAAACGGATTTTCCATCTGAATAAAAGTAAACACAAAAACCATTTTTTAACAACAAACAAAGTATAAAATAGTAAATGAGTTGAGGCTTCCAAGAAAACCAATATTACAAGAAATCCTTTTATTGAGGGTCAAGGCTACTATTACAATGTTGCCATATATTCAAGAACAAAGAGTCAAACAACTCCATTAGAAACCCTCCAAAATACCTCTTTTTAATTTTATTATAAATTAGGTTAATTATTTACCTATATATATATATATTAAAACATTGTAACTATATATCTCTTAACCATAGCATATTTTGCATTGTCTTATGCTAACCATAGTTGAAATTTCAGAATAAAAAGACAGAATATTACCATAAGATTAAAGCTGAAGTCTTTTAACCAAACTTTTTTTATAAGCAACTCAGCTATTTATGCCCCACAACTTTTCGACTTTGTTGATTAAAGTGGCAGAATGAGGCAAGCTTTACACCAATATGACTGTAATATCAAATTAACATTCAACAAAATAGAAAAGTATAAGTCAGATCGGTCATATTTCTCACAATGAAAATAGCAGACAGAAAGAACAACCAAGAGACACAAGCTTTTCCTACTCAAAAGTTGAACATAAGCAATCAACATATTTTAACACAATAAACAACAATAATTGGCAAGAAAACATAAAAATAAAGTACAGCTAGTTTGTCTTATGTGCACGAACTCCATTTCCAAATCCGTATAAAAATAAAGTAAAACTAGTCTGTCTTATGGACCCAAAGACATTGACAAAGCCAGCTAACTCGCTTCATATTAGCATCCACAAGTATACAATAAAGTGAAGAAAACCTAAATGAGTTATTTTCCGATGAGAAATAAAGAGAGGAGAAAATTTATCCTTTCAAGCAAAACATCCATACAAACAATTCATTTGCATAGAAAGCAAGAAAGCACTTGTAAAAAGAAATATCCAAAAGAAGGAAAACTTACAAACCCCACTACCACCACCTGCAAAAGAAGCAAAACATTCATATTTCTCACTTCATCAATAATATCTATCATTTGAAGTACAAAGTAATTAAAATCTTTGTAATCCCATCAATAATCAAGAAATTAGAGAAGTTAAATAGCATTTTCCGATGCATTTAGCAAAAAAACTGTAAATAAAAAAGTGAACGAAACTTAAGTAATTCAAATCTAAAGTTCAATTCCTTTACTTCTCACAAACAAACAAAAGATAATTCCATTTTGAGGAAATAAGTTGGACCAGGAGAACACAATGAGATAGAAAGTGAGATTTAGGAGAAATTTTCTTGCCGTGTCTAAAAAATCCTAGTAACCATATAGCACATAAGTGGAAAAGAGCAAAAATGAGAATACTGAAGCTATGAAACAAATAAGAGAATCAGTGAATACGAAAAATTGAGTATATTTAACAAATGAAACAGTTAACTTAATCTGAAAAAGTTCAGAGAAAAATGCAAACTTCGCTCACCTTTTTCTTTCTTTGGAACCAAACAGAAGGTAATACTCTGTTTCTAAACTTTAGGAATCAAACAGATAAGTGAAATTTTAAGGAGCAACTACTGAGCAAACAAAATGATTGAAGCAGTGAAAATAGGACGAAGAAGGTACATGAGCTCGTGCCTCTAATTGGAACTTGAGACATTGATTTCACCCACCGATGAGGCTACGACACAGGTCCGAGGACGGAGGCGATGACACAGGTCCGAGGACGGAGGCGACGACACATGTCCGAGGACGGAGGCGACGACACAGGGTCGATGATGGAGGCAATGACACAGGTT
Organism: Prinsepia uniflora; assembly: GCA_032719365.1. NCBI lineage: Eukaryota > Viridiplantae > Streptophyta > Magnoliopsida > Rosales > Rosaceae > Prinsepia > Prinsepia uniflora. The sequence goes on along the minus strand of CM064873.1, from coordinate 12,930,519 downwards.
CGAGGATGGAAGTTATTCGTGATCTATGAAAATTTGCTCGGAATGTGCAGTCAATGTGTCAGATATGTGTGCAGATGCTAGCGACGCACCTTCGCGTGCAGAGGCTAGCGACGTCAGTCGCATAGAGAGGTCGGCGTTCGGTGACTCGGTCGTGTGGACGCGTGGTGGCGTGGAGAGGCCAGCGACGTCTGGTTGTTCTTGTTGATGAAGGTTGAGAATGGGGAAGATCATAGGAGGACTGTTCTTGTTGGGTTGTTCTTATTGATAAAGGAAGGTTGAGAATGGAGAAGATCAGAGGAGGGCTGCCAGAGAAATGGAAGTGTTTAATTAGGTTATCAATTATAAAGTATTAGTATTTATATTTTGGTCCTTGTGAAACCCTAGAGTACTAAATGAGTTCGCAGGTTGATAGGTTAGCAGGTTGGGACTCAATAACCAGTTTAATAAACGGGTTAATAGGATATTAAATGGGTTATAACGGATTGACCCGAAAATGACCCGGATTATTATCGAGTCGGGTTAGTTTGGGTTAATTTCGTGCGGGTTTCAAGTCGTATATCGGGTCGGGTCAGAAATTGTCACCCTTACCCGAAACCCCCTTTACATTTCAAATTTCGAATTTTGGGTTGTAGACGTTTAGGAATGTTTCTGAGCATTAGGGAGTGCTTATGGGGTTTGTGTAATGGTTGGGGGTGGTTTTAGATGGTGGATAGCGGCTGAGCAGCCCAGGGAAAGGGGTGGAAAAATAGGGCCGTGAAGGATGGATCAAACCAGGGGGTTCTAAGCGGTTTTTCTAGGTTTTGATCACATAGAGAGGTTGCAAATGATGGGAAAAAGAAGTAGGAATTGGAACGGACTGAAAAGGAGGAGAAAATGGCGCTGAACCGATCACGTCGGTTCGGTTGGACCAGCTGACCAGTGAACCAGTTCAGACCTGTTCAGCGCGAGGAAGAAGAAAACTGTAGCTCGGCGCATGGGGGCACGTGGGGATGAGGTCAACATATGAAATCATCCTTTCAATGTAACGAACATTTTGGGACAAGTTTCGAGTCGATCGGGCACCGTTTTGATATAATTCAGGATGTCAGAAGATTTAGGTTATATGTTAAATATGTTTAAAAATCCCAAAAAACTTAGGGATTCAATGTTAGCCTATTGGAAGTAATTAGTAACCTTCGAGTATGATTTGGACAGGCCCGGAGGTTCCGGTGATGATGATTTGACTGGGAAGGCTTATGACACGCGTATCGAGGCGGCAACTTTGACGGTCTGTGAGTGGACATTGATTTCAAATTGATGCATGCATAACTGTTTTATATGTTTTATATCGATGATTTGAGATGCCTTGAGTGCATATGATTGTGGTATTTATGATTTATGTATTTGCACATATTTCGAGAATTATGATTTTATACTGTGCTTATATGTGCTGATATTTCTATGATGATTTGATGGAATGGTTTTGGATTGGAAATATGGAATCGGGCATGAGACCCATTTGATTTGGAAACTATCGGGCTTAGAGTCCATTTGACTTAATGAGATATCGGGTTGGAGGCCCATTTGGTTTACATGATCAGGCTAGGTCCCTTGAATTTGGAAATTGGAGCTATGGAAATGATTTATGGAAGTTATACTTCGGGCACGAGACCCAATTGTGGATTTACGATGGTTTTATGGAAAACCTGGGCATAGCCTTTTGAATGGTTTTGAGATGAATTATGAAATGGTTTTCCATATACCATCCTCACGAGTGGTTGCCCTCTAGACGTCCCGTAGTATTCTGGAGTGGTTGGTTGTCTCTTCCAGGCGTCTCGTAGTATCCTAGAGTAGTCACGGGGCATTTCCTGCGAGGGCTTATTACATGGAGCGACCAGTCCGTATAGTGACTCAGGATCAAGATTGCCAGAGGTTAAAACCTCACCTCAGGGAAGGTCATTGATCTGCTGGTCATTGACCTGGGTGGACCCTAAGGAGACTTGGGATTGAGACCCTGAGTAGCACGCGTAGCTTGGAACCATGACGGTGTTGATTATGGGGCATCAGGGATGCCGAGGATTGGATTTGGGATGTGACCCACGTGATTTTATTTGGGTGGAGTCCTTACGAATTTGGTTTGGGCCGAGTTCCCACATGATTGGTTTTGGACTGAGTTCCCATCTTTGGTTTATGGTTTTGGGCTAAGGCCCTAATGGTTTAATTATTGATAAATAGTTTGATAACTTGTTTTCGAATGCATGCATGTTTTTTAGTGAAGGGCATAAACGTATTTTTGTGAAATGTGTTTTTAATTAAATTATTGGTTTCGTCCACTCACAGCTTTCAATGGTTTTAATGCCCTTCAGGTTGATCACGGATGCCGGTTGTAGCAGAGACCGAGACATCACACTCCTTCTGTGATCCTGGCACACTCTAGAAGCCCCGAAAGGGCTGAAGTTCGAGTTATCCCTTGTCTGACACTTCGTGTCAGAAGGGAGCATGGCACATCCCTTGTTAATCCCATGAGGATTTGGGATGGGTCGTGACATTTGTAGCCTAATACTTATGAACAATTGTTGTAGCTCATCATATTATATTATATGTCTTCTGATGCGCAGATACAAGAGTTTCTGAGATAGTTGGATGGTGAATTCCTCAAGTTAACCTCATATGTTTATCACCTTGCTCGTTCCATTTAAAAGCTACAAAAAAAAAGATAGTATAATTTTCTTGTCAGAGTTGATCACTTGACCTAACAAATCCAAAAGATCAGTAAATCCATCCAAGTAGCATTGGATTTTTCAAATGTTTGCCAATTTTCCGTTTTATACGAACATAAGTTATTGTAGGTTATTTATTCCACTGAAGACATGATTTCTCGTTCACTTTGGGATGCAATGAATACAAGCCAACCCAATTTGGAAGAATTGAAGGTTGGAACTCTTCCCCTCGCTAATGACTCGTTCACCTTATGATTATATACAATCTATATCTGCGTATAGTGTTTGCTTGTGTTGTGATATGAGAGTTATGTATGTTTATTTGATTGTACAGAAAGTCTAGAAGTAGATGTTAAGATTGTTAGCCTTGCAATAAAATTTCCATATGAAGTAGACATAGTTCTTCCTATTCCTGAAGGTGGAAAAACCTGACTAGCATGCAATGATTAGCAGCAAGCATACTTCAAATGTGTACATGAAAATTTGCTTCTTTATGTATGAGAACTCCACCTTTTATGACTTTCCATTCACTTGTAAAAGTTATTGTAGTTAAGACAGTATTGTATTTTTTCTTGGCAGACAATGTAATTATTATTTCATAGTTCAATAGAATTTGAGTTCATTTTAGTTATATTGTAATTTATTGTTTATTACAAACCTACAATAGAATGTTTTTAAAACGCTATGAAAAACCAACTACCACATTTCAGAAATGCTATGAAACCAACTACAACATTGTCAAAGTGCTGTAAAATATTAACAACATCACTTTTGAGACGATATAAAAGATGAATATACTAGAACACTTTGAAAACGCTGTAATAAGTGCCACCTCTACTACAATGTCGGTAATGACAGTGTTTTCTGTAACGCTGTAATATGCTATTACAGCTTTTTTGGCATGTTGTAATAGGCCATTTCTGGCGTAGTGATTGTTGGTGACCCCTATTGTTATTTTGATATGCCAAGATGCTCCAGGAACTTTTGAGGAGCGCATAGCTCAAGAATGAGTTACCAGTTTGATTGTGAGTGGACTGTTTGTTTATTAAAATGTGGTGCATGCATATTGTATATTTATATGATTTTATCGCATGATTTGGTTTGCAACGGTTTGAATATATGATTCTAAATGCTTTCAGATAATTGCCCGGTTTTAGATTATATATTCGGGATGATGTTTTCTAGACACAAATTATTATGGATTTTGGGGAAAACCGAATTTTGGGCTCGTGCGTGGCTTAAAAATATTTTGGGTTTTTGTGGGCATTTCAAAAGCAAGTTAAATGGTATTTTTGTAAACTTCTTTCCCATTATAGTCATCCTTATGCGATTAGATCGCTATTCCTAAGTTGGATTTCGAGAGTTCTCAGATACGGACTCGGACGTAGTCAGAGTTAGACTCCACACGTTCTGATGAAGTTGGACTTTGCATGTTCCATGATTATCTATGCATCGTATACGGGAATAGTTGATTGGACCAGTAGAGTTCGAGATTTGAGTATTATTGACTGTTGTGTCCAGATGTTTTCAGATTGTTTATAAATAAGGATTTCAGAGAAATGTGGGTCAGTGATATTTCTATGTTTTATGTTGGTCCCACAATTTTATATATGTAATTTTTATCTGAAATCAAGTAATTAATTGTCCATTCATGCATGTTTTTATGTCCACTCACAGTTTTTCATGGTTTTCATACCCTACAGGTTGATGTTGTGACGAGAGCTATTTTGAGGCTGAGTGTCAGGACCCACCCCGGTTTCATCCCGAACACCGAGGTAAATCCTGCTTCCGTCTGACACCCCCGACACACACAAAAGTAAAACTCACACACCTACCAAAGTACTCAGTCAGACGCAGGAGAAACCATACCATACAACCCGAAGTTAACAGTTTACAGAGCATAGTCCCACATACACAGAAAAGAAAACCCGATAAACAGTATACGCACACGGAAAATTAAAACACCCCGGGATCCCTCTCGTAACTTCTACGCCTCAGACGCTGCCTCGACGCCGGAACCCTGCTCTAACTCCACGACCTGGAGGGCAATTTAAAAGAGAAGGTGTGAGCGGACCATAAATAAAAGAAAAGTTTCCAAAACCATTTTATAAGTAAACCGGGTTTTAGCCCTCCGTTTTGAAACCACATGCATAACCCAGTTATTAAAACAGTTATAAATCAATCACCATAAAACATCATAAGAAACAGAAACACTATAAAACAGTTATAGAAAACATAGCAGAAACATCATAAAGCCGTATCATAAACCGTGAATATCAAACCATTTTTTCCGATCAAACCTGCTGGACCTATCCGAGTCTTTAAACTCAATTCAGGCCTCAATAATATCCGAGTCTTTAAACTCCCGAGTCTTTAAACTCAATAGGCCTACAGGGGAAATATCAATATAGCCGAGTCTTTAAACTCCCGAGTCTTTAAACTCAATAGGCCTACGGGGGAAATATCAATATATCCGAGTCTTTAAACTCCCAAGTCTTTAAACTCAATCCGGGTCTTTAAACCCAATAACCAGATCCAGCAAATCCAATCAAAACCATTTGAAAACCATTTCCAAATTCACATCCAAACCCGAATCCGAAATCACTGATCCGATGCCCTTCCGGCATCCCGAACCGCCATTCCGAACCCAAATCCGTAATTCCACTTTCCAACTCTCGATTCTCGAAATCCGTTTCCAAAACCGAAAATCCTTTAATCACCAAATCAGGTTTTAAAATCCCTTTATGAACATTTAAACCATTTATCTATTGAAATCCCAAATCCATGGCATTATTCTCAGAAATCGACATTTCACGTAAAACGTGCAATTTACCTTACTTTCTCGAAAACCGTGCAAGTATATAAAACCACATCATAAATCCAACAATCATGAAAGCACGTATATAAACCAGGTATAGAAAACAGTTATGCATGTTCGAGTTTAAGGAAAGGGTTCACTCACAGTTCCGAGCCCTCAATCGCGTCCCGAACGTCTCGTACGTTCCACAGCTTCCTCGGGAACTCCCGGTCCTGTCAACAACCACCAAAGTACGTTACTAACACGTCTACGAAAGTCCACCTAAATTCCCTCAAAAATCTCCGGGTCCTAAACGTACCGAATCGGAACCCTAAGCCTTCACCTTCGCGGAACTACATTGAATCGACGTCCGATTAACCCGAAACCAATTCTAATGGACTCATCACAACTCCTAGACCAAAAACCATGTTGACCATGTTCCCCAGAACCGCCGCACGCGCCTCCATGTGCCGCCCAAAGTGGCTGCGCGTGGCCCTCACGCGCCAGCTACAGTACATCTTCAACCTCGAGCAGACCCGGTTCAGCACAGTGTCTGCAACTTGAACCGGCGTCCACTGTTCTCCGTCGTACCTGCACCAAATTGACTCCTTTCTTCGCCCATTGCTTCGTCCCATCCTAAGGAACTCATCCCCTTCACTCCTATACCTCGACACGGCCTAAAACCTGTCGACTCTAACTCGAACTACAAACCCGATAAACCCCTGTTTCCTTCTCCGGCCACCCAGGTCACCCCCCATCACGGTGGCAGTCTCAACCTCTTCCTAAAACCTTCCTAAGAGTCACCCAACACACAAAAACCCTCGACTCACACTCAAAACCCACGACTTTCAATCTAAACATCGACGGCAAAACAGAGCACATCAGTACTCCCGTCGTGCTATCCTCCACCGTGCACTCCCCCGTCACGGCTGCTCCACCAGAAGGCTCCTAGGACTCCACTGAACTCCCTAGACCTCCTTAGACTCTTCGATTCTACCTCTAAAGCTACGACTTAGCTTCTGAAACCAAACGACAAAACAGAGCAAAGAAACGGGGATGAGGAATTACCTGTCTTCCTGTCGCCGTCGTGAGCTCAGCCGTGAGGCAGCAGCTCCTCCCGTCCAACGCCAGCCTCTAGACACCTCCACGAGTCCAATTGCACCAACACACGGCTGCACCACCACCACAAACACTCACTTTCTCCCTGTTTTCCTTACTGTTTTCCCGTGGCTCACTTTGTACCCTCACACAGCCACCACACCTCCAAACCTCCTCTCTGTATCCTTCTCACTGCTCTGATCACTCCTCACTTACTAATTCACACAATACACTCACCATCACCGCCCAATTCTCTCAATTCTCTCCCTCTGTTTCTCTCTGGGTCGAGGAACACACACTGCACGATTTAATCCCAAATAATTGGGACCGTGCACACAATCCTGGAACCAACCAGAACCCCTACACGTGTCACCAATCCCTCAAATCCCTCACATCTGTTTCAATCTCAGCCCTCCATCTGTCCCTATCTGTTGCACACATCCCAGAGCACAAAAGACCAAAATGCCCTTCTATTTTAACCAAAATTACAACTTTGCCATTACCTTTCTAGACCCGTAACTCCCACATCGTAAATCCGATGAATACGTGCCGCCTGTCATCGAATTCAGGACGACGAGATCTATCTAATGGTCCTAGGTCAACATGTTAAAACCCGATCATACGAAAAGTCAACTCTTCCCCCTATTTTAGCCAAATTACGGTTATGCCCTCAACCTTCCGAACATCATAACTTCCTCCTCGGATGTCGGAATCGGGCGTACCACCTGTCTACGGATTCACAACGTCCTAAATTACGTCCTGGTCATCGGTCAAAGTCCAATTGATCGCCCGAACTAAAAGTCAACTATTTACCCGAACTAGGGGCAAAATCGTCATTCTACACCAACGACCTCAACGAGACCAACTAACCACCGATTAAGCGTACTAATCCCACCTTAATCACTATCTTAACCTTGATTTCCGGGACGGGTCGTTACACTGAGACTTATTACCTGGGACTACATGCTCTCGTTAATCAAAGTAGGGTTTTGGTTATTTATTTCTTGTCTAGTGCTCTGTATAACAGTAAATTAGCGAACTTCTGTTTAACGGTTGGCACATGAAGTTTATCCTCTGTGTGACACTATTTTTCGTATTTATTTTTGGATTGAGGATACTTTTGGGATTTAGAGTTTTATGTCATACGAGAGTAAGCCCTTTCATGAGTATCGAGGTGTTTTCAAGGAGGGTCCTGTCAGTAATTGCAATAATTTAAAAAGGGAATTGACATTTTTGCCCTTATTCTTATGTGGTCAAAAGTTGATTTTTTATGCAAAGTACTTTTTGGACTTTTTTGTGAGGACTGTTGCGTAGGTCTCAGAGTCTTGAATTCGTAAACAGGTAGCACATAGGAATTAGAGTTTGGATGAGATTGTTACGGGTCTAAAATACCTAAGGGTATTTTGGAAATTTGAGACCAGGGGTATTTTAGCCTTTTTAGGTTAAATGGTGAGTCAACTGTGTTCAATTGAGATGGTGACAAGTGTCACCATTCTTGCAAGATTGGTGGCACTGGTACCACATTTATGTTCTTATCCCTCGTGTGTATGTGTCGTGTATATGTGTGTTTGTACTTCAAAACCAAAACCCAATTGAAAAACCAAAACCAAAGAGGAGAAGGAGAGAAGGAATAGAACAGAAAAGAAAGGAAAAAGAAAACTAGAAAGAGAGAGAAGAACATGATAAGAGGAAAGAACCCAAAACCCGAAGACCCAATTGGAACTTGTGTGTCATTGAATCATTAGAGACCCCTAAACTTGAAACCAAGCTTTCCAACACCTTGATTGAGTCCCTATGATCGTGTTGAACCAGAAATTGGATGGTTTTAAATGCAGGAAGGCTTGAATTGAAGAACTGAAAATTTGGCCGAAAATTAATGAATTGGATTTTGAAATTGAGGTGGATTTTTGGTGTTTTGGAATCATAGAACTCGTTGTAAGATTGTATATATGAGTTTAGACTATTTGAACTAAAAAAATTGGACTGAAAATGGCCTTTTTGGAATCGGGTTGGGTCAAAATTTGCAAACCCGCGAGAGGTTGAAGACAACTCCCAGACATATGAGGCCTACAAGCAGAGAGGTAGGGTGGCGCGTGGGGGCGTGGGGGCGTGTACCACATCATCTTGATTTTCTATCAACATGTGTTTTAATGTTTTCAATGTTATAGATATTTTGGCACAGGTTTCAAGTCGATTCGACATAATCTCGGGTAATTTTGTGTGTCTGAAATGTTACGCTTAAGTTTTAAATACGTAAATTATCTAAAAAAATTAAGGGGTTTTAATGTGAGACTACTATGGACATTAGTGACCCTTATTTATGGTTTTTGACAGGTTAGAGAACTCCCAAAACTTTTGGGGAATGCACAACTTGGAATTGAGTTGCTTGGACGGATTGTGAATGAACATTTGTTTTATAAATTGTGATGCATGCATGATTAAATGATTTAAATATTTTATTTCTATTTTAGTTGCAATGTGAATATTGATTTGAAATGATTACTAGATGATTTTATGGATTTATTGATTATTTCTAGACACAAATTTTTACAGATTTTATGGAAATTATGTTTTTGGCTCAGATTCGGTTCAAAAATAGTTTTTACTTGGAACGTGAGTAAATGATTTGTTTTAAAAGAAAGATTTTGAATTTAATCTATGAATTGTTTTCACTGTTATTGTAATGAGTTCTAGACGGTCGAAACTAGGGGTGTTTCCTAGACGACCAAATGTCGGAGTTATTGTTGTTGTTATGGTCATTATTATTGTTGTTATTGTGATTGTTCCCAAACAGTCGAAGCTCGAGATTCTTCCTAGACAACTGATGCTCGGGCAAGTCGATGATTGGTTTTTGATTGATTATAGATATTGCTATCTAGGTTTTATCACATGATTTGATAAACTTGGAATTTCAGGGAAATTTGGGCCACTGCTTTTGATGATTTGTGAGTCTCACGGTTTACAATATAATTCAATTTGAAATTTGGTTGTTTACGTGTTATGTTATACATGCATGTTTTATCATTGGTGGGTAAATGTATATTTTTTTTGGAAATGTGTTTTCAAATGCTTTATTTTGTCCATTCAAACTTTTAATGGTTTTATTGACCTTCCAGGCCATTATAGGGAAATCAAGGATGATCTAGAGGTGGAGGTATCTATATCATTATCCCTTATCTGACATGTGTTAAGGGCATTTTCAAAACTTCAATTTATTTGCCCGACAAAAGTAGGACCAAACTCGGTTATCAAAGTATTTTTTTGGAAAGGTCTTGTTAGTTCGTTATACACATAGTTGTGGTTTTGCCATGTGACTATGAGTACAACCCATTTTAGTATTACCCAATTTTTAGAGAAGTTGCTTCTACTATATTTTTTTGAAAAATTATTTTTGTTGTCTTTCGTAATAAATGTGTGTAAAATAAAAGTAACTTTTAAAAGCAACATACATATTACTTTTAAAATTTGTTGTCAAAAGTCCATTGTTTTTTTTAGAAGTAAAATTTCTTATTTTTATCAAATACTTTTGCACTACTTCACTTTTCAATAAAACAATTTAAAAAAAAAAAACCAAACATGTCTAGTTATTGATAGAAAGCTAATAATTTAGAGTTGATTTTGACATTTCACAAATTACTTGATGCACAAGTCACTCTTTGATTTTAACGCTCTTTTATTTTTCATGAATCAAACTTTCAAATTACCGATTATCTCTTAAATTACTTTATTTTATAAAAATTTACAGTAATTTAATTGCCTAACAATAAACCATCAATATCATTATTATCTACTGTTGCCTATGCGTCTTTCTATCATATTTCAACAATTTTGTTGATCATGTACAGATATGCCGTAAAATGTCCCTATAATTTAAGTAGCTTAAAACTGTCAATATACTTTAATGAGATAAACAAAAGAAATAAAATAAAATAAAATATATTCAATTTAAAAGGAAGATGGGTAAATTTGGGAATTTGACTAAAAAACATTAAAGTGAAAAATTAGAGTATCTCTATTATTATAAAGTCAAGAAACTCAAAAGTTTTCAGTAAAAATAATTTGACAGAAATACACTTCAAATTATTTAATAGTTAATGGTAAAATAATAAAATCCAAATTTAAATTTCTAATTAAAAAATAATAATTAGTTGATAGAAAGAGGGAGGAAAAAGAAAAAGATGATGATTCAGGTAGTTAATTTAATACTCGCCCGTTAACGAAGTGTTAGGAGTTTAATAGTAACTAATTTGTAGAGTATCAAAATCAACTCTCTACTTTAAAACATATAGTAGACTTGTAGTTTTAACTTTTACCCCTTCAAGATTTACAACTGTAACAAATATTTTTTTTGATAGATAAATAAGTATCATTAAAAAAAAATAATACTTGAAGAATTCAAGGGGCATTTCCAGGAATAAACCTGTAAACAAACCACAAGGCAAATCAAATCAAACAATTGATCCAAACCCATAATTCGAAGCCCAAAAGGCCAAAATTAAATAAGAGCAAGCCCAAAAACTAAGCTAACTTAATTATGTTCCAACACAAAGACTAGAACAGTAAATAAAGACCTGGTCCAACCACATAAGCTGGACCAACCACCGGGCCCAAGAACTTCAGGGTCACCATGACTCATTACCTGCCCTAGAAGAAAAGACTCCTCGAACTGGACATGCACCGATGTCGCAAATGCAGCCACCACCGACGCCACCGTCGTGGCCATCACAGCCACAATCTAAGACAACCACGTTCGGCTCATAGAAGAGGAGATTGAAGAGAACCATAGATCGGAGCACCTACACCGGTCGTAGTAGAACAGAGAAAACACAGCTTCAGTCGCAACCAACGCCTGCCTAAAGCGTAGTCGCAGTTGCAGCAGCACGTCGCACTTTGTTGCAGCAGCACGTCGCACTTCGTTGCAGCGCCGCCATCCCCAAAAATGACATAGCAACCGCTGCAAGCTTCTCGCACCTCCGCCATCGCAGATCGGACTCGCCTCCTACGCAATGAAGCTGCCAACACTGCTCCGAGACCAAGAAACCGAAACCAACAAACTGGCGTCGCACTAAGAGCAAGCCGTCCTTGGAGCCCAAAGACACATCTGGGCTTCCACCTTAACTGATTCGATAGGAACACAAGGCACGCATCCTAGAACAAAATGATGTAATGAGTCGCCTCAGTGGCAAGCCAGAATCCTCCCTCCGTCGCACCACCACCCAGCCGTAGAAAAGAAATGGAGAAAAAAGGAGACAGTAGGAAGGCGGGCTGCCGCTGTGTCTCCAAAGAGAGAAGGCAGGGAAATTGGTATAAAGAGTAACAGTAAACGCACTTTTAATCCCTCCCCCCCTCCCCAAAAAATCCAATCACATCAAAAGCCCTTTTACTCCCCCCCCCCCCCCGCCAAAAAAAACCAATCACATCAAAGCCCTTTTATGTAATTTCACCAGGTAACGTAAAAATATCAACCACTCTGAGTATCCGAGTCTCCCTCTCGGACGCACCCACTCTCTTCTTTTCTCTTTTTCTTCGCATCGAGGCCATCGATTCAATATAAAAGCACAAAAGACGCGAAATCTTGACCCTCCATCTTACATCCAACGGTTCTCATGAGTCGGCGCTTGGTCTCACCCAAAACTCCTTCTGTTTGGTTTTTATCATAAACCCTAGCCGATACGAGTCCCCAAGCCTCTCTCTCTCTCTGGTCAAGTAAAATTCAAAAGCCCGACACCAATCGATCTTCTTTCTCTTTATCTTTTTCTTGTTTTCTTTTAGATCTAGGCTGTGTAGATTTGTTTCCTCTGTAAATTAGTGTGTTTATGTATTCTGCTGTACTTTTTGTTGATTTTGTGCACTTGTTGTTGATAATCTCTCTCTGATTCTGTTTCTACCGCCAAACACTTTTTGTTTTTGTTTTTTTTTCTTTCTAAATTCTGTGTAAAAATATTAATAATTATTAATAATTTTCTCAGCACAAGAAAAGGAATCTCTATTTACTTCCTTTGTTAGTGAGTCAAACCCGCTCCCAGTCCCGAGTCGAACTCGGAGTCTAATCGGATGCGTGAGCTCTGAGTTTTCTCAACTCTGAAAATGGCCCCTGACCATGAGACATCCGTCGCCGGCGCTTTCTTTGGCTGAGAGCTCCCTTACCGAGTTTGGTACTGAGTCGACTCGGATATCGATTCCGCGAGTCAGTGAGTTGAAGGAGAGGAGGACTGGAGTAGTGCTGCTTCGGAATCTGGGCACGGAAATGCCATCGGTGGAGATGAGACGGACGACAAGGGTGTTCGGGATGGGGATGGCGAAGGGAGGATCGGACGGGGCTCGGGTCTTGCGCTCGGGGCGCCGACTGTTTCCCGAATCCTCTGATTCCAAGCTCGAGAGAGCCCACAATGGCGACGAGGACTGGCTGAAGCTTATTAAAAGCCATTCCCGTGACTCTGCTGTTGGTTTAAAGCACAAGAGATGGACTGGGACCACCCATGTCGGTCCTCCCAGGAAAAATGCCGCCGTCTGGGCGACCCCAGTGGTTAAGAGGCCTCAAAGTAATGAGCTTTTGGCTGACGGACTCAAAGAGTATAAGAAGTATGGGATTGTGTATACCCGAAAAAGGAAGCGTGCGAGTGCGAGTGTTTCGGTGGCAAACGTGGAAAGTGAGTATGAGAATAGAATGTATGGGCGAAGGTTTGTTCGGAAGCAGAGGACGAGGAAGAGTGGTGAGTTGCATTCCCATGTTGGCTTCGACTGCCCAGAGGTCCTTCGCGTCTCCATCGAGGCTTCGAGGGGCCGGAGTTATTGGGCTGCTCGGTTTTTGTATACCGTTTTGGTGTACATGACGAGGGCCAGCCTGGGAATGACGGAGCTTTCTGAGTTCCTTGCATCAGAGCCTCTTGGAAGCTTTTTTGCCTCCTGTGGCATTAAGTTCTCGCGGGTAAGTGGTTGTTCTCTACTCATTTGATACTTTTTAATCTGATGGGAATTTGATTGGAAAAAGGTGCCATTTTTTTGGTTCTGAATATCTAGTTTAAATTTGTTTTCCGTTTGTTAACACTTGTTTCAGGTCCGTTCTTGTACTAGGAGCTCTGGGATTTGCAAGTTTTTTGGTTCCAAACAGTTTATCCCATTGTTTTCTGTGGACTTTTCCGCAGTTCCTCTTTGTTTTATGTACATGCATACCAGTATGCATCTTAGATACAAATGTCAGCCAACTGTAAATAATCTGATTGATAGGCATGAAAGTGATGAAGTTATTGATGAGTGCGACGATGATTATGGTGAAGATGTTGATTATATTGAGAACAAGCCGGTCGTGCAATCAATTGTAAGAGTTCCCAAATTAGCTTGTAAAAGCACGCAGTATAGGAGTGGTTTAACTTCCCGTGGTATTCAGAAGAGGAGGACTTCATTGAGGAGAAGGCGATCTAGAAATCCATCACTGGCTGCTTTACGCAAACCCAATGGAGCGCTAGTTTCTGAATTGATGAGTATCAGGAAGAATGGCCTCCCTTTTTCTTCTGTAGCATCTAAGCGTACGCCTAGGAAGCCACTTCCATCCTGCCCTGCAGCGAACTTGAAAGCTGATAGTCTGCCCATGGAGGCATCGACACGGGATCTAGATTCAACATACTGCTCAGCAAATATATTGGTCACCGAATTAGATAAATGTTATAGGGAGGATGGGGCAACTGTCATGCTAGAGATCTCATCGTCTGGAGAATGGGTTCTTGTGGTTAAGATAAATGGAGTAACACGGTACACCCACAAGGCAGAGAAAGTAATGAGGCCCTGCTCTAAAAATCGTGTAACACAAGCTTTAGTATGGTCTGCAGATAATAATGGGGATAGCAATTGGAAGCTAGAGTTTCCCAATCGCTGTGACTGGTATATCTTTAAGGATCTTTACAAGGAGTGTTCTGATCGTGTTGTGCCAACTCCAGCTGTTAAGTTTATACCTGTTCCTGGGGTATGTGAAGTCCCAGATTATGCCAATAGCTACAGTACTTTTCGCAGACCAGATTCATACATATCTCTACATGATGATGAAGTGTGTAGAGCCATGACAAAGAACACTGCGAATTATGACATGGACTCTGATGATGAGGAGTGGCTGAAGAAGTTCAACAGTGAATTGTTTGTGGAGAGTGAGCTTCATGACCATGTTTCCGAGGATAATTTTGAATTAATGATTGATTCGTTGGAGAAGGCATTTTATTGTAGACCGTTTGATTTCTCTGATGAGAATGCAGCTTCTAATCTTTGTCTCGATATGGGGAAGAGGGAAGTAGTAGAGGCTGTTTATAGTTACTGGATGAATAAGCGCAAGCAGAAACGGTCATCATCGCTGCTTAGGGTGTTCCAGGTACAAATGACATTATGCTTCAGATATCTGGTTGTTTTCTGCCAGTTAATATATCTCAAGTTATATATGGCTATATATTATAGGATTCTTAGAGACTTGGGAAAATGTGGTTTGACTTCGCACTTCTTTGTTAGATAGTGGATAGTTATAAGACTTATGTTGTTAAAATAAATTGGGTTTGAGGTCTTTCTTATTTATTATAGTTTATGATTGTTTTAACCAAAATAAAAGAAATATATACCATGCAAGGACAAAAGATCATCCCCCTTCCCCTTTTTTCTGTTGATGGTTTTTTCCAGTCATCCAAAATATTGCCATTATTGAACTTCAATATGTCAGCCAATAATTTATTCCCTTTGACTATACTGTGAATGTCGTAACGAAATTTTATTGGAGAAGCAGTGATCTCTGTTTTATTTTATTGTTTGGAATCCGAATTTCAGTTTTCTTGTTTCATGGTATCATATTAGGATAAGCTTTCTTTTTGCCTTACTGGTATATGATGGCTGGTCTACCTCTATAGTGATTTAATTTTATCCTCTGAAAGGAAAGTATTCTTGGATTTATAACTAAAAATTCTGTATATATGAGATCTGGTTGGTTGCTCTTGTATCTGACACTAGAACCAGAAAGGTAGCACATAACTTGGTGCTCAGTGATCTTTAGGAAGTTGAAATGCTGTTTGCATTAAGATTGGACCTTTGAAACTTGTGCGTGGATATCTTTTTCCAGTAAAAATCTCATTGTCAGGATGTCAACATATGTGTTCTCATAATTAGATTAGCAGCTCATATTACTGGCTCTTTCTTACAGGGGCATCAACCAAAGAGACCTGTGCTGGACCCAAAGCCTGTTCTGCGTAAGAAAAGATCATTCAAACGACAGCCCAGTCAATTTGGTAGAGGAAACCAACCAAGTTTCTTGCAAGGTAATTTGTCAATCCTGTACAATGAGAATCCAAAATTTTTTTATTAGTACAACTGTACAAGTCAATATGGTAGCATATATTGAATTTATATTTCAGTTTTCGTAATCCAACAGCACTCCGGTACCTGCACCAAATACATGATTAGACCATATACTTCAGAAACCCATTGACGTTTATCAATACCGGTATTATATGTTTTGTGCTTTCTCAGTTCCATTTTTCCTTTTTTTTAACACATTATGGTCATCATTTTGTTTTTATTGGCGTTTGGGTTGTAAAACAAATTGCTCAGCCAAAGTGTTTGATTTTCACAGATTGAACTGATTCCAGATAGCATAAAGTTGTGCTGTTTAACATGTTTAGGCTTAGCAAGTAATAAACGTGGATTTGGGTTTCAGTGCATTTTCTGATATTGGTGGGTGGATCAAGACTAAGGGGTGTCAATGGGTCGGGTGGTGTCGTGTCGGGTTCGTGTCGTGTCATGAGTTCTGTTTTACCCATTTATGACCAACCCGAACCCGACCCGTTTAATAATCGTGTCAAGAATGTTCAACCCGAACCCTTGTTAATGACCCGCGTAACTCGTGTAACCCATTTAATAAACAGGTCGTACTCAAAACTCAATTAACTTATGATCCGTTTAACCCGTTTAATCTGTTTAATATGTTTAACCTATTTAAATTATAAGATTTAATAAGTATTTAGGTAGGTAAATGGGTAGATATGAGTTAGTAATGACACGTTTATTAAATGGGTCAATATATAAACCAATATACGGGTTAACCTGTTAACTTGAAATCTACCCATTTATTAAACGGACTAACAGGTCATTATACGGATTAACAGGTTGGCTCGAAACTTACCCATTTATTAAACGGGTCTTAACGGGTTGACCCGAAAATGACCCTAAATTTTAATCGTGCGGGTTGACCCGAATAAATCTCGTGCGGGTTTCGAGTCAAGTCGTGTAAAAAATTGCCACTCTTAATCAAGTATTCAAGTTAAAATAATTTTAATATGTTTCTTAAATTTTTGAAAGAAGTGAGTGACTGAAGAAGTGAGGGATGTTATGGATTTTTAATATGCGACTCTAGTGTTTGTTATTTGATTTTCTCTTAGCTCTATATGTGGTTAAATCTTAAAACTTTTCCAGTAGAACCTTTATCTTATGAATGTTATAAAATAATCTGTAAAATGCATCTGTTGTGTTCCCGTTAAAGATCTGATTTCTTGGTGTGTTTTTTTTTTTCAGAACTCAGAAGAGAACTTTATATATATCTGAAGTTTTTTCTTTTCCTATCAAAAAAATATATCAGAAGTTTTTATTATTGTGCAGCCCTGGCAGCAGAACAAGATGCATTGCAAGAGCAGAATGCCGTAGTTAAAGTTGAAGAAGCAAAAGCTGTGGCAGACATATCTGTGGAATCAGCTATCCGCAAACGTCAAAGGGCACAATTACTAATGCAGAACGCAGATCTGGTAACTTACAAAGCAACAATGGCATTTAGAATCGCGGAAGCTGCTCTAGTTCTCGGTTCTTCAAATGGTGCTGCTGATTATGTACTTGATAGACCAATTTAGGTGTTGCTTAATCCTGATGACAGTTGGAAATTCAGATCACCAATTTTTGTTTACAGGAAGGAGTGCAGCCGTAATGCCCTATGGCTGTTTTTGAAGCCTTTGGAAGACAGGTCTTGGATTTAAGTGCTATAATTTTGTATAGGTTTTGATTGGATGTACATGTGTATTAGTATAACCTCACACCAAATTGTTGTTAGTGTACAAGTCTAAGTACTCCATTTCCTTGGTGAAAATCAACGAAGAAAAAAAATATAGAAAAATTTGACCTTGTTTTGGTGCTGTGTAAGATCTTGTTCTAATCTTTCGCTTTTCATGCGGCGTTTCTTGTTTTTTATTTTACGAGAAAAAATTGACATTTGTTTCCAAGTGATTTTAGTTTTCAGATTTTACTGGACGGTATGTTTGTTTAAATTAGATCCAAATTAGTTTAAAATGATTGGACAAATTGGGGCTGGAACATAAATCCCAAAACCAAAAGGGCTCAAAAACTGAAGCCCAAATTCTTTCCAAAAATACCAAAAAAGCTAAAAAACGAAGTTCAAATTCAAGAAGCTCAAAAATAGAACTAAAAAGCAAAGGGAGTGAAGTCCAAAGAGCCCAATAAGTCCAACTCTGGGGCACCACAAAATCCCGCTCAAAGAGCCCAATAAGTCCAACTCTGGGGCACCACAAAATCCCGCTTGGCACCTGGCACAGTGGCACCTGGGACCACAGCCTTAGCAGTGAGTACAGGTCCAAGGGAAAACGTCAGATGAGTCATCCACGCGGAGCAGGGAACATCCATCGAGGAAGTGAACAAAACAAACGGCATTATGTATGCACGACACCGATCGTGCAAAACCACCCACGTGCACATGCGCCCTCGCCATGCACGGTTGTGCCTCGGAAAGGAACGATTCGAATGATATCCGCTGAATCTGTCACCAGCTAGGAGCGAGAAAGCGCCAAATGAAGGAAGGAGGGGACGACACTAACAGCGAGATCTTATAACCAGTGATTGAAATATGATCAAAATGATCCATATATCGATGATATGTCGCTTTTTAGGGGGAGCGACACATAATTGGGAGGAAGGAAAATCTTCCCGGAAAATCAACGGTATCGGTAGAAATCGAAGAATATCTCCAATTTTGTTCGATATCAATTATTTTATCCCATATCGGTCGACAGTCACCGAAAATCAAACTCAAAATGTAAAGTAAAAAAAATGCAATCCGTGGATGAACAGAAAAGGGATTTATTGAATCCTACAAATTACAATCATTCAAACCTACAATCAATTATTCAAGTTCACGGGGGAATATAAATTGGAAAAGGAAACAAAATTGTCTGACCATCAATCACGGATGAACATCGGAAAGGTTTGGAAAAAATTCAAAACCACTCAAACACTCACTTCACTCAACAGATCTACAAATTGGTGTCACAAGAAGAATGAGAGAGAAGTGTATAACAGAGAAGATAGTCAAAATAGAGAGAAAAAAAATTTGGGGCAAACCTCCCTTGACTGACCTCGAAACACAACTGCAGTCCTCCCTCCTCGAATCTTCCGTCGACGGTCGAACCGCACGAAGCACAGCACCCTTCAACCCTCGACGACGGCTCCTCCTCGACCCTCGACCGACAGCACGCCGCCTCAACCCTTCGCTTCTCTCAGCCTCCTCCGCCACCCTCGACGACGATGGCTCCACCCCGCCCGCTGGTCGTCTCTGCTCTCCCAAGCTCCACCCCGCCTCTCACCGTCTCACCCACCAGATAGAGCTCTGGAGAAAATTCCAGACGGCTCTCTCTGCAGGCCTTCCACACCCAAAGAGAAAGAAGAGAGATTGATCGATCTCTCTGAAATCCAAACCATTTTTTAGGCAAGTGAAAACGCTGCGTTTTGCATTTAATCTTTACCTTCTTTTTTTTTGTGTCAAATCTTGTTTTTTGTTTTCCCTTTTTAATTTCCTATTTAACCTTTTTGTTTACAATTTCAAATAATAAGTAAAATATATATTTTAATTTAGAATATATGTTTAATTTAGAATACATGTTTAATTTCAAGTTATTTTATCATTTTTATTAGTCAAATATAACAATTATTGAGTACTTAAGTTTTTCTCAAAATTTCATTCCAAATTTCCAATTTTAAGACCGAATTTCCGTTATTTTTATTGACCGTAAACGATATCGATATCAATATTTAATGCGAGATATCCCTAAATTTGACTAACGATATATCCGTCAATACCAATATTTCAATCTTGCTTATAACCACGTCATAGCATTATATTTTCCTTCTTGCCAAAATTTGAAGGGATCCTAGTATCGAATTCTATAGCTGCCAATTGGGCATTAAGTGAATCTATGAGGTACGAGAGTAATCTCATTCGTCACATTTAATGATAATAATTAATGGTATTGGGTCTGGCCGAGAAAAGTTCACAGTAGCCCAATAGGTGTTGACTTAAAAAAAAAAATTTGGTATACGTAATTGTCATAGCATCACAGTAACGTAGTAATGGATGAGTTGAAGATCCACTTCCGATGGGTTGATAGTAATTGATGGTAAAATTTTGAAAGTGAAACCCAGCGACGACACCTTCACCTGTTGCTTTGCTGGTGGAAAAGTCTGAAAAGCATTCAGTTTCAGCCTCTTCTTCTACAACATGGATAAAGATCCTAAACGGCATTAAATGCCCAAACTTGACATGAGAGCTCTACTGGGCGGCATCTTTCACTTAGCTCTAAAATATCTGATTTCAGCTTTGACTTTTGTATAAGCCGAGATTGAATAATTGCTCCATATCATTATATAAAAATAACAAACGCAACGTTACAAACAAATGAACCCAATTTAAATGGACCAGACCGATACAACCAAGTGCGGAGGCAAATGAATTTTTCTATACATTTTTTAAGAACTTAAAATATTCTCTTTCCAGCAATGCCTAAGTTAACGAGTTTATTTCAGCATGATATTCATATTGGTGACGTTATTTTAGTAGTTAGGTGAAAAATGGTTTCAGTTTCTCTCAAATTGGGATCAAAGTATTCGGACCAATACACAAAAATGTCATCCCAACTTGGTAAGTCGTGAACTACGTTCGGCTGGTGTACCCCCGATTTACCAATCTCTGCTTAAGAAAATTTGGTTTATATCAAAAGTGGAAATGAAAGTACGCATACAAAAATGTAAGAGTACTAGAATTGAATAAGAACCGAAATTACAAGTATAGAAAGTAAATTATTTCCTTTGCATTTTAAGCCTCTATCAAGCAAGAAATTTCGGAAATCATCAACTGAAATGAATATCAGTCAGAAATCATGTTATGAGATGTAACAACTCGACTCGTAATCACAGGATTACATGGAGATTATTGAGACATTATGATAACGTAGACATGCGACACGTCGAATTTGGACGTCAAACGATGATTTTACATGTCACGAAAGGTTTTGGGTGATTTTTACGGTGCACGAATTTCGAGAAAATGGACTTTTGTTTGTTTGTTAGTGGGACCCAAAATATCTATATAGGGATCATAGGATGAGTGATTTGGAGCGTTTTGGGTAATTAAAATAATAAATAATTAGAGAAAATATTATATTTTGTGATATTTTTGTATAATTAAATAAAGTTTGTAATTTGGAGCTTCTTGGCTAAAGAATCGTCCCGATCGGATTTATAACGAAGAAATTATGGACGAAATTCGATAGAATTATATAAATTAATTAATATTCATTTTGCAAGCCCAAATTCATATTTTAAATACAACCCATTTTGATTTGTTGCAGCCCTAGCCCAACAATCCGCCGGCCCATTCCAAATGAATCATGCCCAGAAGCCAAATCCAGCCCAGCCCATCGCAGGAAACAGCCCAAGCGACCAGGCCCAAGGAACTGGCCAAAAGTCTCCCACCAGCCCTGCTAATAAGGTCGGGACGAGCTGGCCGAATCACGCCTGCACGTTCGGTGCACGCATGTTGAACCAACCATACTCTGTCATCACGCGTGCGCCGAGTCTCGCCTATCAGCCCCATCAGACCCCTACCAACCCCACCTGCTCCCATTCAGCTTCCCTCCACCGAAATCATTGTCCCTTTTTCTGCAGCAGCTCACCAAACCCTCAACTGCTCCCTTTGCAGTTTTTCCAGTATGACTTTTGCAGATTTTCTGCAATTATCAGCCACTTTTCAGCCAAAACCATCCCTAATTTCATCATTTTTCATCATTATATTTTTGTATTTTTTTATTTGGATTTTTGGCACTCCCTCTATAAATAGGGAGACCATTTCACTTGTAAAAGGGGTCCCCAATTGTCCTATTTTGTTTCTCTTTTTAGTTTAGGTTCTAATATTTCTCTCTAGTTTCTCTCTTCTTTTAGTTCACCTTCTTTTATTTTGTTCTTTATTTTTGGGGGCCATTTTAACTTCTTGTAGATTTTTTTATTAATTAGTTTTCTTTTAATTCTTGTTCTTAATTTATGTTATAATTTATATTAGTTCTTAATTTCATTTCTTCTTTACTTTGTTCTCGTGATTTTTCTTTAAGATCTCTTAAACACATTTTTATGTTTTCCTTAAGAAATACTTAGACAGAGTATTTCCGAAACAATTTTAGAATTTAAGTCCGAATTCTTATGTTTTATCCTCCATCTTCATAAGGTTTCAGCCGATGTTCGGTGTTACTTATGAATAACATTCCATTGTTTCCATCCACTTTCGGAATCACAAGTTGTTCTTGGGTTCGAAAGTGTAACTTTATTCCCTTTACTTAAATTCTTGTTATTGATTCGGTTTACTTATAATTCAATACATGTGATGGTATTTTCTTTCTAAATTTTTGTAAATGTGAAAAAAATTTCCATGTGTTTTACTTTTTGAATTTCATTTACTTCATGTGTTTTAGCGCTTAACCTTCAATTTAACGCTAAGTATTTATG
Source organism: Prinsepia uniflora (assembly GCA_032719365.1). NCBI lineage: Eukaryota > Viridiplantae > Streptophyta > Magnoliopsida > Rosales > Rosaceae > Prinsepia > Prinsepia uniflora. Next base: position 12,908,133 of record CM064873.1, on the reverse strand, counting down.
ACCACTGTTCGGTGCACTTAGAATAGGATTGAAGAGATTTAAATGTTTGACGCACATTGAAATCAATAACGTAAGGTGAATCGTATTATAAGTATTTATGACCACTGTTCGGTGCATTTATAATATTGAAAAATGTATGCATGTAATTAAGATGATAAAGGTAGAATTTCGGGATTGGTTCAATATGAGCAAAATGTTAGAGTGTTGGTAAAAATATGTGTTTGAAGAAAGTTCAATAGTGCAAAAGTTAAAGTAGAAGTAGAATTAAGTTCTTAATTGTTTTGACTTGTTTTCTTTATTTTATGATTACAATCTTTTCAAACCCCCCATTTAATTCTTTATTTCATTAATTCATTAATTCATTTATTCTTTATTATTTAATTATTTAATTATTTAATTCAATATTTTTTGATTATTCATTATTCTTTTTAACTAACATATTATTAATGTTCACTAATTTCCCCGGTTAATAACGATCCCTATTTACCAATACTACATTTTCACAAAAAATGTTTAAATTGCATAATACTCGAATTACGTATTTAATTTAATGCGTAGTTTGAGCGTTATCAATTTTTGGCGTCGTTGCCGGGGAGATCGAAAATCATTTTTTAATATGTTGGTGTATGTATATAAATTGTGCATATTATATTTTTTTATAATTGTTTTTACTTTTATTAATATTATATTTAACTTACTTGTTTATAATTCTTATACTTGTTTATATTTTATTTATCCATCTTATTTTTGTTCTTATTATTTTTGTTTATTTGTTTATTTTTTTATATTTGTACATATTATACTTGTTCATAATGTTTATCTTTATACATGTTCATATTGTACTTGTATATTATTTTTATTTATTTTTATACTTGTTCATAACTTTTATTTTTATGTTTGTTCATAATTTTGATTCTTATAATTGTACTTATTATATTTGTTTATAATGTTCATACTTTACTTGTTCTTATTATATTTGTTCATAAATGTTCATAATTTTTTTTTTTATTATATACTTGTTCATATTATAATTGTTTATGTAAATTTCAATTTTTATTTTACTTGTTCATTTTATACTTAAACATACTTGTACATAATTAACTTTCATTTATGTTTGTTTATTTATTTGTCATATTATTCTTATTCATACTTGTACATAATGTTCATTCTTTTTACTTGTTCATAAATGCATATTGTACATGTTCACTTTTCCTTATTTTTACTTTTATTTATTTATTTTATTTGTTTTTGTAATTTTAAAAAATAAAAAATAAAATAAAAAATTCGAAAAAAAAATTCCTTTTCTTCATTTATTTATTTATTAAACTCCGAAAAAACAAGTAATTAATAATAAATAAAAAATTTTAATAAGGAAAACATTTTCATTACCTCAAAAAAAAAAATTATTTCGAAAAAATATATGTATATATTTACTTTCCAACTTTTTTTAGTTTTAGCTTCATATTAGTGTTCATTTATACTTGTGAATAAATTTTGTACATATGTTACATGTTATGATTCATACTTGTTCTTAATTTTTTTTTGTATGCTTGTTCATAATTTTTATTTTTATTTGTTTATGTAAATTCAAACTCTTATTATACTTGTCCATACTTTGTTTATAATTGTACATACTTGTTCATACTTGTTTATAACTTTTCTTCTTATTCACACTTGTTCATTAATTGTTCATAACTTTTATATTTCATAGTGTTCATTCATATTTGTGCATAATTTTTATTTATTTATTTATTTTACTTGTTTATAATTGTACATCTTTATTTGTACTTATTTGTTTATACTAGTTCATAAGTTGTATATTACTTGTTTACATTTATTTTATTTGTGTATGTATGTATTTAAGTTTGTATTTTTCTTCCTTAAAAAAAAAATTCTTATCTTAACTTTGTATTAGTGTAAATATAATTTTTTTAATAAATCTTGTACATATATTAGTTTGTTAATGTGAAATTGTTTTGTAAATATCTTTATTTGTGAATAAAACCATACTTGTAAATAAATTGTTCATATTTGTATAAATTGTTCATATGTAAATTGTCATGTTATATTTGTAAATTGTGCATAAAAACGTACTTGTAAATAGTTCTTACATTCATGCATTAGTCTCGGCTATATGTAGATCACTTGTGCTTCGAAGTTTAGATTTTGATCATTAATCGGTGAAGACTCTTTTGTTAACTCTCACCTATGGTGATTGTTAACACTTGAGTTATCTTAATTCCTCTGGAGTAAGAAATTTTTGAGGGTGATGTCTAGGACAAGAAACGGTATTCATAACAGGTCTTGGGTCTAAAAAAGGGACATCAATAGAGTTTAAGCCTCAGGATGTCTTGAAATTAGCACTGCCTCTTATGTTAATTCTTTCTAACCTGGTCACCTTTGAACTTGCCTAGATAGTTGAATTAATCCAAGATATTTACTTGGGCCGCACGGACGTAAAAATCTCTATCTAAACTTTGAAGTTATGTGAACCATATATATCTTTGACTTCCTCCGACATGTAAATATTGGTTATATCTTTTTATATTTGTTTATACTTAACTTACATTACTTGTCATGCCAACCTTAACTTATTTCTTTCATTCTAATTTGCATTGCATCTTTAATCTAATTTGCATTTCTGACTTGTATTCGTGACAAACGTGCATCTTTGACTAACTAACTTGCATCTCTGTCTAGGCTGGATGGACGCTAAACTTCAAGCGTTTGTTGAGAGGCAACCCAATGTATTCCCGGGATGTGAAGGAGTCATCAACGCATATTTGCTATCTTTCACCCTTCACTCTCTTTATTTTGTTTACTTAATATTTTTCTTGCTTTATTTTCGTAAATCATTTTCCTTACTTCAATTCTATGTTCAATTACTTCTTATTTTCCTACATTGAGGACAATGTAGAATTTAAGTGTGGGGGAGTGGTTTACAATTTTAATTGTGCAATAAAATTGTTTAAAAAAAATTTGTTTATTGCTTTCTTAATTTTTTTTTTAACTTAGTGTTTTTATGAGTATTAAGTTGCCCTTTAACTTGTCATGATATAAATGAACATAAATGAATATGTTATGGCTACAAAGATGATCACTATAACTTGAATTTGTTTGTTAATACTTTGTAATTAAGTGTTATAACTTGTAGATAATGCATGTAAATTGGTACATAAACGAGCATGTTAAGATAAGTATGAATCATTTGAACCTTATGTGAGCTTTAGAACCTTATATACATCTTTGATGAGTGATTGATAAGTTCTTTGTTTAAATTGATATACATATGCCTAATAACGGCTTGCAATAGATTTTAATGAACTCTAGAGTACTAGAACTTATTCCATGTGATTTTCAAAACTTTTAAGTCAATAAACTCTCTGATTTTGGATATGATTAAGGCATTAGGGTTAACACCACAAATTCAAACATTCATCTTCCCTATTTTGTGCGCACAAGTTGCGATCACCTTAGTTTTAACCCTTTTGAGCCCACTTTAAGCCTTTCTTTCATCACCATGATGATCTAAACACTTGAGTTTAGTATAGACATCTTTCACCCTTGTTCCAAAGACTCGGTTGAAGACATGAAAATAGTGTGAAGAGAAATTGATGATGTTTTGAAGACTTTTATGTTTATGGATTTACTTACTCAAACTTTGTTGTATTATTGACACATGTTACATTGATATATAAAAAGAAAAAATGAAAATGAAAAAAAAAGAAAAAAAAAATGTATTGAGTTTCTATCAAGGTAATAAGGTTTGATTATGTAATGTTTGAGTTAAGTCCTTTACATTCGTGAATCCAACACAAAGAATGAATTTGAGGCCCAATATGATGAAAGTAGGCATATGTTCGAAGGGATGAATTCATAACATCATTGCACTAAGGTTGGGAAGTTATGATACGTTTGGGAGTATATTGAGTCTTGGAACGAATTTGAGCATCACTTATCCTATACATTCCTTGCCCCTAAACTTAGCCCCATTACAACCTTCGTAAAGACCTTATGATCCTTAAGATGGTAAATTTTGATTAGTTGAGTCAATCATTTGAGTAAGCTTATGGTTTTGGTTCATTTGTGCAAGTATGTTTTTGTTTTTATCTTGAGGTGTTTGTTTGAGATTTTGAAAAAATACTTCATTTCTATTATGTGAGCATTTTTCTCACATATTTTGAGTGCAAACACAAACCCTTACAAAATTGAGTGAATTTATGAGTGCATATCCTTGTGAGTTGATTCATACTTGTTTTAGTCATGTTGAGATCTGTTTAACCATATTTACTCATTATCTTACTTGTTAAAACATTTTGTTACCATGTATTAACTCTTGAATTCCATATACTTAAATGATTTAAGTGAAAAATCTTTTATGTCATGATAATCATGAAATATTGAGACTAATGGTTAAGGGTTTACTTGTTTTGAATTCATAATTTAATTTTAGTATTTGCTAAGGACTAGCAAAATTTAAGTGTGGGGGTATTTGCTAGGTCCTCAAATAAGCATTATTTTATATTATTTTATACCCTTTATACTTGACTTTTAATATTAAAATAATAAATAATTAGAGAAAATATTATATTTTGTGATATTTTTGTATAATTAAATAAAGTTTGTAATTTGGAGCGTTTTGGCGAAATAATCGTCCCGATCGGATTTATAACGAAGAAATTATGTACGAAATTCGATAGAATTATATAAATTAATTAATATACATTTTGCAAGCCCAAATTCATATTTTAAATACAACCCATTTTGATTTGTTGCAGCCCTAGCCCAACAATCCGCCGGCCCATTCCAAATGAATCATGCCCAGAAGCTAAATCCAGCCTAGCCCATCGCAGGAAACAGCCCAAGCGACCAGGCCCAAGGAACCGACCCAAAGTCTCCCGCATCCCTGCTAATGCAGTCGGGACGCGCTGGCCGAATCACGCCTGCACATTCGGTGAGCGCATATCGAACCAGCCATCCTATGTCATCACGCTTGCGCCGAGTCTCTCCTGTCAGCCTCAGCAGACCCCTACCAACCCCACCTGCTCCCATTCAGCTTCCCTCCACCAAAATCACTGTCCCTTTTTCTGCAGCAGCTCACCAAACCCTCAACTACTCCCTTTGCAGTTTTTCCAGCATGACTTTTTGCAATTATCAGCCACTTTTTAGCCAAAACCATCCCTAATTTCATCATTTTTCATCATTATTCATCATTATATTTTTATATTTTTTTATTTGGATTTTTGACACTCCCTCTATAAATAAGGAGGCCATTTCACTTGTAAAAGGGGTCCTTAATTGTCCCATTTTTTTTTTCTCTTTTTAGTTTAGGTTCTAATATTTCTCTCTAGTTTCTCTCTTCTTTTAGTTCACCTTCTTTTATTTTGTTCTTTATTTTTGGGGATCATTTTAACTTCTTGTAGATTTTCTTATTAATTAGTTTTCTTTTAATTCTTATTCTTAATTTATGTTAGTTCTTAATTTCATTTTTTCTTTACTTTGTTCTTGTGATTTTTCTTTGAGATATCTTAAATACATTTTTATGTTTTTCTTAAGAAATACCTAGGCCGAGTATTTCCGAAATAATTCTAGAATTTAAGTCCGAATTCTTATGTTTTATCCTCCATCTTCATAAGATTCCAGCCGTTGTTCGGTGTTACTTATGAATAACATTCCATTGTTTCTATCCACTTTCGGAATCATAAGCTGTTCTTGGGTTCCAAAAGTGTAACTTTATTCCCTTTACTTAAATTCTTGTTATTGTTTCGGTTTACTTATAATTCAATACATGTGATGGTATTTTCTTTCTAAACTTTTGTAAATGTGAATACAATCTCCATGTGTTTTACTTTTTGAATTTCATTTACTTCATATGTTTTTAGCGCTTAACCTTGAATTTAACGCTAAGTGTTTATGGCCGTTGTTCGGTGCACTTAGAATAGAGTTGAAGAGATTTAAATGTTTGACACACATTGAAATCAATAGCGTAAGGTGAATCGTATTATAAGTGTTTATGACCGCTGTTCGGTGCATTTATAATATTGAAAAATGTATGCATGTAATTAAGATGATAAATGTAGAATTTCGGGATTGGTTCAATATGAGCAAAATGTTAGAGTGTTGGTAAAAATATGTGTTTGAAGAAAATTCACTAGCGCAAAAGTTAAAGTAGAAGTAGAAGTTCTTAATTGTTTTGACTTGTTTTCTTTATTTTATGATTACAATCTTTTCAAACCCCCCATTTAATTCTTTATTCTTTTATTCTTTATTTCATTAATTCATTAATTATTTTATTCTTTTATTCTTTTATTCTTTAATTCTTTATTATTTAATTATTTAATTATTTAATTCAATATTCTTTGATTATTAATTATTCTTTTTAACTAACATATTATTAATGTTCCCTAAAATCTCCGGTTAAGAACGATCCATATTTACCAATACTACATCTACACAAAAAAGGTTTAAATTGCATAATACTCGAATTACGCATTTAATTTAATGCGTAGTTTGAGCATTATCAATTTCACAGAGATGCGTGAAATGCTTATCGGGCATGAAACCCAGTTGATTATTGATTTTGACTAGGATTATAGTCAAAGGTGATTTGGAAAGGTGATTTGGAAAAGTGATTTGAATTATGAAATGATTTTTGGATTTGGAAATAATATTCGGGCTTGTGTCCTAGTTGATTTATGGTTTAACTTAGAGTATAATCAAACGTGAGGAAATGGTATATCCGGCTGTGACCTTCTTTCAGATTTATGATATGATATATCGGGCTTGTGACCTAGTTCTGATTTACGATATGAGCTATCATGCATGTGACTCTATTGTGGATTTACGAGTTTGGATTTAGTAGAATTCGAGGAATCCCGGATTTGGGAAATGTTTTGAACACTGTTTTTATGATGATTTTGTAGAAACTGATTTGATGAACTATATTCCAGGAATGGGCCCTATTGAGATATTTTGAGATGATTTGTGAAATGTTTTCCACACTACCATCCCCTATGATGTGATTGTAGTCTCCAGACGGCGTAGATCCTGGAGAGGTCACGATGACACTGCCAACAGGAGTGTCAGATATGGATATTTTTCAGACGTCGATCTAGGGGTTCCGAGCCTGTAGATGCCATCGCTCAGACGCCGAGCCAAGGGTTCCAAGCCTGAGTTTGATCACCTTAGACGTTGAGCCACGGGCTTCGAGTCTAGGTGTATACTCGGATGTGTAATCCCGAATCGCATAGGTAGCGCTGATATTGTGACTAGTGAGATGAATTGTTGGATATTGGATAAAGAGGACTAGTTACTCATGTTTTCATGAGACTCCAGATGTGAGTCTATGTTTCGGGAAGATGCCCTATTGAGATGCTTTATGAGATTTTTTTGGGCTGAGACCCACGTGTTTTGATTTGGGCTGAGATCCTACATGATTTGGTTTTAGGCTGAGACCCGACTGAGTTAGATCACCTTAGACGTCGAGCCACGGGCTCCGAGCTTGGGTGTATACTCAAATGTGTAATCCCGAATAGCACGGGTAGCGCTGATATTGTGACTAGTGAGATGAATTGTTGGACATTGAATAAAGAGGACTAGTTACTCATGTTTTCATGAGACTCCATATGTGAGTTTATGATTCCGGAAGAGGCCCTATTGAGATGCTTTATGAGATTGTTTTGGACTGAGACCCACGTGTTTTGATTTGGGCTGAGATCCTACGTGATTTGGTTTTAGGCTGAGACCCGACTGAGGAAATGGCTTTGATTGATAAATATTTTCACCGTGTACTAATTTGAAAAGCCATATGATTTTCTTTTAAGAAAGTATTTGAGATACTTGTTTTCTGATGCATGCATGTTTTTAAGTGAAAGGTATAAATGTCTTTTCGTTAATTGGTTTTATAAACTGTTTTTTTTTTCCACTCACAACTTTTATGATTTTTGATACCCTTCAGGTTGATCGTGAATGCGGGTTGTAGCAGAGACCGAGACATCTCTGCCGCTGTGGACTCCACAAGTCACTGCACACTCTGGAAACCCCGAGCAGGTTATAATGTTATCCCTGTTCTAGCACGTAGTGTCAGACGGAAGCAGAGCACATCCCACGATTGTAACGCCCTAAACTTTTAATTAATTGTAAATTCTGAAAATTAATGTAAAATTACTATATTGGCCCTGGTTAGGGAAAAATGTTAACTTTTGACCTGAGACACTGTTTGGATTTTGACATAGGCCTGTTGCATAGATCGAGACGTCACGAGTCTGTAGACAGGCGACACGTCGAAATTGGATGTTCGACGGGAAAGTTACGGGTCACGAAAGCAAAATAGTTCTTTTCATGCATTATGAGGGGTGTACAGTTGGCATTTTGAGATTGGTCAAAATATCTGAGTTGAACCAATTGATGAGTGACAAGTGTCACTCATCTAATTGGCCCAAGCCCCCAAATTATGGTTTCATTGTATCATCTTCATTTATTCTTTGCTTCTTCATTCTCACCCGAAACCCACGCAAACAACCCAACCCAATCACCAATCCTTCATCCACCGTGTTACCTGAGAGAGTGAGAGTGAAAGGAAGGCTGAGAGACAACGGAGAGAGGTTGAGCATGGCGGAGGACTCACGGTCCACGTAAAACCCAAAACTCGATTTGGGCCCAAAAATTTGAATTCGATTTTGAGGGATTTTTGGTGGTTTCTAATGATCAAAAGTGATTCTTAGGAGTTATACGATCACATAGGGACAAAAAGGAAGGATTGAGGTGGCCGGAATTGCCTGGAAATCGAGTTAGAAAATAGCCCGAAAATCCTTAAGCTTGGAAGGTAATTTCTAGCCCTTTTTAATCAATTTTGATTCCATAGATCCATTCCTGGGATCATTGCGAGTAGATAGGAAGAAAATGAGTGAGATCGAGCCTGGTCGGGTTCCCGGGTCGTTTGACCCGTTACAGAGAAACAGGTCAACCTGGCTCAAGGTTGACGATCATGACGTGGCAGTCCATGTCATCATCTGTCAGAGCTGTTAGTCTATGTGGCCAATCAGGTGATGCCACATGGTAAGCTATTAGACACAGTCAGCATATGATGTGTTAAATTGTCAGACCATGTGGACCAATCAGATGGTGCCACATGGTAACTTCCAGGACCTATTAGGCCTACTTGGTAGCTGACGTGGAAGGTCCAATTAGCAACTGTCAAACCACGTGGACCAATAGAGTGGTGCCACGTGGCAGTATGTCAGAGGTGTCTGGGGACACATGGTAGGACATGTGGACCAATCAGAGAGTGACATGTGGCAGGTGTCAGACTTGTCAGGTTGACGTCAGCTGTTGACCGTTGATGAATGTCGTCAGCTTTGACCGAAACTTTAATCCACGCATGAAGGCAGGTGGGCATAAATTTTGAGGTTAAACCGATCTTGTTCGAAAGGTTTCAACGTTCTGAATCCAATGGTGGTGGTTTTAGGTCAATCGGAGATAGTTTGGTTGGTCATGTAGAGGATTTTAGCCTCGGGAAGCGTGTCAGGGACGCGTTTCTGATATTGAGCTTTGTGAGGATTTTATGTATGAACTTGTATAACATGTTAGTGACTCTTAGAAATGATTTGGACAGGCCCGAAGCCTTTGTACTAGCTCGATGATAGAAATAATGCTGAGGTTTAGCACGCAGCGTGGACCGAGTGTGAGTGGACTGTTTGTTTTAGAACTGAAATGCATGCATAACTGTTTTGAATGCTTTATTACATTATTTAAGTTGAAATGTTTTGATATTGTTATTTGATGATGATGTGGATTGTGATCATCGGTTTATGAAATGTTTTACGGACTTTCGTGGAAAGGAGGTTTTGGGCTTGAGACCCGGTGAAATGATGCTCTGAATTAGATTTAAAGTCAACGGGAAATTGAAAGGAAAGAATACATTTCAACTGGATTTGAATAACGATAAATTTGGATTTATAAACAAGTTCTGGACATGGTTTTTGGGTGGATTTCGTGGAACGGATTTGTAAGAATTGTGTCTCGGCATAGGCCCAATTGAACAGTGTTTAAACCGATTTGAGACATAAATGATTTTAATATTATTTTTCACCGGATTTGGTTACGGTTTCACATATACCATCATGTGTGAGTTGTTTAGTCTCCTCCAAACGTTAAGGATCTTGGAGTAGTCACGGTGCATTACCTCAGATGAGTGACTCCGAGGAGAGGCTCAGGATCAGGAGTGCTTGGTTATGATATTATCCCGGACACGGTAGATCCTGGCAGGCATCCCATGTTGATATCACCCCGGACGACGTCGAGTTGTGTCCTGGGGAAATACTCGAAGATGAGACCTCGAGTTGCACGTGTAGCATTGGAAATCATGGCTGATTTTGATATAGGCATCGCGGATGTCGAGGCATCACGAATGCCTGAGGATTGGTTATATTGTGTGTGTTTTACTGATATGTGTGTCCAGATGTGTAGGTATATATGTATGTGTATGATTTGACCCGTTTTCATACGATTTATCTTAAATGCATGCATGTTTATAAAACAGAGGGTTAAATTTTATATTTTTTCAAATGAGTTATAACTTATTTATTTTTGGTCCATTCACAATTTTGACTGTTTTTATTGACCATCCAGGCTGTGATACAGAGATAAGGACAGATACAGAGGCTGAGGCATAGATAGTACTACTGCGTACCTAACACCCTACGATGTAGGTTTTAGTACTAGTTTGTACTGATATGAATATATATATATATATATATATATGTTCGATCATGTATCATAGATACTTATCCCTTGTCTGACAATAGAGTAGTGTAGTATGTATGTTTATATTTGAACCCATAAAGGGTATTTTTGGTATTTAGAGTATGATTGTTAAACGGGAACATGACACGTTCCCCTATGATTCCCTGGGGATCGGGACAGGTCTTGTCAACGATAATCCAGGGGGATTGGGATGAGTTCTCTCACCTTCCCTGAGTCAGGGTCCCTACTTGGACGTCGGGCTAGGCTCCTTTCCTAGGTGGTGTACCTACTAGTAGTATATTGGTTTGATGATTGATGTGTCGACTTTGTGTTGATGGGTGTGATCTTGTTTGATAGTTATAGCGATTTATCGGGGTCCTATACGGTTTGATGTTTCTGTTGGTTACATAACTCTTTTAACATATTTCGAGATTATAAACCGTGTTTTGTTTTTAATCGAAGTGAAAGGATTTGCGTATGAATGAATGGTTTTGGATTTGCGAAGTGAGAGGATTTGTAATGTCAGGACCCGCCCCAAATCTCCCGGGATTAACGTGGGACGTGCCTGTTCCCGTCTGACACGAAGTGTCAGACCAGGGATAATTCCAACCTCAGCCCCACCGGGGCTTCTAGAGTGTTCCAGGATCTGGATAAGGAGTGTGATGTCTCGGTCTCTACTACAGCCCGCATCCGCGATCAACCTGAAAGGCATTAAAAACATCAAAGCCGTGAGTGGACAAAGCAAAAAATTTTATAAAAACATTTTACAGAAAAGATATTTATGCCCTTCACTAAAAAGTATGCATGCATTCAAAAACCATTTCTCAAAACATTCATTGGGGCCTTGGCCCAAAATCCAAATCAAAGTATATGGGAACTCAGCCCAAATCCAACACACGTGGGTATCAGTCCAAAACCATCTCCGTAAAACCTCGTACAAACATATATATATATATATATATAACCCATCCTCGACATCTCATATGCCCAATCAACAACCCGTCACGATATATCTAATTATGCATACTACTCGGGGTCTCACTCCGAGTCTACCCCCAGGATCTATGATGTCTGGGAAGAGTCGTCCAAAATCTAGGATCTACGATGTCTGGAGGACGGTCTGCAGACACAGTATGAGACTATACTATATCTCTCTCACTCCTATAATGTGCTCCTTCTTGGAATCACTCATTCCAGGTAGTGGATCGTAACACTCCAGGATCATCAACGTCTGGAGGAGACCAATCCGCTAATCTAGGAGGGTATATACACATAAGTGTGAAAAACCACATGGGACTTAAGCCCAATATCACAATTTAACTGGGCCTCAAGCCCGAACTCAAAATCAATTGGGCATCGAGCCCAATATGTAACAACCCATCCTGGAAGCCGGGATTAGTAGACTGATTAAGGTGTGATTCGTAAGGTTAATCGGCGGTTAGGTGGTCCCGATAGGTCCTTGAGCGTAGAATGACGATTTTGCCCCTAGTCTGGACAAAATAGTTGACTTTTAGTTCTGGTGGTCAATTGGGTGTTGACCGGTGACCAGGACGTAGTTTAGGACGTCACGAACCCGTAGGCAGGTGGCACGCCCGATTTCGACATCCGAGGAGGAAGTTGTGGTGTTCGAAAGGTTGAGGGCTTAACCGTAATTTGGGTAAATTAGGGGGAATAGTTGACTTTTTGTAGAACCGGGTTTTGGTATGTTAACCTAGGATGGTTAAGTAGATCTCGTCGTTCTGAGTTCGATGACAGGCGGCACGTATTCATCGGACTTACGAGGTGTGAGTTACGGGTCTAGAAGGGTAGTGGCAAAACCGTAAATATAAGTTGAAAAAAGGGTAATTTGGTCTTTCTGCACATTGGGATTTGTGCAGAAAGAAGGAAATGAAGGGCTGAGATTGGGCCATGTGTGAGAGAAAGGGAGTGGATTGTGACAGGTGGCAAGGCTGTAGTGGCTTCTGGGGGGTTCCAGTACGCACACGGGCCAAATAATTGGGGTGCAACCGTGTGTGATCGTGTGTGTGTGTTCTTCAACCAGAGTGAAACAGAGGGAGGAATTGAGAGAAATTGAGAAGTTAATCGTGTAAGTTGGTGAGTCTGGTGAGTTGTGAGGGTAAAAGGAAGAAGAAAGGAAGTTGATAATCGAGTTTGGGACCGAGATTGTGCACGGAGACACGGTGGTTGTTGAGGCTGAGTTCTCTGGTATAACAGAGAGACGGTGAGGCAGAGACGGTGGTTGTGCCGTGAGGTGGCTCAATTCAAGTCGAGAGGAGGCTGGGACGAGTGCAGAGGACTTGCTGGACACCGTGGTACACGGCTGAGCTCACGACGGCGACAGGAGGACAGGTAAATCCTCACCCCCGTTTCTTTGCTCTGTTTTGTCGTTTGGGTTTAGAAGCTAAGTTGTGGACCTAGGGCGAGAGTCGAGGGAAGTGGAGGTTAGAGTGAGACTCAGGGAGGTCCCAAGAGTCGACTGAGTGTGTAGCCGTGACGGAGGAGTACACGGCGGAGGTTAGCACAACGGGAGTACCTGTGTGCTCTGTTTTGGCCGTGGGTTCAAAGGGCAAGTTGTGATGATTGGGGCTGAGTCGAAGGTCTAGGAGGGTTGGTTTAGGTTCAGTGAAGTCCAGGGAAGAGTCTGGTGTAGCCACCGTGAAGGGAGGTGAGCTGGGTGGCTGGATCGTGAAACAGGGGGAGTTTGGCCGTCTGGTTCGAGTGTAAGTCGACGGGATTGGGGCGGTGTCGAGGTCTGAGGAGCTGGGGAATGGATAGATTAGAACTGGACGAAGCTTTAGGTGAAGAAAGGGAAGGAAATAGTGCAGGCACGGCGGTGAACCGCTGACGCCGGTCTGAGTTGCAGGCTACTGTTGCGAACCGGGTTGGCTCGAGGTAGCCGATGCACTGTAGCAGGCGCGTGAGGGCCACGCGCAGCCACTTTGGGCGGCGCGTGGGGGCGCGTGCAGCGGCAATGGGGAAAACGATCAACATGGGTTTTGGTCTAGGAGTTATGGTGAGTTCAATGGAGTTGGTTTCGAGTCAATCGGACGTCGTTTGAGTTTAGTTCGGCAAGGGTGAAGGTTTAGGGTCCCGGGTTCTTACGTTTAGGCTTCGGGGAATTTTGAGGGAATTTAGGTGAACCTTCATAGACGTGTTAGTGACGTAATTTGGTGGTTGTTAACAGGATCGGGATTTCCCGAGGAAGCCGAGGAACGTACAGGACGTTCAGGACGCGAGTAGGGCTCAGTACTGTGAGTGGACCTTTTTCCTTAAACTCGAGCATGCATAACTGTTTTCTATCATTGTTTTATGATTTTGATTATGATTCTATATTTATTGAATATGTTTGGTTGGTTTTACAGTATTGCACGTTTTTCGAGAAATACGGTATTTGGCACGTTTTATGAGAATGTCGCTTTCTGAGTAAAATGCCAGGGTTTTGGGATTTTTAAAGGATAACTAGTTTGATTGCTTAAAAAGGGATTTTGAAACATGATTTGGTAATTAAATAAATTGGATTTTACAGTTGGAAAGTGGATTCCGGATTTGGGTTCGGAATGACGGTTCTGGATGCCGGAAGGGCATCAGACCAGTGATTTCGGATTCGGGTTTGGATATGGATTGGTAAATGGTTTTCAAATGATTTTGGGATTGGATTTGATGGATCTGGATATTGGGTTTAAAGACCCGGATATATGTGACGGGGGACCGGCCGGATTGGGTTTAAAGACCCGGATTGAGTTTAAAGACTCGGGAGTTTAAAGACTCGGATATATATTGATATTTCCCCTGTAGGCCTTGAGTTTAAAGACTCGGGAGTTTAAAGACTCGGATATGATTAAGGCCTTGATTGAGTTTAAAGACTCGGGAGTTTAAAGACTCGGATAGGTCTAGCAGGTTTGATCGGAAAAGAATGAATTGAGGTTTATGGGTTCTGATACAGTTTTATAATACATATGCAGTGGTTTTCTAACTGTTTTATAGTGTTTCTGTTTCTTATGATGTTTTATGAGAATTGATTTATAACTGTGTTAATAACTGTTGGTTATGCATGTGGTTTTCAAAACGGAGGGTTAAACTCGGTTTTTGATAAATGGTTTTAGAACTTTTCATTTATTATGGTCCACTCACATTTTCTGTTTTAACTTGCCCTCCAGGTTGTGGAGCTAGCACGGGGTCTTGACGTCGAGGCAGTGTCCGAGGCATAGAAGTGACGTGAGGGATCCCGGAATAGTTTAAAGTCTTCCGTGTGCGCGTAATTTATCAGTTTTTATTTTTCCTTGTGTTTCGTACTATGCTCTGTAAACGATAACTTCGAGATATTTTGGGTTAAATACTCCTGCGTCTGACTGGGTTTGAGTGAGTTTTACTTGGGTGTTGTGTCGGGGAGTCAGACGGGAGCGGGATTTACCTCGGGTTTCGGGGTGAAACCGGGGTGGGTCCTGACACAATACCTCAGGGTCAGTCACGATTCCAATCATAGTAATGCGTGCAACCATCAGTCCAAGACTGCTCTCAATCCTGGTATGTCGCTGTGAACATATCAACCGCCGCGACCATCTCTAGATCATAGTGCACACATCAATAACCGATCTCCTATACCGTCAGCACTCCGAAGTCGAGCCTTCAGTGGCTGCTCGATGACGGGACGTGCATCGTGACCTCTCCGGAAGGAACACATCCCCAGTCTGGAGGCGAGCGTCGTGTCGTCAGTCGCCATGCACACAACACTTGTCGCGACCATAACTCAGACCCGTAGGTCATCAATAGGGCCATATGCCCGAGATAAAAACAAATGGGTATCATGCCCGGTTTCACATTTCTAATTCTAAAACCAATTACTTAAACTGACATTGAAAACACAGCACGCATAGGCACGATATAACACCAAAAATCTTAAAATGCGTGCAAATACGTAAGAACTGAACACCACAAACAAAGGCACTCATGGTGTCACAAAACATTTTCATAAACTCGTGTAAAACATCTATGCATGCATCAATTTAGAAAACAAGGTCCACTCACAGACCGTCCGAGCTACCACTTCGATATGCGTGCCATATGCCTTCCCGGGCTAATCACCATCTCCGGGGTTCCCAAACCTGTCCAAATCGATTTGGAGGGTTACTACCTACCTCATTAACCTCTCATTGAAGCCCCGTAATTTTCCCAAATTTTTAACTATTTTTAAACCCGATCCTAAACCTTCGGGCATCCTGAACTATATCGAGACGAGGTCCGATCGACTCGAAACCAGTCCCAAAATGTTTGTTACATCAAATAGATGATTTCACATGTTGAACACATCCCAGAAAATGCTTCATGTGCCCCCACGTGCCTGTACAGTACTCATTTTTAACCTTTGGCAGACTGGGTCCGAATCGATCTGCTAGTTTTCGGTCCGACCGGACTGGCGGAACCGGTCCAGTCCTATTCCTTCCTCATTTTAGGTCCATTTTCTTCCCTTTTAATTCCATTCTCTATGTTTCTTCATTTCCTATCATTCCATCGATTCAAAAACATCTAAAACCTACCCGTTCAAATCCCCCATTCATGGTCCAAAAGTCCAGTCTTTCCCCCTTGCTGTTCGTGACATGACCCACCCTCAATCCCCCGGGATTAAGGGTTAAGTCATGCTCCTGTCTAACTTACGCGTAACACGAAGGCTAAACCGACGTCCAACCTCCGTGTGACACGTAAGTCAGACAAGGGATTCTCAACCGAACCGTTCAAAACTTCCGGACTTCCCAGAGCGCGCAGACTCTACTGTGGATCGCGTATGTCATGTCTCTGTCTCTCTCGACCAACAGCCCGCACCGCAACAACTTGGAGGGTATCGAAAACATAAAAAGACTGTGAGTGGACAAAAATAAAGGATAAGTTATAAAACAGTTTATCAGAAAAGACAATTATACCCTCATTTTAAAAACCAATGCATGCATAATAAACTCCTTTCATAAAACCATTCCATATTCAAGTTATTCAAACTGTTTAAGAAAACCAAACTTATTGCTTTTTTTTTTCAAATCCTGGGCCTCAGCTCAAAACCATCGAAACCCATCTCATCCGAGGCACAGCCCAAAACATTAGAAAACCATTAGTGAAAACCATCAATATCATCAAAATCCAAAACACATTTAAATTCCATTTCAACCAATCAAACCTGCTGGATCTATCCGAGTCTTTAAACTCCCGAGTCTTTAAACTCAATCCAGGCCTCAATATAATCCGAGTCTTTAAACCCCCTAGCCTTTAAACTCAATAGGCCTACGGGGGAAATCACAATATCCGAGTCTTTAAACTCCCGAGTCTTTAAACTCAATCCAGGTCTTTAAACCCAATAACCAAATCCAGCAAATCCAATCCAAAACCGTTTTAAAACCATTTCCAAATCCATGTCCAAATCCGAATTCGAAATCACCATTTCGAATTCCAAACCGAATCTGAAATCAGCATCCCGAATCCAAATCCAGAATCATATCCATCATCCATTTCCAAATCCGAATATGAAATCATCATTCCGTAAGTTATCATCTGGAATATCCATTCCGAACCCAAATCTGGAAATCCACTTTCAAGTTCCAAAATCGAATCCTGAATTGTCATCCTGAAATCCGATTCCAAAACTCGAGATCTCGTTCATTAAAACCAGTTTTATGAATTGGGCCTCTTAAGCCCAAAATCACTTTTCCAAAATCCGTTATAAATCATTGAAATCAAGTCATAATTCAAATCCCGAAATCAAATCATCAAAACCATCATCAAACCATGACAGAAAACCGTATCTCGTAAAATGTGTACTTTCGCATATATCTCGAAATACGTGCAAAATCGTAAATCATCAAGTTCATAATCATAATCATAGAAATTACGTATAGAATGACACGACCCATCCCAATCCCCCCGGGATTACCATGGAATGTATCATGCTCCCGTCTGACAAGAGGTGTCAGACAAGGGATAACCTGTTGCCACTGCCCAAATGGGCTTCTAGAGTGCGTAAGGATCGATGGAGGAGGTGTGCGATGTCCCAAGCTCTACTGCAGTTGCATCCGGAAATCAACCTGAAGGGCATTAAAAACAAAAGCTGTGAGTGGACGAAAATAATCGAGTCTGTTTAAAACATTTATAAAGACATTTATACCCCTCAGTAAAAACATATGCATGCGTCAAAAACCAATAATCACATATTTTTTTAGAAATAACCATTAGGGTCTTGACCCGGAAACCATAAGCATAGTTTCAAATCCCAAAGTCAATCCAAGAGTTATTTCATAAATCCAGTGATATACATTTATTATTTTTCCATCTCCGGCATCCCCGATGCTTAGCGTCCCAGACGCTTGACGTCCCCGACGTCATATCTCACGGTATTAAGCAACGCGTGCTGCTCGGGGTCTCACCGGGTCCATATTTCTGACATCCCCGATGTCTGACGTCCCCGACGTCAATCATAGCAATCCTACTCCTGAGTCACTATACGGTCCGGTTGCTCCGTACAATGACCCCTCGCAGACAATGCACCGTGACTTCCCCAGTGTCCCCGACACCTGGAGGAGACCAATATATATCCTCGTATCGAGATGGTTTTATGGAACACATTTTATTACTCATTTCCAAAATATCACAAGGGCCCTGCCCCGAATTTCCATAAAACCGTCATAAGTCCAAATAGTTGATTATCAAATCCGAAATCATTTATTCAATTCCATTTTAGGGTCCCCGACCCGAAATCACATATATAAATCAAATGGGCCCCTAGCCCGATTTCATAAGTTAACTGGGCTCCTGGCCCGATTTCTCAAATCAACTGGGCCCCTGGCCCGAATTTACTTTACCAAATCCGTAACTATGTCATAAAATCATATCTGAACCACCATTATGGAAATCAGTGCAAATCCAGAAAAATCTCGATTTATGTGCAAACACGTAAATCGCCTCGAAATGCGTGAAAACATATAAATTCACCGATATCCAAAATAAATCATATAATCATAATTATAACAATCATGAAACAGTTATGCATGCATCAAATTTATAAAACCAATGTCCACTCACAGACCGTTTAACCGAGCGCCTCGATACGCGTGCCATAGGCCTTCCCAGGCCACACCACTATCACCGGAACTTCCAATCCTGTCCAAATCACATTAGAGGGTTACTAACCTCTACATTAACATCCTATTCAAGTCCTGTAATTTTCCCGAATTTTTAACTATTTTTAAACTGGATTTAAAACCTTAGGACATCCCGAACAATATCGAAACGGGGTCCGATTGACACGAAACCAACGCTAAAATGTTCGTTACATTGCATAGGACAAAAGTCATGTTGACCTCACCTCGAGATTCGTACCCACGCGCCGTCACGCCCCGTCGTGAGTGGCTGCGCGCGAAAGCCACGCGCCTGCTACAGTAACTGCTACAGTCACCGTCCTCGCCCGTTTCTCTGTAATACGGGTCTGCAACCCGCGATCTCAACCCGATCAGATAACCATCAATTCATGCTCGATTCCTTCCGTGTTTTATCCTAAAACAATCATTAACCAATCAATTTCAGTTCTGTGTCAATGATCAACACCAACCATCCCTTAATCGTGCCATCAACCCGTGATCACCAAAACGGGTCGATCACCGTAACTCCACAATTCCTCAACCATTGTCAAATTAACTTTCCAGTAAGCTCATTAGGATTAATACGATCTAATTCGCATGATTAATTGGACATGAAGTTACCTCAATCACCACGACTCAAGCTTGGATTTCCGGCCATCCACCGCGCCTATGCACGACTCCAGGAGCCTCGAAAATGGCCACATTCCGTCTGGATCGACTCGTGAAGGTTCCAGGAGGCTCACACTCAACTCTAATTCCATCAATTGGCCGTCCAAATTGAAATTTGAAAATGAGTCTTGAATTTTGAGTTTTCGGGTCCGGGCATCCTCCACCCCTCACAGGACTCCATTCACAACTCTCTCACTCTCAAATTGTCCCAGGGACAGATTCAAATCCAACTCAAACCGACTAGTGCCCTGCACATTGTGAAATAAAATTCCCACTCTGTTTTTGTCTTCCACGATCAAGCCCACCAGCCATTGTTTAAGGGCTGTCCTCACCGTCCCACACGGCTATGTCTCCCACAAGCATTATTAAACAATCCCATTACACATATAAAATAGTTTAGGCCATCAATTGCCCCATAAACAAATCACCCGTGCACTGGCAATTTTCTCCCAACACAGCCGCTACAGTAATCCATTCAACAATACCCTGTGAAATTACTATTCTGCCCTTGTGCAGAAAATTACCAAAATGCCCCCCACGCATCTAGGCCCGTAACTCGGTCATTCGGACTCCGATTGATGCGTGCCGCCTGCCTACGGACTCAGGGCATCGAGACCATCCTAACGGTTCTTGGCCCTCGGCCATTGGACCTCCCGATCAAAAAGTCAACATTTTCCCTTATTTCGTCCAAATTACGAAAATGCCCTTGAACTTCCGAACGTCATAACTTTCACCACGAATGTCGGAATCGAATGTGCCACCTGTCTATGAACTCGTGACGTCCCAAATTACGTCACGGTCATTGGTCAAAGTCCATTTGACCGTCCGAATTAAAAGTCAATGTTTTGCCCATTCTAGGGGAAAAACGGTCATTTTGCACAATTCGTCCGATTTCGCTCAACTAATCCCAGATTAGTCAATCTAAATCATAATATTAAATCCCGATATTCGGGACGGGTCGTTACAACCTTCCCTCCTTAAAGAATTTCGTCCTCGAAATTACCATTATCCTTATTCCATATCCACCTCGTGGAAAAACAATTCGATCTCACAACACGTGTACACTTGTACACCCACTAACTGGGAAAACACCACCCTCGTCTGTAACCAGACATCCCATCACAGTCATACGTCGTAATATCAACACTCGACCACCTCGAGCGAATTTGATCACTTGATCTATGTTAAAAATCGCTTAACCATTTTACCATTAAGCTGACTCCTTCAGCTAGACGGTTCATTTCCATTGCTAATACATCCTTACATCTGCTCCCATTGGGAGTCACCAAATCCCACTTGTCAGTCCATGCTGACACCATTAGTCAAAATGTCACCACTAAGCTTTACCACCCTGATAAAGCTCCAACCATTAGCCAATCAGTGACAACACCACGTACTACATCACCCTCAATGTAGCGTAAGATCGACCACATGATCTCAATTCGCAGGGCAGCCCAATCCTGCGACATATATTAATCTCAATGTCCATAACAGCCGACTCCGTCAGCGAATCCTGACGCTGGAAAATCGCGGCGTGATAGCATCACGCAAGGCTAGTCGTAGTTATACTGACCACCAATTCACTCATCCTGAGTGTACGTATACCGTCAACTTACTCAATCAAGTGGTGTAACTGGAACACATTGAATACCAGCCCAGCAGTGATCACACATCTCAAAACTAGGGTTCCACTAGCCATCCATGGCTAAGAGCGCCTGCTCATACAATCATTGAACCCAAAAAAATCACTCTGCACAGTGCACGGTATCCAATGTCCAGTCCACAATCACAGCCAAAAAAATGATATCGGAACCAAGCTGCTTACCAACACGTTTAATCACACCCCACTGGTACATCCCATGTACCGCCGCTAGGCACCACTCAGCCTAACCAGTATCAGTCCTTGTACAACGTACCCTGTATGTACATCTACCCATCAATCCGCCTACAACCACTCAGGTTGTGGCCAACCATGTTCTGATAACTCTAGAGTCCATCTGTCAGACACTGTACCAGACAGATCAAAACTCCGACCCAATATCCATTTCTAAATCCGAATCCGAAATCATTATTCCGTAAGCTAAAATTGGAACAATCATTCCGCACCCAACTCCGGTTA
Organism: Prinsepia uniflora; assembly: GCA_032719365.1. NCBI lineage: Eukaryota > Viridiplantae > Streptophyta > Magnoliopsida > Rosales > Rosaceae > Prinsepia > Prinsepia uniflora. The sequence continues at coordinate 12,886,488 of CM064873.1, read as the reverse complement.
TCCACTTTTGAGCTTCGAAATCGAATCTTGAATCGTCACCCAGAGATTCGATTCCAAAACCCAAAATCTCGTTTACGTCCACCGAGACGTACCAAAACCGAGCCTATCGGTTACTATCTCAAATCACCCGATTGACTTCATAGGGAAGCCAATCCCAATATCCACACGTCTAAGGTTGACAAAATCCGACCACATCGGAAACCTACTCACCCGAGTAACAAACCATATGGGCTCCACTTCAAAAGAAGTTCAGTCCCGTCATTTACGACTCACATACCAGGGTAAGAGTGATAAACTCTCCAGCTATCTGGATCATCAAGATCACGATCCAGATCCAACACTACGTCATCCGACAAGTAACATCACGATCTTAGATCGTCACCATGTCCAAAGTCCACAACATCACACTTCAGATCCACCTAGGATCCACACATGCTCACGTAGCTAACAATCCATCAGAAAACCAATCGTAGGGTCTTACACCCTCTTGAATCCTTCGCTAAATTTCCCTTGGTGGAAATGATGACGTCGCATTTCACCACCAAATCCAGAATTATACACAACTTCTTGTGTCCAATGACCCCAAGCCAAACATGGGTCCACCCACCAATACACGCTCAACGTACTGGTAACAACAATCATCATCTGCCACGGCAGGAAATAAGAAGTCACCCCCAATGACTTCAGCGTACCGATCACTGATGCGGAAACGAGCACTCCTCTCGTCTCCACAATCACAACTCTCCTCGAAGCTAAGATTCCAATCCTGTTGGGAATAGACATGCTCCCAATGAGGTGTCAAGTCCTACCACTAGACTTCCCACATCCTCAACTCACTTAGACAACCACGTGTCCAAAATCAATCCATTACTCGGACCTCACGTCCGTTAATAATCATTTATGCACACACCCCGATTCGAACGGGAATTTCTCAACTATTCCTGGATGTGCATACCTTACTGCCTTCGTCTCACATCTCAACCTTTACAGGTTCAATCCTCAGGTTCCACATGATTCACAATCACAAAATCCCACATCTATACCACAAATGGTTTCCTCGACTTTTTCAATTCTAATAATTTCCTTGTACCTTCTGGGGATATTGGAATTATACAATCTTACCAATCTCGGAGTTGACAACAACTCCCCAAATCCACTGATTCTCATGACGTAGGGAACATCGTCCCTAGATTCCCCAAGTCTCAAACATACCTTTTTATCCATTCATCACTTGTCATCTCACAACTGTTGGGACTTATCCCAACACGTCACAACCTCAACTGGATCCCATCCAGTCCATGACTCAACCATCACTGAGTCGCAGATATCAATCATATGTTCATCAGGACAAAGTCACACCCCATCTCGTGGCTCATCATAATCACAATCATTTACACCAGCACCAGCGCTAGTATCACCGACACTTGCCTCAACACACAGGCATCCATACATCCACACTAGCACATGAACATCTACGCTAGCACACGAACATCCACGCTAGCATATTGTGTGCAAAGTTGATACCCTGGATCTCCGTCCATACCGAACGACGATCCCGTATCACCACTCGTACCCCACGACTATGGGTACCTCCAATTTGACCATCCGTACATCAGGAAAATGAACGTTCCCTGAACGTCCCCTGATCCTCAAGTATTAAAACCACACTAAATACCCTTGATAGCCAGTCATCTCGACACAACTGTCGACCAACAGTCATCGCTGTCAAGATCCGTATCCATACCTCACACTATTATTCGATCCAACACGGAATTCCACATCTTATCCCATAACCGTACCCATGGATCGAATCCCATAATCCTGAATAGACTCACTAGAGTCATCCACATGGTCATCCACGACCTCAGCCTCTCGTCGCAGCACAAGTTCCCATTTGAAGTTCACTTTTCCTGTCCATCAATCATAAATTAGGGTTCCAAAATCACACCCTAGGGTTCCACCGAACCCAACTGCCTTCTGCAGTAAAATCCACAACCTGACTGACCCCGCGGTCCTGACATCGTATAGACGTCCAATCCAATCCAATCGTCAACTCAACGTGGGTTCCATCACGAAGGTCATCGGCTAACTCCGACGCACCAACCCCCCGTACACTAGCCAACACTACCAGGGTCCATATTTTAAACCATTACCCAACTGAGTTTCGCATTTCCATAACATTATTCAAATTGGGTTTCTTGAACCACAGCTGTGCCCAGTAGCACAACAATCCACCACCACTTGACCGAACCGACGGTCCCACATATTACCAGTTAATCACAAATAACCCCACTTGGGTCGAATCACGTTAACGCACGACGTATCGGGCCAAACACACTCTATCCACTACTCAAACTCAAAACTATCTATCAGGTTGACAACGGAACTGCAGCCCAAAGAGACATCACACCCTCGAACCTTCGCGCACAAAAGAGCAAACCTGCTCTGATACCACTTGACACACGACCCATCCCAATCCCCCCGGGATTACCATGGAATGTATCATGCTCCCGTCTGACAAGAGGTGTCAGACAAGGGATAACCTGTTGCCACTGCCCAAATGGGCTTCCAGAGTGCGTAAGGATCGATGGAGGAGGTGTGCGATGTCTCAAGCTCTGCTGCAGTTGCATCCGGAAATCAACCTGAAGGGCATTAAAATACAAAAGCTGTGAGTGGACGAAAATAAACGAGTCTGTTTAAAACATTTATAAAGACATTTATGCCCCTCAGTAAAAACATATGCATGCGTCAAAAACCAATAATCACATATTTGTTTAGAAATAACCATTAGGGCCTTGGCCCGGAAACCATAAGCATAGTTTCAAATCCCAAAAGTCAATCCAAGAGTTATTTCATAAATCCAGTGATATACATTTATTATTTTTTCCATCTCCGGCATCCCCGATGCCTAGCGTCCCAGACGCTTGACGTCCCTGACGTCATATCTCACGGTATTAAGCAACGCGTGCTGCCCGGGGTCTCACCGGGTCCATATTTTTTACATCCCCGATGTCTGACGTCCCCGACGTCAATCATAGCAATCCTGCTCGTGAGTCACTATACGGTCCCGGCTGCTCCGTACAATGACCCCTCGCAGACAATGCACCGTGACTTCCCCAGTGTCCCCGACACCTGGAGGAGACCAATATATATCCTCGTATCGAGATGGTTTTATGGAACACATTTTATTACTCATTTCCAAAATATCACAAGGGCCCTGCCCCGAATTTCCATAAAACCGTCATAAGTCCAAATAGTTGATTATCAAATCCGAAATCATTTCTTTAATTCCATTTTAGGGTCCTCGACCCGAAATCACATATATAAATCAACTGGGCCCGTGGCCCGATTTCATAAGTCAACTGGGCCCCTGGCCCGATTTCTCAAATCAACTGGGCCCATGGCCTGAATTTACTTTACCAAATCCGTAACTATTTCATAAAATCATATCTGAACCACCATTATGGAAATCAGTGCAAATCCGAAAAATCTCGATTTACGTGCAAACACGTAAATCGCCTCGAAATGCGTGAAAACATATAAATTCACCGATATCCAAAATAAATCATATAATCACAATTATAACAATCATGAAACAGTTATGCATGCATCGAATTTATAAAACCAATCTCCACTCACAGACCGTTTAACCGAGCGCCTCGATACACGTGCCATAGGCCTTCCCGGGCCACACCACTATCACCGGGACTCCCAATCCTGTCCAAATCACATTAGAGAGTTACTAACCTCTACATTAACATCCTAGAGACGATGTCTGATCGACTCGAAACCGGTGCCAAAATGTTCGTTACATCAAATACTTTAAAAGTCGTGTTGGAACCATCCTAAAAAACAATGCCACACGCCACCACGCGCCGCCCAAAGGGGCTGCGCGTGGGCCTCACGCGCATGCACTGTTCATCTTCAACCTCTAGCCGAACCGGGTCCAGACCGATTCGGTTCAAGCCGGTCCAGCCGAACCGGGGATCACGGTTCTCATCCATTTTTATTCCAAAATCGATCCTAATTCTTTCCTTAAGTTCTTCCAAGCATCTAGGATCGTTCTAACTAATTAAAAACACAAAAATGGGCTAGGTGATTACCTTCCCGATTTTCAGAAAAATTTCAGAAATTCACCTCTCTATTTCCGGCCACTGTGAGCTTCTCCAACCACGGGTTCAGTTCCTAAACGTCCCTAGCAACCTCCAAATAAGGTCTTCATCATTACTAGCAATCAACAGTCACTAAAACTTAATATACCATTTTCGAGTTTAACTTACCTGATCACGGTTTCTACAACCACTGTCCACGGCAAGCCCTTCTTTCAATCTCCTCAGACTCGTATCAACTTCTACTCCCTTTTTCCTTCTCAAATTGTAAGCCACACAGGCGGTTTAAGGATCTGTATGGATTGCAGGCCATGGCTACCTCTGTTTTCCTCACTGGTTATCATACGGTCAAGGTCCCTAGCCACGATAACTGATGTAATCAAACCACCATCTTCCACCTATTCCCCTGTTTTTCATGTCTCAATCACATATCACGGCAATGGATGATATTGGAAGAGGATTGTAAAGCTTGGTCCACAGGGTCCCCGTTTCCTGTGTTTTCCCTTCCAAATATCGTGCACAATCTCATCCCAATTTTTAAAATAACTGAGACGGTGGATAAGGCTTCTACGACCATCCAGACCAAGCCAGGTGTCCAAAACCTGGTGGTCACCCCTTCCAAAAACAGCCAGGTGTCCTGCTAGTACTAGGCACACATTCCAAGATAGCAAAATGACCAAAATGCCCATTGCTGCCCGAATTACCATTTTGCCCCTCATATTCCTAGACTCATAACTTTGTCGTCTGAACTCCAATTGACTCATGCCGCCTGTCGTTGTACTCAGGGAATCGAGACCTATCTAATGGTCCTCGAATTACGTTAAAAGTCCATGTCATTGGAAAAGTCAACAAATTGCCCATTTTCAACCAAATTACCAAATTACCCTTGAACTTCCAAACATCATAACTTTTTCCTCGAATGTCGGAATCGGACGTGCCACCTGTCTATGAACTCGTGACGTCCCGAACTACATCATGATCATCGGTCAAAGTCTATTTGACCGCCCGAATAAAAAGTCAACTATTTGCCCAATTCTAGGGGTAAAACCTTCATTTCGCACCGTCCGTCCAAAATCAGCCAACTAATCACCGATTAACCTCAGTAATCCGGCATTACTAACTAATTTAATCTCAATTTTCGGGACAGGTCGTTACAGTTCGACTACCATCCACCGTCCAAAACCAATCTCTAAACCTTCCTACAAACCCATTAAACACTCCCCAATCGACAAACACAGCCCCCTAATGTCCAATTCCAAAAATTCGAATTTAAAAACAAAGACTAGGTTGTCGGGTTTACCTGGCCGTGGTTCCTCTACCGTCCACGTCGGCTCAGGCCGTACCCAGCCACCATCCACAGTCTCAACCCCAGTCTGTCTCTCACCCTCAGTCCAGAAGCAAAAGATTGAAAGGGTTTTGGGATTGTTTTTGTGTAACGACCTGTCCCGAATTATCGGGATTAATTAAGACTTAATGATAGATTAGCGAGACTAATCAGGGATTAAACGAGGATTAACGGCCGTTCAGGGCGAAATTACGGTTTTACCCCCTGAACGAGGGTGAAAAGTTGATTTTTGATTTGGGAGGTCTGATGGCTGAAGGCCGAGGACTGTTGCGTAGATCGAGCCGATACGAGTCCGTAGACAGGCGACACGTCAAAATCGAACGTTCGACGGGAAAGTTACGATTCACGGAAGATTTCAAGAACTATTCAAAATAACACGTTTTACGAGGCATTTGACTTCTGTTTTGTCTTATGTGGGCCTAGATCTTTCCCAGACCCCAGGGGATGAGTGACACTTGTCACTCATCCATTAATTTTTTCCCACATTTATGCATATCATCTTTTCTGTTTCATTCCACCAAAACCCGAAACCCATGCCCAAGTATACCACCCCAACCCTCACCTATCTTCATCTACTTCTTGCTTGTGAGACTGAGTGCGAGAGGGCATGTTGGTCGTGGCTGGTGAAGGACAACGCCGCCGTGGACGGTGGAGGACCCCTGTGCAGAGGTAAAACCCGAAACCCGGTTATGCCTATTTTTCTTATTTTTGTGATTTGAACGTTAGGGCCGGTTTTAGTTGATTGGGAAAAGATTATTAGGTTTGTAGGAAAGTTTAGAGGAGGTTTGGATGGCTGAGAGGGGCTGAACAGCCCAGGGGGTGATCAGGAAAGTTGGACCGAAATGGGGTGTTTAGAACGGATGGGTTTTAGGTGTTTTTTCTTTGTTTTCTTCATTCAAAAAGGTTGCTAGGGATGAAATAGGAAGAATGGAATCGAAATGGAAGAAAACAGACCAAAAATGAGGGAGATAAGAGGCTAGACCGATCATGCCAGTCGGACCGAACCGAATTCCAGGCGAACCGGTTCAGACTCGGTCTGCCGAAGGAAGAAGATGCACAGTGCTTGGAGCGTGGTTCCCAAGCGCAGCCCCTTTGGACGGCGCGTGTGGGCCATCTTTTGGGAGTGGTTCCAACATGTGAAATCATCTATTCGATGTAACGAACATTTTGGGACTGGTTTCGAGTCGATCGAACATCATTTCGATATAGTTCGGGATGTCTGAAGGTTAAGGATCGAGTTTAAAAATAGTTAGAAACTCCGAAAAATTACAGGGCTTTAGTGAGAGGTTATTTAAGTAGTTAGTAACCCTCTTTTAGGATTTGGACAAGTTCGGGAACCCCGGAGACGACGATTGGCCCAGGAGTATTGGCGCGAGTATCGAGGAGCAGCTTTAGACGGTCTGTGAGTGGACTTGTTTTATGAATTCGATGCATTCATAAATGTTTTATATGAGTTTAATGAATATGTTTTATGATGCCATGAGTGCATTTGTTTGTGGTAGCTTAGAAATTACGTATTTGCACGTTTTTTGAGGTTTTCGGTTTTATGTCGTGCCTTTGCGTATCATGTTTTCAATGATGGTTTGATGAACGGATTTTGGATTTAGAAATATGGAATCGGACATGAGACCCATTTGATTTACGAACCATCGGGCTTAGAGTCCATTTGAATTGATGAGAAATCGGGCCAGATGCCCATTTGAGTTATATGATCGGGCCGAGGGCCCCGTTGGTTTACGAATTCGGGCTTGAGGCCCAGTTGGTTATAATATCGGGCTTGAGGCCCCTTTGACTGTGGTATCGAGCTTGAGACCCTGTTGATCGTGAAATCGGGCATGAGGCCCCGTTGGATTGTGAAATCGGGCTTAAGTCCCAGTTTGTTTTATGAAATGGAAATTCGGGTTTGAGACCCTATTGAAATGTGGATTTAGGCCAAGGCATGTGAAAATGGATTTGAATCGGATTCGGGGAATCCCGTTGAGATTCAGGTATGAGACCCAATTGAGAAAGAAAGTATTTTGAAAATGTATATACCCTCCGACATGAGTTGATTGGTCTCTTCCAGATGTCGTCCTGGAAGTTATGATATGGTCTCGGACTGGGTCCAAAGACAGTTATCCAGACGTCGTAGATCCTAGATGTTGGACAGAGCCTCCCAGATGGAGAATTCCTAGGGGGTAGACTCGGAGTGAGACCCCGAGTAGTATGCATACTTATATAGATGAATCGTGACAGATATCGGGGATGTGTTCCCTAGGGGTTGTGTGCCCCGAGTTGGCATCTCATCTGAGATGCAGAGTATGGGTTATATGTCTGTATATACGTATGATGTTTCACGGAAAGTGGTTTGGGGCGGAGACCCCGAGTTCTATGTTCTTGAGAATGGTTTTGGGCTAAGACCCATGGATATTGATTCGGGCAGAGTTCCACATGATTGCTTTTGGGCTGAGTTCCCATGTATTGATTTACGGTTTTGGGCCAAGGCCTTGAAAGTTTTGTGAACGTTTTGATAAATAGTTTTCGAATGCATGCATGTTTTTAGTGAAGGGCATAAATCTTATTTTCGTGAAAATGTTTTTATTAAATGTTGTTTTGTCTACTCATGACTTTTGATGTTTGAATGCCCTTCAGGTTGATCGCGGATGCGGGCTGTAGCAGAAACCGAGACATCACACTCCTCCTCCGGATCTTGGCGCTCTCTGGTAGTCCCAGTTGGGCTAAGGACGGAATTATCTCTGGTCTGACACAAAACGGGAGCAGACATGTCCCACGTTAATCCCGGGGGATTTGGGATGGATCCTGTCATTTTGGGTGTGATCGGGGAAACCGTATGAAATGTGGAATGGGATATGCATGTATCAATTTGGGTGGGCAATGGATGAATGACGCTTGTCATTCATCCATTGGGCATGCCCTTAAATATCTGGGCCCACTTAATGACAATTGTCATCCGTCTCGAAATTTATGTAATAGTTCCCTCGAACTTCCGTGAACCGTAACTTTTTCGTCGAACGTCCGATTTTGACGTGTCGCCTGTCTACAGACTCGTATCGACCCGATCTACGTAACGATCCTCGGCCCACGTGTGTCGGACCTCCCGGGTCAAAAGTCAACTTTTCGCCCTCATTTAGGGGCAAAATTATAATTTCGCCCTGAATGTCCGATAATCCTCGACTAATCCCCAATTAGCCTCGCTAATTCGTCATTAAGTTTTAATTAATCCTTAAAATTAGGGACGGGTCGTTACATGTAATCCTCTAGGGCTACTGCACGGGAATCGAGGCTCAAGAGACGGAGGCATGAATGAGCAGAATTTACGTTTATCCCTTGTTTGGCAACGTTTCTATCAGATGGGAGCAGGACCCGAGTGTACTGTCCTTGTACATTTGGGTTATGTCCTATCATGATATGGCAGAGCAGTCAAATGCGAGGGTAGAACGTCAAAATGGAGGTTTGAGTCCTTCAGTGACCAGCCATGTGTTGGTAGTTGGGGTGACCTTCCGTGTAATTGGTAGTCGGAATGGCTTTCTGTGGAACGATGGCCGAAGACTATCTGTGAACCGGTAGTCGGGATGACTTTCCATGAGCCGTTAGTCGATAATATCAACCCTTATGACATTACATGGTTAGAAAGAAAGTCAATCTTCCCCGAAGATCAGCCAAAAGTCCATGAAATGGTCATTCGAGAAAAGGGCAACCCTTATGACACTCGTTTGGTCAGAAAGAAAGTTTGTGCAGGGAAATGTAGCCAACCATTATGACATTACTGCTGGAGCGATCAGAAAAACGGTTACACTTGCATAAATACCTCGAAGGGGTGAGAAGAGAAGCTGCATCTTGATTTCCTAAGTTGAAAAATGTAGTTTTTACCATAAGGGCCAACTGTTTTAAACCTTGAAACCTTGATTAAAGGTATTCATAGGTTCGTAATTTGATAAGTCGGGTTGCTCTCTTTTTATAGGCAAGTGAATGAGCTCTCAACTTGTCAAGTTGGTCCCACAAGGTTCTCACTTCGCCGTTGGGATACTCCCCATTCCTCAATTTTCTTTGTTTTTTGTCAGCATCACCCAATCTCCATTATATAGAAATTTCTATGAAATGTTATGCCATTGAGCTTCATGTTTATAAGTTTGTACTACTTGAGGTTTATAAGTTTTTGATAAAATGTGAGTAAATATGATAATAGGTAACAATTAATTGGGAAAAAATTAATAAAAAATTACAAATTCATATAATCAATTGACAAATTACTGAAAACAAATTAAAGGCATCTATTTTTGTTGGATGGGGCCAGTTCCATGAGCATAAACTATACAGTACTTTACTGAGGTCCCACCAGTGGCACTGGGATTCTTCCAATCTTGCAATAATTCTCCTTTGATGAAGACATATAGGATGGAACCCAAAAAAAAAAAAAAAAAAAGATTCAAAAAAGAAAAAAGAGTCAAAAAAAAATTCTAAAATGCACCAAAAGCTCGATATACAGAGGATACAATTGAATATCTACTTATACCTTGTCCATATTATGCCGTCACGGATCCTCACAAAGCCACGTCTCCACAAACACGAATCTTCCCAAAAATTATGAAACAAAATAATAATATCCTTTAATCACAAGAAGTTGCCTTTCAACTCTCCCCGAACTCTGTAAATTAAACCTCTTCTTTTTGTCAGAAGCCATGCAAAAATGAAAAAGCCACCGCAACAATATCACAATGCAAAACTTTTGAAATTTTTTTGAAGTCACCACTGTCGGAAGAAATTATTAAGAACACGAAAATGGCGGGTGCGATATTGGGTGGAGATGAGGCAGTGATGAGGTCACTTAGCAGTGGGAGGAGGAGCCATGGATCAGTGAGCAGGAGGAGCCACGGATCAGTGAGCAGGAGGAGCCATGGATCAGTGAGCAGGAGGAGCCATGGATCAATGAGCAGAAGGAGCTGGGCGCCGGCGAGTTTCCGGGAAGTGTGGACGGGGCAGGGGGACGTGTTTCAGCGCGGCGGGAGAGCAGATCATGAAGATGATGAGGAGGAGCTGAGGTGGGCAGCAATTGAGAGGCTTCCAACATTTGACAGGTTGAGAAGAGGAATTTTGAAGCAAGTTTTGGAGAACGGAAATGTTGGTTATGATGAAATTGATATCACCAATCTTGGACGGCTGGAGAAGAAGCATCTCATGGAGAATATACTCAAAGTTGCTGAACAAGATAATGAGAAATTTCTTTTAAGTCTCAGAGACAGGACTGATAAGTACAATTTCGGATTTCCTTTGTTTTTAATTATCATTGTTAATTTGTCCATTTGGTGCAGTACTAAGTTGATCTTGTACTAATCAGGGTTGGAATTGAGATTCCGAAGATCGAAGTCCGGTTTGAGCATTTATCAGTTGAAGGGGATGCATATGTTGGAACCAGAGCACTTCCTACTTTGCTGAATTCCACCATGAACACAATTGAAGTACTTTTTCCCTTCTGTTTTCCTTTTATTTTTTATTTTTTTTACGATAATTTAATTTTCTCTTGCATTACAAAATTTACGATAGACATTTTTGCTTACAAATTTTCTTTTGTTTCAATTTTTTTTGGCGTGTGGATAGGGAGTTCTGGGATTGATTAAGCTTTCCCCATCAAAGAAAAGAGTGGTCCAGATACTTCGTGGCATGAGCGGAATAATTAAGCCATCAAGGTATGCGTCTTCATTTTCTTAGTTCACAAGTTAGATTCTTTGTTGATCAGAAACCTTTTTGTTTCCATCTTTTGATGTTATTGACATGATTTTCGTGAGTTTTTCCAGAATGACTCTGCTTCTGGGACCTCCAGGATCAGGCAAGACAACATTCCTGCAAGCACTTGCTGGCAAGAGCGACAAGGATCTAAGGGTGCAGCATCGGATCTCCTACCTTTGCATGCTACCGATGTCTTTTGATTTCATGTTAAGCATGTGACAGATTTTTCTCTCAAACAGGTATCTGGAAGGATCACTTACTGTGGCCATGAGTTTTCGGAGTTTGTTCCTCAAAGAACATGCGCGTATATCAGCCAGCATGATCTGCACCACGGTGAGATGACAGTGAGGGAGACATTGGATTTTTCGGGACGATGCTTGGGGGTTGGGACCAGATATGAGCTACTGGCGGAGTTGTCTAGACGGGAAAAAGAATTTGGAATCACACCTGATCCCGAGATAGATGCATTCATGAAAGCCACAGCCCTGGAAGGGCAAGAAACAAGTTTAGTCACAGACTATGTTCTCAAGGTTTGTTGCATTACGTCTTCTTGGTTGTTAGTTATTTGAATCTAACCGCTTTAAATAACTAAGAAACTGTTACAGATACTTGGATTGGATATATGTTCTGATATTTTAGTTGGTGATGAGATGAGAAGGGGCATATCTGGTGGACAAAAGAAGCGTGTTACTACAGGTGCGCGAAGAGAAATAATGTACTGTGACATTGTGAAATTCTTACTATATATAACAGAATCGAAATGGATGCAGGCGAGATGCTGGTTGGACCGGCGAAAGCTTTTTTCATGGACGAAATATCAACTGGGTTAGATAGTTCGACCACATTTCAAATTGTCAAGTTTATGAGGCAGATGGTTCATATAATGGATGTCACCATGGTGATCTCTCTCCTGCAACCAGCACCTGAAACCTTTGACCTTTTTGATGACATCATCTTACTTTCAGATGGTCACATTGTGTACCAAGGTCCCCGGGAGAATGTGCTTGAATTTTTCGAGAGTCTAGGTTTCAAATGCCCAGAAAGAAAAGGAGTCGCAGACTTCCTGCAAGAAGTCATTTCAAGAAAAGATCAAGAACAGTACTGGTTCAAAAAGAACGAAGCTTATCATTATATTAATGCATTGGAATTTTCGGATAGCTTCAAAAGTTTCCACATTGGCCAAACACTGTCTGAACAACTTGGGATTCCTTATGACAGATCAAAAACTCATCCTGCTGCATTAGTGAAGAGAAAGTACGGAATTTCGAACTGGGAACTCTTCAAGGCATGTTTTGCCCGGGAGTGGCTACTAATGAAGCGAAGTTCTGCTCTATACATATTCAAGTTTAGCCAGATCACAATCATGTCAATCATTGCCATGACAGTATTTTGGAGGACAGAAATGAAACATGGAAAATTACAAGATGGGGGGAAATTTTATGGTGCATTATTTTTCAGTCTCATAAATGTAATGTTCAATGGGATGACAGAGCTTGCCATGACCATTTTCCGGCTTCCTGTGTTTTTCAAGCAGAGAGATTTCTTGTTGTATCCAGCATGGGCTTTCTGCTTGCCAATCTGGGTTCTTAGGATCCCGGTTTCATTCATGGAGTCGGGAATATGGATCATACTCACGTATTATACTATCGGTTTTGCTCCTGCAGCTAGTAGGCATGTGGCTCTTTGTGTAACTATCATGTCCTTAGAGTGATAAGAAGTTCCTTAAATTCTTATATTTTGAAATTTGTGCAGATTTTTTCGGCAACTATTGGCATTTTTTAGCGTGCATCAGATGGCCCTATCTCTCTTTCGATTCATTGCAGCACTTGGAAGGACACAAATTGTGGCAAGCACACTTGGGACCTTCACACTGCTATTGGTTTTTGTCCTTGGAGGATTTGTTGTTGCCAAAGGTTCATTGTTCTTGTCATTTCTTAAGCAGTTGATGATTCTGTAATCGTGGAGTATAAATGAGTCCTTTCGTGCAGATGACATTAAGCCATGGATGATATGGGGCTACTATATGTCCCCGATGATGTATGGACAAAATGCCATAGTTATCAATGAATTTGTTGACAAACGATGGAGTGCAGTAAGATCTTGTTGATTTCGAACCTCATTTTGTTTCGTTTGAAGGAAACTTCATAGTTTTTATTTTTATTTTATAATTTAGCTGACATTATACTGCTATTTCTGTTACAGCCCAATATTGACCCACGAATCTCTGAGCCTACAGTTGGAAAGGCTCTTCTAAAGGCCAGAGGCATGTTCACAGAAGAATACTCCTACTGGATATGCGTAGGGGCACTCCTTGGGTTTTCACTGCTTTTCAACATATTGTTTATTGCCGCACTGACTTTTCTGAACCGTAAGCTCTAATTTCCGATCAGAAACATCATTTCGGCTATGTACAAAAGATTATAAGTCTAGTAATACTTTCTGAACCCAATGTAGCTTTTGGAGATTCTAAATCTGTTATACTGGACGACGATGACAAGCATAGAACAATGCAGGGCACAGATATGCCTGCATCCACTACATTGATGAAATCTAAGAAACGTGGAATGGTGTTGCATTTTCAGCCGTTGTCACTTGCCTTCAACCACGTGAATTACTATGTCGATATGCCTGCTGTAAGTAGTAAAATAAATAATCTGAATTCGAGTGCATGAGAAAAATCATTAGCATTCATAAATGCTGAAATCTGTTAGTTGTTGGTGATGATCAGGAGATGAAGATGCAAGGATATGAAGTGGATCGCCTGCAATTGCTACGAGATACTAGTGGCGCGTTTAGGCCTGGGATTCTAACGGCATTGGTTGGGGTGAGTGGTGCAGGAAAGACTACTTTAATGGATGTGTTAGCAGGAAGGAAAACAGGCGGTTATATTGAAGGAAGCATCAGCATTTCTGGGTACCCTAAGAACCAAGCAACCTTTGCACGCGTTAGCGGTTACTGTGAACAAAATGACATACACTCCCCCAATGTAACTGTTTACGAATCTCTTGTATACTCTGCCTGGATGCGTCTTGATAAGGAGATCACCAAGGAAACACGACAGGCATGTCTTGTTTTGGCACGTAACTCTTGATTTTGTTTCCTTGTTAGAACTTAGTACTGTTTTTGAGACAGATTTTAAAATTGTAGATGTTTGTGGAGGAAGTCATGGAGTTGGTTGAGCTGAACCCACTGAGGAGCTCCCTAGTAGGCCTTCCCGGAATCAATGGACTGTCAACAGAGCAGAGAAAGAGGTTAACCGTGGCGGTGGAGTTGGTTGCAAATCCATCCATAATTTTCATGGACGAGCCGACCTCAGGTCTTGATGCAAGAGCTGCTGCAATCGTGATGCGTACAGTCAGAAACACTGTGGATACAGGCCGGACACTTGTCTGCACTATTCATCAGCCCAGCATAGACATTTTCGAAGCCTTTGACGAGGTATGATATTCGACATTTAACCTTGTTATCAAATCCAAATTCGCATGTAAAGAAACTTAAGATCTTTATCAATTTGATATATTTTTTTTTGTCTCCCACAGCTACTGCTGATGAAGAGGGGTGGACAAGTCATTTATGCAGGACCCCTTGGCCGGTGTTCTCAAAATCTTATAGATTATTTTGAAGTAACAACCAATACTTGTGTCCTACAGTTTGTCATTAGGATTTCTATGATGAATGTTTGTGTTCTGTTACAAATAAATGTCTGTAAGCTCTCTTGCAGGCGATTCCGGGAGTTAATAAGATCACAGATGGTTACAATCCTGCAACGTGGATGCTGGAAATCAGTTCTTCCGCAGTTGAGGCTCAACTCAAGGTGGATTTTGCTGAGATATATGCAAAGTCTGAACTTTACAGGTAAGCGGAACATTATAGGCGACGTTTGGTGGGTGAGATTGACTTGAATTGGCTGATTCACCAAATTTAATATAGTTTAAATGTAAAAATGGACGTGTTTTCACTGTAAGAGGACTAGATTAGTATCCAATTCAATCTCAAGAGGCAAACATGGCCTTAATTTTTTACTTGTGTCGTGAGAAAGACAAAACTATGTTTATGCAATTTGATTTGTCCTTCAAATTCTCAGGAAGAATCAAGATGTTATTAAAGAGCTAAGCAGTCCTGCCTCAGGATCCAAGGATCTTTACTTTCCCAGCAAGTACTCTCAGTCTTTTTGGACTCAATGCAGAGCTTGCTTCTGGAAGCAACATTGGTCATACTGGAGGAACCCGCCATACAATGCCATCAGGCTCTTCTTGACTGCTGTTGTTGGTACTCTTTTCGGCCTTATTTTTTGGAACAAAGGAGAGCAAACGTAAGCCAAGACTTAAACTTAGGAGCCGTTTAATAACCATTCCATTTTTTATTTCGTTTGATAAAATATTATGTGAATGGAATTGAATTGAATATATTAACAGACATAAGGAACAAGACCTACTAAATCTGATGGGAGCTATGTATTCTGCCATTATCTTCTTGGGAGCCACCAACACAGCCTCAGTTCAGCCCATTGTTGCAATTGAAAGAACCGTATTCTACCGCGAAAGAGCAGCAGGAATGTACTCTGCATTACCTTATGCATTTGCTCAGGTAACCAAAAATCCAACTTGATTCTAATAGCTAGAGATCGATATGCATTTGATCGTGATAAGCATGGCCCTGCAGGTAGCAATTGAGACAATTTATATTGCAATCCAAACTCTGGTTTACAGTGTCATCCTATTTTCCATGATCGGGTTCTCTTGGAAACTTGACAAGTTTCTGTGGTTCTACTACTTTATCTTGATGTGCTTCGTCTACTTCACATTATACGGTATGATGCTCGTGGCTCTCACGCCAGGACACCAAATCGCTGCCATTGTCATGTCATTTTTCCTCAGCTTCTGGAACCTCTTCTCTGGTTTTCTCATTCCTAGGACGGTAAGCTATGTATTTGAATTGAATTCTCAAATTTTTATGCCTACAAATAGAGTTTATGACAAAAGGTCTCTAACAACTTTCTTTTTTAATATAACAAGGACACAATGTCAAAATCTTAAAAATAAAAAAATAAAAAAAGAATAACCGTACACCATAATTGACAATTTGGAACAAAAGTTCCAACAAACAACCAAAATATGCTTATTCACCAAATTTATAATTTCAACAATGCCCTTAAAAAAACACACAACGGGTTTAGCCTCAAGTTTTTACCTCCGTCCAAAACCCGAGGACTAAAGACTAAGTCACAAGCTCTCCCACTGCCATCCTTACCCAAACACCCCCTCACTCTCCCGAAAACTTAATAAACCCTAAACCCTAAACCCATAAACCATTAAGCCTTATGTCAAGTCCAAACAAGTATAATCACATTTCAAAGAGTTTCGGTTTGCAATTTGCCATTTAACACCCTTGATTCTTTTAAGAATGTCCTTGGTTGCAAGTAAAAAATTTGATTGTCTTCGGATATTTATTTGGTTATAGTTTTGTCCTTAAGTGTAATTTTCTCATCTTTACAGCAAATTCCGATATGGTGGAGATGGTACTACTGGGGGTCTCCTGTGGCTTGGTCAATCTATGGACTTGTGACATCCCAAGTTGGAGACAAAACTTCATTAGTGGAAGTTCCTGGAGAGGCTCCAATGTCAGTGAAGATTTACCTTAAGACAAGATTAGGGTTTGAATATGACTTCCTGGGAGCTGTTGCTGTGGCTCATATTGGTTTTGTGCTCATATTCTTGTTCGTCTTTTCTTATGGTATCAAGTATTTCAACTTCCAAAGGAGATGATCATCCACCAACTATAAATATTTACATAGGGGACCCTATAATTTTACTATCTATTTACATCAGGGTTTTGCAGAATTATTTATATCAGAGTTCTGCCGGATTTTATAGAAGCTTAACGAGGATAGAGGCTCCTGACAACCTTGTTTTTTTTATCTATCTTTTGTCGAAGTGTTGATTCTTGTAAATTAGTTGCATCGTAGGGAGCGCCAGAATGTTTTGTACTTGTACGTTTCCTATGCTTTCATTTTCGTCACACTATATATCTACTTGAGCCTCTTCCCCACACTATATATATACTTGAGCCTCTTCCCCACACCACAAAGGAGAAGCCTGGCAGTAGAAGATTGAAATAAAAGGTGTGTTCATTAACATGCTTACATATAATATGCTTTCTGGCTTGTAGTTTTTCACTCCTCATTCCTCTATGTAGTTTTCGCCCCAACTTGTTCGTTATTCTTTTATTATTAAAACCAAACGGCATGAAACTAGTCCAAGAGAGGAAAGTCAGCCTCAAGAATGTTGAGCTAAGCCAACGAGACCTTACAAACATAAGGATTACAAATTACAATATGAAATAAGAGTAGATTGACTCTTTACCATAATGAAGTGTGGCAAAGCTTCAATGAAAAGGAAAATGTTGGACTTTGCCTTTACATGAGTTCAGAGCATTGCACTAACAACAAAAGCTACAGGTTACATATGTACTTTACATGATAATTTTAAGTCTCTTCGATTTCAGGTATCTTTGAGGAAGGTAAACCTAAGGCAAAATCTTCCAGTTATTAGTTTGCATAAGCACAGGTATGACCTACCTCTCATCAGGTTTGACAGGAGCATTTGCCACGTCCAGTATCTCCTTCTTGCTCTTTATCACACTCCAGTTCCTGGTATGGAAATCTACTTTGTCCAAGTCCTCCACTATTCCCATATACCCATATAGAAATCGCTCCTCCACACTGTTGTCTCCCTGCATTTCTGTTGCTTCAACAATTTTTCCATTGCTGGATGTCCCTCTCTTGAAATCTGCTCTTCCACGCTTATGTTCCTCAAAATATGTCTGAATCCTCTCTGCATCCCCGAGCCCTGTAAAAGTTCCCAGGAACTTCACCACCATAACACTTTGGTCAGCAGGCTTCCCTAGGCTCATCTTGATTCTACCCCTGATTAAACCCTTGCCTGCAATTTCACATAGAACCCAAAATAATCAAAACAAATAATTGTTACCGTAGCTCCAAGTATTTCAAATAGCATAGCAAAACAGCTAGACAAGGGATTTCCAAAGTAACACCCACCAAGGTGTTACTTACAAATTCCATCTAAATGCCTTGCATCTAGTCATTTGCAAATTCCCAACCGGTACTTTGAAGTTCCTCATTTTTAACTAATTTAACCTAAATTCCTTGGAACTTTGATAGCTTTAAGCTCAGTATTTTTCCATCAACCATAAGCTATCAAGAATTTGATAGCTTTGTGTGTCTGGGAATTTATAGAACAGTTAAAAGCCAAGGTCACTCACCTCTTAGAAAAGCCTCAAGCGCTTCAATAGATACAACCTTCCAACTTTCAGGATTGTTGTCTGACATAGAAATATTGTGTACAACAATGACAGGAGGCCACAAAATCAAATCTTCCTTCTGAGCCAAAGCTTCTTCCTTCGGCAAGAGCTGGGGAACCCATGTGACTGTGTCGGCAGGAACAACAGTACTCCACCCCAACAGAACACAAACTGCTTTGAGAAGACCCATGTGCTGTGCCCTCAACCCAACTTTGTGAGACATAAATGCATGTGTTACCAAGCGTTGAGTGTCCATGAACTCCTTTGACAGGCTGTAGCAGCATAGATAAATAAAAATTGAAAAAGAACATATTCAACATCAGTACCACTCCTACCAAAGAAAAAAAGGGAGAAACATTAAGGGCATCACACTTAAGCATGCTCATTGATACAAAATACAGATTCTGGGCCCTAATATGTTATCATACAAATAAATAAAAATAAAATACTTTAATATCTTCATAAAAATAAAGGGACAGTAAAACAAAAACTAAAATACTATTTGAAGACCCTCAACTGCTACAGTGCTACAGCCTTCTTCGATTCAAATTAATCATTTCACTTCTCAATTTCTACACGGCTTGATCAAGTGAAGCACATTCGTGACTCCTTATACCAGCAACAAGTCACTACGACCTCCTTTTATCAGGGTTGGGACAGACTAGTATCAAATTTAAGTCGCAAGTCTGAGCAGTAGCAACAAATCATTACCAGTCCAACTCTCGACAAGACTTTATCCAATGAGTTTATTAATTTCACCCCTTGAAACTTTATGAAAATTTTCATTTACTACTACATGGGGTTCTAATTAACTTTCTAATAGCACAAGATGACATTCATTAGCATATGGGAGATAGCATACATATTCAAGAACTTAACAACCAAAGAAACATTTGGTCTTCCCATGTCAACACTCTGAAATAGCATATTATTACCAAGTAAAACCTAGTAGGAAAGCATCCTTTCCACTTATTTCTTTACAATCATATAGCAATCTCTTGGGTTTACATAGCATTCATATTCAAGAACCTAACAACCAAAGAAACATTTGGTCTTCCCATGTCAACACTCAGAAATAGCATATTATTACCAAGTAAAACCCAGTAGGACAGCATCCTTTCCACTTATTTCTTTACAATCATATAGCAATCTCTTGGGTTTACATAGCATTCATATTCAAGAACCTAACAACCAAAGAAACATTTGGTCTTCCCATGTCAACACTCAGAAATAGCATATTATTACCAAGTAAAACCCAGTAGGACAGCATCCTTTCCACTTATTTCTTTACAATCATATAGAAATCTCTTGGGTTTACATAGCATTCATATTCAAGAACCAACCACCAAAGAAACATTTGGTCTTCCCATGTCAACACTCAGAAATAGCATATTATTACCAAGTAAAACCCAGTAGGACAGCATCCTTTCCACTTATTTCTTTACAACCATATAGCAATCTCTTGGGTTTACCAAGGAATTCTAAGCGAGTAGAAGTTAACTTATAGAACATATGCAGCTTACATTAAAGAGAGGATCAGACGAATTAATCCAACTTTTTATCTCCTCTCACCCAGCAAACCAAAACATCGATCTTAATGTCACTGACATCTAGATCACTCCAGGTGCTCTTGTAAAGGAAGTCTTAAACCTACTCATGCAAAACTATTCTATTCCCACAGAACCTAATACTCCAAACTCCATTGCACGCCCTTTCCCTTTTCTTACCAAACTATAACTAGCAAGTTTCTACATACTGTCCATGATATAACCCGATCTAAAAAATACGACGACGGGCTCTGGAGCATCAAAGATAAACTCATCTCTTAAGTGAGAAGCTGCAAAACTTAAAACTGCTTCATAGGTTGTCCTGCTGATCACAGTGCTTTGCATGCATTAGAAATTATAGCAGTATCACATAGCTTTTCACGTACAGACAACATTGAATGTGCCTCCAAAGTCTACATGCATAAGCAATAAACTATAGTCTATGCATTACAACCAGGATGTGGATAACAGCCAAACCAAAATGGGCTCAGCAATTAAGTTTGTAGCTGCTCCTATGATTGCAAAGGAAAGGAATGAGACACCAATTTTCATTTACCAAGAGGTCAATTTGAATCAATGAATCATTTCAAGCCTTTGACATTCGTTTTCTGCCATTTAAAACTCAAAACACCATAGATACGTCCCTCCCTAAACCTTAAATACAAAAAAAAAAACGTTTGACAAAATCTCATTGCCAACCAAAACCTAAGATAACATACAGCATATCTGCAGTTTCATTTTTCTAATGAACAAGGAACTAGAAAAATTGACAGGTCCTGTATACCAATTTCTGCTGGATTCCAACCTTGCGTTCTCAAATGGTGTCATTGCCACTAGAAAATCTACATTACTTAGAAATCTGTACAATGATTGGGAGTTGACCAACTCCACAAACACCATTCTCTATCCATAAGGGTTTACCCAATGAACAGCAAGGAAACAACAAAAGAACTGCATAATTTTCACAAAAATCATGCAATAACTTTTAGTTTTACCCACACTGTGGAGATCACCAGCGATTGAGACCCCCCAACACTGAATAGATTTCAATTCACAATCCACACTGTCAAAATCAAATTATTTATCTTGTAAAAATCCTACAGAAAACCTAAATAACATATGCTTAGAGTTACCGCACCAGTTGACTGCATCAATAGAAGTAATAGTATAACTAAAACACTCCTGAATGAAAGGATAATAACTGCAGCCCCACTTAGACACAATATCACAGAAAAGAAAACAGACCTTCGGCCACATACGATGCAGAACAAAGTACCAGCCTTTCCTTGTTCTTTGTATCTCCTCCGAACAGATGTGTTCATATTTAGCTTTTTCGAGTACTTTAAAAAGGCTTCATGTACCATTTGCATAAACTCCTCAGAGTCCTCAGGTGGCTCAGAACCTGCAGAGCTCACCTCATTTTCAAAAGGGTCAGCGTCATTACCATCACCTCCATGGACTTCTTCATAACTATCATTTCTTCTCCAAACTCTGTGCTGTTTGTGAGCACCACTTTTTATATCAGCTTGGTGCAACTTATGCCTACTTAACGAACCAGAGTTTCGATAACCCTTTATATACCGATCACCATGTTTATAAAATCTGACGTAATGTCTTTGTGCATGTGCCATAGAGTGTTGAGAAGGAACCCGATCATCAGATGCATATTCATCACGACGATCTAGCCCAACATACACCCTCTCAGGCTTACTGTACCTATTATGGTCAAATCCAGCTAATGCAGATGTATACATACCACCTACATCTCCATCATTCCACTCTTCACCACTATCGTATACATCTTGGAATTCTCTAGATGCCCACTTACTAGAAATAATTGTTCTAGGAATATATGTACTCCTGTCTTCTTCGATAGCGTAGTTTCTTGGCAGTCTTTCTGATGGTTCATATATATCATGCTCCTCTCTCGTAACCTGCATTCCAGCAGTAGGTCTACGAATTCCTGAATCATTTTCAGATACAGGAGACAACTTGTCCTGATACGAACTCACATCATTTTCAAAACCATAATCCGGTTTCAGATGTGAGATCTGATTATCTCGAGATGCACTGGATATTTCATAATCTTGTGTCATTCGCCTTCCAAAATCGGCATGTGAGCTTCCAGAACCCATATATTCTGCACCATGCTTTGATGGCTCTGATATTCTGCTTATATCAGGGTACTCTGATAACGATTGTCTGTGCAATGTACGATTGTTCAGCATAATTCCCTTTCTTAAATTTTCATATGATTCCCCAGTATCATCCATTCTGTCAGAGTTCATAATGTTAGATCTTGACAACTTTGGATGATCATAAACAATTTCAGTATGATCATAGTTGTGTTGTGCTCGTGGAGGTATTATTTTGTGCAGGCCATCAGATGGATATGCACGATCATCAACCGGGGTTCTCCTTGATTTGGGGTAATAATAGTCATCACGGTCACCTATAGTAGGACTATACCTCTGGTAAAATTCCAGTTTCCTCTTGCCAGAATAAGTATCTCTAGAAGAATCTGCTCGTGGCCTTCGCCTGTATGCATTAACATCTAAGGAATCTGTTAATTTCAACCTGCTACTGGATAATTCATCCAAAGAAGGCAAGGTTTGGCCACCCCGATAAGAATCCTGAAAGTCACTCCTTATACCTGTGGAGGAGCAAGCAAGAAAGTCCTTCGAATGAGCACCTGACATCATGGGGTACAAGCCATCCCTTGAAGCAAAAATGGGCTTCTCTCCTTCGTAAAGTTTTGTCACCCGTAATCTATCCAAAGCAACTGGGTCCAGATAATGAAGTCTTTCTTGCTCAAAATGGAGTATATTCATACTTCGTGATGATGACGGTAGATGGCCACTGCTTTCCGCAGGAGTTGTTACAGCATGCAGGTCTGAAAGTGGCCAATACGTTTCTAGTGCAGTGTTATCTTGCATATGCGCAGATTTCGATACTCCTAGCTCACCATCTTCCACTTGCATTGATTTTTGACTCAACATTCCCTGTGTACCACCAACTGACAATCTGCTCTCGTTCACTTTGTTTTTATTGATTCTAGAATCAGTATGTTCAGATACATGGTCAGACCTGTAACCTCGTCTGCTATTTGTGTTATCATTCACACTATATTTTCCAGGCTCAGCCAACTCATGCCTCCGATGCAACTCCAACGGAACAGGTGCTGGTGGTGGCGAATAATTCCTATGAAAGAGGCCGAACCCCTCATCAAAATGTGGCCTTTTACGCGTTTCAACAAAAGATAGCAGTGGTGACCTCGACCTTGACCTCCGGTGCACCCGATCTTTCATACCACCATCCAAAGTCCAGCCATAGTCCCTCCTTTCAATAGGATCAGTCCTTTGACTTGAACCCACATCCTGTGGAAATCTGTGAGGGCTCAAACTTCTCCTAATAGACTGGTCTACCGCCTCCGGCCCCATAGTACTCCTCCTACTATTACTACCATACGGGTCAGACCCCGATTCATAACGATGGTGGGCACGTAATCTAGAAGCTGGGGATTGCTCATGGAAATTCTCATCCTTGCGAGATTGCATTTTGAAATTCACAGCGATAAACCCTCAAATTTCAATGTCACAGTAATTGAGTAAATATTATAAGTAAGAGCTTGAAAAACCATAACCCTAGTAATACACATCCAATCAGATTGTAATTGACGAACCCATAACCTTAACAGAAATCACACAAATCGATAACAAACATAAATCACCGACCCAAAATGAAACTTCATGGAACTGACAATTCATAAAGGAATTTCAAACCTTTTCTTGGAAATCCATGAACGGTTTGAATCGAACCATAGGGGTAAAAAATACAATCCTTCCAGTCCCCTTCAGTCTGAGTTCGATCTTCTAGGAATATCCGATCAACAAACCACAAAGTTGCTACTTTTTCTTCTTAGACTTTCTGGTTGGAGCCAACGAGTAAGAGAAATTGATCCGATTTGACTCGGAATTCCTTGGTTGTATGATTTATCTGTTCTGGTCGCTCTAAGAGCTTTGAGAATTCGATGAGATTAGACTGGAAGATGCGGAGTCGCTCCGCTTTAGTTAGTGGAACCACTATTAATTACCTTTTTTCTTTTTACTTTTCCTGTGGGATTAGTTTTCAAATACTGTGCGGGTAGGATTAAGTGGACAAGGATCGAATATCTACATGGTGTGGGATTGATATCGTAGGCACTCTAAGAAATATTCATATATATAATATTATTTACGTTTAATTAAAATAATAAAAATTTAATTTAAAAATAGAAATTTTTTAATAAAAATTTGAAAATAACTTAAATATTCAATAATAGTTATATAGAACTAACAACAAATTATAAAATGACTTCGATATAATAAATATATAATATATAATATGATACAATATTATCTAATAATGACTAATATATATAACACAATGTTAATACAAAAAGACCTACAATAATAGTAATAATAATAATACATGTTGATAATGATATACTAATAATTAATAAATAAATGAATTGTAATGTAATACTATTTTTATTTAAATAATAATAATAATAATAATAACATCAGACTTATAACTTAGAGGGCTTTAGAAGTCTCTTCATTTGGTTAAAAAAGTTTGTCGCGACTTCGAGACTGTGAGACTTGAGAGATCGTGGAGGAAAAAAAGGGATGAAGGCATGAATACTGAAGACGGCGCTGTCGTCACTGCTATTGCTCGCCTCTGCTACTGCTCGCCACTGCTGCTGCTCGTTGTTGCTGCTGATGTTGCTTCTCGCTGCTCAAGGAAGGTGAATTTTCCAATTGGTTAAATGATTCGAGGAAGGTGTTTGTATCGGTTAAATTTGTCCAATTTGTTGAATTTTCCAATTTTCCAATTTGGATGGATATTGTTTAAATTTCAGTGGATAACGGTTAATTTCTCCGATAGTGTTCGATATCGGACAATAGTGTGGAAATTGGGGGGAAAACTTTCTTCCCCATGTTTCAATGTTGCCTCCCTATTTTGGCGAAATATCGACAGAAACATCAGCGATATTGCTGATATTTTCAATCCATGGGTACAATATCAATGCATATATTGACAATATCTATGTTCAAATCATTAAAAACTGGCCTTCGCAATCGCAGTGAAAAAGACGACGAAAGCCTTTTTTCTTTTAAGAAGTTCTCCAAGCTACCATTATTCAGTGATGAAGCTCTAGCGAACAAAGATTGTCTTTTTCCCAGAGAGAAAGAGATTTCCACTATAACAAGCCCGCTGCGAGCCAAGCGAACTACATTACTCAACCGAATCGAGGAACTATCCACCAAGTTGAACTATTTACTATCTTTACTAAGCCCCTTCTCCGCTCACCAAAGCGTACTTCGTTTATGACAAGTATAGTATAGTGCAGCTTACGGTTCTAGTAGCACAAAATATATAAACCATATTATGCTAGTTCACTCTAGTCTGACTATAGTTTGTAGTAGTATAGATTAGTTAGATTCGTAGAACAGAAGAAGAAACTTGATATTCTATTAGTAAAGCGTCGGCACCCCAATGATACATTTTGGAATTTTTTGAAATTATAAATAAAGTCATTTCAAACCAAATTGTTACTAACGGCTCGATTTGAATCGATATAGGTGGTTTAGGATAATAAAAGATTTGTAGTATATCTAGACTATATGGAATCATCGTCACATTCCCAACTAAAACATCTTAAGGTCATTCATTCAAACATTCACAATTTGTAGTATCAAACTTTCAAACATTCTAACCAAATTTTCTTCAAATATTCCAACCAAAACATAAAAGACACAATAATATTATAAATGAAAGTAATAAACAAACAAAATTTGAGATCTTTCAAACCAACAAAACACAGCAATATTTACCAAATTTACTTCTACTATTCTACTAGAAAATAAAAAATACAATAATATTTTGAATGTGATTAACAAAACACAACAATTGGGGTGTACTTATGTATATAAGGGTATATGGTAGATTTTAAAAATTAATATATTCTTTAATAATCTGATTAAATTTAGCAGTTTTCCAAAATGAAAATCCAAAACCAAACATTTACTAAATGAGCAGTTTGGATTCTCAAACTTTTTTACTTTTAACCGATCAAAATCAAACCTTTAGATAAATAGCAGTTTTGAGTGGTTCAGTTCATGGTTTCAACGGATTTATACCCACCTCTAATTGATACAGTTACATTTTTGGATAAATCTTTTAACTAATCCTTGGTAAGATTGCATTTTACCTCAAAATTGGAATATGATAATTTTTTAGCTTTAGATCCCTCCTACTTTTTGGCTACGGGGATTAGTTGGGTGAAATCGGACGAAATGTGCAAAATGACCGTTTTGCCCCTAGCGTGGGCAAAATGTTGACTTTTAGTTCGGGCAGTCAAACGGACTTTGACCGATGACTGTGACGTAGTTCGGGACGTCACGAGTTCATAGACATGTGGCACGTTCGATTCCGACATTCGAGGTGAAAGTTATGATGTTCGGATGTTAAGGGGCATTTTGGTAATTTTGGTTAATTAGGGCCAAATGTTGACTTTTTGATCGGGAGGTCCGATGGATGAGGGCCAAGGACCGTTACGTAGGTCTCGTCGATACGAATCCAACGACAGGCGGCATGCCGAAATCGGAGATTCGACGACGAAGTTATGGTCACGGAATCGGGCTCGATTAACCGAACGAACCGGGATTAAAATAATATTTTAATATGAACAGTACCCGGTGACTGAACACACTTGGATGAGTGTCAAGTGTCACTCATCCCTTAAATTCAGGCATAAAACCAGGATCCATGTTTTTGGGGAGACCTAATTATGATGTTTTATTATTTTTAATTAATTAATTATCCTTTAATTTCCATTAATCTCTCTGTGTTTTCTTACCCGTGCACAACTGAGAAGCAGAGAATGGGGAGTTCGAAATTGTCCACCATTCTCTTCCATTTCTGAACCAGAGAGTGAGGAATTGAGAGAGTATTGAGATTAAAATAGCAAGGAAACACGAGGGGTCGAGAGAGAGCTTGAATTTGGGAATTCGAATTTTCGAATTTTAAGGGGGGGAATTCGGATTTTGAACCGTGAGCCATGAGGATCGAATTGGAGCTTAGAAGTAGCTTCCTGAGGTTGAGACGAGTGGAACCAGATCAAAAACGAGAAGAATTGAGGCCCAATTGGCTCTGAACTGGGTCTGGTAACAGTGAGGAATGTCGAGCTTGAGTCTTGGAATTTGAGGCTTCGATTGATGCAATTGGGTTGGGGAAAGAGTTTACCTGACTCCCTTGATGCTTCTTGTTGAATCAATTGAAAGAAATCGTGTGACAGTGAAGGACTTCGAATGATGAATAGGGTTCGAATGTTCTTCGAATAATCGTCTGGGATCGTGAGGTTAGAGGTAAGATTGTTTGTAATTGAGTCCACAGATCTCTAATTGAACTTAATTCGAAACTAATTGAATGTCCAAGTGTTGAAATTGGTGTCAAATTGATAGGATTGGAACTGGGTCTGATCGCGGGTTAAATGACCCGTTTACCAGACAAACAGGTAGGAACGACGACATTGTAGCAGGCGCGTGGGTTTCACGCGCAGCCACTCACGGCGGCGCGTGAGGGCGCGTCCGGCCTAGTTTCAAGGTGAGGTCAACATGACTTTTGATCCTTTCATTGTAACGAACATTTTGACGTTGGTTTCGAGGAAATCGGATATTGTTTCGATAATGTTTCGCGTAACCGAAGTTTTGTTTTACGAGTTAAATACGTATTTAAATTCCTGAAAAATTGGGGAAAATTATATGATGTATTTTGAGATGTTAGTAACCCTCTATAATGATTTTGGACAGGAGTTGTGATTTCCAGAATTTACAGAAAAACGTGCAGCTTGGAAACGAACCGTTTTGGACGGTGTGTGTGAGTGGACTTTGTTTTCTTACCGTGATGCATGCATATATGATTTAAATGCCTTATTATATGATTTTATATGCTTGGGCATGATTTATGTTTCAATCCGATAATTTCTCGGTTTTATGATTATTATATTATTATTTTTGGGCGATTTTCGAGAAATTACGAAATTTGGTAAAAATGATGTTTGGACTTGGTTTATGAGTCCGGGATTGAAATTGATTGAAAATAATGTTTGGACTCGGATTATGAGTCATGGATTGAAAACGATGTGGTGACTCGGGAATGAGTCAATGGTCAATTTCGTGGATTTACGTGAAAATGGCAATGGAGGTTGCAACGCATGGATTTGCGAGATAATGTTATTTTGGGCGTGAGAACCCAAGTGAATAGTGATTTTGACTCGGATTTGGAGTCACTTGTGAATTTGTGAAATTAACGATTTATTGTAATTTATGATTATTTTAATCAGTCTTTCGGGCACGTTTTACGAGGAACGTGCAAATAATGTTTTGGGCCAGGCCCGGAGTTTAAATGATTTCTAAAATGATATTTTGACTTTGTTGGTGAGTCAATGATGATTTCCGGGTTATTTTATTGATTTAAAAGGTGATTTTAAAGAAGTACGTGTAAATGGTATTTTGGGCTTGAGACCTAGTTGGGAACGATCTTGACTTTGTATGAAGACAAGATTTGATTGAAATGTTTTGGGATGTAATTCCCGAGATAGTTTTCATTGTGATTGTGATATTCCCAGACGGTCGGAGCTTGGGGGGATTACCCAGACGACTGGAGCTTGGGGGATGTGATTGTAGGATCCGGAGTTGATCCTATGGTAGTCAGCTTCTAGGATGAGACTGAGCCTGGATGTACCACTCGGATGGGTCTGAGCCTGGGGATGTGTTCGCCCAGAGGTGACTGAGCCCGAGGGGGTTGAGCCCAGAGGTGTCTGTTCCCGAGAGTGTGACTGGATATTGGCCTACGCTTAGTGCAGCACTTGTGAGTAGTGCAGTTTGATTGATTGTGCACTTGTGAGTAGTGCAGATGTGATTTGTGATATTTTATGCACTTGTGAGTAGTGCGGATGGATTGGATTGATATAATTATTGTGCACTGGTGATTAGTGCTGAGTGATGTTGTTTGTGATAGCGTATTGGTATTGAGTACGGATTTTTGGTCTTTGTGGCCAGGTGATTATGTTTTCACATGTTGTGGCCTAAGAGCCAGGATTTGATGTTTTATAACATGAACTGATTTGGTGAACATGAGTTTTATGGACCATTGGAAAATATGTTTTGATTTTATCGGTCCACTGTTCA
The DNA here is from genome assembly GCA_032719365.1 of Prinsepia uniflora. Taxonomy (NCBI): domain Eukaryota; kingdom Viridiplantae; phylum Streptophyta; class Magnoliopsida; order Rosales; family Rosaceae; genus Prinsepia; species Prinsepia uniflora. Next base: position 12,857,210 of record CM064873.1, on the reverse strand, counting down.
TACTTGAATGATTTCATACTATTGCTCATGTTTTACGATATGCATGCAAGTTTGTGAAAACTAGAGGGTAAGAATGTATTTTGGCAAATGTTTTTATCAGAAGTCATTTTTGTCCACTCACACCTTTTCTGTTTTATTGACCCTTCAGGTCGTGGCGCGATGATCAAGGCTATTTGAGAGGTGGAGGTATGAGCGGGCACCGGCGCAAATATCCCTTGTCTGGCAGGTGCTGAAGGGTAGTTTCGGACTTTCAGTTGACTTGTCAGACTGGAGCAGGACCGGGTACGGTTAACTTTTTCCTTCGGGGACGGGTCCTGTCAAATTGGTATCAGAGCACTAGGTTGCTGATGCTGTTGTCATGCCATACCTCCGGAACGTGAGCCTCGTGCGCGACCTGGTAGTGAGATGGGTATATTAGGGTATTTGAGACCTTGTGATTAATCTCGGAATGTAATTGACCTTGGTTTGTGGGTCAGATATTAATTTGTGTAACTACGGCTTACTAATTGTCGAATCAGTATTCTTGTGGGTCCCAGGATTTATTGGATCCAGAGGCTTGGAAGGTAGCACAATTGGGTAGGTTGGACCCAGGATGAGATTATTCTCAGTAAATTCCTTGTGCGGAAATGTGTGTTGGCGAGTGGTTTGACTCTTAATGACTTTTCGAAGTCGAGACCGAGTGACGATTGTGTCAGGTCTAGTCATGTCAGCTTTAGTGGTGGAACTGCAATCCACAGTCGGGGTTGGTACATGTCGATGGAATCCCAAAGTGGGGATATCGAGTAGTTGTACGGGTACTTGATTCCATTGGATGTGGAGTCTCGATAGTGATGTCTGGTGGTTAGGTCTGCACAAGTCTGTGGCAAGCACTACTATCGAGAGTGGTTGCTGAGAATTGGGGGACGTTCAGGGGACGTTTCCTTTTCTCACATGAGTTGTCAGGGTGATTGTACCCAGAGTTGTTAGGTACGAAGGAGGCAGAGTTTCTCCTATTCGAGCAGAGGTACGGGGTCGTCGCTTGTTATGAGCAGAGATCCAGGGTTGTCAGTTTTGCACACGATGTGCTCATACTGATACTGTTGTCTGTGTGCTGGTGTTGGTGCCGGTGTTGTGCTGACGATGAGTCACGAGTCAGGTTGTGACTTCGTCAAGATGGGTATGTGTCCGTAACCAGTCTAAATGGGACACGTGGTTGGTGTCCGAGTGCGTTGGTTTCAACATGGTTGGACCCACGAAATCGTGAGAGGTTGTGTTTAAGGTGATAGGAGAATTGCGGGTTTTCCACATTGGGATTAGGTATTCTGAAGTCATCAGGGGTGACTTCTTATTTTCTGTTTGGTGGCAGACGATGTTGGGTTACATGGCATGGGGAGTGCAGTGAGTTTTGTTTGCATCCACGTAGGATGAGTATTGGTGTCATTGTTTTGGATCATCCTTGGTTTTCCTTAGGTGGGATGGCAAGGATAGATACGAGGTAATCAGTGAAAACCCACAGTCTCGGCGTATCCCGTCGTTGACTGATCTGTTTAGATGAGGGGATTGGTTGACTCGGTGAGCATGTGTGGCTCCCAGGTGGATCGGGATTGTGATGTTGTGGACATTGGGCATTGTGACGATCTAGGATCGTGATGTTCATGGTCGACTGACGTAGTGATGGATCTGGACTGTGATCCTGATGATCCAGTTGGGTAGAGAGTTTGTCACTCTTACTCCGGTATGTGAGTCGTAAATGGCGGGACTGAACTTCTTTTCGAAGTGGAGCCCCTTATGGTATGTTACTCGAGCGAGTAGGTTTCCGACGGGGTCGAATTTGGTCAGCCTTAGAGTTGTGACTGATGGGATTGGCTTCCTTATGAAGTCAATCGGATGTAATGTGTTACTCGTTTGAACTGGTAACCGATACGTTCGATTTTGGTGTGTCCGAGTGGACGTGAACGAGATTTCGGGTTTTGGAATCGAATTTCTGGGTGACGATTCAGGATTCAATTTTAGAACTTGAAAGTGTAATACTGGATTTGGGTGCGGAATGATTATTCCAAATGCTAGCTTCTGGAATAATGATTTCGGATTCGGATTTGGACATGGATAAAAAAAATGTGATGTCTGGGTTTGGATTCGGGATTTCTTACGAGATTGCGAATTCGGATTTGGAATTGGAACTAGAGGATGGGTAGAGTTTCGATTTGTCTACAGCTGGTTTGGGCAAATGGACTCCATTATTGGAACGTGTTTGGCTATGACCTAGGTGGTTGTAGTCTGGTCAAGGGATAGATGTATGTACCTTGTACATGGTTTGGGGTACTTGATACCTAGTGACGGTACATGGGATGTACCAGTGATGTGTCGATAAACGTGTTGGTGCTTGGCTTAGTTCCAATACCATTTGTTTTGGTTGTGAACGTGAACTGGACATTGAACACGATGCACTGGGCAGAGTGATTCTGACGCATTCAGTGATTGTTTGAGCAGGTGCTCTTAGCCATGGTTGGCTAGTGTAACTCTAGTGTTGAGTTGTGTGATCACTGCTAGGCTGGTGTTCAATGTGTTCCAGTTACACCGTCTGATTGAGTGTGATGACGGTATGCGTATACTCAGGATGAGGGAGTTGGTGGTTAGTGTGACCGCAAGTTGCTTTGCGGCGAGATGTTACCTTGTTGTGACCTTACCAGCATCTGGGATCGCTGAGGGGGTGACAGTTGTGGTTACTACTGTTGGTATTTGTCGCAGGACTGAGTTTGCCCTACGAGGTAAGATCATGTTGTTGATCTTGTGCTACATTGACGAACGTTGTAGTATGATGTGTTGTCACTGATTTGTTACTGATTGGCGCTTTACTAGAGTGGTAAAGCTTAGTAGTGACAGTTTGGCTTGTAGTGTCAGCATGGACTGACAAGTGAGTTTTGGTGACTCTCGATGAGAGCGAAGGTCAGGGCACATTAGTGAGTATGTGGGGCCGTCAAGCTGAAGGAGTCAGCTTAATGGTGACATTGCCAATTTCTGGTGATCAATTTCACTCGAGGTGGTCGAGTGTAGTCAGTACGACGTGCATCTGTGATGTGACGTCTGAGTGTAGACGAGTTCTGCATTGGCTAGTGGGTGTACAGCTGTACACATGTTGTGAGGCCCATTTGTTTTCCACGAGGTAGTTGTGGGATACAGACAGTTGGAATTTCGGGGACGAAATTCTTTAAGGAGGGAAGGTTATAATGACCCGTCCTGAATATCGGGATTGAATATTAATTAATTATGATTTAGAATGACTAATCGGGGATTAGTTGGGTGAAATCGGACGAAACGTGCAAAATGACCGTTTTGCCCCTAGCGTGGGCAAAATGTTGACTTTTAGTTCGGGCGGTCAAACGGACTTTGACCGATGACTATGACGTAGTTCGGGACGTCACGAGTTCATAGACAGGTGGCACGTTCGATTCCGACATTCGAGGTGAAAGTTATGATGTTCGGATGTTGAGGGCCATTTTGGTAATTTTGGTTAATTAGGGCCAAATGTTGACTTTTTGATCGGGAGGTCCTATGGACGAGGGCCAAGGACCGTTACGTAGGTCTCGTCGATACGAATCCAACGACAGGCGGCATGCCGAAATCGGAGATTCTACAACGAAGTTATGGTCACGGAATCGGGCTCGATTAACCGAACGAACCGGGATTAAAATAATATTTTAATATGAACAGTACCCAGTGACTGAACACACTTGGATGAGTGACAAGTGTCACTCATCCCTTAAATTCAGGCATAAAACCAGGATCCATGTTTTTGGGGAGACCTAATTATGATGTTTTATTATTTTTAATTAATTAATTATCCTTTAATTTCCATTAATCTCTCTGTGTTTTCTTACCCGTGCACAACTGAGAAGCAGAGAATGGGGAGTTCGAAATTGTCCACCATTCTCTTCCATTTCTGAACCAGAGAGTGAGGGATTGAGAGAGTATTGAGATTAAAATAGCAAGGAAACACGAGGGGTCGAGAGAGCTTGAATTTGGGAATTCGAATTTTCGAATTTTAAGGGGGGGAATTCGGATTTTGAACCGTGAGCCATGAGGATCGAATTGGAGCTTAGAAGTAGCTTCCTGAGGTTGAGACGAGTGGAACCAGATCAAAAACGAGAAGAATTGAGGCCCAATTGGCTCTGAACTGGGTCTGGTAACAATGAGGAATGTCGAGCTTGAGTCTTGGAATTTGAGGCTTCGATTGATGCAATTGGGTTGGGGAAAGAGTTTACCTGAGTCCCTTGATGCTTCTTGTTGAATCAATTGAAAGAAATCGTGTGACAGTAAAGGACTTCGAATGATGAACAGGGTTCGAATGTTTTTCGAATAATCGTTTGGGATCGTGAGGTTAGAGGTAAGATTGTTTGTAATTGAGTCCACAGATCTCTAATTGAACTTAATTCGAAACTAATTGAATGTCCAAGTGTTGAAATTGGTGTCGAATTGATAGGATTGGAACCGGGTCTGATCGCGGGTTAAATGACCCGTTTACTAGACAAACAGGTAGGAACGGCGACACTGTAGCAGGCGCGTGGGTTTCACGCGCAGCCACTCACGGCGGCGCGTGAGGGCGCGTCCGACCTAGTTTCAAGGTGAGGTCAACATGACTTTTGATCCTTTCATTTTAACGAACATTTTGACGTTGGTTTCGAGGAAATCGGATATTGTTTCGATAATGTTTCGCGTAACCGAAGTTTTGTTTTACGAGTTAAATACGTATTTAAATTCCGAAAAAATTGGGGAAAATTATATGATGTATTTTGAGATGTTAGTAACCCTCTATAATGATTTTGGACAGGAGTTGTGATTTCCAGAATTTACGGAAAAACGTGCAGCTCGGAAACGAACCGTTTTGGACGGTGTGTGTGAGTGGACTTTGTTTTCTAACCGTGATGCATGCATATATGATTTAAATGCCTTATTATATGATTTTATATGCTTGGGCATGATTAATGTTTCAATCCGGTAATTTCTCGGTTTTATGATTATTATATTATTATTTTTGGGCGATTTTCGAGAAATTACGAAATTTGGTAAAAATGATGTTTGGACTTGGTTTATGAGTCCGTGATTGAAATTGATTGAAAATAATGTTTGGACTCGGATTATGAGTCATGGATTGAAAACGATGTGGTGACTCGGGAATGAGTCAATGGTCAATTTCGTGGATTTACGTGAAAATGGCAACGGAGGTTGCAACGCATGGATTTGCGAGATAATGTTATTTTGGGCGTGAGAACCCAAGTGAATAGTGATTTTGACTCGGATTTGGAGTCACTTGTGAATTTGTGAAATTAACGATTTATTGTGATTTATGATTATTTTAATCAGTCTTTCGGGCACGTTTTACGAGGAATGTGCAAATAATGTTTTGGGCTAGGCCCGGAGTTTAAATGATTTCTAAAATGATATTTTGACTTTGTTGGTGAGTCAATGATGATTTCCGGGTTATTTTATTGATTTAAAAGGTGATTTTAAAGAAGTACGTGTAAATGGTATTTTGTGCTTGAGACCCAGTTGGGAACGATCTTGACTTTGTATGAAGACAAGATTTGATTGAAATGTTTTGGGATGTAATTCCTGAGATAGTTTTCATTGTGATTGTGATATTCCCAGATGGTTGGAGCTTGGGGGATTACCCAGACGACCGGAGCTTGGGGGATGTGATTGTAGGATCCGGAGTTGATCCTTTGGTAGTCAGCTTCTCGGATGAGACTGAGCCTGGATGTACCACTCGGATGGGTCTGAGCCTGGGGATGTGTTCGCCCAGAGGTGACTGAGCCCGAGGGGGTTGAACCCAGAGGTGTCTGTTCCCGAGAGTGTGACTGGATATTGGCCTACGCGTAGTGCAGCACTTGTGAGTAGTGCAGTTTGATTGATTGTGCACTTGTGAGTAGTGCAGATGTTATTTGTGATATTTTATGCACTTGTGAGTAGTGCGGATGGATTGGATTGATATATTTATTGTGCACTGGTGATTAGTGCTGAGTGATGTTGTTTGTGATAGCGTACTGGTATTGAGTACGGGTTTTTGGTCTTTGTGGCCAGGTGATTATGTTTTCACATGTTGTGGCCTAAGAGCCGGGATTTGATGTTTTATATCATGAACTGATTTGGTGAACATGAGTTTTATGGACCATGGGAAAATATGTTTTGATTTTATCGGTCCACTGTTTATACTTGAATGATTTTATACTATTGCTCATGTTTTACGATATGCATGCAAGTTTGTGAAAACTAGAGGGTAAGAATGTATTTTGGCAAATATTTTTATCAGAAGGCATTTTTGTCCACTCACACCTTTTCTGTTTTATTGACCCTTCAGTTCGTGGTGCGATGATCGAGGCTATTTGAGAGGTGGAGGTATGAGCGGGCACCGGCGCAAATATCCCTTGTCTGGCAGGTGCTGAAGGGTAGTTTCAGACTTTGAGTTGACTTGTCAGACGGGAGCAGGACCGGGCACGGTTAACTTTATCCTTCGGGGACGGGTCCTGTCAATTGTAACCCATATTTTATAATTAAGCTTAAACACTTATATATTACAATTGGTTTTTTTAAAACTAATAATAAAATCTGTGTTATCTTGACACGACCCATCCCAATCCCCTCGGGATTAACGCGGGATGTGTCATGCTCCCGTCTGACACCACGTGTCAGAAAAGGGATAGACCTCACCTTAACCCGCTAGGGTTGTCCATAGTACGCCAGGATCAATAGTGGAGTGTGATGTCTCGGTCTCTGCTACAGCCTGCATCCGCGATCAACCTGAAGGGTATTAAAACCATTAAAAACTGTGAGTGGACGAAAATGAATAATTTAATAAAACACGTTTCACAAAAGACATTTAAACCCTTCGCTACAAGCATGCATGCATTCGATAACCAGTTAACTCAATCATTTGTTGTAAATCAAATAATAGGTTTTCCAAATCCAAACTCAATGAAAAATGCTTCTCAAGCAAACCCATTTCCTTCCTCAAATCATTAAGGCCTTAGCCCAAAACCAAGTATATGGGTCACAACCTAAATCCACAAAATACTGTATAACCAGTCCAATAAAACATATTTAACCATCCTTGGAATCCTAGATGCCTGACATCGCAGATGTCACTATCATAAGGCTAGCTTGCCCCTCGGTCTCAAGCCGAGTCTCCTCAAGGTCCACCTAGGTCTCAGACCCTCCTTGGGGGGCGGAGGTTTTTAACCTCTAGCAATCCTTATCCTGGACCTCTTTAAGGTCTTTCACGTAGAGCGGCCCCTCTCAGACAATACTCTGACTCCAGTGTCCCTGACACCTAGAGTGTAATCCACACATAGGATGGTATGGTTTAAAAACCGAAATCAAATCTATTTCAACAGGGTCTCAGCCCAAGATATAATATCCGTAAACCATTTCCACAAATCCCATTTTACAAAAACATTTGCAATCCAAATCTCATTAGGGTCTCCAAACCCGAAATCACATCTCATAAACCACAAATGAGACTCATGTCCAGTACTACAAACAAATTGGGCCCTTGACCCGATACTTTGAACCAACTAGGATTCCAACCCGATACTGTAAAGCAATTGGGCCTCAAGCCCGATTCCCTAATCCCAAATCCGAAATCATTTCATAATTCATTATAAAACCATTAATCTCGAAATATGTGCAAATACGTAAATACCAAATACCACAATTGATAGGCCTTCAATTAAACATTATTTTATATTATTTTATACCCTTTATACTTGACTTTTATTATTAAATTAATAAAAAATTGAAGAAAATAATATATTTTGTGGGATTTTTGCAGAAATAAATAAAGCATGAAATTCTGAGCATTTCGGCGAAAAAATCATCCCAATCTGAATTTTAACGAAAAAGATATGACTAAAAGAAGGGAGGCCACCAAAATTTGCTTAGAATTTCGGTGGGAAGCTGCTGAAATCCAGAAATCCAGCCTAAAACCTGCTGCCTAAGCCAAAAACCAGCAGCCTTATTTCCTCATTTTCAATCATTTTGGCTGTTTTTTCAAACATCTTTTCCCCAAAATCAGTATCTTTTCCCCAAAATCAGCATCTTTTCCCCCAAAATCAACCAATTTCATCATTTCCATCACTTCTTCATGTACTATTTTATTATTATTTTTATATTTTGTATTTTGTATTTTTATTTGAACAATTGTGGCACTCCCTCTATAAATAGGGAGGCCATTTCATGTATTTGGAGGCCCCCAATTGTCCACATTTTGTTCCCTTTTTAGTTTTAGTTCTAAGTTTTTTTTTTTTTCACTCTTCATTTAGTTCATCTTCTTTCTATTTTGTTCATTATTTTTGGGGACTTTTTGTAACTTCTTGTAATTTTCTTCTTAATTAATTATCTTAGTTTCATTTTCTTTATTTTGTTCTTAGAATTTTTTAAACTTATCTTTAATTATATTTTTATGCTTTCCGTAAGAAAAACCTAAGGCTGGGTAATTCTAAGGCAATTCAAGAGTTTTTAAGACCAAATTCTTCGTATTTCTTCCTCCATCTTCACACGGTTCTGCCTGTTGTCAGGGTTCCTTGTGAAAAATCATGTTTTTCTACTTAAACTCTTGTTATTGTTTCACTTTTACTTATAATGCAATATTTGTGTTGGTATTTTCTTTCTAACATTTGTAAGTATGAATACAATTTTCATGTGTTTTATTTTCTGAATTTCTTTTACTTCATATGTTTTAGTGCTCTATACTTCAATTTGATGCTAAGTGTCGGCCGCTGTCGGTGCACTTAGCATTTGATTGAAGAGATTTTAATATCGGCCGTTGTCGGTGCATTTAATCACAAACAAAAGGTAAATCATATTATAAGTGTCGGCCGCTATCGGTATATTTATAATATGAAAAACGTATGCATATAAGGGAGATGATGAAGGTAGGATTTCGTGATTGATTCAATATAAGCCTGATGTTAAAGTGTTAGTAAAAATTGTATTTAAAGGACGTTTATTTTAGGAGTAGTTTTAAATAATGTTATTGTTAAGTTTAATTTAATTCTTAGTTAGTGTTTTCTTTAGTTTAGATTACAAATTTTTTCAAACCCCCATTTAATTCTTTATTCTTTTATTCATTAATTCTTTAATTCATTAATTCTTTATTCTCTTATTCCTTTATTCTTTATTTATTGATTTATTGATTATTTAATTCTTTTATTATTTTATTCTTTAATTCATTAATTTATTATTCTTCTCACTAACATATCATTAATGTTCCATAATTTCTCCGGTTAAGAACGATCTCTATTTACCAATACTATATCTACACAAAAAAGGTTTAAATTGCATAATACTAGAATTACGTGTTTAATTTTAATGGGTAGTTTGAGCGTTGTCAACAATCAAGGCATCTCAAATCATGTATTTAAAACATATAAAACAATTATGCATGCATCATATTTACAAAGCAATGTCCACTCACAGACCGTCCTTACTGTGCCACGATACGCATGCCATAAGCCTCTCCGAGGCTAATTCATCATCTCTGGAACATCCAGACTTGTCCAAATCATACCAAAGGTCCCTAACAGACTTTATAAGGTCATACCTAAAATCCATGAATAGTCCCAGCCTTGGAACGCGTCCCGAACTTGCTTCCCGAGGATTTAAACTTCAATTTGACCATCCTAACGAACTCCGTCGAAACCTTTAAAATAACACTAGTCCCACCTTGATATTCGTGCCCACGCGCCCCCACGCGCCGGTCAATGCTGACGTCAACAAAGTCAACGCTGATGTCAGTAGTCAATAATCAAAGTCAACAGCTGACGTCACCTTAACAGGTTTTGACAGTTGCCCGATCTGATAGTGCCACGTGTCAGCAGTGCATTGGTCCACGTGTCTGACATGTTAGGCTAACTAGGCACTGACAACTGCCACATGGCAGCATCCTATTGTCATACCTCTAACACCTATCAGATGATCACGTCAGCCTATGACGTCATCATCATTTTCAACCTTCATTCGGGTCAACTCGGACCTCTACAACCGAGTCACGCGACTCATAGACCCGACTCGGTCTGTTCTCACTCCTCTGACCACCAAAACACACCATTTTTGGTCCTATAACCTTGTCCTAATGCCAAGAATGGATCTAGGACCTTAAAATTAGAAGAAAAGGGCTAGAAAGTACCTGTCTTGGACCACCAGCCATGCCCAAGCTTCCGCCGCCCTTCCTGGGCTGTCCATCCCTCCAAACCTCTTGCTTTTGATCCCCACGAGCTAGTCCAAGTCCCAGAAACATAACCCAGTCAACAAAACCGTTCCCCAAACGTCCAAACATAAATTCGAATTTTGAATTTAACAAGGGTTTCAAGTTACCTGGGTTCCTCTGGGTTTCAAGGCTAGCCACCGTGGCTCTGCCGTCTCTGCCGTCCCACGCAACTCTCAGCCTCTCATTCAACCTCTCAGTCTCACTCAAGCATCGCAGGGGAAGGGAAGAATGGGACTTGGGTTTCGGGGTTAGATGAACGAAGAAGATGAATGAAGGATGATGGTATGCATGTATGAAAAGCAATGATCAATGGATGAGTGACACTTGTCACTCATTCATTGGGCCTAGATAAAATATTTGGGGCTCCCATGAGACAAAAGTCCAACTTTCTCGTAAATCGTACAATAGCACCTAAAAAGTCTGTGACCCGTAACTTCCTCATACGACGTCCGATTTCGTCGTGCCACCTGTCTACGAACTCGTAACGTCTCGATCTATACAACGATCCTCGGTCCTCGTGCATTTGACCTCCTGGGTCAAAAGTAAACTTTTTACCCATTCCCAAGGGTAAAATCGTCATTTTATGCCGATCGTCCGAACAATCTTCGACTAATCCCTGATTAGTCCCACTAATTCTCAATTAGTCCTTAATTGATCCCGTAAATTCGGGACGGGTCGTTACAATCTAGTGTTTAATAATAGGCTATATAAAGTTTTAGGGAGGAGTAATGGTGGAAGAGCTTATGATTTAGGGTTAATGGTGTAACTATTGGATTTTTGGCACAAAATCCAAGGGTCCAAAATTCAATAACTGAGCATTAGACTATAACTCATAACTTAATCTTTTAAAATCAAATAATACAGATTTTTCAATTTTTAATTTTTAATTTTTTTTGAAGAATTCTTGCTCTTAATGATATTGTTTTACATTGGAAAAAAAATATTTTTTAATTGTATTATCCTTACATTACTCTTTCAAATGAACAAGTGAAAAAGAAAAAAAAAATATAAGTGGGAATGTTTTCATAAAAAAGAAAAGCTATTATGGATTAAAAGTTTAAATGGAAATCGAGACTCGGGAGGTGGAGACATGAACTAGCGGGATTTGTATGTATTACCTTGTCTGACAAGGTTTCATGAACAGAAGCAGGGCCCGAATATATATTTTTTTTGTGTTTTTTTCTGGCGGGGTCCTGGCAATGAGAGATAGAGAAAGAGAGTGAAAGCGAGAGAGAAAGAGAAAGATATATATTATATATATATATATATATATATGAGTCTATGTGAGAATGAGAGATGTGAGAGGGTGAAAGGGTGATAGTCTATATGTGAATAAGAGATGTGAGAAACAACTAGGAATGAAAATGAAGTTATAATGCAAAACACACCGTTTCACCATAAAATTAGAAAGATGAGGGAGATGAGTGAGAGACGGAGAAGAACTAGGGTGATTTTTGAGGAACAGAGAGGAAGGAGAGAAATGAGAGACGAAGAGTGTGAGAATGAGAGACGTGAGAAGGTTAAAGTCTGTGTGAGAATGAGAGATGTGAGAGATGACGAGGAATGAAAATGAAGTTATAGTGCAAAACACATCGTTTCACCATAAAATTAGGATTTATGGTCTAGTTTGGTCTAGTTCGGTCTGATCCGATTATGGACATATGTAAATCAAAATCGAACCGAATTGGTTCTAGTCTGGTTTGGTTTAATTATCTATTTTTTTATTTGATTTTTCTCTGGTTTGATTATTTTTGGTACGGTTCTGGTTTAGTATAATTTTTTGGTCGATTTTTTCAAACCAATTTACAGTCCGACCCTACAAGAGTACAAATGAGTAATATACATATCTAGACATATTCTTAATTTCTAAATGTTTATCCAAACCCTACTCATTTGGTAATGGATGCCTATGACAATTTTATGTTTATTTTTTCCTTTCAATTTTTTTCTTGCTTTTTAATTTTTTTTAACTTCTAATTTTTTTTTCTTTGCAATTTCTTTTGCTTCTCGTTTTTTGTTTTGTTTCATATTTTTCATTTTTTTTCTTCTTTATTATAATAAATAACATACTATCTCAAGATTTTTTAGCTTAAATTTATCATGAATTTATGAAAGTTATTAAGTTGGCAAAATAAGTTGGCAAAATGAGCCAATTCGATAGTTAGACTCCAAATTTTTAGCTTACATTGAGAATTTTGTAGAAAATTTTCATAAATACTTTTATTTAACCTTAATATCACTTAGGGAGTTTTTTTTTTGGTAAGTTATCACTTAGGGAGTTTTACGTTGATGTAAAGGAAATCAAATTAATGGAGATGATTCCCATTATAGAGTATTTATGTATTTACTTGAAAAATCAGATTTTTTTTTTTTATAATTGGTGGGTCTCACATGAAATCCTTAATGACATTATCCATTTTGGGGTAATGAAATTAACTAGAGGGAGGTATTAATGATTCTCATTACCTATTTTAATTATTTATGTACCAAAATTGTCATACAACTTTAACAATAATCACAATGTTCAACCACAATAAATTTAAGTCTACCCTTTTGTTGATACCATATCGACCGACCACCCTAGCACAGGTCCCACCAGGACAGGAAGGCCGCCGACCGATCGCCTGATCGGCACCCTCACGGCCCACGGCCCGCCGACCGGCACCGCACTGCAGACCCGCCATTCGGCACCTGACAGTGAACAGACGACAGCTGGCTGCGACAGTCACCTAACCAACTCTGTCACACCAACTCCCTGACGGAGGCAGGTTGGGACTCCAGCTGGCGCCTCCTCCGGATATCCAGGGCTTGTCAGGCGGCTCCCAGCCATCAAGCACCACCTGCTCCCGTAACAGTAGCCCACCTACCGCAGTTATGGCTACTATAAATACCCCGAAATCCTTCACAAAGGTAAGACACTAAGAACCGATCCAGAGCACTGTATTTATTTGCCTCTCGGCACTCAGATACTAACTTAGGCATCGGAGCCCCTTCGGCCGGCACCACACCGGTGTCTAGTCCTTGCAGGATACTCGCCGAATGGCCACGCCCCAGCGGACCCGAAACACCACGCGGCTGGTCCCAGAACCCCCAGCGGGTCTCATCGTGTTGGTCATTTCAGGATCAAACACCTTTCTTCTTCTTTTGGTTCACTGTGTTCTTAAACTATGAATGAGATCTTAGTCGGTCATTAACTTGATCCATCACCCCACCTAAATATATCTCCATGTATATCCAAAAAATATATATATATATATATTGTTTAATAAATGAAATCTTTCAGAAAATTAAGAATAACACTTTATTTATTTTTTAATGAATGAAATCGTTCAACCAATGAGTTTTACTATGATGACCAGATAAGAGAACAACATAGTGAGAAAATTGGAAAAAAGAAAGGGAATTTTACTAATCAATTAATTTTCATTTCGATTGATAATGGTTAGCAAACAATAACAATGAAAATAATTATCATTAATGTTCTGATTTTTTTTTGTTACTAAATACCTCAATGAAAATGATTACCCATTACTCTGATGACCCACTTCTCCGTTTGCCTAATTCTCCTATTACCATTACTCCTAGTCCTGAGAAGTAAGCGTGCCTTTAATGAATATTTCCATGTGGATTCTCATTTTTTTTAATAATTAAAAAAAATAGAAAAACCAAAAAGTTAAAAAAAAATAATAATATCTTCTGTACAATCTGCATCCTCGTCGCTAGACCACCCACATACTAACCTTCGACACCGATCAAATCCTCCATAGCCATGGCTCCAAGAAAGCTTCTTGTTTTTGGGTTGTCATCGTCATAATCCCCTTCTTCTTCACAATACCCAATATTTGCTGTTTCCACTAAAATTGTGAAATTTCATTTCATCAAATTCTCCTCCCACCATCAACAAGATCTAGCATCGATTTGTAGTCCCTCATAGCAGAAAATTAAAACCTTCATCTCTCCTGGTTTTGTTCTAATATGATGATTTATTTTTCAAGGCATCCTTCTCCAAAAATAAAAAAGAACTTTCTTACAATTCCTCACTTTTAGATTTTTACTTAGCTCAATCCACTACCCAAAAAAGGTTAAATTCCAACACTTGTGCAGTCTCTCTCTCCTATCTTTTGTTCTCTCCCCGATGCACTCATTTTCTCTGTCGCCTCACTGCAACTAAATTCAAGCCACTTTCATCGCCCTCGAATCCGACCATCATCAACCTCACCACCCCACTCAAACTCTTCCCCAAGTGGAGTCGAAGTTGTGACAGGAATCATCCCTAATCCCCCTAGATTATTGTGGGATGTGCCATGCTACCGTTTGACACCACGTACCAGACTAGGGTTAAAACTGTAACTTTCTCGGGAGTTTCAAGAGTACGCAGCAATGTGTGATGACCCGATATCTGCTACAGCCCGCATCCGCGATCAACTTGGAGAGTGTAAAAAACAATAAAACGTGTGAATGGACAAAAATAAATAATTTTAAAAAAAAATCCAAAATCAATATTTAACCCTCTGTTTTACAAAGCTTGCATGCATACCAATTTAAAATCATTTCTTTCTAGTAAAACTGTACATATATGAAAACCGATGCAACCATCGTAAAACCAACACATGTGGAAAACATCTGGACACAAATCAGCAAGTCAAAAACCTCGGGACCCATTCTCATAACCAACATCTGTCTAATACCATCAAATAATCAACAGTCACGATTTCAATGCTACGCGTGCAACTCAGGGTCTAATCTCCGAGTACATCCTCAGGATCTATGACGTCTGGGGTGATATCCGACATAGGATCGGAACCCCTGACTCGACATTTGAGTGGTATCAATATCTGACACTCCTAAGCCTGAGCCTCCCCTCGGAGCAACTCATCTCCAGGTAGTGGATCGTGACGACTCCAAGATCTACGACGTCTGGAGAAGACAATCACATCATAGGGTCTTCTTTGAGGAAACACATTCCTACTGGAGGCCCTCTCCGAGGGAAAAAATTCCTATCGGAGTCATATCCATCATCTCGGAGAAGGGTCATAATAAAAACAGGTGGAAACACATTTTCAAAACTGTCGTTTCTAAAATCAAAATAGTTATTTTGCATAGGGTTTCAGCCCAAAATCAATTTCCAAAAAACTCATAAAATTAGTGTCCAGTCCTCATTTCGTCCTCATTTCACCATCTCAAAATCGTTTCATAAATCCAGATTTCACTAAATCAACCATACCAAATCAGTATCCAAAACACATCAAATCACAACTTTCTTTCAAATTCACTTGGACTCACACTCTACATAAAAAAGATTTCCAACGGGTTCTCAAGCCCAAAAAATCATTTCATAAATCTAAAAACCATCATATAATCACATTTGGCTCCAAAGTCGAGTTACAATCATTATCCAATTGGGTCTCAAGCACAAATATCAATTTTCACACAAATCCGTAAAATCATTCAAAATCGATAATTAAATCCACATAATCATCAAGTAATGATATCAACACATCATTCAAATCATTTCAACTCAAATCATATGATAAAGCATTTCAAACATTTATGCATGCATCACAGTTATAAAACAAAAGTTCACTCACTAACAGTCCAAGCTGCGCACTCAAATCTCGCGCCGTAAACTAGTCCGAAGCCTATCCATAGTCTCCAGGGCGTCTGGGCCTATCCAAATCATACCCAAAGGTTACTAACAGCCTATATAAGTCCATACCAGAAACCTCTAACTATCCCGAATCGAGAAAACGCCCCGAACACGTTTCCCGTGGCTAAAAACCTTCAAATGACCTATCAAATGATCTATGATCGACATGAAACTACCACCATTGGATTTAGATCGTTGAAACCTTTCGATTATGATATGTTTGACCCAAAACATCGTGCCCACGTGCCCACACACGCCGATCAAAGTTCGGTCATCGGTGGTCAATGCTGACGTCAGCCCTAGTTGACGTCAGCCTGACAGGCCTGACATCTGGAAACTCCTAACAACCTAACACGTGGCACTCCCTAACTGGTGCCACGTGTCATTCTCTAACACTGCCACATCACCTGATGATCTCATCACTACCGTGTGTGACCGAACCAGTCCCAAATCCCCCCGGGATTAACGTGGGATGTGCCTGCTCCCGTCTGACACGAAGTGTCAGAAAAGGGATAATTCCAACCTTAACCCAACCGGGCTTTCTAGAGTGCCCTAGGATCGGAGGAGGAGTGTGATGTCTCGGTCTCCGCTATAGTCCGCATCTGTTATCAACCTGAAAGACATTAAAACCACGAAAAGCTGTGAGTGAACAAAACTAAAAAATTTAATAAAACACATTTCATAATAAGACGTTTATGCCCTTCACTAAAAAGTATGCATGCTTTCGAAAACCAGTTATCAAACCATTAGGACCTTAGCCCAAAATCGTAAAACCAAAGTATGTGGGTCACTGCCCAAATCCATGTGGAAACTCAGCCCAAAACCAATACAAGTGGGTCTCAGCCCAAAACCATTACACATGGGTCTTAGCCCAAAACCGATATAAGTGGGTCTCAGCCCAAAAACCAATCCTCGGTATCCCTGATGCCTGACATCCCTGATGTCACAATCAATCCAATCACGGTTCCAAGATACGTGTGCTACCCGGGGTCTCAAATACCAAGTCTCCCTAGGGTCCACCCAGGTCAATGACTCGAAGGTCAATAACCCTCCATGGGGGGAGGTTTTAACCTCTGGCAATCCTGCTCTTGAGTCACTATACGGACTGGTCGCTCCGTGCAATGAACCGTCGCAGGTAATGCCCTGTGACTACTCTAGGATAATACGGGACGTCTGAAGGAGACAACCCGCCAATCCAGGATACTACAAGACGTCTGGAGGGCATTCGTTCTTGAAGATGGTATACGAAAAATCGTTTCAGAATTCATTTCCAACACCGTTCAAAGGGCTACGCCCGGGTTTTCCATAAACCATCGTAAATCCAAATATTGATCCCTGACCCGAAATCATGTTTATAAACCATAACTGGACCTTATGCCCGATATCATAACCAACTGGGTCTCAAGTCCGAATTCGTAAACCAACGGGGCCCCCGGCCCGATCGTATAACTCAAATGGGCCTACAGCCCGATTTCTCATTAAATCAAATAGACTCCAAGTCTGGTAGTTTCCAATCAAATGAGTCTCATGCCCGATTCCATGTTTTCAGATTCAAAATCTTTCCATCAAATCACCACAGAAAACATAGCACATATATGCACAACATAAAATCGTAAATCTCGAAGTGTGTGCAAATACATAAATACTAATTACCACAAACATATGCACTCAAGGCATTCCAAAACATGTATTTAAAATATATAAAACAGCTATGCATGCATTACAATTTAGAAAACAAGGTCCACTCACAGACCGTCCTTGTTGCTTCTCGATAAGCGAGTCATAAGCCTTCCTGTGCTAATCACCGTTACCGAGACTCCCGAACCTGTCCAAATAATATTGGAGGGTTACTAACTACCTCATTAACCTCTCATTGAAGCCCCGTAATTTTCCCAAATTTTTAACTATTTTTAAACTGGATCTTAAACCTTCAAACATCCTGAACTATATCGAAACGATGTCTGATCGACTCGAAACCAGTCCCAAAATGTTCGTTACATCGAATAGATGAAATTACATGTTGGAAACTTCCTCAAAAGGTGGCCCACGCACCCTCACGCGCTACCCAAAGAGGCTGTGCGTGAAGCCCACGCGCCTGCACCTGTTCATCTTCTTCCTTCGGCCAGACTGGTCCGAACCGATCCACCTGCAATCTGGTCCAACTGGACCGGTGGACCGGCGTGACCGGTCCAGGTCCATTCTCTCCTATTTTTTCATCCTTTTCCTTCCTTCTTTATACCAATCTTCCCTAATCTATCCTAGGAATTGTTTTATGCAATCAAAACCATGAAAACAATCCTAAAACCTATTGGTTCAATAATCCATTTTGAACCCAAAACTCCATTCCATGTTCTGGGCACTTCTAGGGGCCAAAGCTTCATCCTAATGATCCCATTTAGTTCCTAAGGTCCCTAAAAACGTGTTTGGAGGTTCGATTTGGGTTAACTTGGCCGGAAACCAAATTTGGTGGCCAGCCACCGAAATTCCTCTCGGCCGTCAGTCTGGTCGCCCAGCCGTCCTCCGCCACTCAAAACCATTCCCCCTAAACATCCTACCAACCCCCTAAACACAACCTAATCACTAGATAACCTCCCTAACGTCCAAATCATGATATTGAAATTTGAAATCTAAAAGGGGGAGTTAGGGTTTTTACCTTCCTCCATCGTCCACGACAGTTCTACCGCCTTCCTCACTGTCCCTTAGCTCCTCAGCCATCCTTTGCCACTCTCTCAGGAAGCCCAGCTATAGGTTTCAATCGAAGGAAATGGGGAGGGGATCGGTTTGTGGGTTCGGGTTCGAATGAATGAAGAAGGTAGATGGTACATGTATCTGTGTAATGGGAGCAATGGATGGGTGACACTTGTCACTCATCCATTGGGCCTGTTTCAAAATATCTAGGCCTACTGAGAACAAAAGTCTACCCGTCTCGTAATTTGTGCAGTAGTTCCTCGAAACTTCCGTGATCATAACTTTCCTGTCAAACGTCCGATTTCGACGTGTCGGCTGTCCATGGACTCGTATCAGCCCGATCTACGTAACGGTCCTCGGTCATCGGGCATCGAACCTCACGGGTGAAAAGTCAACTTTTCACCCTCGTTTAGGAGCAAAATCATAATTTTTCCCTGACGTCCGTTAATCCTCGGCTAATCCCCGATTAGCTTAGCTAATCCGTCATTAATTCTTAATTAATCCCTAAAATCAGGGACGGGTCGTTACAGTGTGTCACTGCCACGTCTGCTCTGAAAATCTGACAAGACTCTAACATGTTGCCACATTGCACTACCTCACTAGTCCACATGGTATGACAATCCTGACGTGGACTACCACGTTAGTTTTGACATGTCCTGACACCTTGCCACGTGGGACCATCCCATGGGTCCTCGTGGTCTGACATGGCTGATGTGAACTTGCCACGTCAGCTGCCATGTCACCTAACACCTCCTAACATCTCTCCAAGTGGCACCATGTAACGCCCCGAAAATCCAAATCATGTAAATTTATAAAATAATATGTAAAATGACGTTTTTACCCTTGGAGAGGTGTGGTTAAACGTTGACTTTTTGTTTGGAATACTTTTTGTACATTTTTCGAGGACCATTGTGTAGGTCTCGAGACGCTGAGTTCGTAGATAGGTGGCACGTCGAAAACGGAGATCGGATGCGAAAGTTACGGGTCTGCAAAGGTCAGGGGTAAATCGGTAATTTGACGACCAAAGGGCAAAATGGTCAAATGTCGAGTTTTGGCTGAGTCACAAAGGTGATGTCTCAGGCCACCCACCAGTGACACATGTCACCTCAAATGGAGGCTTAGTGGCTGAAGTTCCACGGGTGAGACTTAACCGTTCATTATCACTTCAAATATTAATTCAAAGGAAGAACAAAAGACAAAACCAGAGGACATTGATCTCCTTCGATCCAACCAGCAACCATTTGAAACACCTTGAGAAACCTGGAGAAGTTGAGAGAGTTAGAGCAAGAAAACAGAAGGATAAAAACGAGGAACCGAGAGGACAATCAAAAACCCATATACGAATATTTGAAAAACAAGGTAAAAATTCGAACTTAAAGTTGTAAGCCTCAAGGATCAAATTTGAGATTGGATTCAACCTTCTGAGATCATTTCGAACCAATACACAACATAAACGAGGGAAATTGATGTCGTTTTGATCAAGAATGGAAGCTCCAGATTTTTCCCAAAATCGAGCTTGAGTTCGAACAGCTTGAGGTAAGAATTTGTGTAATTAATTATGTAGAAATGTTTATTACAATCTCACGATGCTTCCTGTGTCATTTAATTAGAAAAACCGGAAAGAATTAAGTGAACCCGAAAATGAAATTCGTTCGAAGGTTGATCGTGGGGTGTAAGGATTAAGGTCGTGATGGAAGTAATTAAGTTTATGGAACTTAAATTAAGATGGGTTAGATGGAATCAGATGAAATAATGGAAGAAATTAAGGTCGAATTGGTGGAGAAATTACCGGGTCGCATCGCTGGTTCACGCCCCGTTTATTAGACAATTGGGTGGAAGGGGAGACACTGTAGCAGTACTGTGCAGAGCGTGTGGCTTTCACGCGCAGCCGCTTATTGCGGCGCGTGAGGGCGCGTGGCTGGGTTACTGAAGACGTGTCCAACATACGTTTTAATGTTCTCGATGATACGAACCTATTGGCGTTGGTCTCGGGTCAATCGGATATGGATTCGGAGTAGTTTCGAGTGCTCGATGCGTATAGTTTATGTTTAAATAATATTATTAAATTCCGACGATTAGGGAATTCGTATGTGGGGTTATGTGATAACCTAGTAATCTTAAATTACTTTGTTTGACAGGCCAGAATATTCCCAGGACGTCGGAAGAGAGCAAACAACTCGAGACTGAACAATCTGGACGGTGTGTGAGTGGACTTTTGTTTTCTACCCAGAATGCATGCATATATGTTTTAAATTCTTTATTATATGAATTGAAATGATTTGGCATGATTAATGTTTCGATATGGTGATTTCCGAATTTTGGGAATATTATATTCTTTTATATTGTTGTGGGCACGATTTTCGAGAAAACTGTGAAACTGCTGTTTTGGGCGAAGGCCTGGGATTTGAGATAGGTTTTGACTCGGATTATGAGTCAGGGATTGATTTGATGGATTTACAATGCTTTTTGGATATATTTTGTGGATTTATGTGAACATGGCAACTGAGGTTGCGATTGCACGGATTTGCGTGAAAATGATATTTTGGACATGAGACCCAATGAAAATGTGATTCTGATTGGATTGGTATTTCCATGTGATTACATGATGATATTGATGGTTTTCGGATTTATGAAATAATCGGGACTCTGGTTTTACGGATTTTGAGGAAATTATGTTTTGGGCTGAGACCATGTGTTGAAAATGGTTTTGATTTCAAATGCAACTGTTTTTCACTTGTTTTCATGGTGTTGATATGTTGCGGATATATAGGGCTTTCGGGTGAGAATATGTTTCCCCCGGATTGCACCCTGTGTTGTGGATATTAGGACTTCTAGCTGGGAATGTGTTTCCCCGGAATGAACCCTCGAGATAACGCTCGCCTCCGGGATGGGATGTGTTCGCCCGGAAAGGTCACGTAGCAAGGTCTGTTGTCGTGCAGCCGAGAGAGGCTCGACTCAGATAAGATGTGATGGATTACACGGAGATCGTTCGGTGATGTGTTCACGACGATCTGGATTGTCGGCTGGTGATGTGTTCACAACGACGTATGCTCGGATTTTGAGCAGTCATTGAGCCTATTGATTTGCATGCGTTGCAGGGATAACGTGACTATATGAGATTGGTTATGGAAATGAGTCACGTGGTTTTATTGATATTTGAGATTTATGTTTGTGCCCTGATACTTTACTCATGATTTCTGATATGCATGCATGTTTGTGAAACTGGAGGGTAAGTGTAACACCCCGGAAATTCGAGGATTTTAATATTGTAATTTAATATGTGAATTGACGCTTTTACCCTTGTGATTGGTATGGCCAATTGTTGACTTTTTGATTGATGAATTAAATGGACTTTGACCTATGACCGTGACGTAATTCGGGACGTCACGAGTTCATAGACAGGTGGCACGTCCATTTCGGACGATCAGGGAAAAAGTTACGACTATCGGAAGTTCAGGGGCATTACCGTAATTTTGACGGTTGGGGCGAAAATGTTGACTTTTCGTTTGAAAATTAATTTTCACACGACTCAAGGACCGTTAGGTAGGTCTCGACGTCCTGAGTCCGTAGACAGGCGGCACGCCGAAATCGGACTTCGTACGAGGAAGTTATGGTCAGAAACGTGAAATCGGGAGGTTCGTGTCTCAGTTTTCGTGCCAAATATTTTATTCTGGAAATCTGATTAGAAGACACCTGGTGAGTGACAAGTGTCACTCACCCATTGGTTAGATTGGATCAAGCTCCACTAAGCATTTATTTAAGATTTAAATCCCCTTTTAATCACAACCCTTAGATCTGAAATTCCCCAGATTTAATCCTCACCGTTGAACCTTATGCCAGATTCAATCCTGGCCCTTGATTTAATTTCCTATTCTGTTTTAAAAGCCCATGAGACATTACACCTACATTGTTCATTCTCTTAAACCGACTAGCACGGTTACCCCTTTGGAACAACCCACCAGCACCTCACCACTCAACCCCACACCTCAGGCAACCAACAACCACCTCCCTGACGCCGGCCACCACTCCACAGCCACCCTGCACGGCCAGATTTCCCACAGACCCGAGAAGGAACCCGAACAACCCAAGTCACCCAAACCATCCAAACCTTCACACTTGGACCCGAACCAACGTACGGTTGGGTTCACTGTGACGACAGGACGGCCCAAAACTGCACTGGACGGCGTACGGCGGCGACACGGCGACGATAGGACGAAAAACCCGTGAGTGCCCGATTTCCTTCCCTACTTCGAAACGTCCGTTTTTGACGTTGGAAATTTTTGGTTGTTGTTATGACACACTCAGGGGACCTAGAGCGATCAGATTGAACCCAAGACCGTGGCTGGAAACTCGACGGCTCGCCGGAGAAGATAACCAGAACCGGCAGCCAACCTTCTCGTCGATTTTCAGGTAGGTTATTCAATCTACAATCTAGTTTCATTTGCACAGAACCATAGTTGAGGTAGAGACGAGTCCATAGGAACAAACCTCACCTGAAATGGTGGTCGGAATCACGATCTGTGATCGGGTCGAGCCGTGGGTCTGCGGTGACCCGGTTCTCTAACTCGGTTACTGTAGCTGATGACGTCATCATGTTAGAAACTGTCAGACCAGGGACCAATGGACTGCTGACACGTGTCCTCTGACACTGTCAGTGATGACGTCATGCTGACGTCAGCAGTGACGTCATGCTGACGTCAGCAGTACTGTAGCACAGTTGACCAGAGGGTTGACCAGGCGCGTGGGGGCGCGTGTGAACAGTAATTTGGTGGGACCACCACCATTCTTTAGGTTTCGACGATCCGGATCCAATGGCGGTGGTTTCAGGTCGATCGGAGATCGTTAAGTTGGTCAAAATGAGGTTTATTGCCTTGGGAAGCGCGTTTGGACGGCTTTTCCCGGCTGGTTTCAGCCTAGGTTTTCATGGTTGAATGTTGGGGGTTTAAATTGACCTTTACGAATACTTTGGACTTGACAGGGATTGTACATTTGTACCAGATCGAGGGTATACGTTCGGTTTTCAGCAGGATTGTACTGTGAGTGGGCCATTTTCTTAAACCCTTGCGTGCATAAATGTTTTCTGGTTTATTATACATATTCACATGCTAAAAACAAATAATGGATTTTGATGATATGGAAATCACGGTTATGGCACGTTTCACGGTATTTGGGCTTGAGACCCGTCTGATGAAACTTAATGATTGGTTCGGATTTTATCTATGTATATATATATATATATATGCTTTGCATGTGGATATCAATAAAATGTATTTCGTACTGCACTGTATAGATCCATTCATATTATACTGTCTCCTCCAGATGAGGTACCCTGGAGTGGTCACGGACGTCTAGAACGTCCAGCGTCTATGACGCTAAGCATCGGGGATGCTGTAACCGAACAGGGTTCGGGGATTGAACTCGGAATTGAGACCCGAGTGGCACGTGTAGCCTTGTGATTGTGACCTTATTGGACGTCAGGGACGTCAGACATCAGGGATGTCGGGATTGGAGTGTATAGTGCAGCAACTAAAATTATACTTATGGTTTTATTATATGCCTTATGGTTCATATTATATGATTGATGGTTTTAAATACGGTTGCATGCATGTTTGGAAAACGGAGGGGTAAATTATATGTTTTACTTATCAAATGATTTTATAAACTTGAGTTTCGGTCCACTCACCCTTAATGTTTTTGGTAACCTCTCCAGGTCGTGATACTGAGGTAGAGGAGGAACCTGAGGCTGAGGCATAGATCTACTTCTGCGTACCTGAACCCCTGCTGGGTGGTGTACCCGCAGGTTTATGTTAGAGTCGTGCTCGCAACTTGAAATTTTGGATTTCATCCCTTGTCTGACATCTGTTTAATTCGGATTTGATGTATGACTTTAACTTGTTTATTTATGCATTTGATGTTTGAGGTTAAAATTGTTATGAATTATTGGGTGTCAGACGGGAGCAGGTGTAACACCCCGGAAATTCGAGGATCCCAATATTGTAATTTAATGTGTGATTTGACGCTTTTACCCTTATTTTGGGTATGGTCAAATGTTGACTTTTTGATTTATGAACTAAATGGACTTTGACCTATGACCGTGACGTAGTTCGGGACGTCATGAGTTCATAGACAGGTGGCACGTCCAATTCGGACGATCAGGGAAAAAGTTATGACTATCGGAAGTTCAGGGGTATTACCGTAATTTGGACTTTTGGGGGTGAAAATGTTGACTTTTCTTTTGGCAACTAATTTTCAGTTGACTCAAGGACTGATAGGTCCTCAAATAAGCGTTATTTTATATTATTTTATACCCATTATACTTGACTTTTAATATTAAAATAATAAATAATTAGACAAATTAATTTATTTTGTGATATTTTTGTAGAAATAAATAAAGCTTGGAATTTGGAGCATTTTGGTGAAAGAATCGTCCCGATCGGAATTATAACGAAGAAATTATGGACGAAATATGAGAAACCACTGAAAATCGCAAGGAAATTCGGTGGGAAGCTGCTGAAATCCAGCAGCCCAAGCCAAAAATCCAGCAGCCCCCCAATAGTTCCCAAAATCAGCATATTTGCCCCAAAATCAGCAACTTTTCCCCAAAATCAGCCACTTTTCCCCAAAATCAGCATATTTGCCCCAAAATCAGCATCTTTTCCCACCCAATCTCATCATTTCCATCATTTCTTCATGTACTATTTTATTGCTATTTTTATATTTTAATTTTGTACTTTTAATTAAACAATTGTGGCATTCCCTCTATAAATAGGGAGGTCATTCATGTATTTGGGGAGTCCCCAATTAGTTTCATTCTTCCATTTCTTTCATTTTTCTTAGTTCTAGTTCTTAGTTAGTTCTTTTGTTTCTCTCTTTTGGGAGACTTTTTTGGGGACCATTTTAACTTCTTGTAGATTTTCTTATTAATTAGTTTTCTTTTAATTCTTGTTCTTAATTTATGTTATTTTTATTTTTCTTAATTTCATTTCTTTTTTACTTTGTTCTTGTGATATTTCTTTGAGATCTCTTAAACACATTTTTATGCTTTCCTTAAGAAATACCTAGGCCAAGTAATTCTAAAGCAATTCAAGAGTTTTAAGACCGAATTCCTCGTATTTCTTCTTCCATCTTCACAAGTTTCCTGCCGCTGTTCGGTGATTCTTGTGAAAATCCATACTTCTCTACTTAAATTCTTGTTATTGTTATTGGTTTTACTTATAATTCAATATATATGTTGGTATTTTCTTTCTAACATTTGTAAGTAAGAATGCAATCTCCATGTGTTTTACTTTTTGAGTTTCTTTTACTTCATATGTTTTAGTACTTAAACTTCAATTCGAAACTAAATGTTGATCCGCTGTTCGGGGCATTTAGAATAGAGTTGAAGAGATTTAATGTTTGATCGCTGTTCGGCGCATTAAATCACTTACTTAAGGTGGATCATATTGTAAGTAATAATCCGCTGTTCGGTGCATTTATAATATGAAAAATGTATGCATGTATTTGAGATGATTAAGGTATGATTTCGTGATTGGTTCAATATGAGCATGATGTTAGAGTGTTGGTAAAAATATGTGTTTGAAGAAAGTTCACTAGTACAAAGGTTAAAGTAGAAGTAAAATTAAGTATTTAATTATTTTTACTTGTTTTCTTTATTTTATATTTACATCTCTTTTCAAAACTCCCCTTTTCACTTCTTTTTTCTTTATTCTTTTATTCTTTTATTCTTTTATTCTTCTATTCTTTTATTCTTTTTTATTCTTTATTCTTTTATTATTTTATTCTTTTATCCTTTTTATTCTTTATTCTTTTATTATTTTATTCTTCTTTTCTACTTTTAGTTTATTATTCTTTGATTCTTTCATCTCTTTATTCTTTTATTCTTTAATACTTTTAGTTTATGATTCTTTGATTAATTAATTCTTTAATTCTTTAATTCTTTAATTCATTAATTCTTTAATTTGTTAATTCTTTAATTATTTAATTCATTAATTTATTCATTATTCATTTATTCATTACTCTTTCTCACTAACACATTATCAATGTTCCCTAATTTCCCCGGTTAAGAACGATCCCTATTTACCAATACTACATCTACACAAAAAGGGTTTAAATTGCACAACACTCAAATTATGTGTTTAATTTAATGCGTAGTTTGGGCTTAGTCAAGGACCATTAGGTAGGTCTCGACGTCCTGAGTCCGTAGACAGGCGGCACGCCGAAATCGGACTTCGTACGAGGAAGTTATGGTCAGAAACGTGAATTCGGGAGGTTCGTGTCTCGGTTTTCGTGTCGAATATTATATTCAAGAAATCTGATTGGAGGACACCTGGTGAGTGACAAGTGTCACTCACCCATTGGCCAGATTGGATCAGATCCACTATTGGATAAAATAGCAATTAAATCAGCTTTAAATTCCAGCCCTTGGATTGAAAACCCCTGATCTAATCTGAGCCATTGATCTAATCATGGAGATCAAATCTGGACCGTCCGTTTCCTTCCCTCCATTTCTTTATATTTCATACCCGCAGAGCACATTCTGCCCATTTCGATCAAACATCCCAGCAAATCATCCACTCTCTGTGTCTGCGTATTGGGGACTCACTGGCGAGGCTGAGCGGCGGCAGTGACCACGGCGGAGGACGGCGGCGAGGAAGGAATCAGGGAACCCGTGGCGGTTTTCAAACCCAGATTTTGGTAAATCCATTTCCCACGTTTAGTTTTGTTTTTGATGGATCCTAATCGACTCTAGGGACTACCAGGAACCTACTGAGATTGAACTCGTGGCCGGAGGTGCTCAGGACGGTGACACAACTGCGACGGGAGGCCGGTTCTGTTCTTTGAGGTAGGCCCTCGATCCTATCTGTTTTTCTCAATTCTAATTCCATAGAACCCTTCCTAGGATCCAGACGAGTAGCTAGGAATCAAAAGAAACGAAAATGATTGAGAAATGGTGAAATGGTGACCGGGTCTTGATCGCGGGTCTGATCGACCCGAGTTGCAGGTTTTCGGGTCAACCCATCTGAGGACAGCGGTGATGACGTGGCACCCTGTCAGTCTGTTAGGTGACGTGGACCAACCGTGAGCCGACACGTGTCACATGTCAGTGCACAGTCAGCACTGACATGTCAGTGATGTGGACCAGTCAGGGACTGCCACGTGTCACTGACATGTCAGTGACGTGGACCAGTGCCGTGCTGATACGTGGCACATGTCAGATCTGACACGTGGCCTGACAGATCAGCGAGGTGGACCAATCGGATGTTGACACGTGGCACCTGTCAGAGTCTGACACGTCAGACCTGACAGCTGTCAGATGACGTCAGCATGACGTCAGCAGTGACGTCAGCATGACGTCAGCAGTGACGTCAGCAGGACTGTTCCAGCGTTGACCGCCGCGTTGACCGGCGCGTGGGGGCGCGTGTGAACAGTGTTTCTGGTGGGACCACCACCATTCTTTAGGTTTCGACGATCCGGATCCAATGGCGGTGGTTTCGGGTCGATCGGAGATCATTAAGTTGGTCAAAATAAGGTTTGTTGCCTTGGAAAGCGCGTTCGGGCGGCTTTTCCGGACCGGTTTCGGTCTAGGGTTTCATGGTTAAATGTTAGGGGTTTGTTTTGACCTTTACGAATACTTTGGACTTGACAGGGATCGTACATTTGTACCAGGACGAGGGTATACGTTCGGTTTCTAGCAGGATTGTACTGTGAGTGGGCCATTTTCTTAAACCCTTGCGTGCATAAATGTTTTCTGGTTTATTATACTTATTCACATGCTAAAACAATAATGGTTTTGATGATATGGAAAATATGGTTATGGCACGTTTCACGGTATTTGGGCTTGAGACCCGTCCGATGAAACTGAATGATTGGTTCGGATTCTATCTATGTATATATATGCTTGCATGTGGATATCAATAAAATGTATTTGGTACTGCACTGTATAGATCCTTCCATATTATATTGTCTCCTCCGGATGAGGTACCCCGGAGAGGTCACGGACGTCTATAACGTCCAGCGTCTATGACGCTAAGCATCGGGGATGCTGTAACCGAACAGGGTTCAGGGATTGAACTCGGAATTGAGACCCGAGTGGCACGCGTAGCCTTGAGATTGTGACCTTATTGGACGTCAGGGACGTCAGACATCGGGGATGTCGGGATTGGAGTGTATAGTGCAGTGGCTAAAATTATGGTTATGGTTTTATTACATGCCTTATGATTCATATTATATTATTTATGATTTTAAATGATGCTGCATGCATGTTTGGAAAACGGAGAGGTAAATTATATGTTTTACTTATCAAATGATTTTATAAACTTGAGTTCGGTCCACTCACCCTTAATGTTTTGATAACCCCTCCAGGTCGGGAAACTGTGGTAGAGGAGGAACTTGAGGCTGAGGCGTAGATCTACATTCTGCGTACCTGATCCCCTGTTGGGCGGTGTACCCGCAGGTTCACTTTAGAGTCGTGCTCGCATCTTGTAATTTTAGTTTTCATCCCTTGTCTGACATTCGTTTAATTCGGATTTGATGTATGACTTTAATTTGGTTATTTATGCATTTGATGTTTTGAGGTTAAAATTGGTATGAATTATTGGGTGTCAGACGGGAGCAGGGCACGTCCCCCTGTGGCCCCTGTGGGATCGGGGCGGGTCCTGTCAGCTTGGTATCAGAGCACTAGGTTGTGGTCAGTACTAGGGTATTGGTCAGCATGCTAGACTAGCGATTAGTACTAGTTACTTTTCGACTCTTAAGAATATTGTTTTCTGATCTATGCCTCTTAACAGTTGGTTATGCCTCCTTGGAGAATTCCTCATACTCGAACGGACGAGGATCTAGAAAGAGAGATGGAATGCGCGAGCATTGAAAGGGCTCAACGTTTGGGAGCCACTCCTTTCTGCGGGGGATCAAACCCCGAGGATGCTCACGACTGGATCACCAAGTGGGAGAGGATCTTCTCGGTGATGCACTGCCCTCCGGGAGAACGGGTAACTCTGGCGGCCTTTTTGCTGGAAGGAGGAGCCTACCAGTGGTGGCACGGACTCGAAATGTCTGGGTGGTCTGTCCATACCACTACTTGGGAAGCTTTTCGTTCCAGATTTCTGGACCAGTACTACCCGTGATCCTTTCGCGCGGCGCGGGAGGCGGAATTCCTGCGGCTGGAGCAAGGTGATATGTCCGTTGTGGACTACGAGCAAACTTTCGGGAAACTTTCCCGGTTCGCTGCTTCATTCGTAAGCACGGAGGAGGACAAATGCCAGCGGTTTGAGCTTGGACTCCGAGGGGAGATCCGGGCCAGCGTGACTGCCACCACTCCTGCTTCTCTGAGAGATATGGTCGACGCAGCGGTGCGTGTCGAGACCAGTCTGGCGGCACACCGGACACGACAACCTTTGGGGGAGGGGCGACGTCAGGATCGCCCACATCATGGGCCATCGGGCCGTAAGAACAACAAGGGAGGGAGCTACAGGGGAGCACCCTCATCCTTCAAGGGTCGTGGCTGGTCGGGTCGACGTGGAGGCTCTCAGGGCAGAGGATCTGGATACAACTCTGGGCAACACTCATCTTGGAGCGGTGCTTCTGGCGGGCATTCGGACAGGCCAAGGCCAGTAACTTGTTTTGCTTGCGGAGAGGAGGGCCACTATGCCTGTGATTGCCCGCAGTTGTCTAAGAACAACGACGCTGGGGGCTCGAGTGTGGTGCAGAGCACGGCTTCCCACACTAATGGAGGTCGCGGTCAGGGAGGTGACCGTGGTGCTGGGCGTGACGCGCGCGGGCGCGGACGGAACGGAGGGCCGAGGGCCCAAGTGTTTGCAATGACCCAGCAGCAGGCGAGGACTGCTCCAAGCGTGGTCACAGGTACACTACATATCTTTAACCTTCTTGTAAGTGTATTGATGGATGCGGGGGCTACACATTCTTTTATTTCAAAAAGTTGTGCTGGTATGCTTGATTGTGTGGTATCAGCTTTAGATTGCGAAATGGGTGTTGGCACCCCGATGGGTATCGTGTACCTTGTGAATCAGGTGATTTGGAGGTGCCCGGTAAGAATTGAGGATGTGGATTTACCAGCAGACTTAATTATTCTGGATATCCACGACTTCGATATAATCCTAGGGATGGATTGGCTGTCAGAGCACGGATCGCTCATCGACTGCTGTAGCAAGCAAGTGATTCTGCGGAGCCCGGGTTTGCCGGAAGTTATCTTTCAGGGGGAACGTGATGGTTCGCCTCCTGAAGTGATTTCGTCACTTACTGCTACCAAACTTCTACGGAAGGGATGCCAGGGTTATCTAGCGCATGTCGTGTCGGAACGGGTCGATACTCCGGTTATCGACGAAATACCGGTGGTCTGTGAGTTTCCGGATGTATTCCCGGAAGACTTACCTGGATTGCCACCATCGCGGGAGATTGAGTTTACTATTGAACTACTCCCGGGTACCCGACCTATATTCCAGGCACCATACCGGATGGCGCCGGCCGAGTTACGAGAACTCAAGACTCAATTGCAGGAGTTGGTAGATTTGGGATATGTCCGACCGAGTACTTCACCGTGGGGAGCACCGGTGTTGTTCGTAAAGAAGAAGGAAGGAAGTCTCCGTTTATGTATTGACTATCGACAACTCAACAGGGTGACGCTGAGGAATCAGTATCCTCTACCCAAGATCGATGACCTTTTCGACCAGTTGCGGGGAGCTCAGTGCTTCTCGAAAATTGATTTACGGTCTGGGTATCACCAACTGAGGATTTCGGAGGAGGATATTCCGAAAACTGCTTTTCGAACCCGTTACGGGCACTACGAGTTCCTTGTTATGCCGTTTGGTTTGACGAATGCTCCAGCAGCATTCATGGATCTGATGAACCGGGTCTTCCGACCCTACCTGGATAAGTTCGTAATTGTGTTCATCGATGATATTTTGGTATACTCGAGGAGTGCCCGTGCACATGAAGAACATCTACGGTTGGTCTTGGAGAGGCTAAGACAAGAACAATTGTACGCCAAACTGAGCAAGTGTCAGTTTTGGCTAAGCAGTATTGGTTTTCTGGGACACGTGATATCGACGGATGGGATTTGCGTGGACCCCCAGAAAACAGAAGCGGTGACCAACTGGGCTAAACCGACAACAGTAACCGAGGTGCAGAGTTTCGTCGGGTTAGCAGGTTACTACCGGAGATTCGTGGAGGGCTTCTCCAAAATTGCTGCACCATTGACTCGTTTGACTCGGAAGGGAGTAAAGTTTATCTGGGACGAGCAGTGCGATCGGAGCTTTCAAGAGTTGAAAGATCGATTGACCACTGCACCTGTCCTTGCATTGCCGGATGACAGTGGAGAGTTTGTGGTCTTCAGTGATGCTTCGCTGCAAGGTCTGGGCTGCGTGTTGATGCAAACTGGCAAGGTTATCGCCTATGCATCCCGGCAGCTGAAGACTCACGAGTTGAACTACCCTACCCATGATTTGGAGTTGGCAGCGGTGGTTCATGCTCTCAAGATCTGGAGGCATTATCTATTCGGCGCAACGTGTCGGATATACACCGACCACCAGAGTCTTAAATACTTATTCACTCAGAAGGAGCTTAACATGAGACAACGGAGATGGTTGGAGCTGCTGAAGGACTATGACTGTACAATCGAGTACCATCCGGGTAAGGCCAATGTGGTGGCTGATGCACTCAGCAGGAAGTCAGCAGGATCCGTTGCACACCTAGGGATGGTGTATCTTCCCTTGCCAGTGGAACTCCGGAAGGCGGGAGTTATTTTGGGTACGGATGCGCATGGAGCTTTGTTGGCCAGCTTCCATGTACGACCAGTACTGATTGATCGGATCATCGAGGCACAACTTCAGGATCCGATACTCTGTATTTACAGAATTGAGGTCGATGCGGAGGGGAGACAGGATTTTACCATCCGGGACGATGGAGCACTTGTGAAATTGGGCCGTTTGTGTGTACCTGCAGTGGCAGAGTTACGGGCCGAGATTCTTGAGGAGGCCCATAGTTCGGCCTATGCTATGCATCCGGGAGGTACAAAGATGTACCGTACCCTCCGGAACCATTATTGGTGGCCAGGAATGAAGAAGGATATTGCTGAATTCGTGAGCAAATGCTTAACCTGTCAGCAGGTTAAGGCGGAACGGCAGAGACCGTATGGGGCTATGCAGCCACTTCCGATTCCTGAGTGGAAGTGGGATCACATCACCATGGACTTCGTCTTTAAGTTACCGAGAACTCAGAGCGGAGTGGACGGAGTATGGGTGATCGTGGATCGGTTAACCAAATCAGCCCATTTTCTGCCAGTTCAGGAAACCTATAAACCTAACCGACTGGCTCAGTTGTTTGTGAAGGAAATCATACGACTTCATGGTACGCCGGAATCGATCGTGTCCGATCGTGATCCGCGTTTCACTTCCAGGTTCTGGCGAAGTTTGCAAGCTACTTTGGGAACAACCTTACGTTTCAGTACTGCTTTCCATCCACAGACCGATGGACAGTCTGAGAGAACCATTCAAACCCTAGAGGACATGATGAGGTCATGTGTACTGCAGTTTCAAGACTCTTGGGATACTCATTTGCCATTGATGGAATTTGCTTACAACAACAGCTATCAGGCAAGCATCGGGATGGCACCGTATGAGGCACTGTATGGCCGACAGTGCAGGACACCTATCTGCTGGACGGAGATAGGAGAGCGAGCGGCTTTAGGGCCGGAGATGATGGACTTAACCATGGAAACTGTTCGCGTGAACGTGGCACAGGATCGCCAGAAAAGTTATACCGATCGACGGATTCGAGACTTGGAATTTGAAGTGGGAGATTTCGTCTTCCTGAAGTTATCACCATGGAAGGGGATTATCCGATTCGGTCGACGAGGGAAACTGAGTCCGCTTTTTATCGGACCATATGAGATCGTGGAGAGAATTGGCAGAGTTGCATACAGATTGGCGCTACCTCCAGAGCTATCTAGAGTTCACGATGTTTTCCACGTATCGATGTTACGGATGTACGTACGTGATGCTTCTCATGTACTTGGGGAACAACCTGTCGAACTGCGGGAGGATTTGAGCTTTGAAGAACAACTAGTACAGATCTTGGATCGGAAGGACAAGGTACTACGTCGGAAGACGATCCATCTCGTGAAGATTCTCTGGAGAAACCAGAATGTGGAAGAAGCCACATGGGAACCCGAGGCTCAGATGCGAGAACAATTTCCTCATTTGTTTCTTTGAAATTTCGGGACGAAATTTCTTAAGGGGGGAAGGTTGTAACACCCCGGAAATTCGAGGATCCCAATATTGT
Source organism: Prinsepia uniflora (assembly GCA_032719365.1). Lineage (NCBI taxonomy): Eukaryota > Viridiplantae > Streptophyta > Magnoliopsida > Rosales > Rosaceae > Prinsepia > Prinsepia uniflora. Next base: position 12,823,341 of record CM064873.1, on the reverse strand, counting down.
AATTTAATGTGTGATTTGACGCTTTTACCCTTGTTTTGGGTATGGTCAAATGTTGACTTTTTGATTTATGAACTAAATGGACTTTGACCTATGACCGTGACGTAGTTCGGGACGTCACGAGTTCATAGACAGGTGGCACGTCCAATTCGGACGATCAGGGAAAAAGTTATGACTATCGGAAGTTCAGGGGTATTACCGTAATTTGGACTTTTGGGGGTGAAAATGTTGACTTTTCTTTTGGCAACTAATTTTCAGTTGACTCAAGGACCATTAGGTAGGTCTCGACGTCCTGAGTCCGTAGACAGGCGGCACGCCGAAATCGGACTTCGTACGAGGAAGTTATGATCAGAAACGTGAATTCGGGAGGTTCGTGTCTCGGTTTTCGTGTCGAATATTATATTCAGGAAATCTGATTGGAGGACACCTGGTGAGTGACAAGTGTCACTCACCCATTGGCCAGATTGGATCAGATCCACTATTGGATAAAATAGCAATTAAATCAGCTTTAAATTCCAGCCCTTGGATTGAAAACCCCTGATCTAATCTGAGCCATTGATCTAATCATGGAGATCAAATCTGGACCGTCCGTTTCCTTCCCTCCATTTCTTTATATTTCATACCCGCAGAGCACATTCTGCCCATTTCGATCAAACATCCCAGCAAATCATCCACTCTCTGTGTCTGCGTATTGGGGACTCACTGGCGAGGCTGAGCGGCGGCAGTGACCACGGCGGAGGACGGCGGCGAGGAAGGAATCAGGGAACCCGTGGCGGTTTTCAAACCCAGATTTTGGTAAATCCATTTCCCACGTTTAGTTTTGTTTTTGATGGATCCTAATCGACTCTAGGGACTACCAGGAACCTACTGAGATTGAACTCGTGGCCGGAGGTGCTCAGGACGGTGACACAACTGCGACGGGAGGCCGGTTCTGTTCTTCGAGGTAGGCCCTCGATCCTATCTGTTTTTCTCAATTCTAATTCCATAGAACCCTTCCTAGGATCCAGACGAGTAGCTAGGAATCAAAAGAAACGAAAATGATTGAGAAATGGTGAAATGGTGACCGGGTCTTGATCGCGGGTCTGATCGACCCGAGTTGCAGGTTTTCGGGTCAACCCGTCTGAGGACAGCGGTGATGACGTGGCACCCTGTCAGTCTGTCAGGTGACGTGGACCAACCGTGAGCTGACACGTGTCACATGTCAGTGCACAGTCAGCATTGACATGTCAGTGACGTGGACCAGTCAGGGACTGCCACGTGTCACTGACATGTCAGTGACGTGGACCAGTGCCGTGCTGACACGTGGCACATGTCAGATCTGACACGTGGCCTGACAGATCAGCGAGGTGGACCAATCGGATGTTGACACGTGGCACCTGTCAGAGTCTGACACGTCAGACCTGACAGCTGTCAGATGACGTCAGCATGACGTCAGCAGTGACGTCAGCATGACGTCAGCAGTGACGTTAGCAGGACTGTTCCAGCGTTGACCGCCGCGTTGACCGGCGCGTGGGGGCGCGTGTGAACAGTGTTTCTGGTGGGACCACCACCATTCTTTAGGTTTCGACGATCCGGATCCAATGGCGGTGGTTTCGGGTCGATCGGAGATCATTAAGTTGGTCAAAATAAGGTTTATTGCCTTGGAAAGCGCGTTCGGGCGGCTTTTCCGGACCGGTTTCGGTCTAGGGTTTCATGGTTAAATGTTAGGGGTTTGTTTTGACCTTTACGAATACTTTGGACTTGACAGGGATCGTACATTTGTACCAGGACGAGGGTATACGTTCGGTTTCTAGCAGGATTGTACTGTGAGTGGGCCATTTTCTTAAACCCTTGCGTGCATAAATGTTTTCTGGTTTATTATACTTATTCACATGCTAAAACAATAATGGTTTTGATGATATGGAAAATATGGTTATGGCACGTTTCACGGTATTTGGGCTTGAGACCCGTCCGATGAAACTGAATGATTGGTTCGGATTCTATCTATGTATATATATGCTTGCATGTGGATATCAATAAAATGTATTTGGTACTGCACTGTATAGATCCTTCCATATTATATTGTCTCCTCCAGATGAGGTACCCCGGAGAGGTCACGGACGTCTATAACGTCCAGCGTCTATGACGCTAAGCATCGGGGATGCTGTAACCGAACAGGGTTCGGGGATTGAACTCGGAATTGAGACCCGAGTGGCACGCGTAGCCTTGAGATTGTGACCTTATTGGACGTCAGGGACGTCAGACATCGGGGATGTCGGGATTGGAGTGTATAGTGCAGTGGCTAAAATTATGGTTATGGTTTTATTACATGCCTTATGATTCATATTATATTATTTATGATTTTAAATGATGCTGCATGCATGTTTGGAAAACGGAGAGGTAAATTATATGTTTTACTTATCAAATGATTTTATAAACTTGAGTTCGGTCCACTCACCCTTAATGTTTTGATAACCCCTCCAGGTCGGGAAACTGTGGTAGAGGAGGAACTTGAGGCTGAGGCGTAGATCTACATTCTGCGTACCTGATCCCCTGTTGGGCGGTGTACCCGCAGGTTCACTTTAGAGTCGTGCTCGCATCTTGTAATTTTAGTTTTCATCCCTTGTCTGACATTCGTTTAATTCGGATTTGATGTATGACTTTAATTTGGTTATTTATGCATTTGATGTTTTGAGGTTAAAATTGGTATGAATTATTGGGTGTCAGACGGGAGCAGGGCACGTCCCCCTGTGGCCCCTGTGGGATCGGGGCGGGTCCTGTCAGCAGGGCACGCCCCCTTGTGGTCCCTGTGGGATCGGGGTGGGTCCTGTCAGTAAGAATGTATTTTGATAAATGTATTTATAAAAGTTTGTTTTGTCCACTCACACCTTTGATGTTTTAATGTACCTTCCAGGCCAGTGCACAAGTACATGGGCTGGTAACGAGACAGAGGAGTAAGTAGACCGTTGCGCACTTAGACACCTTACGGAGTTGGATTTGGAACCCTACTTGTAATATTTCCTATGCTCTGTAAACCTATTGACTAGTCAAACTTGTGAGGTCAATGGTCTTGGAAAGTTTAACTATCCCTTATCTGATAATGTTTGTTGTTTGTTATGTTGTGTATATATATATGTGAGGTTACTTTTGGCACTTTAGAGTTATTGTCAGACGGGAGCAGGATTCTTCGCGACTATCGAGGGATAATCGGGATGGGTCTTGTCACACCAACCAGCCACGGTCACATGGTCTGACTTGATGACTTGGCTTGCCATGTCATCGCCGTTAGCCTCTGGCGAGTCAACTCGAGTCACTGTAATGGGTCATTCGACCCGCGACCTTGACCTGGTCGTATCTCCGCCGTCCAACCACCAAAACTCACCATTTTTCTTCCTTTTGAACCGTCTTTCACCCAAATATAGCCCCCATTTACTCAAAACTAGGAAAACATACTTGAAAACGGCAGACCAATCTTGATTCTCATGGCCCATCATTCGAACCAGTCCCCAGGATTATCGGGTCGATCTACGTAATTGACCTCTGTCAACTAATTCTCGATTAGTCTTGATAATCACGTAATTATGTGGCGGGTCGTTACAATCTACCCCCTTAAAGAATTTCATCCTCGAAATTCAACAAAATAAGTAGGGGTACTGCTCTCGCATCTGTACTTCAGGTTCCCACTGAGTCAAATCCACTGCGGAAATCCAATCCTTCCTCCAACCCGAGGCTCCCTCGTGTGTACGTACACGTCCAAAATCTATCCACAGTATACACCAACATAAACGTCACTCGGAATCAACTACAATCCAACGGTTAATGCTAAAACTCAGCTCAATCCTCTGTGACCGTATCCTATATTGACCAACTGTCATTGGAAAGTTCAAAACTCAACACCCAAGCCTCACTCGAGGCATCGACGCTCATCGACCTCACCGGTAACTTACGCAGGTGTACTCGAAACCCAATCTGACAATCTGGCTCTTGTCGAGCAATGTCAAGTTCATTGTCTCACTAGATGGTCTCTAACCGTTATGTCTAGAAAATCACGGCTCCACTGTCACCACTCGATAGTGACTCGAAAAACTTGACTCACTCTAGAGTCCTATCAGGGTACCTCGTATCGCTTAGCGACTAACACTGTAATCCCGACTCCTTTCTAGTCTCAAACTGACATCTCACTCATCATAAGTGTATCTGGACCCCATCAAATACTTACTATATCTAGACAATCACAAGTAGAGTTGACTTTGACCAGCGTTGACCGTACATTGACTACGCGCGTGGGGGCTCATGAGTGCGAATTTTGAGGTGGGACCAGTGTTATTCAAAGGGTTTCAACGATCCGGATCCAATGGTGGTGGTTTCGGATCGATCGGAGATCGTTAGGTTGATCAAATCGAGATTTTTCACCACGAGAAATGTGTCCGAGACACGTTGACTTTTTTGGGAGTTTTGGAGTTTTACCCTATAGACTTCTATAGATAGTTAGTGACCTTCAGGGTGTGATTTGGATAGGATTGGAAGTCCCGGAGATGGTGGAATAGCCTCGGGGAGGCTTATGGCACGCGTATCGAGGCGACAACTAGGACAGTTTGTGAGTGGACATTTGTTTTATAAATATGATGCATGCATAACTATTTTATATGTTATATATATGTGTTTTCTATGACTATGATTGTGGTATTTGAGATTTACGCATTTGCACGTATTTCGTGGTTTATGATTTTATACTGTGTGTATACGTGCTTGTGTTTTCTATGGTGGTTTAATAAACTGATTTTGGATTTGGAAATATGGAATGAGGCATGAGACCCATTTAATTTGGAAACTATCGGACTTGTAGTCCATTTGATTTAATGAGATATCGGGCTGGAGGCCCATTTGGTTTACATGATCGGACTAGAGGCCCAGTTGATTATGATATCGGGCATGAGTTCCAATTGTGGTTTATAAATGTGATTTCGGGTATGGAAATTTCGGATTTGAGAAATTGGATTTATGGATTTATGATGGTTTTTATGGAAATTTCAGGTATGGCCCCTTTGAAAGATTTTGAAAAGATTTTATAAAATGTTTTCCATATACCATCCTTATATGAGGATATGTGGATGGTCTCCTCCAGATGTCTGAGACAATGGGGAATTCACGGCTCATTGCCTGCGAGGGGTCATTGCACGGAACGACTAGACCGTATAGTAACTCAGGAGCAGGGTTATTATTATTAGACGTCTGGGACGTCAGAGATTGACCCGGAGAGACCTCGGACAGCACGCGTTGCTTAGACCATGATATGACGTATGAGATGTCAAGCGTCTAGGACGCTAGGCATATGGGATGCCTAGGATGGGTATTTGGATTACAGATTTATTGGATTGTTGAAATGGTATTTTTGTGTTTAATAAATGGATTTGGGCAGTGACCCACATGATTTGGATTTATGGGGTTGGGCTGAGTCCCATACTTGGCGATTTTACGGTTTTGGGCTAAGGCCCCAATGATTTGAGGAAAGAAATGGCTTTGGTTTTCTAAACGGTGTTTATGATATTTAAATTAACTGGTTTGCGAATGCATGCATGTTTTTAAGAGAAGTGCATAAATGTCTCTTATGAAATGAGTTTTTATTAAATTATTTATTTTTGTCCACTCACAAATTTTATGGTTTTTAATACCCTTCAGGTTGATCGCAGTGCGGGCTGTAGTGGTGACCAAGACATCACACTCCACTTTTGATCCGAGCGTGCTCTGGAATCCCGAATGGGTTGTTGGTTCAGGTTATCCATTGTCTAGCCTTCACGTTACACGAGAGTTAGAAGGGTGTCTGGCCTTCGTGTCGCACATGGATTAGACGGGAGCATGGCACATCCCGCGTAATATTGGGATGGGTTGTGTCAGTACGTGTGTCCAAAAGTCACATCGAACTCGAAGGATAACCGCAATCTCAACCGGTCCTCTCGGGATCTTCTCCGTCCCGCTCACCGATCTTTGTACTTACTCGTCTGCCACTCAAGAATTTAGTGCAAAAGGCAACCCTCATCTAAGCTCCCTGGAAAAACATCCTCTAGACGCATTGAGCGTCAATCGGAACCATCTGATTGCTGCTGGATTCCAACCGGCTCATATCTACCTGAGATGTCACATCGTCACTCTAGTCTTACTCCCAAGACTCGACACAAACTGCCGAATCCTCACTGTCTCAGTCGTCACTAAACATGAGCATACAATGACAAGGTCACAAATCTCTGCTCGTACTGAGCTACCATTAAATCTCCTGCTCATGTCGGAGGAACTCTGCCTCCCTCGTATATCGATAAGACTAGGGCGAATATGACGTAAGAAACGCTCCATAAACGTCTCCCAACTCTTGACAGTCTCATCCACGTCCGTCGATAACAATGTCTGTCACTAACCTTGTAATAACCCGTCCCAGATTTCGGGATTAGATTAGTGTTTAATGAAAGAGTAATGAGATTAATCGGTGATTAGTTTTGTAATTTCGGACCGATAGTACAAAATGATTGTTTTGCCCAAAGATTGGGAAAACTGTTGACTTTTTATTCGGGCGGTCAAACAAACTTTGGCCGATGGCTATGACGTAGTTCGGGACGTTACAAGTCCGTAGACAGACGGAACGTTTGATTCCGACGTTCGACGAAGAAGTTATAAAACTCAGAAGTTGAGGGGCATTTTGGTAAATTGGCTGAAAGGGCAATTTGGTCTATTCCTTGCATTCAGATCTGTGCCCACTGGGATTAGGACACTTGTCCCCTCTCTAGACGTCTGTGGAAGCCTCATGCACTGCCTCAAATGGTTTTAAACGGGTGAGTGTTGAGTGAGAAAACAAAGTACCCCGTGCAACTAACCCCCACAAACCCCCTTTGATCTTCATGCCTTGTTTGTGACCGTGAAGGTGGAAGGAGAGGAACGTGGTGGTGCTACCACGAGGACCGTCGTGGTCGGTGGCCTTGAAACCGTGAAACACTTGCACACCCGCGAAACCCAAACCCGTACAAACACCCTCAACTGCCCCTGAATGATGCTAGACCGTGAACAAAAGCTGGAGAGGAGGCTGGGGCGATTCTAACGGAGGCCACGGTGGGGCAATGACGGCGACGGTAAGGTAGAACTCGTGAAGTTCCGTTTTGAACTCAAATATGGCAAGTTGTGTTTTAGAAGTTAACCATCGAATTGGGTGATTAGATGACGTCATGGAGGTTTACAGGAGTTGATCGAGCTTGTAATGGAGGCTGGAAGTGGTCAGACACGGTGGCAGAACGAAGTTGCAGGCCATGGTTACTGTTCGAAGATCAAGCAGGTAAATCTCGAGTTGGTTTTCGTGTTTTGAATAGTTAGATCAAGTCTAGGACCTAGGACGAAGCTAATAGGACAAATAGGATCGAAAAAGATGGAAAATTGAGGTAGAACCGGTGACGCCGGTTCAGCTGGACTGAGTTACAATGGATCGAACCGAACCGAGCTCGGGGAGAGGACAAGGATGAACAGTGCCGGCGCGTGGCTCCCATGCACAGTGCCTTTACGCGATGCGTGAGGGTGCTGGGCCCTTTTTTCGACGCACGGTTAACATGTGATTTTAAGTATTCAATGGAACAAACATTTTGGGCTTGGTTTCGAGTCGATCGGACATCGTTTCGATATAGTTCGGGATGTCCGAAGGTTTAGGATCGAGTTTAAATACGTTTAAAAATTTGAGAAAATTATGGGGATTTAGTGGAAGCATATTGAAGTGGTTAGTGACCTTAGAATGTGATTTGGACAGGTTCGGGAAGTCTGGTGATGATGGATTAGCCGGGAAAGGCGTATTGCGAGCGTATCGAGGCGACAACGATGATGATCTGTGATTGGACTTTGTTTTCTTAATTATAATGCATGCATAAATGTTTTATATGTTTTCTAAATGTGATTTCTATGTTTATGATTGTGATATTGATGATTTATGATTTGCACGTATTTCGAGATGTTTTACATATTTGCACGTATTACGAGATTATGTTTTTATGTCGTGATTTGATAATGATTTCAATGATATGATTTTGGGATTTGAATTATTATTTGATTTCAAAGATTTATAAATGGATTTTGGGTTTGAAAGTGAATTCGGGTGTGAGTCCCATTTCGATAAAATATGATTTCGGATTTTCAGTTTTAATATGGTTTCTGGATTTGGATTCGGGATTTAAAATGATGATTTCGAATTCGAATTTGGAAATGGATTTATGGATTTGGATTTTGATAAAAGGATTTTAAAATGGTTTTGGATTGGATTTGATAGATCTGGTTTTGGGTTTAAAGACTCAGTGATTGATTGTGACTGGGGCGGGCCCGGATATGTGATTTGGGTTTAAAGACCCGGTGAGTTTAAAGACTCGGTTATTGATTTCCCCCGGAGGCCTATTGAGTTTAAAGACTCGGTTATTGAAAAGGCATGTTGAGTTTAAAGACTCGGATATATATTGAGTTTAAAGACTCGATCGAGATCTAGCGGGTTCGATTGATTGAAATATGTTTTGATATATGTTTTGGATTTTCGTGATACAATGATGGTTTTCCAATGGTTTTCAGATGTTTTGGGTTGTGGCTCGATTGAAATGGATTTACGGATTTTTGGGATGAGTTCCCGTACTTTGATTTTGATTTATGGTTTTGGGCTAAGGCCCAGGATTTGAGAAAAGGAAATGATTTCTGGTTTTCATAATTGGTTTTATTACATCGGAAATGAAAGGGTTTTCGAATGCATGCATTAGTTTTACATAAAGGGCATAAATGTCTTTTCTAATAAAATGTGTTTTATAAACTTTATTTATTTTTGTCCACTCACAGCCTTTTCTGGTTTTTCGATGCCCTTCAGGTTCATGCAGATGTGGGCTGTTGGTGAGACTGAAACATCACACATGATCCACAGTTATTTTTGCGCACTCTGGAAAGCCGAAAGTTGTTTTTTGACCGTTGACCTGGGATCCCTTGTCTAGCTTACGTGTTACATGAAGGTTGAACGGGTGTTTGGCCTTCGTGTCGCACGTGGGTTAGATGGGAGCATGGCACATCCCTTAATCCAGGGGGATTGGGGATGGGTCGTGTCAAATTGGTATCAGAGCGAGGTTATCGCTTCTAGAGGAAGGTTTTTGCGCTCGGCGAGCGAGGTTTTGGCTTCCAAAGCAATTGGTTAGTCGAATCGTGTCCCCGTGGATGTGATGTCTCTACGCGGAGCAGCTCGTCGTCAACCTGAACGCTAGGGTGATAGTACGTTAGGTAGTGGCGATACCTAGTGATTGGGTGATAGTTGCCCGATACGCGGTGTGTACTGTGATGTATGTCGGCTCAGAGCCGGAGCGGATAGCGTGTTTGGAGCTGGATATGGGTGCGAGTTAGTTGGACCATAGGACCGATTGTGTGCCTGAGTGGTTAACCTGAATGGTAACCAGTTGAGGTAGATCTGAGCGATGGTTGGTCAGCCCCGTAGCCTAGATGATGATAGTGTGGAACTGTGACCAGTGCTTGATCAGATTGTTAAGATTGGACTTGTGCGGCTAAGAGTAGCCGAATTCCTCGAAATACAGGGTTAAAGGAACCCGATATAGTTTGAGTTGAGAGATTTCCCCCTAGCGATGAGTGCTGGTTTGATAATTAGGAAGACACTAGAGGTTGGGTGCTTGATGACCCTAGTTGATGGTTGGTCTAGAAAAATGAGTTAACTAGTTGTCTGGCTAGATATGAGATTGTGATGTTTGGTACATCCGAGGTTATGGATGGCCTAGCGAATGACTCTAGTCGAGTCTAGTGAGATTGTGGAGATTTGATTGGCTTGACACTATGTGATCTGATGGGATTCACTAGCGGAGTATCGACCCTACTGGTCGTTGAGATTGTTGTGCAGTGGATCGGGGTGAGGTCTATTGACCCTAGGTTTTCCTAGATGAGAAAGTTCAACATCGAGTTGCCCAGAGTTGTAGAATATGAGGAAGGTAAGATTCCCCCGACCTAAGTGTGGATGTACGGTTTTGGCTTGGTATGAACGGCAATTCGGGGTAGTGTGTTGTGAGCCCGAGATAGGAGATGATGTGCTACGAGCTAAGGTATTTGTGTGTGGTATGGACCACTGCTCCGTTTGGGTATTCGATAGAAGTGGAACGTCATGTTCCTGTACGACTGGTCATGGTGGTGTTGGTTGACTCAGAGTAGCGCAGCGGAAGCGCGGTGAACCTATGCTTAATTTTGGATCAGGATAGTTTGGTATGGTTAGATTGAATTGAGTGAGGTTGGTTTTCATGGACCCCTCGGAAATGTGTCTGATGTGTCAGACTTTGCTAAGGTTCGTGATTTTGGAGTGTGCTGGAATGTGTCGGCATCTACCGAGGCTGGTACTTGATGATCCCGAGAGTCAGTGACTGGTACGTTAGTGGTACTCGGGAGTTGAACCTCGGAAGGGTTGACACGTGAGATAAGGTTACTTATTGGATGTCGTTTATGCACATCCCCCCAAGTGAGGTGTATCCTTGAGTTGAGTAGATTCCAGTGAGCAAAGTTCAATCAGAATGAATGTCCCTGTATAAACGGTAGTAACTAACAAGCGAGTTGGTCGGTGAGATGGCTTGTGTACGGATACGGGACTGTAGTCCGTAGGAGTCATAGGAAGTCCACTATCTTCCTAAGTTTGGTAGAGGGGGTTAGAATCTCGGAATTAGGAGACGTTGTGATTGAGACAATGAGAAGTTGTGTTGATTTCGAATTGGTGTTAGATATTGAGTAGTGAGTTCTGGAGACTCTGGAGTTAGTGAGGGAGACTCATTTTGAGTTCCGAATTTTGATGTTTTAGTTGTGGATCATTTTGAGTTCCGTTGTAGGGTAACAGAAAGGAGAAGATAACAGAATGTTGATGATAAGAAGTGACTATAACTGATCGATATGAGGTAATTGATTAGAACCCACAATCTAGACGTGTCTCTAGTTGTAAGGTATTTTTGCGCGATCCGATCAGATGTAGTGGTATGGTGAAAAGTGATGTGATAGTATACAGGTTCAAAGAGGACGTCAGACCATATGGAGGATAAGAAGGATCCACATAGGAGCGGGTGGATAAGGATTGGGATAGGATTAGAAGAACTGTATTACTAATTATGCTAAGCTAGGAGTAGAGGAGAATCGTATTGTAAGACAGAACAAGACAGAGGTTGGATATGTGGGATATGTGGATGATGACATTGCTCTGTCTTGTAGGAGTGAGTGTGGCTGGATATCAGAACTGATATGATGTGGACATAGTGATGGTTAGGTTGGATACGTTGAATATTTTGAGATGTTGGATTTGGTGATGGTGAGTGTGGTCTGTCTTGCATACGTACGTGTATATAGCTTTGGCTATGGCGAAGGTTCTGTCGGTGTTAGTCTTGACTTCTGGGATTGCCTTGTATACGTAAGTGAGATGTGGTTAGACCTTTTGGATGTTGACTAGGGGATGTTGACCAGGAGAGTATTGGGCAGCCTAATGTTGGAGTGGACCGATGGACTTCAAAATTGAAGCGTGATAGGCGTGTAGCTACGTTGGAATCAATGTTGGTATAATGATGTTGTGTGTGTTTGGACATATATTGTGATACATCGTGGTGTTTGTGGGTGTATTAGGGATTGGCTAACACCGATGTGATTGGTGGACAGACCGTGGTATGTCGTTGGAAGTGATTGATGATATAATGTACGCTAGATGTGATTGAGGTAGTCTAAAATATCTATGTTTGATTGATAATTTCGTAGAGTTCGTTGTTGGGTGTGATGGGTGCATGTACCTGAGATATGTGATAGTGGCTGTATGAGTGGTCAGAACCATGCCGATATGGGTTGATTGGAACAGTGTGATCCAGAGTGATTTTGTTAGATGTTGCAGGGTTCAGTAATGATGTAGCCGATAGCGACTCAGAAAGTTTAATGACTGTGTTGAGCTCGATGCTCAGAGCCATGTGTGACTGGTGGGACCCTGACACTTAGGTGTGTAATGCTGGTATACGATAGGGTCTAGTTGCCTACAGGTAGAGTGGGATGTGGATGGTGTTCCCACAGGTTGACTGTGTTGGTGGCTACACTAATCATCATCGGTGCGTTGACTTGTCGAGTTGTTCGGTGTGAACGATTACGTTGTGAGTCCAGTAAGGTCGACACGGATTGCAGACGAAGTTAATATGGCACGTCGAATGGATGTTGATTGATAAGAATACCAAGGCCGAAAAATGCCTGTGCGGTGAGATTCGTGCCTATTGACAGCAGAGTTTTACATTATACTAAGGGAGTTGGTACGAGGTACGCTTGGTGTGACTCGGAGGTAAGTCAAGGTACCGTACGAGTTGGAAATGTGTTAAACCTTGGTGAGAATGAGCTGATGGCCAGATGGACCGAAAGTTGGTATGAGTTGGTCTGCTTGGCAGAGACGTGATGACAGTTATGGTGATGGTTTGAAGCAGTGCCAGTAAAAGTACAGGATTGGCCGGTGGTGTACACCAGGTAGGAGGCCCAGGTGTGAGATAAGTTGGATTCCCCCAGTTAGTTGTGGAAGTACGAGATGCGGAATTTCGGGGACGAAATTCTTTTAAGGGGGTAAGAATGTAACAACCCGTCCCAACTTTCGGGATTAAATTAGTGTTTAATGAAGGAGTAGTGAGATTAATCGGTGATTAGTTGAGTAATTTCGGACCGACAGTGCCAAATGACCGTTTTGCCCCTAGATTGGGCAAACTGTTGACTTTTGATTCGAGTGGTCAAACGGACTTTGGCCGATGGCTGTGATGTAGTTTGGGACGTCACGAGTCCGTAGACAGGCGATAGGTTTGATTCCAACATTCGATGAAGAAGTTATGAGGCTCAGAAGTTGAGGGGTATTTTGGTAATTTGGCTGAAAGGGCAATTCGGTCTTTTCCTTGCATTCAGATCTGTGCCCACTGGGATTAGGACACTTGTCCCCTCTCTAGACGTCTGTGGAAGCCTCATCCACCGCCTCAAATGGTTTTAAATGGGTGAGTGTTGAGTGAGAAAACAGACTACCCCGTGCAACTAACACCCACAACCCCCCTTTGATCTTCATGCCCTGTTGGTGACCGTGAAGGAAAACGTGAGGGTGGAAGGAGAGGAACATAGTGGTGCTACCACGAGGACCGTCGTGGACGGTGGTCTTGAAACCATTAAACACTTGCGCACTCGCGAAACCCAAACCTGTACAAACATCCTCAACTGCCCCTGAATGATGCTAGACCATGAACAAAAGCTGGAGAGGAGGCTGGGGCGATTCAAACGGAGGCCACGGCGAGGAAACGACTGCGACGATAGGTAGAACTCGTGTAGTTCCGTTTTGAACTCAAATATGGAAAGTTGTGTTTTAGAAGTTAACCATCGAATTGGGTGATTAGATGACGTCCTGGAGGTTTCCAGGAGTTGATCGAGCCTGGAACGAAGGCTGGAGGTGGTCAGACATTGTGGCAGAAGGAAGTTGCAGGCCATGGTTGCTGTTCGAAGATCAAGCAGGTAAATCTCGAGTTGGTTTTCGTGTTTAGAGTAGTTAGATCGAGTCTAGGACCTAGGACAAAGATAATATGACAAACAGGATCGAAAAAGATGGAAAATTGAGGGAGAACCGGTGACCCCAGTTCAGCTGGACCGGGTTACAGTGGACCGAACTGAATCGGGTTCGGCGAGAAGACATAGGTGAACAGTGCCGCTGTGTGGCTCCCACGCGCACTGCCTTTAGGCGACACGTGAGGGCGCTTGGGCCCTCTTTTCGAGGCACAGTCAACATGTGATTATAAGTATTCGATGTAACAAACATTTTGGGCTTGGTTTCGAGTCGATCAGACATCATTTCGATATAGTTCGGGATGTCCGAAAGTTTAGGATCGAGTTTAAATGCGTTTAAAAATTCGGGAAAATTACGGGGATTTAATGGAAGCATATTGAAGTGGTTAGTGACCTTAGAATGTGATTTAGACAGGTTCAGGAAGTCCGGTGATGATGGATTAGCCGGAAAAGGCGTATTGCGCGCGTATTGAGGCAATAGCGAGGATGTTCTGTGAGTGGACTTTGTTTCTTAATTATAATGCATGCATAAATGTTTTATATGTTTTCTAAATGTAATTTCTATGTTTATGATTGTGATATTGATGATATATGATTTGCACGTATTTCGAGATGTTTTACGTATTTGCACGTATTACGAGATTATGTTTTTATGTCGTAATTTGATAATGATTTCGATGATATGATTTTGGGATTTGAATTATGATTTGATTTCAAAAATTTATAAATGGATTTTGTGTTTGAAATTGAATTCGGGCGTGAGTCCCATTTCGATAAAATATGATTTCGGATTTCAGTTTTAATATGATCTTTGGATTTAGATTCGGGATTCAAAATGATGATTTCTGATTCGAATTTGGAAATGGATTTATGGATTTGGATTTTGATAAAAGGATTTTAAAATGGTTTTGGATTGGATTTGCTGGATCTGGTTTTGGGTTTAAAGACCCGGTCATTGATTGTGACAGGGACGGGCCCGGATATGTGATTTGGGTTTAAAGACCCGGTGAGTTTAAAGACTCGGTTATCGATTTCCTCCGGAGGCCTATTGAGTTTAAAGACTCGGTTATTGAAAGGCCTGTTGAGTTTAAAGACTCAGATATATATTGAGTTTAAAGACTCGGTTGAGATCCAGCACGTTCGATTGAGTGAAACGTGTTTTGATATGTGTTTTGGATTTCTATGATACAACGATGGTTTTCCAATGATTTTCAGATGTTTTGGGCTATGGCCCGGTTGAAATGGATTTACGGATTTTTGGGCTTAGTTCGCTTACTTTGATTTTGATTTATGATTTTGGGCTAAGACCCGGAATTTAAAAAAAGGAAATGATTTCTGGTTTTCATAATTTGTTTTATTACATCGGAAATGAAAGGGTTTTCGAATGCATGCATTACTTTTACATGGGGGCATAAATGTCTTTTTTGATAAAATGTGTTTTATAAACTTTATTTATTTTTGTCCATTCATAGTCTTTTCTGATTTTTCGATGCCTTTCAGGTTGATGCAGATGCAGGCTGTCGGTGAGACTGAGACATCACACACGATCCACAATGGTTTCTGCGCACACTGGAATGCCGGAAGTTGTTTTTGGATCGTTGACTTGGGATCCGTTGTCTGGCTTACGTGTTACATGAAGGTTGAACGGGTGTTTGGCCTTCGTGTCACACGTGGATTAGACGGGAGCATAGCACATCCCTTAATCTAGGGGGGGATTGGGGATGGGTCGTGTCAAACCTTGTGCAGACCCACCCGAGAAACATGCCGTTAACGAAATCATACACTCGTACGAGAATCCATCGCCCGTACAATCGGGTCAAAGCATAAGATCCACTAATCAGTCCACCCCAGGATCCGATTCACAAGCACCATTCTTCTAGTAACTTGTTTAACCAATTTCAAACTAGGGTCATCAACGACCTCGACTGTCACCAGCAGCACATCCATCATGACTAATCGTCGATCACGACTCTGAAAAGTCACCATATTAAGATAACTGGTTGATTGGACTTCATCCATTTGTAATTCTACAGCTCCCAGCCCTTGGGAACGCAAGAAACTTTGCTCTCCTCGGGTCTACTCAACCTTTCTCGGGTCTACTGCCCAACTCGGGGTCAGACCCCATTGAAACACGACATCCAATTCCTAACAGAACTTACAGATAGGTTCATTCCCACTTAACTTTCCTATTCTTACCCTCAATATAAGGTTAATGACGGGTTGTCGTCGTCGAGACATCACATCTGAAACACGCGCAACAACACAAGAGCAACCTAGTGCTCTGATACTGATTTGACCTGGCCTATCCCTAATCCCTCTGGATTATCGTGGAATGTGTCCTGTTCCCGTCTAACACCACATGTCAGACCAAGGATAAAACTGTAACCCGCTCGGGGTTTCAAGAATACACAGCGGTTTCCAGAGTACGCATTAGTGTGTGATATCTCAGTCTCTGCTACAACCCGCATTCACAATCAACCTGGAGGGTGTCAAAAATAATAAAACGTGTGAGTGGAAAAAAATAAACAGTTTCAAAAACAATTTCCGAAATCAATATTTAACCCTCCATTTTGCAAAGCATGCATGCATACCAATTTAAAATCATTTCTTTCCAGTAAAACGGTACATATATGAAAACCAATGCAACCATCGTAAAACCAACACATGTGGAAAACATTTGGACACAAATCAGTAAGTAAAAAACCTCGAGACCCATTCTCATATCCAACATCTGTCTAATACCGTCAAATCATCAACAATAATGATTTCAATGCTACGCGTGTAACTCGGGGTCTCATCTCCAAGTACATCTCCAAGATCTACGACGTCTGGGGTGATATCCGACACATGATCGGAGCCCCTAGCTCGACGTCTGAGTAGTATCAATATCTGAAACTCCTAAGTCTGAGCCTCCCCTTGGAGTTACTCACCTCTAGGCAGTGGATCGTGACAGCTCCAGTCTAACACCATGTGCTAGGACCGGGATAAAACCGTAACCTACTCGGTGTTTCAAGAGTACGTAGAGATTTCCAGATTACGCAGTGATGTGTGATGTCTTGGTCTCTGTTACAGACCACATCCGCGATCAACCTAGAGGGTGTCAAAACAATAAAACGTGTGAGTTGACAAAAATAAATAATTTCAAATTTTTTTTCTAAAATCAATATTTAACTCTCCGTTTTACAAAGCATGCATGCATACCTATTTAAAATTATGTATTCCCAATAAAAAGATGCATATATGAAAACCGAGGCAACCATCGTAAAACCAACACATGTGGAAAACATTTGGACACAAATCAGTAAGTAAAAGACCTCGGGCCCCATTCTCATATCCAACATCTGTCTAATACAGTTAAATCATCAACAATCATGATTTCAATGCTACACATGGAACTCGGGGTCTCATCTCCGAGTACATCCCCAAGATCTACGAAGTTTGGGGTGATATCCGACACAGGATCGGAACCCCTGGCTCGACGTCTGAGTAGTATCAATATCTGAAACTCCTGAGGCTGAGCCTCCCCTCGGAGTTACTCACCTCCAGGTAGTGGAACGTGACGACTCCAATCTGACACCACGTGCTAGGCCAGGGATAAAACTGTAACCTACACAAGGTTTCAAGAGTACGTAGCGGTTTCTAAAGTACGCAATGATGTGTGATGTCTAGGTCTTTGTTACAACCCGCATCGCAATCAACCTAGAGGGTGTAAAAAACAATAAAAGGTGTGAGTTAACAAAAATAAATAGTTTCAAAAACAATTTCTAAAATCAATATTTAACCCTCCGTTTTACAAAGCATGCATGCATACCAATTTAAAGTCATTTCTTTCCAGTAAAACAGTACATATATGAAAACCGATGCAACCATCCTAAAACCAACACATGTGGAAAACAATTGGACACAAATCAGTAAGTCAAAAACCTCAGGACCTATTCTCATATCCAACATCTGTCTAATACCGTCAAATCATCAACAATCACGATTTCAATGCTATGCGTGAAACTTAGGGTCTCATCTTCGAGTACATCCCCAGGATCTACGACGTCTGGGGTGATATGCGACATAGGATCGGAGCCCCTGAATCGACGTCTGAGTGGTATCAATATCTGACACTCCTGAGCTTGAGCCTCCCCTCGGAGCAACTCATCTCCAGGTAGTGCATCGTGACGACTCCAAGATCTATGACGTTTGGAGGTGACAATCACATCATAGGGTCCTCTCCAGGGAAACACATTTCTACCAGAGGCCCTCTCCGGGGAAACACATTCTTACCGAAGTCATATCCATCATCTCAGAGAATGGTCATAATAAAAACAGTGGAAACACATTTTCAAAACTATCGTTTCTCAAATAAAAACAATTATTTCGCATAAGGTCTCAGCCCAAAATCAGTTTCCACAAATCTCATAAAATCAATGTCTAGTCCTCATTTCACCATCTCAAAACATATTCATAAATCCAGATTAAACTAAATCAACCATACCAAATCAGTATCCAAAACACATCAAATCACAACTTTCTTTCAAATTCACTTGGACTCGCACTCTAAGTGAAAAATATTTCCAACGGGGTCTCAAGCCCAAAACATCATTTCATAAATACGAAAACCATCGTATAATCACATTTGACTCCAAAACCGAGTCACAATCATTATCCAATTGGGTCTCAAGCACAAATACCAATTTTCACGCAAATTCGTAAAATCATTCAAAATCGATAATTAAATCCATAGAATCATCAAGTAATGATACCAACACATCATTCAAATCATTTCAACTCAAATCATACGATAAAGTATTTAAAAAATTTATGCATGCATCACAGTTTCACTAACAGTCCATGTTGCACGCTCAAATTCTGAGCGGTAAACTAGTCCGAAGTCTATCCACAGTCTCCGAGATGTCCGCGCCTGTCCAAATCATGCGCAAGGTTACTAACAACCTGTATAAGTCCATAACAGAAACCCCTAACTATCCCTGAATCGAGAACACGTCCCAAACACGTTTTCTGAGGCTAAAAACCTCCAAATGACCTATCAAACGATCTCTGATTGATCTTAAACCACCACCATTAGATTTACATTTGACTCCAAAATCGAGTCACAACCATTATCCAATTGGGACTCAAGCGCAAATACCAATTTTCACGTAAATTCATTTGGAAATCGATAATTAAATCCACAGAATCATCAAGTAATGATAACAACACATCATTCAATTAATTTCAACTGAAATTATACGATAAAGCATTTAAAACATTTATGCATGCATCATAGTTATAAAACAAAAGTTCACTCACTGACAGTCCACGATGCACACTCAAATCCCGCACCGTAAGCTAGTTTGAAGCCTATCCACAGTCTTTGGGACGTCCGGGCCTATCCAAATCATGCCCAAGGTTACTAACAACATATATAAGTCCATACCAAAAACCCCTAACTATCCTAGAACCAAGAACACGCCCCAAACATGTTTTCCGTGGCTAAAAACCTCTAAATGACCTATCAAATGATCTCCGATCGACTTGAAACCACCACCATTGGATTCAGATCGTCAAAAGCTTTTGAACAAGACTAGATTAACCTCGAAAATCATGCCAACGCGCCCACACGCACTGGTCAAAATTTGATCATTGGTGGTCAACGCTGACGTCAATGTAACGACCTGAACTTTTATAAATAATATTTTAATGTAAAATGACCATTTTGCTCCTAGTGGGGGAAAAGTTGACTTTTAATCCGAGAGATATTTAGGACTTTGACCTATGATCGTGACGTAGATTGGGACGTCACGAGTCCGTAGACAGGCGGCACGTCGAAATCGGACTTCGTACGGAGAAGTTATGATCACGGAAGCGAAAACGGATAACTTCATGCCTCGGGAATTGTGCTGATTAAATTAATATCTAATTAGGTAGGACAATTAAGTGGGGACACTTGGATGGGGTTTCACTTGGGAGAATCTGATTGGCCCATTATTTAAACCCCGCCTTAATCTCTTTTCCCCCCATTTGGCCGTGACCCACAACTAATCACACACACACATTCATTTAACTGCTCCACCATATCCAACCACCACCATTTCACCAGCCACCGTGACCAGCTGAGGGAGATTGATTGAAGGAGTGACCAGGAGGAACAGGCGATGTCACGAGGAGGCTGAGCTGCGACGGAGCCACGACGGAAAGGTGAGACACGTTTGAAACCCGAAACCCGTGTTTTTGGACCACAAATGGAAGTCAAGTTTCCAACGTATGTTAATCGATTTTATGGATCCTATTATGTTCTAGGGATTAAGGCGAGCAAGGTAGGCTGAGTTTCGAGGCAACCGGTGGCCAGAACAGAGAGGTATCGAACGAGGAAGCTACAACCACTGTTCATCAAAGTTGCAAGTAAGATCTAGCTCGTTTCTGGTGATTTTGTTTAGTTAGATCTCTTAATGGGACTAGGACGAACACTTAGGAAGAAACCAGAGGAAAAATGGATGAAAAATGGAGAAATGGTGACCGGGTCAAGTCGCGGGTCTGTGCAACCCGGTTACAGACATCCGGGTCAACTCATCGCGAGGTAGGGGATGATGCTGACGTCATCATGTCAGACATGTCAGACACGTGACCCAGTGGATATTCGACACATGGCAGTGACGTGAACTAGTCATCGATTAACACGTGGCACCTGCCAGATGAAGTTAGCAGTTACTGTAGCAGCGTTGACCAGGCGCGTGGGGGCGCATATGAATAGTATTTTAGGTGGGACTAACACCAACTTTTAGATTTCGACGATACGAATCCATTGGCAGTGGTTTCGTGTCGATCGGAGATATTTAAGTTGGTCAAAATTGGGTTTAATTCCTTGGGAAGCGTGTTCGGGAAGCTTTCCCGAGACGATTTCATTCTAAGGTTTCATGATTGAGTTGTAGGGACTTGTGGTGACCTTTATGTGTGCTTTGGACATGACAGGGACTGTACGATAGCACCGAGACATGTTTATATGTTCGGTTAGCAGCGGAACCAGACTATGAGTGGGCTTTTGGTTTCTAAATGATTGCATGCATAAATGTTTTTACTATTTCACTTTATAATTGAGACGAGACTATTATGGGTATTATTTTACGATGCTTATTACATATTATGATGTTTTGGGCATGAGACCCGTCTGGATTTTATATATGGATCGTTTTCAAGGATAATCAGGGGATTCAGTATATCTATACTACTATTGTGTTGTAATTATCGACCTTTTTGTTATTGTCTCCTCCAGGGAGGGTCGTTGACTTAGGTGGACCCTGGAGTAGTCACAGCGCACTAACTGAGAGAAGTCGCCCCCGTGGGGTAACTTACTCTCAAGAGGGCATTATGATTATACCTCGGGCAGTGATCCGGGATACCGAACACTGGTGGACTTAGAGGATACTCGAGATTTGAAACCCTTAGTGGCATACGTAGCCTTAGGACCATGACATTATTAGGCATCAGGGGTGCTAGATATCAGAGATGTCGGGGTTTGCTTTTACAGTGCACTATTACGATGGTTTTCCCTATTCAGTTATTATATGATTCTATGATTTATGATACAGTTATGATTACTCATATTTGATTCAATGCATGCAAGTTTTGAAAACAGAGGGGTAAAACCTTATGATTATTATGTTATTAAACTGGTTTTGGAAACTTGTTTATTTTCGGCTCACTCACTCTTTATTGTTTTAATTGACCCCTCCAGGCCGTGCTACTGAGGTAGAAGAGGAGGATTTGAAGTGCGAGGCATAGATTCTTTTGTTGTGCACTTGTACACCCTGTTGGGTAGGTTGAGCACAATTTTGTAACCTGAAATTGTGCTCCTATTTTGTATTTGTACTATCCCTGGTCTGATAGCATTGAACTCTGAATTCGTATGTTTAACTTTATTTATTTAATTTGGAAGACTTTAGTTCAGTTAAGGGTATTTTCGGTATGTTTAGAGTCATTGCCAGACGGGAGCAGGGCACATCCTCGGGTGGTCCCAGTGGAATCGGGATGGGTCCTGTCAGTCAGTCTGATAGGTCTGACATATAACAACCTGACACGTGGCACTCCCTGAATGATGCCATGTGTCATCCTCTAACGTCACCTAATGAAGTCACCTGCTAATGTCATCACTGCCACATGTCACTACCACATCAACTCTGACAATTTGACCAGATTCTAACACGTTGCCATGTGGAACCACCTCACTGGTCCACATGGTCTAACAATGCTGATGTGGACTACCATGTCAGCTCTGACAACTCCCTACACCCTGCCATGTGGCACCACCCTACTGGTCCATGTGGTTTGACATGGATGAAGTGGACTTGCCACGTCAGCTGCCACGTCACCTGACATATCTTGACATCTCTCCACGTGGCACCAACCAACCACGGCCACGTCGCCTGACATGA
Organism: Prinsepia uniflora; assembly: GCA_032719365.1. NCBI lineage: Eukaryota > Viridiplantae > Streptophyta > Magnoliopsida > Rosales > Rosaceae > Prinsepia > Prinsepia uniflora. The sequence continues at coordinate 12,801,376 of CM064873.1, read as the reverse complement.
TGACATGGATTGCCATGTCATCGTTGTCAACCTCTCGTGGGTAGACCCGGGTCACTATAACGAGTCATTGGACCCCCGACCTTGACCTGGTCGTATCTCCACCGCCCGACCACCAAAATTCACTGTTTTTCTTCCATTCGAACCACCTTTCACCCAAAAACAGACCCATCTTCTCAAAACTAGGAAACTGTGCCTGAAAATGGATGACCAATCTTGATTCTCATGGCCCAACATTCAAACTCGTCCCCAGGTCGACTCCATCCACCAAATCCTTCCATTTTGGTCCCTACAGCCTCGCACAAGTGCGAGGATCAAAACCATGGCCTCAAAACCCCTCCATAACCGTCCAAAACTAAACCAAAAAAATCCAAAATCAACGGGTTCCAGGTTTTACCTTTTCTGGTTTCCTCAGGCCACCGTCGTGGCTCAACCATCCACCGCTGTCTCTGTCTCTCCCTCTCGACTCACTCTCAGTTTCACAAACACATGAAAGGGAAAAGATGATGTTGATGGAAAGAAAATGGGGTGGGTTTCGAGTTTGAAAACAAAAGAAAGGAAGGTGCAGATGCATGTATGTGTGGGTTTAGGCTAATGGGATGAGTGACAAGTAGTTTAGGCTAATGGGATGAGTGACACTTGTCACTCATCCATTGGTCTAGGCTAGATATTTTGGGCCCACTTAAGACAAACCCAAAATTCAACCATCTCAATTTTTGAGCAACATTAATAGTACGAAAAACCTTCCTTGACCTATAATTTTCCCGTACGATATCTAATTTCGATGTGCCGCCTATTTACGGACTCGTATCGTATCGATCTACGTAATGAACCTCGGTCCACATGCATTTGACCTATCGAGTCAAAAGTCAACATTTTCACCCACATAGGGGCAAAATCTTCATTTTACCTCAATTGTCTGATAATCCTCGACTAATTTCTTAATAGTCTCAATAATCTCGTAATTTCGGGACGGGTCGTTACAAGCTGTACTTGCCCTTTTACAGCGCGGATCTCAGCAAGCTAATTATCTTCCATCTGAGCAACCACTTCATTGCCCTTCCTCCGACTATACATCCCAATGCTAGTCTAATCACCTCGAGCAAGTTTTTTTACTTTTTTTTTCCCATTATCACTAATCACCACTGAGCACGATTTCTCCACTGAACCATGTGGAGAAAAATGAGAAGATGCCCTGATAGGTCGTCATCGGCATACTCCCGAGCCACGTTGAACTCGCTACCTCTGTTAGACATAAAAAAAAAATCTAGATAAGAACAAAAAAACAAGGGTTCTATCACCAACCACTATGCTCTTTGGATCCAACCACCATCTGACCCCTAGTTCATCTCAAGTTCATGCAAAAAAGGAACATTGATTCAAAAAAGAAGGGAAGAAACACGCATACCTTGTTTTTACGAGATGGAGATGCTCACCGAAAATTCCTCGCCGTACACACCACCACGTTCCCACTTGTCATAAATTGCCTAGTGAAAAGAACAAGGATTCCCCAACGACATGTATGAAAAAAAAAGTGAAAGTGACTCTTCACAACCTACCCCTCTCTATTTATAGAGGCACAATCTACATATGAAAGGTCACCTTTGTAAAAATGCAACATTTATTACCATTCGCCACCTATCGCACTCCCATTGGCTTCACGAGTGCCCACATGCACACGATGGAAACTCAGAAGTTGTTGACCGCCTAACATATTACTTGGTACACCACGACTATGGCAGGTCAACTCACATCATGTCGACCATATGGCATCAAATCACCCCATAGCACACAAATGAGTCAGTATATCATAGATACACCGACTCGACCCTGCCTCAAAGACCGATCTGAGCACCCATAGACGACCTGCCAACACTCCGCTCAGTACTCTCCCTCACTTGGGGGACTTGGGGGACTAGAAGTATACCCCTACATTGAGTCTGGGACAGTTTAAAAGTCCTCGACCGAGAAATTTCACCTCAGTCAAGTACTTGGTGGGCTTCTGTTAATACTCCATTGAAATATACTCGATAAGCTTAACACCTCAAGCCTAAGACCTACTTCTCAGCCCAAGATCTACTTATAAGCCCAAGGAACACATGGACCTAAGCCCACACTACCAAACAACCTTAGTAAGGGTCGTTCATCAGCTGAAATGTGGATAGATCCCCATTATCTGTCAAGAGGCCACGTGTTAGTCCTGCAGCAAATGCACATTCTCCCACATCGACATAACTCATTGTTTATTCTCACATACCCATACAAATGGGGTCCATTTTCTAATAAGGTAACTAAGTTTTACTATTCACATCTAATTGCAAATTACTATTCACTACATACTCCTTATACACACCGACCTACACTAACTTGGGCGTCAAAGTATCTTTAGGCTGGCACCACATCGTTGCCTACCTCTGACCGATGAATAGTCTACCATCTTTCGACAAGTCAAACTAAGGACGCGTGGCTGAGCAGAATTCTATCTCTAAATTGGCACATTATGTGCATCAACAAGCATTATTGGTATTCTTTACAAATTCTTACCTATCTTCTTTTTAATTAATTATTTTGATTTAGTTTTTTTTTTTCTTTTCAAATTAGTGCATTTAACAAATTAGTGCATTTAACAAATTATAAGGGCATTACATTTACATTTAGTGTAATTAATGATGCTATTATAACTTATTTAAATACAATAATTTGAAAAAGTAGTTAAATCCAAATAATTAGTCACTTAATGTTCTGTGTGTTGCTATGTTGGTATGCGTGAAGTATGATTGCAAGAAGGTTATCCTTGAGACAGATTCACAAGTATTGGTGAAGTATATTACAACTGAATGTGATGTGTAGGCTAACATTGAAGGAATTATACATGACATCCTAGGCCTACAGTCACTCTTTGAGAATGTTCAGCTTAGGTACACTACTCGTAAATGTAACGTTGTAGCACATCAAGTTGCAGCTTTTAGTAAGCGGGTTAATTGCAATTTGAGGCGGGAAGGTCTTGAATCCCCATGACTTTTTTATCTTCTAGCTAAGGATTCAAACGTTTCTATACGCCTTAATTAATAAAGTTGATTCCTTTTGACAAAAAAATGAAAAATAACATGAGTAAGAATTTTTAATTAATATCAAGAATGTCATTAACTTAATTGATGATGGAATTGTTGAAATATGCAGATGAAATAAATTGAGGTGATCACAAAATGACACGAAGTAAAATGCTGAAATTGAAATCTAATTTTCCATATGGAATAAATTTATAAGGTCAATTTGACTGTTTTAGTTACCTTCGGCTTCTGTCCTAAGTCACCATATGGGCCCAATCACTTTGTTTTTGGTATAAAATGATATTGAAAAGAGGGATTATAATATACAAAATGGATATCAACCTCACCCTTTATGAAAGTCGAACTCGAAACTTCCACCACACATCTATAAGATAATACCTCTAGGACATAATATTAAATGGCAAAATAGCCCCTCTCCCTAAGTAACAAACTTTAACCCAACATAGTGGACGTCTTTGCAGGCCTGCGCGCCGTCTTAGGGAACACACTCATGAACTTTGCAAGGCCTATAACTTTTATACTTCTTCATTGTTTAATAGCATACGTAGTTTGTACTTCTTTGTTGGTGAACATGTATACATACATATATATATACACACATATGTATAATCTCCATGGTTTTTTTTATCAAATAAGTAATCGAGAAAACTTCTTGTCATGAACTTAAATACATATATTTTGCAGTTGATTTAACAATTGAAGAGGATATATATATATATATATATATATATATCTAAATTTTAATTTCCATCACTAATTCACCATTATTAGTTCAGTTTAATTCATAATTTGTTGGTTTAATTATCTATGTTTTTGTGTTCCATCTTGCTGGGTCAGTTCTTGGGTTCTTTATTGAAGGTGAAATGAACAAAATGAGGAGCTGAAAAGATGAAGCATCACATACATGTTGAATACATTGGTGCTTAAGCTACTAACTTGACTGTAGGGCTTAAGCTGACTACGTAGCTGAGCTAAAGAATGAAGGGCTACCGGAACTACTAAATAGCAGTGTGTGAGTTGTAAGATTAATGTTTTAACATAATGAGAGACGTGTGAAATGTGTGACTCTTACTTTGTGAGCAAGAACAAATGTGTAATTGTGAGACACTAATTGTTTTTGAGAGAGAATGAGATGAGTGTGTGAGTAAAATCCGTAAACAACAATAAATCATAATTGAAAGAAATCTCAGTCATATATGGGAGAGAATTATTTAGAAAATCCCTTAAGCATTTCATCAAACACTTCATGTGCATTTTGCATCATATTGCAGAACACAGTTTCATTATCCAAATTCATCTCAAGTTTTGACCCTATTCTAATCAAACAATTGTAACCCTATCCTAGGCTAAGCCTGATTTAGTTTAAAGATTGAAGTTAAGAATTCATACCTGATAGCTTCATCTGTAGTTTGTGCGTAATGGAAGCTGTGAAGAAGTTCGAAAACCAATATGGTATCAAAGCCGTCTGGTGCTTCATCGTTGTGATGAGGTGTGTTCTCTGTGAAGATCGCATCACATTGTGACTAGTGGATAAACCTAAAATGGCAGGAGCCACATGTAGTGAGTTAAAAGCTCATACTTTTGATAGATACTACTACGAGTTTTGGAGCATTAAGATGCATATATATCATTCTGAAGGCTTAGGAGCTGTGGGAATATGTTGACACTGGATTGAATGCTAGACCATCTGGAGATGTAGAATAAGCTATAATAAACTAACCAACCTGAGCAGATTTCATTAAAGATGCTCGTGCTCTCAGCCTTATTCAGGCTTCAATGGTAGACTCAATTTTTTCTGGGATCTCTGATGAAGGAAGCTTAAAACTGTTTGGGATCTACTCAAGAGAGTACAGAGGTGATCAAAAGGTGAGATCAATTAAATTACAAGCTTTGAGATGTGATTTTGAATATATAAGAATGAACGATGATGAAACACTTGCAGTATGCCTACAATATTTAGTGTTGTTGATCAAATAAGGTCATATGGAGAAAATATCACTGAGAAGAGAATGACACAAAAAAAATCCTAAATATCTTAACAAAGCCTTGTGATCATAGTGTCAATTCTAGAGGAAACAATGGATCTAGCTAATATAAATATACAAGAACTCATTGCATCTATTATGATCAAAGACTAGAAATTTACTTTGAGCATACCACTGAGAAAGCATTTTCAAGTTTACAAGTTGGACCAAAGTCACAAGGTTACTCATCACAATCTAACCAAAACAAGTATAAGAAGAACTACAACGGTGGAAATAAGAACTGGGATAATAAGCCTAGTAATCAAGCTAAGAATAGCAATGGTGGACACTTTACATGACATTATAAGTCTGGAGAGAGTAACTCCAAACCAGCTTGTAAGATCTGTAACAAGCCACATTATGGAGAATGCAGTAAACTTGAGCATATTGCTAGAGAATGCGGTGTAAGGCAATGTGTGAATGTTGCTCAGAATGTAGAAGAAAATTGAATGTTGTTTTATGCATATCACTCTGCAGCAACAAGATACTAAAACTTGGTACCTTGACAGTGGTTGTAGTAACCATATGACTACAAATGAGTCATCACTAATTCATTCGACAAAAATCTAAAGTCCAAAGTGAAAATAAAGACTCATAAGTTAGTGGGAAAGGTACATTGGTGATTGAAACTCAAAATCAAGGAAGTAATGCCTGTAGCAAGATTAGATGAAAACGTACGAAATGTAAGACATATGGTGGAACATGGTTGCAACTTGGTGTTTAAAGATAGATTGGCCAGAATTTATGGTCAAGGTTATGAAACTACTACTATTCTTATGACTAGAAACATATGTTTTCCTTTTTCATTCATGCAAGTATTACTAGTGGCAAGAATGGCCATTGAGGATTGGCCAGAATTTATGGTCAAGGTTATGAAACTACTACTATTCCTATGACTAGAAACATATGTTTTCCTTTTTCATTCATGCAAGTATTACTAGTGGCAAGAATGGCCATTGAGGAAGGAAATTCACGGCCATGACATAGAAGATATGGCCATTGGAATCACTCAAGTCTACCTACACTTTTCACAGAAGACATGGTTGTAGGATTACCGAGTTTGTCTAAGAAAACTGAGGTGTGTGAAGGCTGCATAGTGGGAAAGTAGCATGTGGAAAGCTTTGATAAGGACATATCTTAAAGAGCATCAAATCTGCTTGAATTGATACATTCAGATGTTTATGGACCTATGCAAACTGAGACAAGGGAGGAAATAAAAACTTTTTTACATTCATAGATGACTTCCCTAGGATGTGTTGGATTTATTTTCTAAAGCATAAGTCATGGGTGTTAATGCATTCAAGAAATTCAAGGCCATGGTTGAGTTACAAACTGGATGTAAGATCAAGAAAGTGAGAAGTGAAAGAGGAGAAGAGTTCACATCACAATAATTTCTTAAGTTTTGTGAAAATGTAGGAATAGAAAGGAAACTCAATGTGGCATACTCACCACAACATAATAAAGCTGCAGAAAGGAAAAACTGAATGATTGTGGAAATGTCTAAATCTATGCTTTATGACAAGAAGATGCCTTATGAATTTTGGGTAGAAGCTGTTAAAACTGCAATTTACTTACTCAATAGGTGTCCTACCAAGGCTATTTAGAAGAAAACAATATTTGAGTGCTTAGTGGAAGAAAACTAGGTGAAAAACACATGAGAATGTTTGACTTTGTATGTTACACTAATGTTCCTACACAATTAAGGCAGGAGCTAGATGTATCTATTACAAAAAGGAGTTTTTGTACGATATAAGAGTTGTGAGAAGGGCCACATAGTCTATAATCTAGAATCTAAGAAGATTTTGGTTTCTAAAACTATGACATTCAATGAGAGAGCTATGTGGAATTGGGAGAATAATGCAGTACTCAATGTTCATATCTCTATTAGATTTGACACTTGGTTGAAACTAAAGCAACCATGACACAAGAACGAAATCAAAATGCACATGATCTCATCAACCCATTTCAAACAGTGAGCCTGATTCTGAACTCAGTAATACACCTGTCAGGTTAAAGAGTTTAAGTGATATCTATGAGGTCCCAGTAGTCATGAGCTTGCAAGTTTTGAGAAAGCTATGAAGGATGGTGCTCGAAAGAAAGCAATGGAAAATGAGATAGAGTTGATTGAAAAGAACTCAACCTAGGAATTAGTTTCCATACCACATGACAAGCCTGTAATTGGAGTCAAGTGGGTATACAAGACTAAGTTGAACCTAGATAGGACAATTTAGAAACACAAAGCAAGACTTGTGGCCAAGGGATATGCTCATAAGCCTGGAATTGATTTCAGTTAGACATTTGCTCTTGTGGTGAGACTAGACACAATTGGAATTCTGATTGCTCTAGCTGTAGAAAAGATGGTGTTTGTACCGATTGGATGTCAGGTCAGCCCTCCTAAACAGTGTTCTAAAAGAAGAAGTCTAAGTTGACCAACCATATGGGTTTGAAGTAAAGACTGAAGAAGAAAAATTGTTCAAGTTAAAGAAGGCTTAATATGGTATAAAATAGGCTCCTAGAGCATGGTATAGGGAGATTTACACCTATCTAATATATTGTGGTTTCTCAAGAAGTTCTAATGAAGCTACTTTGTACACGATGGGTAAAAAATAATAAGGATCCCCTTTACTCCAGCCGATCACAGGAGATTGACTAAATCTCCTTGATCTGCTGAGATATGTCAAACGGAATCACCATTGATTCCTCCCTTGTATAGATAGTCAACTGTTTGATTCTTTCCTAACTTGTACATACCTAGTTAGGTCTCTCTACAGCCTATATAAAGATAGCTACTGCTGTAATTTAGAATTAATTCAATACAACAAATATTCAAATCCTTATATGGTATCAGAGCTTTAACTGCTCCACCGAGTAAACCCTAAGCTCTATGGCTGCCCAGACCACCGTTCCTGCCGCCCCCATCTCTTCACCCTTTGCTGAACCAAATCCTACTCCTCCCACCCTTATCACCATAAACACCGCAGCTCAGCTCCCTGTTAAGCTCACTGCCACGACATTCTTTCCGTGGCGAGCTCAGTTCAATGCTCTTCTTCGAGGGTATGACCTCATGGGCTATGTCGATGGCTCTCGACCCTGCCCCCCCCAAACAGAGACTGCTCTCCATGATTTCTGGGTCCGACAGGACCAACTGTTGCTTCATGCCATCCTGGCGTCCGTATCCCCTCAGGTGATTCAACTTATTGCTGCCGCCCCCACTTCTGCCGCTGCTTGGGCTCGGCTCACTCATCTCTATGCCAGCAAAGCCAGAGCGCGCGTCCTTGGCCTCAAGGAACGCCTAACTCTTCTTCGCCAGCATTCCCGTCCCATCTCCGAATATCTTCAGGAAGTTCGGACACTTGCTGATGAGCTGGCTTCCATTGACCAACCTTTGTCCGATGACGATCTCCTTCTCCATGTCCTTAATGGAGTGGGACCTGAGTTTAAGGAAATCGCCGCAGCTGTACGATCCAGGGATACTGCTGTTCCCTTTGAGAATCTACATGACCTTCTGGTCCAACATGAGGCTGCTTCCAGCCGTGCAGCCCACACTGCTGTCCCCTCACCCGTCACTGTCCATTTCACTCAGGCCCCTCGCGGCACCTCCTCCCATCGCTCCAGCAGGAGTTCCTCTGGTCAGCGGCACCCCACTCAGTCACCAGACAGCCACCGCCCCTCTGGTCACCGGTCATATCAACACTCCAGCGACGTCTCTCGTCGTCAATACTCTCAGTCCACTGGTTACCGTGGCTACTGTCAATGGTGCGGCACTCAGGGTCACAGCGCCAAACGCTGTCCTCATCTCCAGCAGTCCAACCCACCACCACCCGTGGCCAATCCTACAATTCAGGCCCCCTCCCCTGGCTGGCTTCTAGACTCTGGGGCCTCTCATCACGTGGCCACCAGCCCCCAACACCTCTCTGATGCAATCCATTACAGCGGCCCTGATGAGATACTAATTGGCAATGGTACAGGTCTTTCCATCACCCATACAGGCTCTTCCTTTCTCTCTTCTCCCAACTCCCCTCCCTTCAAACTCCACAATGTTTTATGTGCCCCTTCCATGACCAGAAATTTAATTTCAATTTCCCAGTTTAATAAACAAAACAATACCTCTATTGAATTATTTCCTGGTTGCTTTCTCCAGCCGATCACAGGAGATTGACTAAATCTCCTTGATCTGCTGAGATATGTCAAACGGAATCACCATTGATTCCTCCCTTGTATAGATAGTCAACTGTTTGATTCTTTCCTAACTTGTACATACCTAGTTAGGTCTCTCTACAGCCTATATAAAGATAGCTACTGCTGTAATTTAGAATTAATTCAATACAACAAATATTCAAATCCTTATAAAAAAGACATTGAGGTTCTAATTGTATCCATTTATGTAAATGACATCATCTACACTTGGAACTGTGAAGTTATGATGATAAATTTTAAGGACATGATGAGGAAGTATGAAGTGACAGATTTGGGGCTTCTACACCATTTCCTAGGCATGTGAGTGATTTAAACTGAAGAATCTATCTTCATTTATGAAGAAGTATGCTATGAGACTATTGAAGAAATTTGGCTTGAAGGACTGTAAGCATGTGTCTACTCTTCTAGCAACTAACGAGAGGTTAAGCAAGGAAGATGGATCTAATGTTGCATATGAAATTATCTACAAGTTGATAGTAGGAATCCTACTCTATTTAATAACTACTAGACATGATATAATGTTTGTTGCTAGTTTATTCGCTAGATTTATGCATAGTCCTACTAAGAAACTCTGAATGGATACTATGATAGTGATTGGAGTGTAAGCTTGGATGATATGAGAAGCACATATAGGTATGCCTTCTCATTTGGGAGTGAGGTGTTCTCATGGGCTCTAGTCAAGCAGTATAGTGTGGTAATATCTACTGGTGAAGTTGAGTATGTCAGTGCCTCTGAGGAAACTACTCAAGCCATATGGTTAAGATTTGTGCTTGAGGACTTTGGAGAACAATAGACATATGCTACTCCTCTCCTATGTGATAACACTTATGCTATTGCCATATCAAAGAACTCTATTTTTCATCAAAAGGCTAAGCACATCAATAGACGATTTCACTTCATAATAGAAGCAATACAGGCTGGTAAGATTGATCTAATCTATTGCAAGTCAGAAGAGCAGCTTGCATATGTGTTTACTAAAGCTTTAACTAAGGAAAGGTTCAATTACCTAATGAGTATGCTAGGGGTAAAGCCACTTAACAAATTAGAAAAGGATGTTGGTGCTTAAGCTGACTAAGCAGCTAAGTTGGAGAATGAAGGGCCACCTAGACTACTAGATAGTAGTGTATGTGAGTTGTAAGATCCTGTTTTAAAAGAATGAGAGATATGTGACTCTTACTTTGTGAGCAAAAGAATGCGTAACTGTGAGAGTGTGTTTTTAGAGAGCGAGTGTGATAAGTGTGTGAGTAAATCTGTAAACAACAATCAATCATAATTGAAAGAAATTCCAATCATACGTGGGAGGGAATTATTCAGAAAATCACCTAAACATTTCATCAAACACTTGTGTGCATTCTGTATCACATTGCAGAACACGCAATTTCATCATTCAAAGTCATCCCAATTTTCGATCCTATTCTAATCAAACAATTATAATCCTATCTTAGGCTATCCGATTCCGCGCGCCTACAGATGGAAGCTAAGATTTCATACCTGGAAGCGTCATTGTGCAGTTTGTGCGCAGCAGGAGCTGTGAACTATGGAAACCAATGGAATAAATGTCCCTCCCACGTGTGCACGTACATCTATCAATGGACCACCTACAGCCTCAATCGGTCCTCCCCCTCTGAAAACCCCACCCCTACGGTGGCAGGTACGAAACATAAATACTACCAAATTATGAACAAAATGTGTGTGTGCATCATTGGGGTTGTTGCTTTGAAAACTTCGTTGTTGAAAATTGACAATAACGGCAACGGTGGCACTAAAATCAGCATTGTGGATCCCTACAAAGTTTTGGAGACCTCAATCTACAATGCGGTGGTGGGTTTATTTGTGAAAGAAATGGGTGACAATGGATTCCCAAGAGTGAAAGCAATAGCACCATTTGGGGCTTGCTTTAATTCAAATAATACAGGGTGGACACCTGTCGGCCCGGCAGTGCCTACCAGCTACCATTGCACTTGTGTTGGGAATGGAGTGTCTTGGAGGGTGTTTGGAGGGAATTCAATGGTGCCAGTGTGGAATGTTGTGTTGTGTTTAGGATTTGTGGATGATGGTGCAAGGACATTTAGTCGATCGGTGGACTAATATTGTGCTTGGAGGTAAGAGTGGTAATTTTTGACACGACCCGATACACGACTCGAAACCCGCACGAAATTTATGCGGGTCAACCCGCACGATTAAAATTTCGGGTCATTTTCGGGTCAACCCGTTATGACCCGTTTATTAAACGGGTGGGTTTCGGGTCAACCTGTTAACCCGTTTAATAACCTGTTAACCCGTTTAATAAATGGGTAGATTTCGGGTTAACAGGTTAACCCGTATATTGGCTTATATATTGACCCATTTAATAAACGTGTCATTACTAACTCATATATCTACCCATTTACTATCTAAATATCTATTAAATTTTATAATTTAAATAGGTTAAACATGTTAAATGGGTTAAACGGGTCAAACGAGTCATAGGTTAATTGGGTTTTGAGTATGACTTGTTTATTAAATGGGTTAAACGGGTTAAACGGGTTACACGGGTCATTAACAGGTCGGGTTCGGGTTGGACATTCTTGACACGATTATTAAACGGGTTGGATTCGGGTTGGGCATAAATGGGTAAAACAGAATTCATGACACGACACGAACCCGACACGACACGACACATTGTCACCCCTACTTGGAGGGCATCTATTGGAGGACAATCTTCCTCAGTTTGATTTGGCTGCTTCTAGGCTTGGATTCAGCTCCCCACTTTTGGCCACCTAAACAACTTGTGCAGACTTCAACTTCACTTCTATTGCTTGGATTTTAATTAAACTCGCAAGTTGTTGGTTTTTTTTTTCAATCAATCATTGTTGTGTATTCTGAATGCCAAATAAAAGCTGGCCATGGTTTTCTTTTATGAGGTATTTTTACATGCCAAATAAAAAATAGATAAGGAGCTGAATCAAAAAAAAATGGAAAAGTAAAGGTTCACACTCCTTAGATACCCTTGAAGTTCATGCATCAACGGTTAAACTCAAAATTAAAAATTCAATGTAGGATCTATATCAACCAGATTATCATTTATAGATTGAATCATTACCCTAAAAAATTTCATATTCATCGTATTTGGAAATGTATATTGCGGTAGAGGAAATGAAAAATAGAGGTATATAGAGGTGGCAACCATGGTAGACTGAGGTGAGAGATTGGGGATTATTGGACGCGGGAAGGTGGTTGATGGCATCATGAGAGTATCTTTTAGATATGTGATATGTTGCAAAATGAAAGTTTTAGTTAGATGCAGTTATGATGACATGAATTGGTTAATATTTAATGATTAACATTTCTTTAAATAAGAATATATGCACAGATAATAAATGGGAGGAATAGCACAATATCATATAAGACACAAATTGTAGCTAATTGTGTTTTTTCGATGTGGGTCATTTTGTAGTTGTATTTTTCCGATGTGAGACATTTTCATCACATCTCAACACGCCCCCCTTACGTGTGGCAGATTTTCCAACCTATCAAGTGACGAGCGGATTTTCCAGCTTATCACGTTATTTGAATGGGCATGTCTCACGGTTAAGTTTTCACGTGGGATAATCCTGCTCTGATACCATATAAGAAATTGAGGTTCCACTTCAAAATCAATTGGCAATGGGAAGAGTAGCCCAAGATCATATAAAGCATAAATTGTAGTTGTGTTTTTCCGATAACATTTGTGGAACCCAAAAATCATCCGGAAATTGTGGAGCTACCACGTGGCCCATAATTCCCAAAATGACCAAATTGCCCCTAGCAATAACGCTAGACATTTGAAAACACCCACACATTAAATAATCTATTTACCAGCTAAATACGTTATTTAATCGGCTTAAAATCTCTGTAATATTAATATTCTCCCCGAGAGTTAATTGTCATTATTCTTAGTAACGGACAATTAATATTAATATTAAAACACAATAATTATCATTATTATCATAATGAGTTATTATTATAATTATTAAATAATATATTTAATTAATATATTATTATTAATTACAAATTCAGCCGACCAATCAGAACGCTCCGAGGCTTCCAAGATTTTCCTATAAATAGCGAAACATATTTCATTTCCGAGGTACGTCGATTCTTTGCTTCGAAGTATATCCTTTTCCTCTCTCAAAGCTAACTTAGGCATCGGAGTGTTCTTGGTCGAGCAACCCCCCGGGTAAATCGATCGAGGCAACGATAGCTGATTGTTTGCTGTTTGCAGGAATTGTGAGGACTTTTCGTGGCGGGTTCGATAATTGATTCAACAATTGGTGCTTTCATTGAGAGCTATTGAGTTATACTCAGAAAAAGCTCTCTCATTTGTTCATCGTTCATCTTTTTTTGTTCGTCGTTCATCGACATTGTTCGAAGATTTTGAACGTTGTTCATCACTCATCAAGAATTCGTTCATCGTTCATCTTTCTTCGTTCGTCGTTTATCGACATTGTTCGAAGATTTTGAACATTGTTCATCGTTCATCTTTCTTCGTTCGTCGTTCATCGACATTGTTCGAAGATTTTGAACGTTGTTCAAATCATCCATCAACAAGCTTTTCAGCTCAAGATTCTTTGTTTCGACATGGCTAGGGTTCGTCTATCCGCTCGCTCAGCTGGAGAAGGTGTTTTCGCCTCAACTGCTCAGACCAGGAATGAGGCTCGCATAGAGACTCCGGAGGAGCGGCCAATTCGACCCAGGCGTGTGTCTATAGAAGCGCCCATGGAAACGCTCAGAGGGAGGCCAACCTTCAGCTTTGGAGCATTCCCTTCTCCAGCTAGCCAAGTGCCTACACTAGGGGAAGGAACTTCGGCTTTGCAACAAGCAGGCGGGCTGATGATGGGAAGTGCATCACAACATGATCAGCCCACGAAAAACATGGACCTAAGGGAATTTCTGGATGGGTGTCACGACATCTCAAGGAGAAGTCACTATCAACCTCTCCAGGACAACTTGGCGCAGCAAGTAGAAAGGTTGAGCAGCCAAGTTCAACTCCAGTCGGAACTCTTGCAGCGACTTCTGGCTGAAAGACCGGTCCAAGAGCCAGAAAGGCATTCCGCATCACGTGGGAGACAAGAGAATGCTCCAAGGCGTCCTGAGAAAGAAACAGTTCGCTGCCGAACGATGTCACGAGACACTTCACTAAGTGACTCTGGTGAAGAAAGTCACGCTCGTCGAGCAAAAAGCCCACAACTCCTAAAGCCATCGGTACGTGAGCGGTTGGGAAGTAGGATTGGGGCTACTTCACAAGTGGAGCGCTCGCAGCGCTCACATGGGAGTAAGGGGCAACTTCAGGCTCTACGCAAAGACCCAAAACGATCTGCCCATGGCAGTGAGAGGGAAGATGAAGTCTACTCTCCTGCACGATCCCAGAGATCAAGGGGAGAAGCTCAAGGAGGTTTTCGGCGATTAGCACGGAATGACTCACCCCCTCAGCAAGGTGCGTTGCGGGCTGATGATGTTAAAAAAATGCTGGACAGGCACCTTCGTGCTCAACGAGATGGCGATCTAGAGGACGATCTACGTTGCCAGATACAGCTCTCAACTCCTTTCGTAAGGGATATTGAGGAAGAGCCATTCCCCCAAAGGTTTGCAACGCCAAACTTCACTCCGTTCAAAGGAGCCTCTGACCCGGTAAAACACATAGATTATTACCGGGGAGTCATGGTCCCCCACAGGCATAATGATGCGCTCATGTGCAAAGTCTTTCAAGCTTCTCTTCAAGGCCAAGCCATGACTTGGTTTAATCATCTCCCCCGGAGATCGATTGCATCCTTCGAAGAGTTGGCTCTGGCATTTGTGAAGGAGTACGCACAGCTTCGGACAATCGAGGTGAAGGACGACCATCTTTTCTCTATCCGAAAGAGAGCAAAAGAAACTCTGTGTCAATACATACGAAGATTTTGCGAAGAAAAGTCTCGGATTGTTGGCTGTAGCGACCTTGTTGCGGCAATGACATTTAAACAAGGACTCCCTCGGGACAGCCAGCTTTACGGGGACATCGTCATGAGCAATGCGCGGAGTCTCACCAAGATGCTTTCGCTAGCGGAGCGACATGCAAGCTGGGAGGACGAGAAGAATGTCTCCCATACTCAGGACCATGTTGGGACTAGTGAAAAGGCCTCCAATAAAGATAAGTCCCATGGAAAGTTTGCGACTGGAAAGTCCAATAAGCGCAAGGCGGGACAACCCTCTCAAACACCAACTATGGGGAAGCCTAACTTGCAGTTATCCTTGCCGGTCCATCAGATCCACAATGAAATTAAGGACAAGCCATGGTTTAAGAAGCCAGAGCCAGTCAAAGGTGATCAAGAGAAGGCTGATAAAACAAAATGGTGTGCCTTCCACGAGTGCTATGGGCATAACATCGGTAAATGCATATCTTTCGAGAGATATCTCTGGAATCTCATCAAAGAAGGACATTGCACTGAGTACGTCAAAGGGAAGGTTGTGGATCGACCCGCAGACAAAGGACTAAAGGAACCTGCAGCAAAGATGATTCGCATCAATACCATCATAGCAGAATCGGAGTTGTTAGGAACCACCTCCAAGCAAAAGAAAAGAAAGATCCGGGATGCACTAGCCGTCTCTCAAGTCTCCCATGTATCCACCCCCGGGGTGGCCAACGACCTTGTCGTTGGTTTCTCTTTGAAGGACAAGGTAGGACTTGACTGGCCGCATGACGATGCATTAGTCGTGTCCATCCAAATCGCTCATGCTCAAGTTGATCGGATTCACGTTGATGAAGGGAGTGCGGCAAATATCCTCAGCTTGGATGCAGTGCGCAAGATGGGGTTAGAAAGCCTCACAACAAAAAGGGTTGTCCCGCTCCGAGGTTTCAATGGGTCGACCAGCATGACCGTAGGCACTCTCCAGCTGGATGTACATTCTGATCCTGTAGTCACGTCCCAGACTTTCTACATCATGGATGAATACTCTCCATACAATGGAATTTTGGGAAGGCCATGGCTTCACAAGATCCTCGCAACCACGTCAAGCCTTTACCAGAAAATTCGGTCCCCTGTTCCCGGTGGTGGAATCGGGGAGATTAAAGGCGATCAGGCGATGGCTCGGCGGTGCCTTACTGAAGGGCTAAAGGAGGTCAAGGAGGCAGAGTTTGTTCCCCAAACAGGATCATCAACTGGGGGCAAGCTTTCTTCTTCGTCTCCCAAATAGAAACTAATCACGGGTCAAGATCCAGACATTCATGAGGAACCACCAACTTCAGAAGGATGGCAGCCGGAGGATGACGTCACCCACATCCAACTTGACCCTCAATATCCTGAGCGAGAGGCCCGCATAGGTGCTAGGTTGAGTGACACAGAAAAAGAAGAACTCATAGCTTTCCTGCGTGAGGAGAGAGAAGTTTTCACTTGGTCTCCGTCTAACATGCCGGGGATTTATCCCACCATCGCTTGCCACAAGCTGCACGTCAATCCCAACCACAAGCCGGTCAAGCAGAAAAGACGCAATTTTTCCCCCGAGAAAATTGCTATCATTCAGGAGGAGATTGACAAGTTACTCGTTGCTGGATCCATTGAAGAAGTTCCGCACTCTGAATGGCTAGCAAACGTCGTACTTGTCAAGAAAAAGGAGGCAGGACGATGGAGAGTTTGTGTTGATTACACCGATCTCAATCTTGCGTGCCCAAAAGATAACTATCCTCTGCCCAGAATCGATCTCTTGGTGGACTCAACAGCAGGAAATGAGCTCTTAAGCTTCCTGGATGCATACTCGGGCTATAATCAGATTTCCATGTATGAAAAAGACAAGGACAAAACTGCCTTCGTCTTTGATCGAGGTGTGTACTGCTACAAGGTCATGCCATTTGGCCTCAAAAATGCGGGTGCAACGTACCAGAGACTCGTTAATCGGATGTTCAAAGATATCATTGGAAAAACCATGGAGGTCTACGTGGATGACATCATGGTCAAAGGAGAAAGACGAGGGGATCATATCACCAACTTGCGAGAGACCTTCAACTTGCTGAAGAAGTACAAAATGAAGCTCAACCCTCTAAAGTGTACATTCGGGGTATCAGCAGGGAAGTTCTTGGGATACCTTGTGACTCAACGTGGGATCGAAGCAAATCCAAAGCAAATCAAGGCAATTCTCGAGATGAAGTCCCCATCAAGTCTAAAGGAGATTCAAAGTCTCACTGGACGAGCAGCAGCATTGAACAGGTTCCTGTCCAAGTCAACCGACCGGTGTCGACCTTTCTTCCAAGCGGTAAAGAAAGCATCCAGAGATAAATGGGATGAAGGTTGTGAGAAAGCATTTCAAGATCTCAAGGCCTACTTGACGTCTCCACCGCTGCTATCAAAACCCAAAGATAACGAGGACCTGTTCCTGTATCTGGGGGTCTCTAATGTTGCTGTAAGCTCTGCACTTGTCCGAGAAGAGAATGGGATTCAACTGCCTGTGTTCTACACTTCCAAAGCCCTACTTGATGCGGAGACACGATATCCAAAATTTGAAAAGCTGATCCTCGCATTACTGGTTACCACAAAGAAGTTGAGGCCTTACTTTCAAGCTCATCGGGTAATCGTCATGACGGAATATCCACTTCGTTCATTACTTCATGCGCCTGATGCATCGACACGGGTAATGAAATGGGCTATAGAGTTGAGTCAGCATGATCTGCTCTATCGTTCCCGAACAGCTGTCAAAGGCCAAGCCTTAGCGGATTTTGTTGTGGAGTTCACACCAGCATCATTGGAAGGAAGCAATGACAATAAGTTCGGTAGTGCCCCCAAGGCCGTCGACACATCCTTGTCACGAGCTCATGGCGACAGTTCCTCTTCTCTGCAACCCTCAACTTCCAATCATCTATGGAAGCTCTTTGTTGATGGTTCCTCAAACCAGAAGGGGGCAGGAGCGGGGATTGTCCTTATCACTCCAGATGGCTCAATAATGGAACAAGCAGTACAGTTTGGATTCAAAGCCTCTAACAATGAAGCGGAGTATGAAGCTTTAATTTGTGGGCTCACACTTGCCAAGGAGTTGGGAGTCAAAAAACTTGCTATTCATTCAGATTCGCAGCTGATCACTAATCAATCGATCGGTGAATATGCTGCGCGTGATGCACGGATGCTCAGATATAATAACAAGGTCCAGGAGATGCTTGCTTTTTTCTCGATTTTCACTTTTCATCAACTTCCACGAGCCGAAAATACACAAGCAGATGCGTTGGCCAATCTAGCATCATCACTCGACTTTCGTTTCAAGCGTTCAATCCCGATTGAGTATCTCGAGCGGAGAAGTATTGATGTGAAGGAGATTGAAGTAAGACAAATTGATTCATCACTAAGTTGGCAAGATCCTTTTATCAACTATCTAGAGCATGGAACATTGCCTGATGAACGGTTAGAAGCCCGCAAAGTCCAGATGAAGACCGCACGATACTATGTCGACAAGGGTCGACTCTTTCGAAAGAGCTTCACAGGGCCAAACTTGTTATGCTTGAAGCACCCTGAAACATTGAAAGTCTTGGCCGAGATTCATGAAGGACATTGTGGAAATCATTCTGGTGGAAGATCGCTTGCCCAAAAGACGCTTAGTGCGGGATTTTACTGGCCTACTCTACGCCAGGAAGCTCTGCAGTATGCCCAGAAATGTGACAAATGTCAAAGGTTCAAGCCTAACCAATTGGCGCCACCGGAAGAGCTGCATGCACAGACGAGCCCTTGGCCATTCATGCAATGGGGAATTGACATCGTTGGACCGCTCCCAAGCACTCCAGTTCCTAGCAAGAAGTATTTGATTGTTGCCACTGACTACTTCACCAAATGGGTGGAGGCAAAGGCCTTGGCCACCATAACTCAGGCTGATGTTCAAAAATTCATCTGGAGCCACATCATCTGCCGATTTGGACTTCCCAAAGTCATTCTAACAGACAATGGAACTCAGTTCACCGGTGCCATAATCAATGAGTTCTTTGAGTCGTGGAAGATCAAGCATTTCACTTCAACTGCGTATTACCCCCAGGGTAATGGCCAGGCAGAAGCTTCAAACAAGACGATCCTTGACTATATTAAGAAGCGACTTGATGATAAGAAAGGCTTGTGGGAGGAGGATTTGGATGGCACGCTTTGGGCTTACCGCACCACTCCGCGTCGTGCGACAGGAGAATCTCCGTTCACCCTAGCATACGGAACCGACGCAGTCATTCCTCCACATGTTGTTGTTCCAGCGCCCTTTACCGAGCTGGATGATCCAGCAGTCAACTCCATTGCTCTAAGAACTTCACTTGATCTCAGCGAGGAATTAAGAGAGCAAGTGGTGAAGCGTATCTCCAGCTACCAGCAGCAAGTGAGGAGTTCCTACAACAAGAAGGCCCGACTCAGGCACTTTCTCCCAAGTGACCTGGTTCTCAAGAAAAAGTTTGCAATGCCCAATCGTCCAGGGTCTCAAAAACTCAAGTCCCCATGGGAAGGACCCTACCGAGTCTTCCAAGTAGGCGGAAAGGGAAGCTACACCTTAGAGACAATGGATGGAAAGTTGGTGAGTGGTTCTATGAACGCTCATCACCTCCGGAAATATTATGTGTAATGCAAACTAGAGCTCAAAAGCTAAGCTAGTCTTTGTTTTGTGACAAATCTAGACTTTATTTTTAAGAATGATGTATTTAGACTTATCAATAAAGCTATCAAGTCATTCCTAGTTCACATATTTGTTATCGAACTTACAACAAGGTTCTCAAAGCCTTCCGCCGGGAAGCACTCAAGCCTTCCTCCGGGAAGCATCCAAAACCTTCTTCCGAGAAGCACTAAAGCCTTCCTCCGGGAAGCATCCAAAGCCTTCTTCCGAGAAGCACTAAAGCCTTCTTCCAAGAAGCGTTCAAGCCTTCCTCCGGGAAGCATCCAAAGCCTTCCATCAGGGAGCGCCCAAAGACTTCTTTTTCGAAGCACCCTAAGCCTTCCTCTTGGAAGCACCTTAAGCCTTCCTCATGGAAGCACTTCAAGCCTTCTCTTAAGAAGCACAAGCCCTTCCTTGAAGGCAACATACCAACAACTTAATTATCTAACGCCACAAGTTATTTGGAACTCGCCGTTGTGCACACACGGTTGCAGTGGGGGCATATGAATAATTCCATTCTGACACATTGACAAGCATTTGAAAGTGTTCCCTTCAACGTATTGAAAGGTGGATAAAAGAAAGTTAACACTTGCGTTCAAAAAATTGTTCCAACAATTCAGCAAAAATGCTTTTGTTATTTATTCGTTTGGTGGGTGTCTAGCAAATCACATGTCGATTGCTCACACCGGTTATTCACTATTGGAATGAAAATTACAAACGAAAGGGAAATGACATAAAAAGCTACGGATGCAGATCTTCAAAACCCATTGTTTTTCTAAACAATTCCCATTCTTCTTCTGAAAGTAGGGAAGTGTCGTTAAACAATGATTCAGCAGTCTCTGGGGCAGCTTCCTTTCTGGTCACAGTCTCAGGCTCTGGGTCAGGTTCCGGTATAGGCACGTACTCTTTCTCCAGCTCTGGTTCCCGCTCTTTGGTGGTGATCCCACTGCAGCTTGCAATGTCCAACTTTTGCGCCTCATTTTCTTTTTGGCTCAAAATTGTGGGGGCATGTGGTGGCAGTAAGTGGTCGTTCCTTGGAAGCCTTTCAGTCTTCAGACTCTGGATTTCCACTTCCAAAAGTTTGATTCTCTCATCTGAGTCCTGTAAATTTCTGCGCAACAAAGTGACCTCGTCTCGGGCAACATCTCACTCATTCTCTATCAACATCCTTTCTGCACGGCTTGTCTCCAGCTCGCCCACTTTGCCCTCCAATGTATGGATTCTCCCGATCAAAGCTTCATTGTTCCGTCTAGAGTGATCTCGGGCTTCTCGAAGGCGTTTGCATTCGCTCTTCATTCGCTTGTTTTCATCTTCGAGACTGGCATTTCCACGAAGCATGTCAACCAACTTGCGGGCCCCAGCTTTTGCAATCCTAAGGTCTCGGACTACCTTGTCATAAGCCCCTTGTGGAACCGTCTTTTCTGTTTCCTTTGCTAGGGAGGGGGCACCTATCACATCAGGAGTCTTGGATGACGACCGTGTCTCTTCCACTAATCGGACTGGGTCTTCATCTCTCAACGCTTCAATTACTTCAGGGGAAGTGGGAATCGCCTTCAGCTTCTTAAGTTGTATGGCTGCATCTTCGCAAGGCTCGTCTGAGGTTTTGCGCTTGCTAGATGACTCCGCAGGACTAGAACAGTTGGGCTTGGAAGAACCTTGATGATCATGCTTTCTCTCCAAAGAGTCACTGGGCCCTTGCTTATTGTTCTTCTTCTGGGTAACGGGTTTTTTCAAGCGCAGTGGAGCGTTCAACCACTCTTTAATTAGGATGTCCGAAGGCCTCCCGCCGTTCATGTCTCTGAGAGGAGAGAGTAGCCAGCTCATGTCTCGAAACTCTGGAGGAATTTTTAGGGCCATGTCAATCTTTTTAAGATCAGGATGACCTCCAAACCCGCTGTACAGCTCATCAAACATGCGGAAGTGCGAGGCAATCCTCAAGTCCGGGGAGGCGTGTTTGTCCCATGCGCCGCCAATTTCGATGCAGTTGAATCTGTACGAGTTGTCATCAAACTTCGTCCTCAAAAATAGCTCCACCTTGGGTACGACTCGAGAAAGACGACCGCCGGTGATTCCGTTGTGCGACACGGAGTAACAATGCCAGAATTCGTCTTCAGTGAGTCCCAAGCCAAAGAACTTGTTCATCTTCTCAAAACACATGATGTGTCGGTAGGCATCGACGTCTAGTTGAGCAGGGCTGCATCCCATCCGGCCAATAATCTTGGAGAAGAACTTCGTGAACAGGAACTTAAAACCCCACCCAATGATCAAAGGGTGGAATTTAGTCCATCGACCGCCGACAGGGTTTTTTCCTCTTCCATGCTTAAGAGCCTTCATGGAAGAACATCTGTCACCAAGCTCCACGAAGACGTCGTCGGGAAAGGAAATCTGATTGCGAGCTTTCCACTCCATGAAGTCTTCAGGCTTCTCAAACTCCATGTCTTTCCCCCGGAATGGACTTTGGCTACGAGAACCGCCGCGCTCCCATAATGCGAGTTTGCCGGACCGTTCCAAAAGAGCACCTTGACGCATCTTAAAACAAACGCCTTGGAAAATGGTGGAAATCGTCTTTTGGATCGTAGCTAACGGATGTCCAGAACCCCCGGGATGGGCAACAGTGCGAAACTGCGAACAAAAAAGCATCTTGGGTTAAATATTTATTTATAAATACTTTAGTAACTAAAGTTAAATAAATATATATATATGCACTTATAAAATTATAAAGAAAAAGTAAGGAACCCGCTAGTTACAACAGTAAAAAAAATGATGATAAAATAAATGAAAAAAAAACAAAAAAACAAAAATAATCGAACGGCGCCATGATCCGCAGAGACCCGATCGAATGTGCAAGCGGTGACCATCCCATCGTGACAGACGAATCATGACCGTCCACGCGTCCCGCTCCAGTGCGACGCATACCAGCACCTCCACTCGACGCTCGCCAGGTGTCGCACCCCGCAAGCCACAACCGACAGCCTCGGGCCCACTCCTGCGCCACCAATCAGACCACGCCACGCGGAGCACGCTGCACGCACCTGGGACCCGCTCCTCTGCGCAGACAGACAACCCTCCACTCAGAAGCTGGCACGTGGCGTCGCTACAGAAGGCGTCCGACATCTCCTGTCAGACGCACCCACTCCTCCAGACCGCTCCAGCCGCGTGGCGGCTTCACACACCCCACTGACGTGCGCGGGACCCGATCTGCCGGGAGGCTAGTCATCGACCTCCACGTGTTGTATTCAGAATGGCACTAACGGGGCGGGCCCCGCCTGCCTGATGAATCACATGGAGGCCAACATGTGGCAATTTCTGCATGGCCTTCACTTTGTGGGTCCCCTTGTTCTGATCATCCAACAATATTTAGCACAGGGCATGCGGACGAGCCTTACTCCCTTTGCAGCCACTAATCTCATGTGCTTTTTGGACCCAGGCACACTAGTACTTTCAAAAACAAATGAACGAATATATAAAAAACAAGAAAAAGAATTTGGGGGCTTACACACAGCAAATCCTGAAAAGTTGGCGTGAAGTTTTCAGGTTCCCTCACACTTCAAACGAAAAAAGTCTCCTCGTCCTCTTTCGAAACAGACAAAACACAAAGCCAAGATTGAAACCATTTGTCCTACAGCTACTTAAGTAAAAAAAAAAGGGGCCTCACGGTATTTAATTTCATTAAAGCTGGAATTTATTCCCTTTTAATTAAAATGAAATTAACTTAATTGACATTTAATCTGTTAACCTAAATAAGTTTCATCTAATCACATTTAATTAAAATTTATTCTGTTTACCTAAAATACGTTTCATTAAGTACAAAATGGTTAAATTTTTTCCATAAAAATTTGGTTTTAAAAAAATAGAAATGGCAACATTTTTACTCCAAATATGTATATATGAATATACGAGGGTACATGGGAAAACATATGTGACTAACATGAGTATATCTTATTTTACAAGTTGTACGCTTTTCCAAAACACGAAAAAAGAGCTAAAATAAAAGAATTCCATGAATGTACATCCCATTGGATTCCCTGGATTCCGAAGCGATGTGGGGGTATTTGTGGAACCCAAAAATCATCCGGAAATTGTGGAGCTACCACGTGGCCCATAATTCCCAAAATGACCAAATTGCCCCTGGCAATAACGCTAGACATTTGAAAACACCCACACATTAAATAATCTATTTACCAGCTAAATACGTTATTTAATCGGCTTAAAATCTCCGTAATATTAATATTCTCCCCGAGAGTTAATTGTCATTATTCTTAGTAACGGACAATTAATATTAATATTAAAACACAATAATTATCAGTATTATCATAATGAGTTATTATTATAATTATTAAATAATATATTTAATTAATATATTATTATTAATTACAAATTCAGCCGACCAATCAGAACGCTCCGAGGCTTCCAAGATTTTCCTATAAATAGCGGAACATATTTCATTTCCGAGGTACGTCGATTCTTCGCTTCGAAGTATATCCTTTTCCTCTCTCAAAGCTAACTTAGGCATCAGAGTGTTCTTGGTCGAACAACCCCCCGGGTAAATCGATCGAGGCAACGATAGCTGATTGTTTACTGTTTGCAGGAATTGTGAGGACTTTTCGCGGCGGGTTCGATAATTGATTCAACAACATTTTCCTCACATCTCAACAACTTTGAAAGTACAAGTGATCAATTTGAATGTTGAACAAATAGAAGGAATTTATAGCTTTTGGATATTTTGGAATATTTTTCACCAAAAATTTGGTTGTTTTGTTTTGTTATATTAGAGAGATTCAAATATATACATAAATTCAGTATTCTAATACGATATATCGGTCTCATTTTTATAGTGTCCACTTGATGATGGATATAGGGTAAGATTAAGTAATAAGCGCCCCACTTACTTTGTTAAAATGGCAACTTGGAATTGTATACTATTTGACTTTGAGTACTATATCTCCATTGTAGCTGGTTACAAATTGTTGTCTGGATGCATCTCCAGCTGGTTGGGTGTGTTATTTGAACACCACTTGTATACAATGGGCCATGCATCATTGCATCAATTTGATCAAGAGACTTTTCAAACTCGTGCATTCATGTATGCGCGCGGCTGTAAAATGAAACCAGCTAGCTTCGTCCTACCATTGCAAGTTGCCTCTTCCTTTGCAATGAATTCATCATTGATGATTATTGATGATGCATCAACGCATTTGTTTATAATTTGGTAGTATTTATTTTTCCTACCTTCCACCGAAGGGGTGGGGCTGTCGAAGGGGGAGGACTGATTGAGACTGGTGACTAGCCCGCCCTTTGGCGATGGAAAAAATGTAACAAGTTATCTCTTTTAGCCCAAATTCCGTCTGCCATCGTTCCATGCACGTGCAGATCCACGAACAAGATGAAGGAGCCGACAATTCTCACGATCGAAGATCCACACAGATGGCAGGTCCATGGAGATCGAGATGAAGGCGCCAGCTAGGACCCATCGAACATCATCGAAGCCACCGAAGCCCTCAGGCCCAGCAAGAGCGAACCATCAATAATCATCCATCTTCATCTCAATCAGTCAAAGATATACCATAAGGCGCCATCCCATGGGCAGTCCTTGGCACGTCATAGTAAGGCCTTGGCAAGCCATTACACTACATTGGCACGCCTTTGAAACGTCTTGGCACACACTTGATGCGCCTTGACAGACTTTGGGTGTCACTACCGCGTCAAGACATGCCAGCTCTTTATCCTCGCTAGGACATGCTAGAGCAACCTTCTACAATCAATGCGAAGGCGTGCCTCAATGCGAAGGCGTGCCATGCCTTGCTCATATATTTTCTTGAAATAATAAAGGAATATTCGGAAACACATTAACAAAAACATCGCAATGAAATGTACAAAGTAATGATCCAATTGATCAAGATGCTCATCTAGTCAAGACGTGGCTAGGACAAGCTTGAGCATTGTCAAGACACGAAAGAATCGCAAATAGAATGTCACATTAAATGTGTCAAATAATATGATCAATTATATATATCCAAAACTCCAAAACAGCAGCATTTTAATTTGTTCATACTATATCGGCCTAGACCGACCCAAAAGCCCAGACCAACTTGTAGGCCCAATCCACTACCAGATACCACATCAGCCCAATCCAACTTTGGAGGCCCAGCCCTCTGTCGGTCGGTGCGTCTGATCAGACCGACCGGGAGGCCCAGCCCTCTGTCAACACCATGCCACATGCCGACTTTGGAGGCCCAATTCTCTATCGGTCGGTGCGTCGGCCCAGACCGACCCGAAGGCCCAGTACTTTCGCCCAACACATCTCCACAAGCCCAAAGGGTCCAAGTCCACTCAGATGAACAAACCCTAGTAGGGTCTGGCCAACGCTGACACGGGGATAGCCCCATGTAATGACCCGAACCTTTATTATTATTATTTTATTATGAAATGACCATTTTGCCCCTAAAGGGGGAAAACTTGACTTTTGACCTGGGAAATAATTAGGACTTTGACCCATGCCCGTGACGTAGATCGAGACGTCACGAGTCCGTAGACATGTGACACATCGAAATCAGATTTCGTATGAGAAAGTTATGATCACGGAGGTGATTTTGGCGAAACTTACGAACCGAGAATGAAATTAAAATAATATTCAAATATTCAAATCTGTCCTATGCTCTAGATTTAATCTGAACCGTCGGATGAGTGACACTTGTCACTCATCCTAAGGGCTACTATTCCCAAAAAGCTGGATCTACACCTATTGGTCCTTTTTAAATTATTTTATTTTCCTTCAATCCACCCCAGCCATCCATCTCCTGCCCCCACTGAATCTGGGCCGTCCATTTCTGTTTTCTTCTCCCCTTTATCTGCACAATCACTTCTCTCCCTCACTCGCACAAACCATTCCCACCCGTGAAGGAACACACGGCCTCACCGTGCACAGACGCCCAACCGACCACCACAATTGCTACAGGACCACGACCACCCCTCACCACCTGTATCTCCATCATTAGCCACCGCTCATCCTCTCCTCTCTATCTGCAACCCAGAAAAACCAACCCAGACCCGAGACGAGCATTTGGATCCAGGAAACCCAACCCACACGACCACGTCTCCTCGACTCGAACAAGTACTGGGCTGGGACTGTTAGGATCTCAAGAGGACGGAGAGACAGTCGAGACGACCCACGACGGCTACACGGCGGAGGTAAGCCATGAAACCCGAGAAACCCCTGTTTTCCCAAGTGTTCGAACGACCCTTTTTAACGTGTGTGTGCTTCGATTCTCTCTGTTGGGACACGTTCTAGGAGCAGTGACGACCTGAGTAAAGCTGGTTTCGACGTTGGAAACGGATGGGAGTGACAAAGAAGATAACCGGAGTAAGCCGCGAGATTTCTTCGAGTCACAGGTATGGATCTCGTCCTTACTTCTAGTTTTTGAGGTCATAGACCTGTAGAACAGACATAGACGAACCTCTAGGAGCAAACCCTATCGAAGATGGTGGCCAGAAATGGAATCTGGAATCGGGTCAAGCTGCGGGTTAACGGTGACACAGTTTCAAGATTTCGGGTTGACCCGGTCAACTATAGTAATGATGAGCCATCATGCGGACGTCAGTAATGATGTCATGATGACATCATCATGTCAGAAAATGTCAGACCAGGGACCAACCAGAGAGTGTCACGTGTCCTCTGACAGGTGTCAAAGATGACGCCATGCTGACGTCAACAGTTACTGCAGCAGCGTTGACCACGCGCGTGGGGGCGCGTGTGAACAGTATTTTTGGTGGGCCGGTACCATTTTCAAGGTTTCGACGATACAGATTCAATGGCGGTGGTTTCGTGTCGATCGGAGATCGTTAGGTCGGTCAAAATAGGGTTTGAAGCCTCGAGAATAGTGTCTGAGCTACGCTTTCGGGATGAATCTGTTCTAGGGTTTTAGGATGAACTAGTGGGGTCCTTTAGTGACTCTTGGACATGTTATTACAGGTTTAGGCGGTCGTTGAGCAGCAAGGACCATGTGTGAGTGGGCTATTTGATTTCTAAAGGATTGCATGCATAAACTGTTTTACTATTTTGTTTTATGATTTAGATGGGGCTATTATGGGGATTATATGGAGATGCTTATTACATATTATGATGTTTTGGGCATGAGACGTCTAGATTATATATGGAATGTTTTCAGGGATATTGAAGGGACACATGGTAACTATATTATTATTGTGCAGTACTTTCCTACCTTACTATCTTGTCTCCTCGAGGGAGGGTCGTTGGCCTGGGTGGACCCTAGAGTAGTCACGGGGCACTGACTGAGAAGAGTTAACCCCCGTTGGGTTGCTTACTCTCAGGAAGGCATATTGATTATACCTCGGGCGGTGACCGGGATACCGGGCACTGGTGGACCTAGGGGATTTATCGGGCTTTGAGACCCTGAGTGGCAAAGCGTAGCCTTAGAACCGTGACATCATTATTAGGCATCAGGAGTGCCGGGGTTGGGTTTTACAGTGCACTATTATGTTAGTTTTTCCCTATTCGATTATTATATGATTCTGTGATTATGATTCTATTATGATACTATAACTCACTTCAATGCATGCAAGTTTTGGAAAACGGATGGGTAAAACCTTATGATTTATTTATATTATTAAATTGGTTTTATAAACTGTTTATTTTCGGCCCACTCACTCTTTAATGTTTTATTGACCCCTCCAGGCCGTGCCACGAAATTAGAGGAGGATCCGGAGGACGAAGCTTAGTCTAGTTCGCTGTGCACCTGTACACCCCAAGTGGGTAGGTTGAGCACTATTTGTGTAATCTGACTATTGTGCTCATGTTTTGTATTGTACTATCCCTAGTCTAACAACATATTACTCTGAACTCTTATGTTTAAATGTTATTTATTTAATTTGAAGTATTTTGATTCCAGTTAAGGGTACTTTTGGTATGTTTGGAGTCGTTGTTAGACGGGAGTGGGACACGTCCCCGGGTGGTCCTAGTGGGATTGGGACGGGTCCTGTCACCCCACCTACCACGTGTCAGCCCCACAGTAGCCGAGATTTGTCCCATATCGGGAGAATGCAATTATTATACTCACCACACCCATACAAAAGGGGTCCATTTGTCATTTAAAGGTAACTAAGCATTTACTGTTCACAACCACTTTTATATCACATTATTTACCACTCCCCTTACATCTCAGACCGACCACTGACTTGGGCATCTGAGTACTTTTGGGCTGGTACCACGCCAGTGCCCATACTCTGACTGTCCAACCAGCTTTCTCGTCTTTCAAGTCTATTGAAGGGCACGTGGCAGAGCAGCGTTCGCTCTCTAAGTTGGCACATTTCGTGCATCAATATAATCAAATGTGTACAAAACTCCAAATAGTAGCTTTCTAAATAATAAATAATAGTAGTTAATTATATGAATTTATTCAAATGGACCATGAGTATAGACCTCACTGTTTACGAAAATCGAACTTGAGACCTTCCACATATCATACAAAAAAAATATATCATTAGACTAAAGCATTACGGATCAAGAGTATAGACCTCACTATTTACGAAAATCGAACTTGAGACCTTGCACATATCATACAAAAAAAAAATATCATTAGACTAAAGCACTACGGAGCTTTAATCTGCCTTATTAGATATAGAATATCTCAGATGAAATGTCAACCCTAGCAAAGAGGTTGGCAAAGAGGTTTTTTTTCTTTTTTTCGTTGGTCAATCGAGAGAGTTTTGTTTGGGTCAATCAGTAAAGAGTCCAAATTGGACGAACCATAACCATTTGAAGAAGAGTACCCTCTAAACGGTGTCGTATAAGCTACCGTTCAGGAAAAAAATTTAAGGGGCAGAACTCTAACCATTTCTTCGTGGGACTGCCTTAAGCGCAGTGGCGAGCAGAAGTCTCAAACCCAGCCGCAAAAGCAAGGTAAGGGCAATTGCACAAGCACTGCAGTTAGTTAATCGAGGATTTCAGGGGTTGGGGTGGTCAATTGACCACCCTTTCCCCTTAATAGATCTATAAGATGAAAATGTGTGGAGGTTATTTCAAGTTTTAGTAAATTGGGATGGTTTTCTCATGTTCAATGACAAATTACGATTGATGGAGGTAATTTATCTGTTCCCTTTAGGCTTTGAAGGCTTGGATTTGAGCTGAGAGACTTGATGGACCAGGTTAGTGATCCATTTTGTTGTTTGAGCTTTCTACTTTCAGCATTATTTTCTATGATTCTGATGTTTGTGGATTGTGCAGTACGAGAAAGTTGAGAAGATTGGGGAAGGAACTTATGGTGTGGTTTACAAGGCTCGTGACCGTAACACTAATGAGACTATAGCTTTGAAGAAGATTCGCTTGGAGCAGGAAGATGAGGGAGTGCCAAGCACTGCTATACGGGAGATTTCCCTCTTGAAGGAAATGCAGCATGGGAACATTGTCAGGTATACGTTGATTTTTATGTATCAGGACTAATTTCATCAATCAAGGAGTTTTATGAGATAATTTCATCAATGTCTATGAATCGTAGAACTGCTAAAGGTATCACCTGCTGTGGAGGAGATGAAAAGTGGAACTGTAATTCAGACTTTAATCTTAAGAAAAAATTTCTTCTGGACTGTGTTCTATCTTTTAGTTGTAACGTGTTCCTTTTGGACTGTTTTAGCTTAGAGTTGTAATATGTGCTTCTTCCTATTTTGGTTCCTTTTTAATGGAAATTTTATGTATCAAAACCGAGCTAGTTTATCACTGTTTGCTTACTTCACTCTGAGCATGTATTCCTGGCTTGTCTGAGCTTGATCATGAAAGTAGAATTTCTTTTGGTGTCTAAAATGCATCATTTCCCAGCATGGGCACCTCAAATATAAAATAGTGGAATGTGCGTTCTTGTATATACTGTTGTGTGTGCTAGACATGATGCTCCTAGAATGTATGCTAAATAGAGGATGAGCTTATGCTATTGAAAACATCTGAATCTTGTTTCCTTAATGCATTTATCATATTTCCTTCAGTCTTGGTTACAATGCAAGGTTTCTTATATGATGTTTATTGACTTATTCTTTTTTATCAATGAGAATATTTAACAAATACTTCTAATGGGTATTTGCTTGACAGGCTGCAGGATGTAGTGCACAGTGAGAGGCGCTTGTACCTCGTTTTTGAGTACCTGGACTTGGATCTGAAGAAGCATATGGATTCTACTCCTGAATTTGCAAAGGATCCTCGCCAAATAAAAGTAAGTGACCTTTTTCTGAGCTTTAGAGTTCGTACATGAGCCTTTAGATGACATAGTTGGTGTGAGTAGGAAGAGGCAGGCAAGGCACAGCAAATAAAAAATGGGGCAGATGGACTTTTTTTCCGAGACTTATGTTCATTGATCAGCAAACTATAGTATTTCATCTCATGTACAGTCTATTCCTTGACTGTCATGGCTCGTGAACTCGAGTGGGGTTAGAGAGAGTTTAATGAAGTCGCATATGATTGTTTTTCATAATATTATTTATTTATTTAAGAAATCTAGTTTTCCTAAATGTATGAGGCTATCATCTGGAGGCTTTTTAATAGCTTCTTGCTTTGACCTTTGTCATCTATTTAACATATTACGCTATTCCTGAGTTTATCAGAATTCAATACCTTATGCCTCAGTGTAATGTGATGCTTATGATGCTTGCTTCTAATTTGTACTGAGGTTACCTTATATTAAGCTTGAAGTTGTTATTTGTTATGTATTCCATCCTGAGTAAACTATTCAATAATAATTATGCACGTATTTCATTTGGGCATGTCCCCTTTCTGCAGATGTTCCTTTATCAGATTCTCCGGGGCATTGCTTATTGTCATTCACATAGAGTTCTTCATCGAGATCTGAAACCCCAGAATTTGCTGATAGACCGTCGTACCAATGCACTAAAGCTTGCAGATTTTGGACTGGCTAGAGCATTTGGTATTCCTGTTAGGACATTTACTCATGAGGTCAGGATCAGTCTCTTGTAGTATCATGAAATTTAGCTATTGCAATAGCATTAACATCAATTTTCTTCCCTTTCACACTTCAATAAATTATAATAGACTGTGAAGAAAATATGTGGCAGTTAGTACCACATGTATAGGTTGTTAAGGTAATATGGTAGAACTGCTTTGCTTCAAGAAAACATGTATTGATATTAAATTTGTAGTTTCATGTGTAACATTTGAGCGCCATTTAACATGTGTGTTTTAATGTTAGCTAAAAATTGTTTTAATTATTAATGTTTATACATAGGTGGTGACCCTCTGGTACAGAGCGCCAGAGATATTACTTGGTTCTCGCCATTACTCTACTCCAGTTGATGTATGGTCAGTGGGTTGTATATTTGCTGAGATGGTAAACCAGCGGCCTTTATTTCCTGGGGACTCTGAGATTGATGAATTGTTCAAGATATTTAGGTGAAAGATTCCCAACCAAATTTATGCTTTTATTTCCTTGTTTTTTCCTTTTCCTGGAAGACATATGCAGCCAGATCTGTAGACCCTGTAATGTATCCATCATCCTCAATGTAACCTATCATACTCACACTGTTGTTTTTCATATGAAGAATCATGGGTACTCCAACTGAGGATACATGGCCTGGAGTGAATTCACTGCCTGATTTTAAATCTTCCTTTCCTAAGTGGGTTGTTAAGGTAATTGAACTTCATGTGTGTTCTATCTTTTCCTGTTGTAAAATCTTCAACCTATATGTATTAACCAATATTAAAGGAAGCATTCGTTACAATGCAGGACTTGGCAACTGTAGTTCCAAATCTCGAATCAACTGGTCTTGATCTTCTATCTGTAAGTTCAGATTCAATTTCTGCACCCAAACGAGGAAATTTTGCTGCTTTATGTACATATACTCTGATTCATTTATTGGCCCTACACGAGTCCCAATCCCATCTCACAAAGATGTTAGTAAATAACAATGTTATACAGGGAGTACTGGAGTTTATTCTTTATTGGGGAAAAAGATGAGAGTGCCATAAACCTTCAATATCTTATTACAAATTAGCTTGCTATGGTGGATTAGTGTCCTCATGAAAAGCTATTGTAATTTGTGGGGTTCTTTCTTTATCCCTTTTATCTTTTTTCTTGAGCTGTAAAAAGAAGCACCTTGATTTTCTTTTGTAAAATTGGATAGCCGAATTTGGAATGCTTGGATGTAGCCTGGAAGCACATAATAATTTATTGGTGATTCCTGTCCATTTTTTGCTTCACATTAACACTTTGTTGCTAGTTCCACACGATATCTAGAGCAGGATTGATAAAAAAAATCAGAAAATGAATGTTCAAAACTGACATAAAAGCATCTACTTCAGTTGTATTTTCTATCATTGAAGAATTTTCCTTTTCATGTTCCAGAAAATGCTCTGCTTGGATCCCAGCAAGAGGATTACGGCCAGGAGTGCTCTTGAGCACGATTACTTCAAAGATATTGCTTTTGTTCCGTGATTCTCCATCGTCACTTCCAGGCAGTGTGTTTATACTATAGTGTAGCATCCTGTGAACTTTGTTTGAATGAGAATTGTGTGTTTCCTTGTGATTTTCCCTCTCATTCCTCAGACATAGTTCCGATTATGCTGATTTGGCTTTCACCAGACATTATCATAGTCTGCCCCGAGTTTCTCTCCTTTCTTTTTACTCGTAAAGATATACAGTAGTAACATTTCTAAGTGGCTTGTAATTGACATTACACTTTCCTGCAAGGAATGTAAAAGATAGGTTTGCTTCTGATACGTTTTCTCGCTTCACTTGAATGAAAATGATATGATCTCATTTTCATGTACCTACAAGAGCAGGGTCACCCTCATTTTGCTAGGCTTCTTCCTATATGTTCTTTGGTTCTTTTGAAAACTCGGTATTGGCGAGAAATTGTTGAGTGGTATGGAAATATGTGACATGTTATGTTGATGGATGCTTCCGACATAAATAGTGAGCATTTTGTGCGGTTTACTTTGATTGTGTATGCTCTCTAGGCGTGATGTTTTCATTTGTTATTTTTCTTTTTTTGGTCAGGATTTGTTATTTTTCTTTGACATCAAGAAATTAATGTTTATAGAAAGTACTACAAAGGACGCCCTGCGCCCAATGGTGTGGGTTTGTCAAACGGTTTGTGTGAGTTCTAGTATAATCAGAAAGCAAAGAGAAAAACCAATGAAAAATGAAGAAAATTCTAACAGACATCACCGACTTCTCAAATCAAAGTAACTCTCCTACTTTCTTTTCAAACATAATGTCAGTTCTCCATGCGAGATTATTTGAGAAAACAATGGCGACGGATGTTAGGAATAATTTCTGAAACTCGGGAGAAAATTGTTCTGCTGTTGAATAGCACTGTTGAGTTATGGGGGATAATTTTGAATGACGTTTTAACCTCTTTGATATGAAAGTTGGTAATATAATAGATATTTTCAGGTTCGACTTTCGGTTCTATGAACTCATAATTTGAATTTTTGGTACTTGATTTTATTCCATCTTTCTGTAATATTAGAAGGACAAAGGAGAAAAAGAAAAGGAAGAATATGTCTTAACGTTGCTAATAGTATGTTCGAATTTAAGTGAATTAGATGCTTAACATTGCCATTCATGAATAAAATAATTTACTAGAAAATCAAAAGTTGTCATGTTTTTTACCGTTTCATCCATTAAGATGCAATGTAGGCTCGTGTCACTTGATTTCGGTCTTCATATTCTACATATACAAACCTCCAATTTGTTCAGTCTATTCAAAAAGTTTTAAGGTGCGTATTGGAATAATATTCATTCTGGTGTAAACTTAATGTGAAATATATTGATTATTGTTATTAAAATGAAACTAAGATTTAAAATGTATATTGAACAAAAAGAAATTGTCGAAAATGCAAGGAAAATGAAAGGAATCCGGTGAAGTAAAATATCAAAGGAAATGAATGGGAAAACCAAAAAATGATAGAAATAATAAGTCCACACACTTAAAAAATGATAAAGTATTATTTGATTTCATTTTTCCATAACCATAATCAAAATTTAGTTTGTTGATGCACAAAATGTGCCAATTAAGGAGCGAATGCTGCTCTGACACATGCCTTCAAACAGATCTGTAAATGAAGAAGATTTGTTAGTCGGTCAGAATATAGACACCGGTGTGGTACCAGCCCAAGGGTACTCTGACGCTCAAATTAGTGGTCGGTCTGAGGTGTAAGAGATGTGGTGAATAGAATAGTCTAGAGTAATAGTGAATAGTTGGAAAGTGACTTCCCTTTCCATGACAGATGGACCCCTTTTGTATGAGTGTGATGTGTATAATAAATATTTATTCTTCTAATGTGGGACAAATGTCAGTCATTGTGGACCAACACGTGGAAGGTGGGGGCTGTCCACGTGTGGGCGTTGACCAAGCCCGGCTAAGGTTTGCCTGTTTGAGTGGGCCTGAGCTCTTGGGCTGTGGAGGTGCGTTGAGCAGAGGTACTGGGCCTACGGGTCGGTCTGGGTCGACGTGGTGTTGTCAAAGGGCTGGGCCTCCTTGTCGGTCAGTCTGGGTCAACGTGGTTTTTGAAAGAGGGCTGAGCCTCCTAGTCCTTATAGAAAGGCTGGACCTCCTAGTGAGTCTGGGTCTTCAGGTCGGTATGGGCCAATATGGTATC
Organism: Prinsepia uniflora; assembly: GCA_032719365.1. NCBI lineage: Eukaryota > Viridiplantae > Streptophyta > Magnoliopsida > Rosales > Rosaceae > Prinsepia > Prinsepia uniflora. The sequence goes on along the minus strand of CM064873.1, from coordinate 12,765,875 downwards.
AAGACAATTAAAACAGTTTTTTTTTTTTTTTTTAAGTTCCACATGTAATGGAAGAAGTATTAAATCAACTGATCTTCTTCTTCAGCTTTGATGTCACGTAACTCAGAAAATGTAAACAAACATGGTTTCTATCTATATCTAATTGCTAACTCGGGTATATATTAAAACATTCCCATCAAGCCCCCGTTTGATTCTCATCCACCCATTGAAAAAAATTATCCTTCACTTACGTTTCTGAATAACCAAACCAAACAAATCTCATATAACAAGTTTACGAAAACACAAAAGTTTACCTCAAAATCTGAAAAATTCCAGTAGTATCTTCTCGAATTCTAACAAAAAACGTGACGAATTTACAAACAGCACACCAAATCTATATGAATAAGAAAACTCAATGAATTAAAATTTTAAGAAAAAATTGAAGAAGAAAACTTTACATCAATACTTCTTCAAAACGTAAGAATTTTTTCCGTCAGCTCTTCCAAAAAGTAAACGTACAAACTTTTACAAATAGTTCATACAATCCATCCCAATAAAAAATAATAATATTATTTGGACACACTATATTAACTACATTTACTGACATTAAAAAATCACTGGCATACCAAATGATTTATTTTATTAAAATAACGTAATTCATTCATTGTTATATTAAACGTGTCACTAAATATGATAATTTAACGTGTCTAAATAGCATTACACATAAAAAAAAAAATCAATAAACTCACAAAATATTCTCACCCACAAATTAGCGGACTTTCTCTTACTTCTTTCCCTAAAACACATACCAGTTTCTTCCTCAACCCTTCCTAAAAACAACATGCAAAAGTAAACAATTAATGGGTTACCTCGAGTTTACATAAGGTTCTTCTTATCTTTGGAAACAACATGCATGTTTGGGTTTATTAATTTATCACAGCACCACTACCAATGTAGGCATGCTAATTCTAAAGCCATTCATGCCACTAATCCTAACTTAGCTTCATCTTGGGACACTAATCGGACACTTTGTATATGAAGATCCAAACTGAACAAAGATCCAAACTCACAAACAAACATGACCTGTAATTTTGTAGAAGGAAGTTTCAAAAAAAATTGAGAAACCAAACATTTACCTAAAAAAATTTCCAAATCCAAAAAACTTCTTCAATCCTTACCAAAAAAAAAATTAACATGCAAAAGTTAAGTTCAGAAAGAAACTACAAAATCAATCTCAATAACAATTTCATAATATCGATACTACATCTGACCACTCAACGAGCTCGTATAGAAGACTTCGAAGATCACATTAAGCACATCTCCTTACTAGAAAAACTACGCATGCTCTCTCTCAGCTCTCACCTCTCTCTAGACCAACTCTCACATTTCTCTACAGTTAACTTCTCTTTCTAAAGGGCTCCAAACTTATTATATTATGTACACATAAATATTATTACACTAATGAGAATGAGATAACACCATGGACGTAGCCCGATTTGGATGAACCATATACATGCTTGTGTTCTTGGTGAGTAACCTTCTTACTTATAAGTTGGTATATTTTATGCATCAACAATTTTGCACCATCTATGAGAATCGTAACAAAAAGCTAGATATGGTCCTTTCTTCCTCACACTAGCAGAAACTCGTAAGCCCAAGAATACTGAGCACCCAGCTACAAAAATCAACTTTGGTCATCCAAGAATAGGACTTCCTCTGCGCCCTAGCCTTTCAGGCCATCGACCTCCACTCAGTAGATCGGCACGGGTCCATTTGAAGACCCAATAGGCAAGTCGACATGTGCATGGATGACACCTAACCTTATGAAGAGCCCAACTATGTTGATCAACATATTAGGCCACCCACAATAGGGGCCTATATCCAGTATAAATTAGCAAATATTCAGCCTTATTGTTAAAAAAAAATTACCAATAATGATATTTTTGGGTTACATCCACCAAAGCCTCATGTGAGGCTTGAGCATGAGGTTACCAAAATCAAGCCCCAAATGAAGAATAAAAGCCTCAGAATTGATTTTCGCTTGCAAATAAATTATTAAGAAAAAACAAGTGACCTAATTAGAGGAAAGATGATGAATAAAAGATTAATACATTCATTTCTTATTATTTTTTTATTATCTTTAGTGGCTTTCTTGTTCTTTTTACTTTATTAAAAAGGAAAAACTATTATTATAGTCCCCAAACTTTACCCTAATGTTAACTATGGTCCTGAACTTCATTATTAGTAGAAAAGGTCTATGAACTATACTCAAATATATATTAACCATTCATCCGTTAAAATGTTAACGAAATTATGTTAAAATTAAGGGTATGATTGTCTTTTTACTGTTCAACGAAATTCCCTTTTTTTACTAATTGTTGATATAGTCCATGAACTTTACTCTAATATTAGCTATGGTTCCTGAACTTTATTATTAGTAGCAAAGATCCTAAACTATACCCAAATGTAATTGTTAATAACTATAACTTATAAACTGGTACAAATCTTTCACCAATATTTATAAAACCCCTACAACTAATAACGTAATGCAAAATTCAACACAAGTTAGACAAAACCTGACAAACATAGAGGTAAATGTATCGACTTTCCATATTCACAATATCTAGCGGCATGAATAATATTTAATATTTAGGGTAAAAACTAAAAATAACCCTCCATCTACTACTTGTGGATAAACATGAAGAAGAAGAAAAAAATGGCAAAAATCAAAATCACTGCTATGAATTTGGACCATTATGGTATTTACCAAATTGCCACCCAGTGGAGTTGAGTACTTCAAAGTTGAATTCACTAGTAACAAAAAAGGTTAATGACATAAAAAGTTAACATTTTAATGGAGGGATGATTAGTATATATTTGGGTATAGTTTAGGGATCTTTACTGCTAATAATAAAGTTTAGGGACTATAATTAATATTAAAGTAAAGTTTATGCACTATAGCAACAGTTAGTAAAAAGGGAATTATGTTGAACAGTAAAAAGATAATCATACTCTTAATTTTAATAGAGTTCGTTAACATTTTAACAGAGGGATGGTTAGTATACATTTGGGTATAATTCAGGGACTTTTCCTACTGATAATGAAGTTCATGGACATAGCTAACTTTAGAGTAAAGTCCATGGACTATAACAACAATTTCTCCTTATTAAAAAAATGATAAACTATATAAAAGAACTCAAATTATAGGCTCGATTTCAAAAAAGTACTTCAACTGTAAAAAGTTTCAATTAAGTACCCAATACATACTCGCGATTTCAAAACAGTGATTCCTTCATATTTTCCCTCTGAATGTCAGTTAAGTGCAGACGTGGCAAATAGTGATTGCCACTCAGCATCTGACAACAGTCGTTGTGGCAAAATATCAATGGGCATTTTGGGTATTGCATCAATTACACTGCCTGAGCTCCCTCCCTCCTCCCACGTCGAACAGAAAAACTCCCCAGAGCCCTAATTCCCAAATTTGAAATTCCAATTCGATTGACCTGCCTATAAATCGCGAATCGGGCTCCATTGTTATGTTGAGGTAGAGACTGAGGAGGAACGCTACGAAACCCAAAGGAAGAAGAAAATTTGAGGTCGCGGTTGAGGTATATTGCTTTTGATATAAGGTGAAGACGAAGGTCGCGAAACCTAGAGAATGTGAAATGAAGGAGTAGCGTGTGAGGTCGCGAGAAAGAAGCCAACCTAGATACGGTTAGTGCATAGTGCTTCTCACTATATTAACAGTTCATATTTATGTTTGTTAGGTTGTAGTTTAATATAGAAAGATGGATGATTTGATAGGTTTTAGGAATATTTTGGTTTGTTTATTAATTGATGCCCAATTAGTGGAGAACGAAAATCATAGGGGTGATTGATTGTGTGACAGGACCCGTCCCAACTGGACGTCAAAAACAGTGCCCCGGTCCTGCTCTCGTCTGACAAGTCAACTAAAGGTCCAGAACTACCCTTCAGTGCTCGCTAGACAAGGGATAACTGCGCTGATTTCTGCTGCTACCTCTGCCTCACGATCAGTCCCGAACGTTGTACCACGGCCTGGAGGGTCACAAAACATAAAAGGTGTGAGTGGACAAAAATGACTTCTGATAAAACCTTTGCCAAAATTACATTTTTACCCTCCAGTTTTCACAAACTTGCATGCATAGCATAAAACATGAGTAATAGTATGAAATCATTCTCGTATGAACAGTGGACCGAATAAAATCGAAACATATTTTCCCATGGTCCCGTAAAACTCATGTTCACCAAATCAGTTCATGTTCTAAAACATCAAATCCTGGCACATAGGCCAAAACATGTGAAAACATAATCACCTGGCCCCAAAGACCAAAAACCCGTACTCAATACCAGTACGTCATCACAAATAACATCAATCAACACTAATCACAAGTGCACAATAAATATATCAATCCAATCAATCCGCACTACTCACAAGTGCTGCACTACGCGTAGGCCAATATCCAGTCACTCTCTCGGGAACAGACACCTCTGGGCTCAACCCCCTCGGGCTCAGTCACCTCTGGGCGAACACATCCCCAGGTTCAGACACCTCCGAGTGGTACATCCAGGCTCAGCCTCATCCGAGAAGCTGACTACCATAGGATCAACTCCGGATCCTACAATCACATCCCCCAAGCTCCGGTTGTCTGGGTAATCTCCCCCCCCCTCCCCCCCCCCCCCCCCCCCCCCCTCCGACCGTCTAGGAATATCACAATCACAATGAAAACCATCTCGGGAATTACATCCCAAAACATTTCAATCAAATCTTGTCTTCTTACCAAGTCAAGATCATTCCCGACTGGGTCTCAAAGCCCAAAATACCATTTACACATAAACCGTTAAAATCACCTTTTAAATCAATAAAATAATCCGGAAATCATCATTGACTCGCCAACAAAGCCAGAATATCATTTTAGAAATCATTTAAACTCCGGGCCTAGCCCAAAACATCATTTGCACTTTCCTCGTAAATCGTGCCCGAAAGATTGAGTAAAATAATCATAAAATCACAACAAATCATTAATTTCACAATTTCACAAGTGACTCCAAATCCAAGTCAAAATCACTATTCACTTGGGTTCTCATGCCCAACATATCATTTTCACGCAAATCCATGCGTTGCAACCTCCGTTGCCATTTTCACGTAAATCCACGAAATCGACCATTGACTCATTCCCGAGTCACCACATCATTTTTCAATCCATGACTCAATAATCCGAGTCCAAACATTATTTTCAATCAATTTCAATCCCGGACTCATAAACCAAGTCCAAACATCATTTTTACCAAATTTCGTAATTTCTCGAAAATCGCCCAAAAATAATAATATAATAATCATAAAACCGAGAAATTACCGACTTGAAACATAAATCATGCCCAAGCATATAAAATCATATAATAAGGCATTTAAAATCATATATGCATGCATCACGGTTAGAAAACAAAGTCCACTCACACACACCGTCCAAAACGGTCCGTTTTCGAGCTGCACGTTTTTTCGTAAATTCTAGAAATCACAACTCCTGTCCAAAATCATTATAAAGGGTTACTAACATCTCAAAATACATCATATATAGTTTTCCCCAATTTTTCCGGAATTTAAATACGTATTTAACTCGTAAAACAAAACTTCGGATGCGCGGAACATTATCGAAACAATATCCGATTTCCTCGAAACCAACTTTAAAATGTTCGTTACACTGAGAGGGTCAAAAGTCATGTTGACCTCACCTTGAGACTAGGCCGGACGCGCCCTTATGCGCCGCCGTGAGTGGCTGCGAGTGAAATCCACGCGCCTGTTACAGTACTGCCTTCCTCACCCGTTTGTCTGATAAACGGGTCCTTTAACCCGCGACACGACCCGGTTCAATGTCTGTCAATTCTACACCGTTTTCATCAATTCAAACGTCCATTAGCATCTAATTAGTTTGAATTAAGGATCTGTGAACTTAATTACAATCGACCTTACCTCAATCCTCACGATCAAAGATGAACACTCGAAGAACATCCGGCCACTGTTCATCATTCGAACTCCTTCAATTTCAATCCATTTCCTTAAATTGATTCAACCAGAAGCTTCAATGAACTTAGGTAAACATTTTCCCCAACTCAATTGAATCAATTCATGGCTCAAACTCCACGACTCAAACTCGATTCTTCGAAGAACAGCCGTACACTGTGCAATGATGGAACTTCATCAATCTCTAACGTTTTCCTTCAATTGCTCCTTCCAGAAGCATCGTGGGATCCTCAGAAACATAATCCCCAGTTCAATTTCATCAATTGAAGCCTCAAATTCCTCGACTCAAGGTCGAAAATTCGAAGATTTCATTCCTTCTGTTCTTGCTTAAATCGACACCAATTCCCTTCGTTCTTGTTGCAGATCGACTCGTATTGATCCCAGAAAGCTAAATGAAGCTTCAATTCCACTCCTCACGGCCCAATTCTTCCATTTCAAATTTTCCCTCCAAAAATCGAAATTTTCGATTCTCACTCTCCAGCATCTCTCTGTCTCTCGTGTTTGCACAGCTGCAATTGTCTCACAAAACTCTCAATTTTCCCCTCAAAACCGGTTAAGGAAGGTAGCCAAATCTCTCAATTCAGATGCTCCAATTTTGTTCACGGTTTTGAGAAACAGAGAGGATTAATGGAAAATTAAAGATTAATTTAGTTTAATTAATTAATAAAACATAATAATTATGTTTTCCCCAAAACATGGGATCTGGTTTCATGCCTGAATTTAGGGGATGAGTGACACTTGTCACTCATCCAAGTGTGTTCAGTCACTGGGTACTGTTCATATTAAAATATTATTTTAATCCCGGTTCGTTCGATTAATCGTGTCCGTTTCCGTGACCATAACTTCGTCGTCGAATCTCCGATTTTGGCATGCCGCCTGTCGTTGGATTCGCATCGACGAGACCTACGTAACGGTCCTTGGCCCTCGTCCATTGGACCTCCCGATCAAAAAGTCAACATTTGGCCCCTAATATGACCAAATTACCAAAATACCCCTCAACTTCCGAACGCCATAACTTTCACCTCGAATGTCGGAATCGAACGTGCCACCTGTCTATGAACTCGTGACGTCCCGAACTACGTCACAGTCATCGGTCAAAGTCCATTTGACCGCCCGAACTAAAAGTCAACATTTTACCCACGCTAGGGGAAAAACGGTCATTTTGCACAATTCGTCCGATTTCACTCAACTAATCCTCGATTAGTCATTCTAAACCATAATTAATTAATATTCAATCCCGACAGTCGGGACGGGTCATTACATTGTGTTTTGTTGCTGGAATATAGAAATATAGAAAGGTTGCTGGAATTGGTTGTGTTTTGTTGCTGGAAGCCTGGAATCTAATTGTGGATGGTGGACCACATGTGTTTGATGGCTTTATGTGCATTGTAGTTGTATATTGTTGTGCTTTGTTTCTGGAATCCAATTGTGGATGGTGGACCACATTTGTTTTATGGTTTTATGTGCTGTGTAGTTGTATATTACATTGTGATAAAAAAATTAGGGCTGATGTGGTACGTACGAAGTATACTAAAGCCTAGGGTTGGTGGTGACTTTACATTATTGTGAAATTATAGGTAAATCAAATTACTTCACCTTAAAGATATTTCAAGGTGGGAAGTGAGTTGTTGATAGATATGTAGACAGCCAAGTAGACTACATTTATTATTGTGAGAAGGATATGATGTGTATGTTTGAAATTAACAGAATGGTAGAGGCTTTGGGTTACCTAGATGGTATTATCCTATACCAATACGAGATTGAGGAGGGAGTAGGTGGTAAATTGTTGAATGACGCTGATGTGTTGAAAATGTGTGAGGCAGTTCCTAGTGTGGATGAGATAGAAATGTTTTTACGCATATCATTGTGGACGACCAAAGAAATTTTTAAAAGCAGTTAGAAGAAGAGAAAGGGAAAGGCTGAAGGCCACTGGTGAACAAGGTAAGGGGACCAATAAATCATGTGTTGTCATTGAGGAGTTAGAGGATGAGACTGAAGTGGTGGGGACCAGGAAGGAAAAAAAAAGAACTTCCCATACGACCAGATAAGGGTAAGGCTTTAGTGGTTGTAGGTGGGGTGCCAACTTAGAGGCGAGAAAAGGGTTCTATTAAACAAGGTAAAGGACCTGTGCAAAAAACAAACAAAGGGAAGGGGAAATTACCCAATGAAGAAGATGAGATTGACCATGGGATATGGGTCAAGTTGGAGGACTCTGAAGCATCAATACGTTCTAGTTTTGATGACAGTGGGGATGAGGTCATTCCTACAAAGGAGAACAGGTTGGATGAGGTCATCGATGCCTATTGTTGAGCACATGTTCTGTTGTAGGCACTTGTGGGCCAACTAAAACCGAACTTTCAAGGATAAAGTGTTGAAGGATGCGTTGTGGGATTGTACAAGAGCTAAAATAGTGCAGGGCTTCCTACATGAGATGGAGAAACTCAAATCATTAGATGAAGCAGCTTGAAAATGGTTGGTAGATAAACTAGCACATCAGTGTTCTAGGTCACATTTTAGAACGTGGTCGAAGACAGACATGCTACAAAACAATTACTATGAGACATTCAACAACAAAATAATGCTAGCTAGGGATAAATCAATCAACGCTATGTTTGAGATGATTAGGTTTTTGTTGATGAGGAGGATTCAATGGAGAAGGGATAAGATGGCAACTTGGCCACATCAAATATATCCAAATGTATTTAACAAAATCCAAAAGCTGAGAGTAGAGTCAGTGTAAGACCCGTGTCCTAGAGGGAATAGTGAACGATCCCACATTCCTGCGAGGGGAATGGTGGTGTGCCTTAAAGGTGTAGGTACACACCTATCTAGCACGAGGCCTTTTGGGAGCTCAAAGCCTTTGGGTTCGGTTGGAACTCCAAAGTTAAACGAGTTGAGTCTGGTGCAATCCCAGGATAGGTGACCTACTGGGAAGTTACACGTGAACTCCTGGGAATAAAACCTTGCGGGCAGAGCGGGTCAGTCCGCGAGTCCGCGAGTCCGCGAGTCCAGAGGGGACAATATCTTGTTGGGTAGAATGTGTCCAGTTGCCGCTGAGCATCTCTAACTCAAATGAGGCATTTTGGGAGCTCACTGGCTTTGGATTCCTTGGGAACTCCAAAGTTAAACGAGTTGAGGCTGGTGCAATTCCATGATGGGTGACCCCCTAGGAAGTTGCACTGTGAGCTCCCGAAAACAAAACCGTGAGGGCGAGGAGGCCCAAAGCGGACAATCTTGTGCTAGAGTCGGGTCCTGACAGTCAGGCCATTGCAGTGTTAGATGGCCCGGTGGAGGAAATTACGAGGCTCATGGCCGTAGAGGAGAGCAAGTGGTGGTAAATTTGGAGGCCCACATTTGTTCATGCAGAAAGTGGAACCTCACGGGAATCCCATGTGTGCATGGGATATCAGCCATACTTTACAAGGGAGGCCCATCAGTGGAGTCATATGTGGATCCAATATACTCCAAGAAGACGTACATGAAGTACTACAACAATTTAATTGAAGCTACAATGACTGGACCCATCCCGATTATTCCTCGATAATCGTGAATGATCCTGCTCCCGTCTGACTATGAATTTAAAATACCAAAAGTAGTCCAAATATATATATAAGTACATAATATAACATAATCAACAACCTACATAGTCAGACCAGGGATAGGTATATCTTTAGGATCCTTGACTATCTCAGTCATCAACCGGTTTACAGAGCATAAGAAATATTTACAAACAAGGATTAAAGTCCTACGCGGTCAGAACTCGAGTATGCGGCGGTTTACTTATTCTTCTGCCTCAGTACGAGCCTCGGTACCTGTGCACGGGCCTGGAGGGTACAAAAACAGTAAAGGTGTGAGTGGACAAAAATAAAGGTTTAGAAATACATTTATTAAAATCGTCTTACCCTCCAGTTTTCACAAACATGCATGCATATCATATAAAACATAAGTTATATAAATCAAAGTAAAAGAAAACAGTTAGTACAATTCAAAATCAATCACAATACCACCATCCTCAACATCCAATCTCAATATCCAATAACCCGTCACGATATCAATGCAATGCGTGCAAACTCGGGTGTCTCAAGTCCGAGTACCTCCCCAGGATCAACGACGTCTGGGGTGATATCATCTCCAGGATCAACGACGTCTGGAGGATATCAATATAAACTCACACTCCTGAGATTGAGCCTCCCCTCGGAGCTACTCATCTCCAGGCAGTGGATCGTGACTACTCCAGGATCTACGACGTCTGGAGGAGACCATCAAATCACTGAGGATGGTACCAATAGCCAATATTCTCATTTCAAAACCATTTAAATCTCAAAGTCAAATCAATAGTTCAACAGGGTCTCTGCCCGAATTATAGCATTTCCATAGCACAAGTAAATTTCATAATTTCATGTCTAACAAATCATTTATAATTCAATTTCTTCACTTAAATCATGTAATTTAATTTTAAAGTTAAAAATCATCTCAAATCTCAGATCATTACCCAAAATCACAATTTTATAATTTTCTCGAAATTCGTGCCCAAAAATAATATAATATAATATTCCCAAAATCCGAAAATTATCATATCACATCATTAATCATGGCAAATCAATTTAAATCATATTATAAGCATTTAAAAGCAGTTAAAACATATATGCATACATTTAGGGTAGAAAACAAAAGCCCACTCACACACCGTCCAGATTGCTCGGATTCGAGCTGTTCGTTCTCGTCGCTGTCCCGAGAATATTTTGGCCTGTCAAACATGTAATATAGGGTCACTAAAATATCATATACACTTAGGTACGAAGTTCCGAATCGTCGGAATAAAATAATATTATTTAAACGTAACCTATACGCTTCGGATACGTAAAACTATCCTCAATTTATCTCCGATTGACCCGAAACTAACACCAATAGGTCCGTATCATCGAGAACATTAAAAAGTATGTTGGACCCTTCTTCAGATTCCCGGTCACGCGCCCTCACGCGCCGCCGCAAGCAGCTGCGCGTGACAGCCACGCGCCGTGAACAGTGACTGTACAGTGTCTCTCTCTCGCACCGTTTCTCTGGTATTCGGGGTTGTAAACCCGCGATCAGACCCGACTCGTTTTCTATCGATTTCCACTTAATTCATCTCGTTCTTTCACTCATTAATACATATTCAATCTAACTGATAGTTCTGTGCCTTCAATTGAACCAATTAAATCATAAAACACTTCGACTCACGAAGAACACTCATCGGATCCTAATTCGGGTTTGACCTCAAATCGACCTGTTTTCTTCAATTATTCACACCAGAAGCATCATAGGACTATAAGGAACATGAAATCAAGATCAATTTCATGAAAATTGTACCTCTAAGTAACTCGACTCAAGCTCGATTTCTCCAAACAGTTGCAGCGTCCGATCGTCACGATTTCACCTCCAATTCTTGTTCCAATTAATTGGGTTCGCGTCGTTTAGCTCCCAGGAAGCCGAATCTCACCTTAATTTCACACCAAACTGTCTCTAAAATTAAAATTGAAATCAAGGTTTTTGGATGGTTTTCGGGTATATGCAGCACGGGTTTCCTCTGTGTTTAGGTCGGTTTCTTCTCGGTTTTTCTCTCCAATTTGTCTCTAATTCCTTACTCAATTACACTTAACTCTGCTGCAATCAATCAAGGTGAAGATGTTTTGGTGTTTGAAGGTTTTGGTCGTGTACGGTTTGTTGTTATCAGTTAACAACCTTCAATTCATTATCCTAATTAATCTAACTAATGCCACTAATTGGTTTCTTAGCATGCCATGTGTCCATAAAGGAAATGAATCAGCCATTAATTAGATGCATCAGCAAGGCAAATGATATTGTAATGATCCTTCCACCGTTCAAGTATACTCCACACAAAATTACCATTTTACCCTTCTTAAGCACAATTACCATTTTACCCCTACACTTCACAACCCCGTAACTTCTTCATCCGAACTCCGTTTTCGACGTGCCACCTGTCTACGGATTCACCGCGTTCCGAGACCTACACAATGCACAAGACAAATATACAAACAGTATACCAAACAAAAAGTCAACTTTTAGCCATATCCTTCTAGGGGTAAAAACGTCATTTTTGCATTATTTTAATATTTTACAATTTTTGGATTTTCGGGGCGTTACATACAAATAACCCTAATCTGTGACACTCTATAGGCCAATCATGTATAAAACCACCAGCAAATATGAGGCAACTAGGACGGTCTAGAAAATCTCGAGTAAAGGATCCACATGAAACTACAGATGAAAGTGGGAAGGAGAAATTGGGTAAGCATGGAATTCCTATGCGTGGTAGTGTTTGTTCATCACAAACCTATAATGCAAGAACCCACCATCGACACTTGTCTCTAAGGAAGAAACTATCACCAAGACCACGAGGCAGAACCAGGAATGATGCAGATACTGCTACTCCAAATGTAAGTCCCTTTTTCACTTATTTATGCAATGTCACATTTAGTTTTATATCTAATTAATTTTGTTACAATTTAGACTCAAGGATCAACCACATCAACTCGAAGGACACTGCAAAAAAAAAGAATCATCCTAACAAAGCTGCAACAAATCAGGTATATATATTGACTTCTGTGCTGGTTGTAGTGTTGGTTGCAACATTGTCTAATTTATGTTTTCTCCTTATGTAGGATCCAAGTCAGGACTCAACAAGTGCTAGTTGTAGTGAGAGTGAATTGAGAAGAAGTAAAAGGAGAAAACAACATTGATTTGAAGTGCTTGACAATGGTGAAATAGATAGGGAGTAGAGAATAGTGGAGGCCTGTAATTTTTTTATAGATGTGATCATACTAGTTGAATGGTTGAATGCTTGGGACCTCAGTTTTTGTGTGGTAACTTAGCTAGGTTATTAAGCAGGTTTGAAACTCTATGAATCCTTTGACAATTTGGTTGAATGGTTGCCATTTATGTGATTGTTGTTATTCTTTGGAATGCAAGCTTGAAATGCAAGTTGAATGGCTTTATGTCTTCTGTTTTATGTTTTGGAATGCAAATTCATAAAACAGGTGCTGTGATAAATATGTTTTCTGTTTTCTGTTTTGGAATGAAAATTCATAAAACATGGAAATGTGTTCATAATCAAGAACTAATATATGTACATTGGTTTCAGAAAGCAGTACTACACTTGTTCATAATGTAGACTCTTGCATAGTACATGTTACAACTTGAAAATCTGCATATCTCTACATTCATGATACCTTTCCATAATACACTTAGAACTCAAGAGCTAAATTGACACTCTTACTAGCCAAACCCCTATCATTTCCCCCTAAACCACCAATTACCATTCCCAGAAACAATACCACCAACATTCATGAAAATGTATTTACACGCATCAAACATCTCTGTCTTTTCACACCAGCCTTAATCAGCTTCTTCAAAAGTTCCATTTCATCATCTTTCATCTTCAGTTTCTTCAAGGGACCTAGAAATGGACCGGGAAACTTCTCATTCAACTTTGGGTCGCACTATTAAAAAAAATTGCAGGCACCAACTCCTCTTCTATAATTCCTCTGACGCCCAATTTCATGGCAGAATTACATCAAAATTACAATTATTTATAGATTTAAATCTAATGACCAAGTAAGATTGAAAAAGAACTTACCCCATATCCATCACAACCCTAGAATCTTATGATGACCCGGAAATTTGAAAAAGGAAAAATTGGAAAATTGAAAGGAAATGACGATTTTGCCCCTACTTATAAGGGCCGAAAGTTGACTTTTTGATCGGAACCTGTTTTGACTTTCCGAAAGTACCATTGGATAGGCCTCGAGACGTTGAATCCGTAGACAGGCGGCATGCGTCAATCGGAGTCCGGATGAAAAAGTTATGGATTGAGGAATGCTAGGGGCATTTTGGTCATTTGTGTATAGAAGGGTAAAATGGTAATTTTGGGTAATAGGGTGAATTGGATGGTTAGATGGGCTGAGTCAATTGTGTGGATGAGGCTTTATTATCTAAGTGACATATGTCACTGTGATGTTTGAATTAGTGGCAAATTGGTGATCACTTTGAATTAATGGACTTACACGTTTGTACAAAAAGGAAAAACTGAGATCATGATCTCACTTGATCGATCTTACCAGAAACCAAAACCCAATGGAGAACTGGTGATTGAGAGGAAAACAAAGAGAATTAATTGGCGAGTTCTGAACCTTGAACCCAGTTGAGCTTAAACCCAGAAACCCGAAAACCTTTAAATGGACCTTAGGATCGAATTCGAATTGTTAGACATTTTTGGACGGTGTGTGAGTGGACGTTTGTTTTATAAACTGATATGCATGCATAGTTAAATGTTTTACATGATTGATTGCATTATTTGAATTGCAATGATGTCCTGATGATGTGGCATGATTATTTGTGATTAAATGATTATTTTAATCGGTCTTTTGGGCACGTTTTACGAAGAACGTGCAAATGATATTTTGGGAGAGGCCCGACGTCAAAATGGTTTCAAAATGGATATTTTGACTTAATTGATGAGTTAAGGATGATTTCTGGATTATTTTAATGTTTCAAATGAGATTTTACGGATTTACGTGTAAATGGTATTTGGGGCTTAAGACCCGGTGATAAATGATTTGACTTGGTTTGAAGTCAAGGATTTGATTGAAATGTTTTGGGATGTAATCTCAGGATGGTTTTCATTGTGATTGTGATTGTGGATGCCCAGACGGTCGGAGCTAGGGGATTACCCAGACGACCGGAGCTTGGGGGATATGATTGTGAGTTGTTATGGTAAGCCAAATTCTCGGACGCGACTGAGCCTGGATGTACCACTCGGATGTGTCTGAGCCTGGGGATGTGTTCGCCCAGATGTGACTAAGCCCGAGGGTTGAGCCCAGAGGTGTCTGATCCCGAGAATGTGGCTGGATATTGGCCTACGCGTAGTGCGGATGTGACAGTGTGATTGTTTGTGCACTTGTGGATAGTGCAGATTGATGGATTGATTGATTGATTGTGCATTTGTGAGTAGTGTTGTTTGATGTTAATTGTGATTGTGTACTGGTATTGAGTACGGGTTTTTGGTCTGTGTGGCCAGGTGATTATGTTTTCATATGTTTGGCTTGAGAGCCGGGATTTGATATGTTTCATGTGACTTGGCTGGAAAGCTGGTGATTGTTATTCATATGTTTTACCCTATGCATGCATGGTTTGATAAACTGGAGGCTAAATGATGTATTTTGAAATGTGTTTTAAAGGATATTATTTTTATTCACTCACAGCTTTTCTGTTTTGATGACCCTCCAGGTCGTGCCACGACGTTCGGGGCTGATCGAGAGGCGGAGGCATGAGCGGAAATCAGTGCAGTTATCCCTGGTCTGACAGGTGCTGAAGGGGAGTTTCGAGACTTCAGTTGCCTTTTCAAGCGGGAGCAGGACCGGGCACGGTTATCAAAGTCCAGTTGGGACGGGTCTTGTCAATCTTCTCATTGGATTTTCATCTGTCAGACTTGTCATCAACTTCGATTGTTCCCTATAGTGACAAATAGGGGCTTCCACATCCATCTTTCCTCTTTCCATAAACTGAATTTTTTTGCAGAGAAGAGGTAAAAGACAAAGCTGCAGAAGATGTAGCCATTTCTGCCTTCGCTGTTTGAAGATGAAGATGTAGATGGAGAAGATGTATTCGCTGTTCGATGAAGGGATGCAGCCGCTTTCTACTTTCGTTGTTCGAAGCTTCTGCCTTTGCCTTCGTCGTTCGAAACTTCTGCCTTCTCCTTCGTCATTCGAAACTTCAAGCTTCGTCTTCGCCTTCACTGTTCGAAGATTCAAGTTTCGCTTTCGCTGCTTCTTCCTTCCCTTTCGTCGTTGTCGTCGCCTTTTCGAAGAAAATGTTGTTCGAGCTCCTGAATTTGAAAAATTAGGGCTACGATTTGGGCATTTTCGGCTGATAAGGAGGAGCTCAGGCAGCTGGTTTTAATAATTCCCAAAATGCCCATTGATATTTTCCCACATCGATTGTTGTCAAATGCTAAGTGGCAATCACTATTTGTCACGTATGCACTTAATTGACATTCATACGAAAAATGTGACGGAATCAATATTTTGAAATCGCGAGTATATGTTGGGTATTTAATTGAAACTTTTTATAGTTTATGTACTTTTTGAAATCGGACCTATAGTTTGGGTACTTTTATATAGTTTATCCTTAAAAAATATCATTATACTTCAATCAAAATAGTTACAAAATAACATAAATAAAAGTTTTAAAAATAAAGAATAAAGAATAAATTAATTTATTACATAATTAAGTTTTCTCTTAAAACTAATATATATCATCATATCTAGCTCCAAATGTAAACTCACCATTGTAAACAATATACCATGTAGTCCCAAAATTCTTTTTGAAACTATATTTGGAGTTATATCCACCATGAATATAACCCCAAATATAGATCACCATTGTGGATGACCAGTCCAATTTTATATCATCATATATCTCCCATTAAATACACGAAGTCCAATGACAATTCCAAAAGCTCACCAATACCGACCTTGCATAGCAGCACACACCTTATTTGCACATGCGCCGATCAAACAAATTACACACCTCAATAAAGGTGGAGCCCAAGTCCACATGTCATGGTTTCTTTGAGGTACAAATGGTCAAATATATTACACTTGGAGATTTTTTTTTTTTAATTTTTCCTTTTTGAATTTGTTTTTTCTATAATAAGTTAATGTGAGAACTCCTAAAATAGAAGATTGGGTTTCGAAATTCAAATTTATTTCCAAATTTCAAGTTTGGATTTTTAAAATGATAAGTACATATTAACTCTAACATTTGGTATTAAGGATTCCAAAAAACAATTGAATTTTTTCTACCTTGTGTTTGGTTTTTCTATAGTAAAATTGATGTGAACTCTAACAATAAGGTTGGTGTTTCAAAGTGAAATTAGTAATTCTCCCTTAATATGAGATTGGGGTTTCATAATTAATTCTCCAATCTACAATTTCAAACATTAGAAATCATATTGTGGAACCATAAATTACCGGAATATTGTAGAGCTGCCACGTGACCAACAATTCCCATAATGTCAATATTACCCTTGGTAAGATTGACAACGACACGTTACGATCTCCGCATTAAGTCAATATATTTACCAGCTAAATATATTAATTAATCAGATCAATGCCGATAATAAATAACTTTCCAGCGAATTATTTATTCATTAATAAATAAGTGATTACACTCGGAACAATCACTTATTTAATACTTTCTCCTTCAACCAATCAGACGCTCCGGTGACTCTCAAGACTTCACTATAAATAGAAGACCTCATCTCACTTCTAAAGATAATAAAAAAATACTGCAAACACTATGTCGGTTTATTCTCTCAGAAAACTGACTTAAGTATCAGAGTGTTTACGGTTGAACCACCTCCCCGGGATTCAACCTTAACCCCGTTTGTTTTTTGTTATTGTGTATAGGGATTGAGAAGGAATTTCACAGAACCGGACGATTTCTGCATCAACAACTGGTGTTTTTATTGAGAGCCGATTTGAGAAATACTCAAAGCTTGCGCTTTAGTTTTTCCTTGAAAAACTCCATCATCACACTTTCAACACTTACCGTTCTTCACATGGCTAGAACACGCTGATCCACACGAGCCTTTGAGGCTGCCACATTCGCTGATGTTATCGCTTCCGTGAGTGAACCCTCCCAGCAATTCCAGAAAAATCACTTTCCTATCTCCTGCACGGCCCGCACCACACATCAATTCACCTACCATTCGGAAGGACGAATTGGGCACCTACTTTTGTTTTGGAACATTCCTCATGGCGCATCATTTTTTCAAAAAACAGACGGGCTGCTAGCAGGAGAAGCATCTCTAAGAGTCCCGAATCAGGTCCATGTCGACTTGCACCTAAGGAGCCACTTGGACACCCTGCACAATCCGCAGGCCAACACCCAGGAACCAAGGGTACATGGTTTGTCGCATATGTCTAAAGGTGCGCGACGTGCGTCCCGACGTGTTACTCGTCACGAGCAAGAACCTAGGGGGTCACCTCCGCGACTTGGACTGACACAGTAGGTCGAGCAGCTAAGCAACCAAGTTCGGGCCCAATCGGAGCTCCTGCAACAGCTGTTGGGGGACATCGGGACATCCAGAACCTTTGAAAAAGGTAATGAACCTCAAAAGACATTAGGGGACGTCCTGAAACGCGCCGGTAAAGAACATATCCGCTGCCAGACGATGTTCTGAGACACGTCGCTGAATGACTCAGGGGAAGAAAGCTGCACCCCCAGAGAAAAAGGACAAGATCAACCGAGGCCATCGGCCCGAGAACGGCTCGGAGGACGCCTAGGAGCACTTTCACGCATTAAGTACCCACACGATAGCCGACAGCAGCAAGTAGTCTCCCGTGCATCACGCAACCACTCGGATGATCACAACGAGGAAGACGAGACTTACTCGCCAGCACGCTCGAGAGCCAAGCCCGCTGCAACTCGAGGGAGTCAACGCCATTTGACCCAACGTAGGAATCCCCGTAACGAAGGACCATTACACGCTGAAGACGTCCGAAGGATGCTAGATCGACATCTCCAGGGAGTTCAACGCGATGGAGACTTGGAGGATGACCTTTGGCGCCAAATTCAGACTTCATCATCTTCGCCGTTCGTGAAGGACATTGAGGAGGAGCCATTCCCGCAACGATTTTCAACACCAAACTTCAATGAGTACAAAGGAGCCTCCAATCTAGTAAAGCACATCAATTACTATCGGGGGGTCATGGTACCTCACATGCACAACGACGCGCTCATGTGCAAAGTTTTCCAAGCCTCGCTGCAAGGTCAGGCGACGACATGGTTCAACCATTTCCCCCGGAGATCAATCACTTCCTTCGAAGAGTTGGCCCTTGCTTTCGTGAAAGAGTACTCGCAGCTTCGCACCGTCGAAGTCAAGGATGACCACCTCTTCACCATCTGAAAGAGGTCTAAGGAAACCTTGCGGCAATACATCCGGAGGTATTACGAGGAGAAGTCTTGCATCGTTGGTTACAGCGATCTTGTCGCAGCTATGGAATTTAAGTAAGGCCTACCGCGGGAGAGCCAGCTCTACGGAGACATCATCATGAGCAACGCCTGAAGTGTCACCAAGATACTGTCCCTGGCGGAGCGACATGCATGCTGGGAGGACGAGAAAAATGCCACACATGCCACCAACCACATCGAGGAAGATGGACATCCCACAAAGGAGTTTACGCAGCCAAAGGATGATGCCCCCTGCGGGAACTCAGTCGAGAAAGCCAACAAGTACAAAGGAAACTCGTCATCCAACACGTTCGCTGGTGCAAAGCCAAACACATAGTTTTTGGTACATTTCCTTCAAATATACAATCAGATAAAGGAAAAACCGTGGTTTGAAAGACCAGCTTCTGTCAAAGGCGACCAGGAGAGGGCCAACAAGATAAAATGGTGTGCCTATCACAATTGCTATGGGCACGACATAAGCTCTTTCCAGTCTTTTGAAAGATACCTCCGGGATCTCTTGAAGGAAGGACACTGCACCAAGTACGTCAGAAAAAAATGCAACGGACCGTCTAGGAAAAAAAGACCCCCACAAACCCGCACAAAAGATGATCCGCGTGGACACCATCATTGCCAAGTCCGAGTTACAGGGAACAACCAAGAAACTGAATCAGTAACCAAGTCATCATCAAAGACACAAATTTTGTGGTTAAAATTCGGCTCAGTGCCTACTTTACTCACATGGCATCTTTCAATAAGATTAAAGATGTTTTGTTTCAACGTCTAATGAAATTTTATTATCGCCTACGCTTTTGTTTAGAAAGCACTAGGCCTTCGCCACCCGAAACCCTTCCAAGCCTTCGCCACGCAAAGCACTCTAAGCCTTTGCCATGCAAAGCACTCCAAGCCTTCTCCATACGAAGCACTCCAAGCCTTCGCCACGCGAAGCACTCTAAGCCTTCAGCACGCGAAGCACTCTAAGTCTTCGCCCTGCGAAGCACTCCAAGCCTTCGCCCTGCGAAGCACTCCAAGCCTTCGCCATGCAAAGCACTCCAAGCCTTCGCCATGCGAAGCACTCTAAACCTTCGCCACGCGAAGCACTCTAACCCTTCGCCCCGCAAAGCACTCCAAGTCTTCGCCATGCGAAGCACTCCAAGCCTTCACCACGCGAAACACTCTAAGCCTTCGTCCCACGAAGCACTCCAAGTCTTCGTCATGCGAAGCACTCCAAGTCTTCGCCATGCGAAGCACTCCAAGTCTTCGCCATGCGAAGCACTCCAAGCCTTCGCCACGAAAAGCACCCAAGCCTTCGTCATGCGAAGCAGTCCAAGCCTTCGCCATGCGAAGCACTCCAAGCCTTCGCCCCGCGAACCATCCCAAGTCTTCACCACGTGAAGCACTCCAAGCCTTTTCCACCCAAAGCACCCGAGTCTTCGCCATGCGAAGCACTCCAAGCCTTCGCCATGCGAAGCACTGCAAGCCTTCGTCATGCGAAGCACTGCTGCAAGCCTTCGTCATGCAAAGCACTGCAAGCCTTCGCCATGCGAAGCACTGCAAGCCTTCGCCATACGAAGCACTGCAAGCCTTCGCCATGCGAAGCACTGCAAGCCTTCGCCATACGAAGCACTGCAAGCCTTCGCCATGCGAAGCACTGCAAGCCTTCGCCATACGAAGCACTCGAAGCCTTCACCATGCGAAGAACTCAAAGTTTTTTCCACGCAAAGCATAATAAGACTTCACCATGCGGACCAAGCCACAACTTCGCCACGCGAACCGCTCAAGGCTCGTCCCAGTGTGGCACATGAAACCATCCAAGAACTTGACTTGTTGGAGTCGAAAATATACTAAAAAAAATGCTTTCAACCCCACCAAGAGGGGCAACCACCAGGCCATGAAAAACAGTGGGCAAATGTTTTAACATGCGAAGTCCAATTCTGCATTTCAATGCACGGGATCGAGATTCATTCGATCATAGATCGCTCAATTTTGCTCACCCTGACATGATCTTGATGGCCCTAAAAAGATACGGAAGTCAGCTTTCCAACGTCGTTGGCCTCACTCAATCCCGAGTTGTGACGAGTTCCCAGAGAACGTTTTTGTACACCAAGGTCAACTGCACTACCAGCCCACGAGTACGAGATTCATTCAATCATAGACCACTTAATTATGGTCACCCTGACATGAGGTCTAGGATTTAGACAGTTATGAAATTCATCTTTCCAATGCCATTGACCTCACTCAATTCCGAGTTGTGACGAGTTCCCAGCAAACATTTTTGTACACGAAGGTCAACTGTACATACCAGCGCACGAGTACAAGATTGATTCAGTCATAGATCACCGAATTTTTATCGCCCTGACATGAGGTTGACGGATTTAGAAAGTTATTGAATTCAGCTTTCCAACGCCATTGATCTCACTCAATTCCAAGTTGTGAAGAGTTCCCCGCGAACATTGTTGCACACAAAGGTGAACTGCATGAACCAGCGCACGAGCACAAGATTCGACCAATCCTACAAGGCTCAATTCGGATCTTCTTGGAACAAGATTGATGGCAGTAGAAGGGTATGGAACTCAGCTTTCCAACCCCACCAACAACACTCAATTCGAAGATAAACGAAGTCAAAATACCAAAATTACTACACAAAGGTCAAATTTGTCGAAAATCACAAAACACTCAAAAAAAAAAATGGAAGGCTTCTGTTAATGAAAATTAAAGAAGTTGGAAATTCACAAGTTGAATGCTCAAATATGTATTCAATGCTAAGATCAAGCTACGAGCCAAGAAAGATCTTGATGCTCATCACTAGGAACGGGACGACCTCAAAGTCTCTCCGTCAACCCATGAGCAAGCCTTGGAGGCCTTCAATCATCCCATCCTGGACTTCCAATGACACATTGTCCATGACCTTCTTCAAACAATGGGGGCAACCTCCTCAACATCGCCTACTTGGCATAGTTGGCTTCACAAAAGTGACTTCAACACTGCTTGACTTGACAACGGCTACAAAGCAGCTTGACTTTCAACTCCAAGACGAAACAATGGTTTGGTGTCATGTGTCTTCACGCCACTTAGCTTCAGCGTCTAGATGATGGCATCTCCAAGCTTTCTTCCTTCAATTAGGCGATGATGTACGACGTCTCGAGCTTTCCAGGGGGCATGATCGATCCACCATTCTATGTTTCGCCTTGCACTCTACTGCACCTCACACCGCACTCTGCTGCACCTCGAGCCGCACACTGCTGCACCTCGTCTTGCATTCCGCTACACCTCGCACCTCGCACCTCACTTTGCTACACCTCGAGCCGCACACTGTTGCACCTCGTCTTGCACTCTACTGCACCTCGCGTCGCACTCTACTGCACCTCGTCTTGCACTATGCTGCACCTCGTCTTGCACTATGCTGCACCTTGCACCGCACTTTGTTACACCTCAAGCCGCACACTGTTGCACCTCGTCTTGCACTCTGCTGCACCTCTCGCCTTGCACTCTGCTACACCTCGCGTCGCACTCTGCTGCACCTTATCTTGCACTCTACTACACCTCGCACCATGCACTCTGTTGCACATCACGTCGCACTCTGCTGCACCTCGCGTCGCACTCTGTTGCACCTCGTCTTGCACTCTGCTGCACCTCGCGCCTTGCACTCTGCTGCACCTCGCGTCGCACTCTGCTGCATCTCGTCTTGCACTCTGCTACATCTCGCGTCTTGCACTCTGCTGCACCTTGCGCCGCACTCCGCTGCACCTTGCCTTCCATTTTACTGCACATTGCCTTACATTTTATTACACCTCGCCTTGCACCATGTCATGACCCTCGCTGCAGTGTAGCGTGCCTCGCCCCGAAGTTGGAGTGCGCATCGCCTTGTGACTCGTCACACTTCAAGTAATGAAACTTCATGCCTCACCCGTTGAAGGTCTTGATACTGGCTCCACCCGCACTTGAAGTTGACAAGTCCACCAATGGGTCAAACTCTTTTATCCATAAAGCACCACAAGTGAGTCAACTAGAGGAGCGTCTTGATGTCAAGTCCGTCATCTCTTGAAGTCAGAAGCTCTAACAAATCTCGGACACGCCACCAGATGGTACTCCACAAAGTGAGGTCTTCAAGACTACATCAGAAGTATACATTCATACATTTTGAAATGATCGTCTTGAAGAGTGGAGCGCATCACCGCTTGAATCATTGCAATCAGACATCCTCAGTTCTCAGAATCTACAAAAGATCGAAACTGAACAAAAGAAAAAATATATATATAAAAAAATTATATATTAAAATAATATATATATATATATATATATATATTACATAAATGCAAAAGCATGAATGCTTACATAAATGCAAAAGCGTGAATGCTTTTGTGAAGAAGACGGCAAACGGCAGCAATTAATATATATATATATAAAGGAAAAAAAATTGCCAAAAAATAATTATAAATAATAATAAAATGTTGTGAAAAGCAGCATTTTTCCCTGCCAGCAAGCAGCCGCCACCTGCCAGCAACCTGCGCGTCGCAAGCAGCCCGTCCGGACGCTCTCACTTAGAGGAAAACGCGCTTGGCGTGCCCGCGCACGTGGAGGAAGCCCATGCCTCTGCTGCAATTCCCTCTCAACATACCAGTTCCCCTCCTGCAATATTTTCTTCAGCAAACAAGAGGACTGCAGTCACCCCTTTCTCTCCAATCCGATGCAGCCACATTGATGCACCAAAGCAGATTGGAGATGTCGGACAAACTCCTTCAACTCTAAACTACCATTAAGGTTTGATTTTTTTTTGGTAAAAATAAAAGTCACACGTTCTCATTTAAATAAAGAAAGTTAACGACATCCTACTAGTTAATCGGGCTCATAAAGTCAACTTAAATCAGGATAACAAGTCCAAAGAATTCCTTTTGGGACAAGATCAAGATCAATCTCCAGTTACATCCAGAAAATAGGAGTCATACTCCCACATAAAAATATTAAGACGTAGTTTATTGAAACCACAAGGAAATTACATCTCTTAGGATTTCACGAATTCCTAAGCGATGTGGGGGCATTTGTGGAACCATAAATTACCGGAATATTGTAGAGCTGCCACGTGGCCAACAATTCTCATAATGCCAATATTACCCTTGGTAAGATTGACAACGACACGTTACGATCTCCGCATTAATTCAATATATTTACTAGCTAAATATATTAATTAATCATATCAATGCCGATAATAAATCACTTTCCAGCGAATTATTTATTCATTAATAAATAAGTGATTACACTCGGTACAATCACTTATTTAATATTTTCTCCTTCAACCAATCAGACGCTCCGGTGACTCTCAAGACTTCACTATAAATAGAAGATCTCATCTCACTTCTAAAGGTAATCAAAAACTCCTGCAAACACTATGTCGGTTTATTCTCTCAGAAAATTGACTTAAGTATCGGAGCGTTTACGGTTGAACCCCCCCCCCCCCCCCCCCCCCCCCCCCCCCCCGGCGAGATTCAACCTTAACCCCGTTTGATTTTTGTTATTGTGTGTAGGGATCGAGAAGGAATTTCACAGAACCGGACGATTTCTGCATCAACACATATAAATCTCATAATTCCTGAATTCAAACAGGAAATTTTGGAAGAAAAAAAAAAGTTGAACTCCGAATCTCCAATCTCATATTGTGAAAGTTTATATTAACCTTCACATATTAAAATCGAACTCAAAATAGTTTCAAAATTCTTTCTACAACGCGTAGTACCAAACATTAGAGTTCATATGAAACTTATAACTTAAAAATTCAAACTTGAAATTTGAAAGAAAAAAATTTTGAAATCTCAATCTCATATTGTGAGCCTTTATATCAACCTAACCTAAGCATAAAAAAAAAATAACCAAAATCAAGTGGGAGAAAATTCAAAATTCTTTTTTTCAACCCGTAATAACACTAAAATTCATATAAACTTTATAATTTCAAACTCAAACCTCAAAATATTGGAAAAAAGAAAATAATAAATCTTTGAAATCTAATCTCATAATATGAGAGTTCATATCAACCTTACCATACAAAAACCAAAATCAAAATGGAAAGTATTAAAAGTTCTTTCTATAATTCATAATATCAAACACTAGAGTTCATATGAACTTTATAATTTTAAAATTCAAACTCAAAATTTTGAATCTCCGTATTATTTGAAGTATTCATTGATCATTATATTATTATTTGTAGACAATATGATTATATTATTAACTTTTTAATTTTTAATTGAAAAAAAAAACACATTGGCCTCTGAGTACTAGCCTCATTCTGCCGCTCACTTACTTTCTAGCGAATTTTAGAAATTCAAAAAAAAAAAA
The DNA here is from genome assembly GCA_032719365.1 of Prinsepia uniflora. NCBI lineage: Eukaryota > Viridiplantae > Streptophyta > Magnoliopsida > Rosales > Rosaceae > Prinsepia > Prinsepia uniflora. The sequence continues at coordinate 12,740,518 of CM064873.1, read as the reverse complement.
AAAAGGGACGGTGGCGATGAATAGGGTGCGATCTAGGACAACATTATTGGTCTGCCATAGGATGAGGTTTCCTTTAACTTCAAGCAAAGTTGAGCTTGGACGAGCCAGAGACAGAGTTGCCATAGTTTCCTTGCGTAGTCGATTACTCTACATGAAATCTGACATCTCAACTACTTTTTTCAAGCGTCCACACAGCTTTAAAATCTTAAGGATAGACATTGTAAACGGTATGATTATCAAGGCTTTCATCCTTAGTATCTTACACGTACATTTTGTCAAAAGAAAGCAAGAGAAGAAAAGAGCTACCAAAAAAGAAAGGGGAGAGACAAGTTTGAAGCAAAAGCAATAGGTAGGAGCGGAAACAATAAGAAGGTAGAGACTGAAGGAGGTGGAATAATTAAGCAGAGAGCCATAGACATGCAGAAAATGAAGAGCCTTGGGAATGGGAATGGGAATGGGAATGGGAGTGGGAGGGTATCAACGGAGGAAAATGAGGATGAGGAGATTTCCAGACTAGCAATATCAGCATACCAAGCTAGGGAGGAAGAGATTGAGAGGAAAAAGATGGAGGTGAAGGAGAAGGTCGAACTACAACTCGGACGCGCCGAGGAAGAAACTAGGCGTTTGGCGCAGATTTGGGAAGTAAGTCCAACACAACATCCTAACTCTTGTATATATCGGCAGCAAAATTAAAAGCACTTCCTAATGAAGTTAGTGTGAAACATTTACAATCTGGTAGGAGCTTGAAGTGATGGGAGATCCCATGAGGAAGGAACTTGCAAATGTTAGGAAGAAAATCGACATGGCAAACCGAGAGCTGAAGCCACTGGGAATGAGCTGCCAGAAGAAGGTGAACATCTCTCATATCATACATACACTTTCGAAAACAAGCAAAAAAAAAAATTAAACATGTTATTTGCAACAGGAAAAGGAGTATAAAGAAGCTCTTGAAAGCTTCAATGAAAAGAACAAAGAAAAGGCTCAGCTTGTAGCCACACTCATGGAGGTAAACAGTCCAATCAATGTCCATCATTAGTCTCTCTTTCTCTACAATCATAACAAAAAAGATCTCTTATTAATAATTTGTTTTAATCTTCTGCCTACCAGCTTTTGACCGAGAGTGAGAGATTGAGGATGCAGAAGCTAGAGGAGCTGAGCAGGAGCGCAGAAACTAAACATTGAAATGTCCTGATGTTCAGCAGTGCATTCCATCATCCGCTAATCCCTATATTCAATTTGTATCTTCCCAAATGACAATTTATCTGTTTACTATTCACATGATTATCCCAGAATGGCTTCATTTATTAATCATGCAAATAAGTTTTGGTTCTCAATACATACTCTGAAAATGCCACATAATGGTACCAAGGAGTAAGCAGCACATGTGTTATCTATATACTAGGTCTGTATACCTTAGGGTCTACAACCCCTCGAAAGGACAGTAGTCGAAGCCAAGGACAGTACTGATATTGGCAGCTTTCAACACGGTCATGGTGGATACAAGATCTGTTTATCAGTCTAGAAATAAGTTCATCACTGGAGGTTTAATGAAATGTGACGGCACAATACCATAACTTCAGGGAAAATAAAGATTGGTCAGGATGCATCTTTTCGAGGACAACCCCTTTTCTTTCCTTTCAATTTCTTCACACATCCCTTAATTTGGCAGTAGTTGTTTGTATTCCGCCAGCAGCTTTGGGACGTCATCAATACGCAACTGAAAATCATGTAATTGACAACCATGAGAGAAGAAAAAAATTAAAGGAAAGCATGTGTGAAAAGGTAATGATTAATTTGATTTTATTGCATAACTAAACACAATCAATACCTGGTTAACATTTCGGATATGATAAAAACCAAAGGGCGCCTTTCCAGGAAAAGTAGACTCGATGAACTGCACATCAGGTCCACCATTTGCCCTGATATAGCCACAAAGAAAATCTCAGTGAAAAAAAAAGAATCTCAACCAAGTTTATACCTGACAAATGATATACTTGCCTCTATCTTGAAACTTTTGGGTTAAAACAAAATTTATTAATATGATTTAGACAGAGGCCAAAACATTTCAAATTCCACTGAACTGACCCAATTGCAACAATAAGAAAATATATAATAAAATTAAAATATTAATCAGTTTTCCTTAATTGATTGACTTGAATATTTGTTTCAGCAAATCAAAACACATATGTCAAATTTAAGCAACAAAACAAATCTAGTACAGAAGTCTCGTGTCCACTCCGTTGTACACAGCTTCCAAGCAACTCACTTTATGCCCTCTTGACTAGATTATCATCTTTCCCCAGCTATTGGAATATCCTATTGTATATAGTGTCATGTAAAGAGGTAGGAAATTTCCTTGTATTTCTTGAATAATAACTTTACAGTGTAGAGAGGTATTTATACAGATGCTAGGTTAAACTAACTAGGAAATAAATACTTAGACTAGGAAGGAAATCAGAGACCTAGACTAGGAAAGTATCTACAGGATTTAATGTACAAGTTTAGGAAAGAATCAGGGAGATTCTTTGGGCCTAAGATAACACAGGATCAAGGAGATTGATCCTCAATCTCCGGGGATTCTGGGGGATCCTTATTACGCCCCCGCAAGACGGTGGTGCCGTCGGCAACGCGGATCTTGGTGCGGAGCAGGTGAAAACGCTGCCGGGGCAGGGGCTTGGTAAGTGCATCTGCTAGCTGATCATCAGTGGGCACATGATGGACTTGTAGGAGGCCACGGGTGACCTGGTCACGGACGAATTGAAAGTTTATGTCCACGTGCTTCATGGGGTTTGCGCAGTAGAAGGTAGTGCCTAGATTATCGCAGGAGATGGTGGGTTTCCCGTTGGGGGTGATGCCAAGTTCCTTCATGAGGGACTGTACCCAAAGGAGTTCCGCAGTAGTGGATGCGACTGCGCGGTATTCTGCCTCTGTGGAAGAGCGGGAGACTGACCTCTGTTTGCGGGAGCTCCATGACACCAGGTTTCCTCCGAGGTACACAAGGTAGGCTGTAGTGGATTTGCGGTCGTCTTGATCACCTGCCCAATCCGCATCGGAAAAGGCAGTGAGAGTACTGAAGGAATGGGTGACGGCATGAAGTTGGTTGGACGATTGGCGATGAAGATGCAGGCCAAAGAGGAGGGTGCCTTTGAGATAACGAAGCACACGCTTCAAGGCCTGCCAATGGAGCTCTGAAGGAGCGTGCATGAACTGAGAGAGGCGGTTGACAGCAAAGGAAATGTCAGGTCTGGTGAGGTTCAGATACTGCAGACTGCCCACAACTCTTCGAAATAGGGTGGCATCAGCAGGTGGGGAGCCATCGTTGAGGTGGAGGGGTGGTGAAACAGCAAGGGGGGTGGAGACTGGTTTGGCTCCGTCCATGTGCACCAAGGTGAGGATATCTTGGAGGTACTGGTGCTGTGATAAGAAGAGGCCATCCGTGGTAGGGATGACCTCCACGCCAAGGAAGTAGTGCAAATTGCCCATGTCTTTTACTGAGAACCGGTTGGCCAGTGCAGATATGAACCGGGAAATGAGTGCTGAGTTGTTGCCTGTAACAATAAGGTCGTCAACATAAACCAGAAAATAAGTTGTGTTGGAACCTTGCCTGAGTAGGAAGAAAGAAGCATCAGAAAGGGCATTGACAAAGCCCTGGGCCAGAAGAAAGGAGTGCAATTCCTTGTACCAGGCCCGTGGGGCCTGTTTGAGGCCATATAGGGCTTTCCGGAGTTGGCAGACATAGGTTGGGTTGTGAGGGTCCACAAACCCAGCTGGCTGGGCCATGTAAACGGTGTCATGAAGAGTGCCCTGCAGGAATGCATTATTCACGTCCAGCTGACGTATAGGCCAGCCATTGGTCACGGCTAGATGAAGAATGATCCGGATGGTGGTGGGCTTCACCACGGGGCTGAATGTGGCTGAGTAGTCCACTCCGGGACGCTGGTGGTAACCCTTAGCCACTAAGCGTGCCTTGAACCTGTCCACGGTGCCATTGGGCTTTCGTTTGATCCGAAAGACCCATTCGTTTCCAATAACATTCTGGTTGGGTTGTGGGGGTACAAGGGTCCAGGTGCCATTGGTTATAAGAGCATTGAGCTCATCGGACATTGCTGCACGCCACTGTGGGTGTTTCACGGCCTGGGAGACACAGGTAGGCTCAGGGAGGTCTGGGAGAGGATGGGCAGTGGCGGTGAGAGCATAGGTGGGCACAGAGGGAAGACAGCCTGTTTTGCTGCGGGTTAGCATGGTATGGGTGGGGGCTGGGGGAGCTGGGGCCGGGGGAGCAGGTTGTGGAAGGGTAGAGGCCAGCGGTGGTGAGGAGGCGGATGTGGAAGGCGGCCGAGGGGGTCGCTGTGTGTAGGTTCGAAGAGGAGGAGGTGGTTGTGCAGGAACAGAGGATGCAGCAGTGGTGGTGGCTGGTTGTGGTGGCAGGCCGGTTGCTGTGGTGGTGGAGGGGGACCGGGTGAGCAGTGGGACGGGCTGGACCGTTGCTGGAGCAGTTGCTGCGTCAAGGCCTGATGAGGAGGACGTGTCGGAGGGTCCTGCTGTTGAAGTGGCAGCCAGTGTGGGCACTGGTGGAGCAGCAGAGACAGGGGCAGGGAGGAAGGTGACAGGGGGCAGAGAAGAGAGCCAACTTTGGAGATTGTGGGGGGTAACAGGAGGAACTTGGGAGGAGTGGTGGAGACCTGGATAGGTGGACTCATCAAATTGAACATGGCGGGAGACATAGAGCCAATGGGCAGAAGTGTCATAACACAAATATGCACTTTGGTTGAGAGAGTAACCAAGGAAGAGGCAGGGAGTGGAACGGGGTTGCATTTTGTTGGTGTTGTACGGACGTAACCAGGGAAAACAGAGGCAGCCAAAGGTACGGAGGCGGTGATAGTTGGGTGGAAGGTGAAAGAGAGCCGTGTATGGTGACTGGTTTTTGAGAGTGGAAGTGGGGAGGCGGTTGATGAGGTAGGTTGCTGTTTTGAAGGCATAGGTCCAATAGGAGAGTGGAAGGTTAGCTTGATGGAGGAGGGTGAGGCCAGTTTCAACAAGGTGGCGATGGCGACGTTCAGCCATGCCATTGTGTTGGGGAGTGTGAGGTGGAGTGAGGAGATGATTAATACCATGGGTGGCAAGGAAGGGTTTGAGCTTTGTGAATTCACCACCACCATCAGTATAGAGTGTTTGAATGGGGTGCTGGAAGTATTTTTCAACGAGGTTTTTGTAGTCAATGAAAGTGGAGAAAACATCTGATTTTTTTTTGAGAGGGTATAACCATGTATATTTAGTGAAGTGGTCAACAAAGATGATATAATATGAAAAACCATCAACAGAAGTGTAGGGGGCAGGGCCCCAAACATCAGTATATATTAGTTGAAGGGGACGGTGACTCTTAAGGGAAGAGGTGCCAAACGGCAACCTGTGACTTTTATTACAGAGACAGGACAGACACTTGGTTTCAGGAAGCTGGGAGGATAGTTTGATGGATGACTGACGAAGAATGGTGGTGAGAACTTTGTCATGAGGATGGCCAAGGCGGCGATGCCAGAGGTTGGGAGAGACCACTACACCCACCAGTGCTTGAGGTTGCTGCAGGGTTGTAGACGACCACTCATACACGCCATCCTTACTCGGGCCTTGAAGAAGAACCGCCCCCGTGCTCAGGTCCTTGACATGAAAACAATGAGGAAAAAGTTCAATAGAGGTATTGTGAGCTTGATTAAACTTGGAAATGGAAAGAATGTTGCGAGTTATTTTAGGAGCACACAGCACATTAGTAAGAGAGAAAGTGTGAGAAGAGGGAGAGGGAAGAGTGGCAGAGCCGACATGGGTGATGTCAAGCCCTGTCCCATTACCAATCAGAATCTCATCGGGCCCCTGGTACTCAGAAACAGCAGAGAGGTTGTGTGGGGAAGCAGTGACATGGTGGGAAGCGCCGGAATCAAGGAGCCAGGGTGAGGAGGAGGTGGAGTGGCCGGGAAAGGTGGGATTGGCCACTGGTGGAACAGCAGATGGACGTTGCAGCTGGGGACAACGTTTGGCACTATGTCCTTGAGTGCCACACCATTGGCAAAAACCACGGTAACCACCGCCCTGGTTGCTGTTGGTCCTGCGTGGGTAAGCCTGGGGCTGGGCAGAGCGCTGAGAAGCAGAGCCACGGCTGTCAGAAGTAGGGTTGAAGGTGCGGTGGTCAGAGGAGCCGCGAGGAGAGCGGTTGTAGGAGGAGTGGCGGGTGGTTTGGGCAGCATTGGCGGTGATGACAGAGTGCGGGGAAGCAGGGGCTTCACGAGAGGTGGCTGCCTCATGTTGAACCAGCATATCATGGAGGTTTTCAAACGAAACAGAGGTGTCTCGAGAGCGTACTGCAGCTGCAATGTCTTTGAAGGCTGAGCCAACGCCGTTGAGGACATAGAGGAGGAGGTCATCATCGGAAAGTGGGGCATCAATAGCAGCGAGTTCATCTGAAATGAGACGAACCTCCTGCAGGTAGTCACTGACTGGTCGGTTGTCCCGGCGAAGAAGAGTTAGCTTCTCTTTGAGGCCTAAGACACGGGCTCTAGCTTTGCTAGCATAGAGGCGTGTGAGGCGTGTCCAGGCGGCTGCAGAGGTTTTTGCAGCGGCAATCAGGGTAACAACCTGAGGAGAAACAGAGCCAAGAATGGCATGGAGGATCAGCTGATCCTGGCGGTACCAGAGAGCATGAGGAAGGGTTTCAGTGGGGGGTGGGCAGGGGCGAGTGCCATCAACGTATCCCATAAGGTCATAACCTTGCAGGAGAGCATTAAACTGTGCTCTCCAAGGGAAAAAATTGGTTGCTGTCAGTTTGAGTGTAAACTGAGCAGCGTTAATGGAGATAAGAGAGGAGAAAGGGTTAGTGATATCGGGGTTTGGTGAGGGAGTTTGGATGACAGGTGCTGGCGATGGAGCAGCCATGGAAGGAGAATTTTTGGGAAGAAAAAGAAAAAGAAAACGGAAGGGTTTTCTGCTCGGTGGAGCCTTAAGGCTCTGATACCATAAAGAGATAGGAAATTTCCTTGTATTTCTTGAATAATAACTTTACAGTGTAGAGAGGTATTTATACAGATGCTAGGTTAAACTAACTAGGAAATAAATACTTAGACTAGGAAGGAAATCAGAGACCTAGACTAGGAAAGTATCTACAGGATTTAATGTACAAGTTTAGGAAAGAATCAGGGAGATTCTTTGGGCCTAAGATAACACAGGATCAAGGAGATTGATCCTCAATCTCCGGGGATTCTGGGGGATCCTTATTATCATGCTCCTACCATTGGAGAATTCCAAGCAGCTCCATTTTGATTACTTCCAGATCACCGTAGTTTCTTTCTAAAAGTAACCCCTTCTATATTCTATTCTAATTTCAGGTATATGCATGGTAAGTATCTATTCGAAGTACCACAAACTCTTATTTCAATTTAGAAGTAATCTATTAGATAAAGCTAACTAATATAAAGTGACTATGCAAAAATCCCACTGGCATTTCCAGGCGCTATGGTACAATTTCAAGGATCAATTTACTGTACACCAAGCTAGGGTATTGACTCCACTCAAGTCACACCCCATGCTATGCAGGGCTCAAGAGATAGAATTGAAAGTGATCCTATAGCTCTTTTACAACAAAAATATACGTAAAAATGCACGACCATAACTTTTTGTATAATTATAGGACTGAATATGCATGGAGAAAGATAAAATGACGACCCTCTGAGCTTAGCCACATGTAAGTAAGCGGACTATATATTTAGCAAGAACCACATAATCCTGTAATAATTTTAACTGATCATAAATTAGTCCTGTTGCAAGATGTTCTTACTGAAGACGGTGAGTAATCAGCCGTTGGTAGTCCCGAAGCAAGGGTCCAAGCTCTTTAAGTGGTATCAGCCTTGGTGTAGATCTCCTCCAGTGATCACGAAGTGCCTGAGATGCATTTTTTTTATTTGAACTCTTTTCAATCAAAGATGGCATTCTTTGTTTAGAAGTACTTACCTGATGCATCATAACAATACCCTACCTGAATATGTGAAACCTGTTCATTACTAACTCTTTCTCCAACCAAACTTGATGCTAATTGAATAAATTCTTTGTCTTCCAACTCATCCACAATTGGGACACCATTAGAAACTAGGGAAACTGATATTCCTAATCTTTTTTGTAACTCTGAGACGGCAGATTCTTCCAGTTGCCTTTCCTGTTAAATTAAGGCTGTTACAAATTTGAAAGCTGGCAGTAAACTGGTAATTTTGGGAACTCAAGATACGCATACATGACATATTTAAAAAAAAAACAGTGAACTATTGACAGCCAATCAAATTCACCATGATTTCAGCAGACATGATTAAAGGCAGCCAGAAGGTTTATTCATGAAAAACTAGATATAAAAAGTTGGATTTAATTAGTGCCATTTGTACTAATACCTTGATTTCAGATTGGACATTATCATTTCCCATCACCACATCTTTATTTGGATGAAGATTGGCTGATGAATTTGCAAGTAATCTCCTTGCAATAGAGTCCTCTACAGAAAAGCGAAATGCAATGATTAAAACATTTTAGGGTTAGATTCTATTTAGGGTTAGATTCTAATTCAAACTCCATGAAGAATCCAAGCATGGGAATAACAGGAGGAGTGTAAAAACAACTTTTATTGCTAATACACAATTCTAGAATTTTCTCCCTCCTCCACTCAACCTCCTTTTAAACCTAAACCTTCTTTCCTTGGACTTAGATGATCTTGGAGCCTCCCCATTCCGACCATAATAACCCTCCAAAATTTGATATCAATCAAAATTCTTTTATCGCGATTTTAAAATCTTACGTCAGATTATCACTAATGCATACAACATTTTGTAAGTCAGCAAGGAAAAAGTTAAAAACAAATTCAAGACGAAGTACAGATCTTTTACCTATTTTGCAGAAAAGTTTAGCAAGCCTCATGGTTATGAGAATTTTATGTTTCACAAGATTTGAGACCATGACCGAATTTAAAGCTCAGAGGCAACAAAGTGACAAGGAATACAGTTCACAACACGACTCAACAATCTTCAAACAAGGTTAATAAGACATCAGGTAACTAATTAGATGAGAAGAATAAGAAGAGCACTTTGTACCTTCGGGAACCAGCCACCATAGATCACCAAATGTTGATTTTCCATCAAAGCCGCCAAATAACAGATAGCGTGAACCCATACAGGTTAGAGAATGGTATGCTCGAGCAGGAGGGGGTTCATTGCCAGTAGGTAAGCGTTTCCACTGTGCAGACACTTAATGCCGGAAGAGGAAAAAGGAGTAATAAATAAATGCACGAAGTCAGAAGAATTCAAACCATGTCAACAAATAAAAGTGTGTTGAATAGGGTCTGTAGGGAACTTTATAAATAAAACTCTGCCAGAAAACGATAGTTTTCCAAACAATTGTCTCAGACCACATAAAAATATTCCACCACAATCCAAAGTACATATGATATAAGAGATATTTCCTGATTCATTTAGAGAACCCCAATTTGCCATATATGAACCGATCTTAGTGTACCCACTTTTCTATTTCATGCGACCTTATTTCTAAGGTTGAACTGGGCTACTTTGAACAACAGGATATATTTCCTTTTCTGATTTCAGTAGCAATTAACTTAAGCAACCCACTATTATATTTGTCACCTGCTGCTATAGGTGATTGTCACAGATATTCTTATCCATTCTATTGGACCAAAAGCAAGATTATGCTCTATGTAAGTGGGCAATGTTATACATTCTACTATTTTCTTTTTTACAATAAGCAAATAAGAGGTTTGTTTAAGAAAAAAGAGGTAGAGCCCACAAAAGCGCAGCAATCGTTCGAGGCTGCAATTTTTATGCAGCACTTGAGTCTGTTGAATGGTAGTACTATGTTTTCTGTACTGTATAGTTTACTACATAAATATTTCAAGAGTAGTTGCATAATAACATATAATGGGTTCACCAATCATGATAGCACATGCAGCACAAATCAGGGCTTGACCAATAGAAAAGGCAAGAAGCAGTCACCTCTATCTAAAACAATGCAGTCATTGTAATAAATGTCATAGCGACTCAACCACCCACCAGTTCCATGGCCGCCAAATAGCAACAGCTGCAGATACAGCTTTTATATAAGGTAAAAAGGACATCAAGAAGATAGAGCGAAATTAAATGAAACTAAAAAAAAGATGAGATGATATGATACTATGATTAACATCCAATGCCATCATCAATGTAACTATGATTCTTGTTATCACCATCCACATAATACAGGATCAAGGAATACTTGTTTCGGCCAAAAAGTTTCTTTATAGTTACAGAAAGATACTTCAACCATCTTCAGTACTCTAAGGTTCAGGAGTTTCTTATTTCTCTTATTACTTGTGTCACAGATCCTTAGAAAAAGGTTTGACCATTCGCAATCAAACATGATGAATGTTTATTTTAATATGCATACAATTTCTGTTTTATTCTCTCCAATCCTAATTTACGCCTCAGCCTCCGATAACCATGCTTGCCCAAATTATCACAATAACCAAGTATTGAAACAAGGTTTATGAGAGCAGATCTGAAGCTTACAAAAAACTTACCCACAACTTTATGTACAGAACTAAGCAGTAACCTTCCAAAGGTTCCCGTACATCAGAAGTGAATTGTTCCTAAACAAATCTAGACTACTGGTCATGCTTATTCAACAGTCAAAAAGTAAGGTGACTGTAAAAGTAACGAACACCTTTATTATGCCACTTAAGGAAAAATCCGAAGCTACTTATTCAGGTAGTGATATATGCACTGCATCTAATATTAACATAACAATATCACTAAAAAATGGATTTTCCTATCTTACTTACAAATCCATCTAAATGCATTGAATCTAATCATTTGCAATCCCTGGGTACTTTGAAGTTCCTCATCCAAACATAGCCTAGGCATGTAAACTTAACTCCCAAGATTAGAATGATTCCTCCAGCCTTTACTAAAATCACCTACCCTAACCAGGTTCTCCATAATAACAAAAGTACCAAATAAACTAACATGTAATAAAATAAAAGTCATCATATGAGACGTGTATCAAAGAAGCTAACAAAAAATTTCTGGGAATGTCAATTACATAGTGCCCTCCAGATGTGATGGTATGGCCACAGCGTGCAGAAGGTGCTTGACCTGGAAGCTTCAATTGGGTCCATCCAGGTGTTTCATTCTCTTCCTTCCACAAAAAAGACAAAACACAAAATTCAGTGGAATAACTAAGAGCCAAGTAGTAACATATAGAGTAAGGAGACACAATGAGTATTTTAAATTGACATTTATAAATCCAGAACTCATCAATCTGAGATTCAAAATGAATAAGAGGAGAAGTCAAGCGAAAAACGAGAGACGAAAAAGGTCTTTTCCAGTAGTGCTATCATCCCTGCTGGCTGTATGTGGGTTGTCCCTTGCCAGCACATGCTCACCACAAAATATAAATATCAAATACATGTGTGCTTCCAAGTTAAGAAAATGCAGAAAAGGTTCCTTAATCCATGTAGAAGAGAAAAAACTTCTTTAACTCCTTCTTGAGTCTTTTCAGCCTAGTACAAAGAAACTAAAATTTTATCATCCTTGTGTATCTTTTGTTGATTATATCTCAGCTTGGCCGGGTGCAGAGCTGATGGAACAAAAAGCTAATACCATGGTTGAGGTCTAAAGGATAATTAAGGATAACATATTAATTCACGTCATTAATTAAGAAAAAAAAATACATTATCTAGGCAGGTGCAGTAAGAAGAATTCATCAGTTCCGTAGAGAGGAAACATGAGATGCAAACAAAACAAAAAAAAAAAGCCAAGAAATACAGAAACGAGAAAATTCATGGTGGATAAGTTAAAGGAAATAGCAGACTATCAAATAAAAGGGATTAACAGCTAACCTTCTTCAATTAGGCCCTTCAGAGCCCATAAATCACCCATGATTGGACCTCCACCTCCTATGAAAGTGATTCATATGAAGATCAGTACTCATGTAAGCTATTATCCGCTAAAGCCTCTCAATAAATCCAAGAATCTTATTCTTGTCCTCGAATTCGAAAGCAAAAAAAGGCAACTATACATATCAGCAATGCAAAGACTAAAAAGGGGAGGGAAGAAAATGAAAAATAGAATCAGTGGCAAATTAGGACTGGCTATATTTCTACAACAAATTCAGACCTCCTTTTACTCTAAATCAAAAAGTTCAAGGTATTTTACAATATGGACAGAATCATTGGCAACTTGGAGAGTGATTATATTTCTACGATATGGACAGAAACCATGGAAATTTTATGTCATATTATTCAAGCATTCATAAATCATAGGGATATATTGTAATGTATTATCACGTCATAAGGATACACCCAAATGGCTAGTGCAAGACAATAAAGCCTGAAATTATCTGCAATCGGGGATATCTCGTGAAAAGAATGGTCTACTTCACAAGAATGGAAAAATCCCATCTGGAAAATGAAAAGTTCTATGTAATTATAAAATAGTAAACAACTTATTGTGGCTCACGTAATTTAGTTGGTCTTATGGGATGTGAGAAATTGCAGAATATTTCTTTTGATAAGAAACTTTAATGGGAAATGAAAGACTTTAAACAGAGAACAAGTTGTCTGCTAGCTCCTGACTAGCAATCTTTAAGAAATAACAAGTAGCAAATATAGAAATGACAGAAAAATAGCAGAACTGCAAGAAAAAAAGTCTAAGACATTGCGGCTTCAACATTAGGTTTCATATTGATAAGGAAAGAATCTTTATTTCTTCAAATGGTTCCGAATTATATTACTTTACCATAGTGGATGGTGATCCTCATATCAAACGATAAAATAAAGTGTGTGCGAGTATATATATATGTGTGTGTGTGTGTGTGTGTGTATGTGTGTGTGTGTGTGTGTATACATATGAGAGAGCAAAGAAAAGTAAAACTTGAAGAAAGGAGTCAGTAATGACCCAATTATGAACCTAATAAAAGCAATCTACTTCACCTCTGCCCCCATAGACGAGCAACCGTTTCTCAACCATGGTAGCTGAATGGCCACATCTAGGCGGTGGCAATGATCCAATAACTGACAGCTCCATCCACTCTAGTGATACTGTTTTAAAAAGCAGATCAAGATAGAACTCATTAACAACCATTTCAACAAAAAAATCTAACCCAAAAAAGAAGCAGAAATAAAAGACAATCCAAAAATCATAGAGAAAAATATTTACTTGTATCCATGACATACACATCTGACAACCACTTTTTACCATCCCAGCCACCATACCTGCATTCATTTGCATTATACTTAACAACACTGAATAACATAATAGAGAAGCGTAACATCAGGTATCAAAGAAAAAATGCAAGGGATGCATACTGACATCACAATTTTTCGATTTCCAATAGCTGAAGCTGCAGCAAAATCTCGTGCAGAAGGTAAGTCACCAAAACTTGTCAACTCTGACCATTGCCATATATCTGGAACAAACATAAAAAATTTGGGACATATATTTAGCCACTCATCAATCAGAAGGGAATCCAAAAAAGTAAATAACACTAAGCCAAATAGATCAACTTTTATACGCACATATTTTCATTCTCATGCATTGTGAGAACGTTTAGAAATATTCTTACCAGTATCTAGGACCCAAAAGTCACCTAACCTGAAAACGAAACTTCATAGTTAACAAATGCATTGAAGAAGCAGAGTAATAGAGCACAAAGTTGTAGATAGAGCATGCCTCTTGCTACCGGAACGCCCCCCAAAGATGAACATATGACAATCAATCACAACAGCAACGTGGAATGCTCGAGGGCTTGGACCGACTTGTCCATCCGAGCCACCAGTGCATTCTGGCTGAAACCACAATTTGTTATCTGAAAACATGAAAAGCCCGAACTGAGCATCTATGGTATGAACGGTAAAATTAAGAATTAACAGAAATTCTAGAAAGTTGCAAAATTTCAACCAATTTCGGACAACCCGGATGAAAAATTTATCAAAATTCGACTAAAGCACAATGAAATATAATACACAAAGGAAGATTGAATCAAAGTACCAATGTCATAGACGACGATGTCGCTGAGAAACTTCTTGTCTAGAAGACCTCCGAAGACGACCACCTTTGATCCGCCGATGAGGACGGCAGTGTGACCACTGAGAATTCAAAGAGTAAACCAAATTCAAATGGAAAATATTGCTGAATGCCTCTGGAAGGGAGGGAGGGAGGGAGAGAGAGTTTTGCCTGCGAGGCTGTGGTAGAGTTCCAACAAAATCAGAGGAAGAAGCTCGAACCCAGTAATGCATTTTCTCTTCTCTCGGAATTCTCTGTGCTAATCACTGTCACTTGTCCAACAAATGTTCATTACCAAATTGTTTTTTGGTCAAATAAACAAGCTCTATGAAAAATACCCCTACAAAGTAATTTTTCCACAATATCTCTCCTCATGCGGTGGTCTACTTTTTCCCAATTGATAAGATGGTATATTTCTTTATTTATTTATTCAATGACATTTTTGTTATTTTTTATTTATTTTTCATACAAAACATTCACATTTATAATTTTCCTTTTTTAAAAATAATTGATATGAAATTAATTAAGTAAAAGAAGAGGTTAACTCTCTACTATTTTTAAATTGAAGTTTATATTTTTTATATTTATAATATCAAAACCGAGATTTTATGGAAAAAGTGAGATAGGGGAAAGTTTAAGGCGTAATATTAGAGTGTGTTTGGATAAAGGAAAATAATAAGGATTTGATAAAAATTTAGAATTTTATAATTCCTGCGCACCAATTTCTTTGTTTGGATAATAAAAATTGGAATTTACAAATTCCAAAAAAATAGAAACAAGAAATTTGGATGTCTCAAATGATGAGTCAAAATGATGTCCCAAGGGATAAAATTTTCCAAATGATGAGTTGAAATTTAATTTCTATGATTTTTAATATTGATATCCAAATGTTAGAATTTGCAAATCATGGAAATTGACGATAGTTAGAATAATTTGATCACAATTAGAAAATTGACAGAGTAATTTGAACGACAAAATAGTAATTTTGAAATTAGGGGAGAAAGTTTAGGATTGAGGCAAGTAAAAATAGTAAATACAAGGCTTATTACATGAAATAAAATTTTAAATACAAGACTTAATAAATGAAATATACTCTAAAATAATACTGATGCACGATCCTAAAAGTAATTTAAATCTTTATGGAAGATATTTCGTTGGCTTAGAACAATTTATAAGCCCAACCGAGTGGTGTTGGTTAAGGCCCTCCATGATTACCTGGAGGTGGTGTGTTCGAATCCCTCCGAAGGCTGGACGCTAGGTTAGTTGATAAAAATGAAGAGGCAAATTTGTCTTTATTTTGATTAGCATGTCAATATTCTCAGCGTTTGATGGATGAATCCTTCCGAAGGCTTGAAGCTAAGTGTGATTAAAGTGTTAGTTGATAAAAATGGAGAGGCAAAATTCTCTTTATTTTGATTAGCATGTCAATATTCTCAACGTTGGATGGATGAAATTGACGACTCTGATCATACCAATATTCGCAACATTAGAGAGATGAAGTTGAAGCTGTGATCATGTCAATATTCTCTACATAAAGTGCATATTAAGACATAAATAAATTGAAAAGGATATAAAATATATGGGTGGATATAAATCAATTAAAATTATTAATTGTTCTGCTCTAAATTGTTATGTATTTAATAATTTAGATTTATTAGGATAAAAGACCTTGAAAGACCATTATTTATTTGATTTTGGATTTTTATTTTGAAAATCTGTTATATCAAAACCGATTGTTACAGAGTTTATTAATTTTTAAATCTACCATATTGTAACGATTAGAAAAGTACGATATTATAAATTTGGGAATTTTTTAATGGAAGCTGACTATTTTTTCCTTGTTTGTAATTGAAGTTTGGAATTGGACCTTTTTGCACAATTACTTAGGATTGTTATGTAGATCTTGAAATTCTGAGTATGTAGACAGGCGGAACGTTGGAATCGGACTCTGTACGAGGAAGTTACGATTCTAAAATGAATTTACTTCAAGTGTTCGGAAGTTTAAATTCGAGATTGTTTGTCGATACCTTGTGATGAGTCATCATTATTTATGCTCAATCGGGATGGTGCAAGTGTCACCATCATGTCTTGATTAGTGGCTTACACTGCCACAGTAGAACACAATATCATTATCTCTATTTCCATTCTTTCAAACCCGAAAAGCAAACACATAAAGCAAACCCGTACACCACAAATTAATGTTCTCAATTTAAACTTTTAATTGCTAAACTGAGCACACCAACGTAATCTTCTCACCTTCATGACTAAAACAAAGAAAATAGTCGAAATATTAGCCCACAGGGAAAGAAAAGAAAAGTTCAACCTTTCAATCAAATTTTCAAGAAATCTAGGTAAGTTCTTTTGATTTTAAACTTAGATTCGATTACTGGTATCAAGTAGATAAATTTTCATTATTGCAATGTTCAATTTGGTTGAGAAATGAAAAAATTAGAAAATTTTGAAATTTTCGGCCGATTATGGAGTTTTCCTACCATGGCGGCTGTGGCGAATGATAGAGGCGTCGGTCACCATCTTTGTCGACTTGGTCTAGGACGGGGGATGATGTGGAGCCACATGGTGGCTACGTGGCAGCCCTGTCTGTTACGACCGCAACCTCAATTACGTGTTTAATAGGATTTTTCTGGGATTTTAAGGAATTATTTTAGTACGTTTGACCGTTTTGCCCCTTGGGGTTACATGTGATTTCTATTTTGGATAGGGGCAATTTAGGAAGGTTGAGAAAGTAGGATATTTTTGGATGGTTTGGCTGGGATTCACTCCCATTGGATCATTATCCTCATCACCTTTCTCTCTCCCACTCTCTCTTTCCCGTGCAAACAAACCTACACACGCATACAACCCATAAATTCCCTCCTCATTTTGAGAGACTTTTGGGCCAAGGCTAAAATCACACTCATTGGAACCTCACGAGCAAGATAAGCCTAGATTTGAAGCTGGCAGACGTAGAACACGACTAGTGTGAGGATGAAGAAATCCGAAACTTTGGGAGCTCATATCTTTTAATACATGCACTTTCTTTGAATTCTGGGCTTGGATTTAGATTCGAGGATCGACTAAATAGATTTTGATATATATATTTTTCCCAATTTGGTTGAGAAATAAGGGAGTTATGGAGGTTTGAAGTTTCGAGCGTTTAATGGAGTTTTCCGATGACTGACTGACAGGATCCATCTCAATCCCCCTGGATTGTCGTGGGATGTGCTCTGCTCCTGTCTGACACCACGGGTCAAATCAGGGATAAACCGTAACCCACTCGAGGTTTCAAGAGTACGTAGTGGTATGTGATGTCTCGGTATTTACTACAGCCTGCATCCGTGATCAACCTGAAGGGTATCAAAAACTATAAAAGCTATGAGTGGACAAAAATAAATAGTTGGAAAACACATTTCTGAAAATAAACTTTTATACCCTTCAATTAAAAGCATGCATGCATAAGAATTTAAAACCATTTATTTCCAAAAAAATCGTATATAAGAAAACCGATGCAATCATCGTAAAACCATCGCATGTTTAAAACATCTGGACACAAATCAGTAAGTCAAAAACCTCGGGACCCATTCTCATATCCAACATCTTTCTAATACCTTCAAATCATCAATTGTCACAATTTCAATGCTACACGTGTAACTCGAGGTCTAATCTCCGAATACATCCCCAGGATCTACGACGTCTAGGGTGACATCAGCTCTAGGATCTACGACGTCTGAGTGATATCAATATCTACCACTACTGTGTAACGACCCATCCCAGAAATCGGGATTAGATTAGTTGTTAATGGCGAATTAGTGAAGTTAATTGGTGATTAGTTTGATGCGTTCGGACGGACGGTGCAAAATGACGATTTTGCCCTTGGAATGGGCAAAAATGTTGACTTTTCGTTCGGGAGTTCAAATGGACTTTGACCGATGACCGTGACGTAGTTCGGGACGTCACGAGTTCATAGACAGGTGGCACGTCCGATTCCGACATCCGAGGAAAAAGTTATGACGTTCGGAAGTTCGAGGACACGTTGGTAAGTTTGTTGAAAAGGGGCAAATTGTTGACTTTTCATACGACATGGAATTTTCACGAACTTCGAGGACCGTTAGGAAGGTCTCGATGCCCTGAGTACAACGACAGGCGGCACATCATCATTGGACTTCAGATGATTTAGTTACGGGTCTAAATAAGTGAAGGGTAAAATGCTAATTTGTCATGTAGGGGCAATTTGGTCTTTTTCACGATCTAGGGATATGTGCGTGTTATCTGTGGACACATGGCTTGCCTTGGGATTGGTGCCCACCAGGTTTTGGAACCTGGCTGGGTCTGGATTGGTGTAGAAGCCTCAGGGGCTGATTTTAAAATCGTGCACAGTATGTGTGTTTGGTTTACAACAGAGGGAAACAGAGACTAAGACAGATCAACCATCTTCCATTGAGAGAATTGAGTGTGTCATCAGAAGTAGTGTTTGAGTGATCAGAGAAGTGTTAAGAGCCTGGTGAGTGAATCTTGGTGAGGGTTTGAGTGGAGGAAAGGCCGTGAGAAAGGTGAGAAAAATTAGAAAAACAGAGAGGATACCGTGAACAGCCGTGGACTCAACCGATCAAACCCATTGATATTGGTCTGTGGTGGTGTTCAGTGAGTGGAAGGGAACCAAGAACATCAAGAACTACGGTGGAAGCCACGGCGGAGGACTGGAACGCAGGTAAGTCCTCTCTGTTTCCACTGTTTTTCCAGAAAACGTTCAAAGTGGAATTGATGGTTTTGGTGACTTGTAGAGTGATTTTGATGACTCCTTCAGCTGTAGGAAGTTCCTATTGGACTTAAGGATGTGGAACCGTGACTGGAAAAGCTCGAGGTGGCCGGAATCAGAGAACTGGAACTCTGGTTTTTCTGTGTAACCGTGGGAGGTAAGGTTTAGGGTTCTTTGTGAGTTTTAATTAGATGAATCAATTGCAAAGAGAAGGACGAAGCTTAGGGTGTAGAAAGGACTGAAAAACGGTTGGAAATGGGTGAAAACCGGCCTCGCCAGCTCGGTTGGATCGGACCGGTCTGGACCGGTCTGAACCGGGTTGGCTGGAGGATGACGAGGAACAGTACACAGGACGTGAGTCCCACATGCAGCCACTTCAGGCGGCGAGTGTGGGCGCGTGGCATGCCTTTTGAGGAAGTTTCCAACACGACTTTTAAAGTATTTGATGTAACGAACATTTTGGCACTGGTTTCGAGTCGATCAGACATCGTCTCGATATGTTTTGGGATGTCCGAAGGTTTTAGGGCTCGATTAAAAATAGTTAAAAATTCGGAAAATTTATGGGGCTTTAGTATAAGCTTTATAAAGTAGTTAGTGACCTTATTATGGGGTTTGGACAGGTTTAGGAAAGCTGGGGATAACGGATTAGCCAGGAATGGCAAAAGTGTGCGCGTATCGAGGTGACGGCGCTATGGTCTGTAAGTAGAATTTGTTTTCTAACTTATGATGCATGCATATATGTTTTATATGTTTTCTATACGTGATTCTATGATTTTGATTATGACCTTGATGGTTTACGATTTTGCACGGTTTTCGAGATATTTACGGAATTATACGTTTTACGAGAATACGATTGATGTTGTGATTTAAACGTGGTTTTAATGATTTGATTTCAGGAATTCCAATAAGATTTGATTTCAAAGATTTAAAATGGATTTTGGAAAGTCATTTCAGGCTTGAAGCCCAGTTCAAAAAATGGTTTTGAGAAACGTGATTTCGGATTTTGGAATCGGATTTCAGCATGACGATTCTGGATTCGGTTTGGAAACTTGGAAAGTGGATTTCCGGGTTTGGGTTTGGAATGGTTATTCCGGATGCCGGCTTACGGAATGATGGTTTCGGACTCAAATTTGGAAATGGATATGGATATGATTTCTGGGTTTGGATTTGGGATCCTGATGAGATTGCGGATTCGGATTCGAAAATGGAAAATGGTTTTCAAATGGTTTTGGATTGGATTTGCTGGATCTGGTTATTGGGTTTAAAGACCCAGATATGATTATGACGGGGGCAGGCCCAGATTGGGTTTAAAGATCTAGATTGAGTTTGAAGACTCGGGAGTTTAAAGACTCGGATTATATTAAGGCCTGGATTGAGTTTAAAGACTCGGGAGTTTAAAGACTCGGATAGATCCAGCAGGTTCGATGGATGGAAATGTGGTTTCAAATGTGTTTTGGATTTCACTGAGACTTGATGATGATAGTTTTTAATAACGGTTTTCCGATGTTTTGGGCTATGCCCGGATGAAATGGTTTTCGATGGTTTTGGGCTGAGGCCCGGGATTTGAGAAAAGGAAAATGTGTTCGGTTTTTCTTACATGGTTTGCTTAACCTGAATATTGAATGGTTTTATGACATGGATTTGATATGCATGCATTGGTTTTTAATTGGATGGTATAAATGTACTTGTTTTATGAACTGTTTTTAAACTTATACTTTATTTTTGTCCACTCACACTCTTTTTGTATTTTTGATACCCTCCAGGTTGTTGCGGTGCGGGCTGTTGATCGAGAGAGACGGAGACATCACATACGCGATCCACAGTAGAGTCTTCGCGCTCTGGGAAGTCCGGAAGTTTTGAGCGGTTCAGTCAAGAATCCCTTATCCGACTTACGTTTCACATGGAGGTTGGACGTCAGTTTAGCCTCCTTGTCACTCGTAAGTTAGACGGGAGCATGACTTAGCCCTTAATCCCGGGGGATTGGGGGTGGGTCGTGTCAATTGGTATCAGAGCAGGTTTCGTGTGTTCTGCGCGAGGTTTGGTTCCCAGAGTCGTTGGTTCGTCGACTTGGGTGGTGTGATGCTACTGTGGAAGTGATGTCTCGACGCGGAACAGCCCATCAACAACCTGGATGTGATAGTGATAGTACGTTCGTTGTGGTTAGTTAGTAGCGATTGTTAGTGTCAGAATGTTAGTCGCTCGATACGCGGTACGAGGTATGACGCACGTCGGCTTAGGGCCGGAACGGTTAGTGCTTTGGCACTGGTTAAGCTTGATGATTAGACCATAGGGTCGGAGATATGCCAGCGTGGTTAACTTGGATGGTAGCTAGTGGGCTACGATTACGAGTAGGCTGGTAGGCATGTGGGGCCCGAGAGTAGCCCATTGAGCTAGTGAGATACATGGGCCAAGGAGACCGGTTGACGGTGGCCTGTTGGGCTGAATGGTGTTTGGATGATGACAGTATGGACTTGTGACCATGTGGTTAGATTGTGCACGCTTGGACCTGTTCGGCTACAAGTAGCTGGATGCCTTGAGTGGCGAGATTTAGGAACTACTTTGAGATTCGAGGGATTTCCCCATAGCAATGGATACTATTTGATGTTGGTGTGTAAAGTTACGATAAGGGATGGTATTAGTTGGGTGTAATGAAATGAGTGGTACGGTTATAGTGAACACGTGGCAGTTGGGGGTTTGGATAACCTGTATGACTGGGAGGGTTTGAGAAACCCTGTGGGATGACTGGTCTAGACTGGGAGTTCCTAGGAGAGGAACCCAGAAGAAGTGCTTAGTTTCGGAAACCTGAGTTGGTGGTTATGGCTTGGGCCTACTAACGGCCGGACTAGAGATGGTGCTGCTAGGTGCAGCCGAGGTAGTAATTGGTGGGTGGATGATTTTGGACGAGTCAAGTGTTGGGTTACTCAGGGTATTAGACTACGAGGGAGGTTAGTTCCCCCAACTCGAGCATAGATTGAGGATTTTGGCTCGGTATGAGCAGAGGTTCAGACTGTGAGCCCTGGAGTAGAGATGATGTGCCACGAGCTAGGATGCTTGTAAATGGTTGGATGAGCACATTGAGTCGAGGTTATGGCCGATTGTGAGGTGCCGGTGTCTGGTAGGAACCATTAACCGAGCAAGGATAGATGATAACCATTGATAGGTCATGTTTCGGGACGAACGGTCAGGATGCCGTTAGTCGATCAGAGTCGCGCAGCGGAAACATGGTGGACCTATGCTTCATGTTGGAATGGGCTAGGTTGGTGTGGTTGGGTTGACCATGAGTGAGTTGGTTTTCGGAACTACCGCAGTATGCGACGAATGAGGCAGCAGTCGTTGGCTGTATCGGCATATGTCGGGGCTAGCCTGTGGTACTGCCGAGGCCGGTACATGGTGACTCCTCGGAACTAGGGTTGGATAACGTCGAGGATTGTAATGGAGGAGTCTGAGGCAAGAGATTCGTGATTGTAATCCCGAGAGTTGGTTATGAGTATGATAGTGGTGCTCGGAGTTGAACTTCGAAAAGGTTGAGATGCGATCAACAGGTGAGGTGATGATTGACATTCTGTAGGATGTGCCTAAACAAGTGAGAACCGACCAGCGAGTGGTCGGTGAGTTGCTTTAGTTACGGACACAGGGATGTGATCCGTAGGAGTTGAGGATTTCCTCCGTGTAGTAGAGAAAGTGGCGTTTGAACAATTATTCCAGAGATGGTATACTTGTGGATGATGTACCGAGATTGGAATCTCAGAATCAGGTGATGTTGTGGTTGAGATGTTGAGATTGTAACGATGAGACATTGTGTTTGGTTCCGAGTTGGTGATTAGGTTGTGTGGTGGATACTCTAGAGTCGAGTTGGGAGACTCATTCTTGGGCACTTCAGGAATTATGAACCCCCCCTAATGGTGAACACATGTGGTTGAGTTCAGGAGT
Source organism: Prinsepia uniflora (assembly GCA_032719365.1). Taxonomy (NCBI): domain Eukaryota; kingdom Viridiplantae; phylum Streptophyta; class Magnoliopsida; order Rosales; family Rosaceae; genus Prinsepia; species Prinsepia uniflora. The sequence continues at coordinate 12,717,763 of CM064873.1, read as the reverse complement.
AATGGAAGTACTTGGTGACGTCGGGCGTGGCCTGTGTGGCGAGTGTCAGGGGATGGTGTTGAGATGGATTAAGGTAGAATGACTTGTGATGACATAGTCAAAGACCATTGTGTGTTCCGTTGAAGGATGATGGAAGGAAGTGGAAAATGAGTGACTATAACTGATTGGTATGAGGTTATTGAAGAGAACCCACAATTTAGATGTATTGATAAACGAGTGGTATTCGTGTTTGATTTAATTCGATGTGATGGTCTGATGGCATGGTATGGACGAGAGTGGGGTCCACTTAGGAGTGAGTGGATCGAGACTGGAGGGCTTCTAACTCAGGATTGAATTATGGTGGATCAGGAGGATAAGATGACAATATAGAGGTTGGGTATGTTGGACATACAGATGAGGAGAGTACTCTGTCTTGTAAGAGTGGTGCAGGACGTATGTGGTATGTGGTTGCATACGTCTGGATATTGGACTTGGATCTAGTACGGGGTCTGCCATGTGTACATAATGAGAGGAGCGTGAGGTTCATACTAGCAGGGCGACCCAGGAGATCGGAAGACTCGAAATAGACTCGAGCTAGTGTTCTTTGGAAGACGTGTCAGATCTGACATGTTGGCCTAGTATTGGATTGGATCGATAGGCTCTAAAAGTGACACGTATTTGACTCGTAGATCAGGTAGTAACCCGTATGGTTACGAGGATAATTGTGTGCCCTAGAGATACACTGTGAGGGTTACAGGTACACTTTGGTGTGGTTGGATGGACGTTGGGAATAGTAGAGTCTGGCTGATATCGCTTTGGTTAATTAATGGACGTACCGTAAGATGCTGTTGGAAGTACGTAAGGATATACTCTACAAGCCGTGTTTGAGGTATTCCAAAATACCTTTGTTTCATTCAAGGTTCGTAGGGTTGTCTTTGCGTGTGGTTGGTGGTATGCACAGTGGTTCTGGTTGGTGGTACTTGGTGCATGTACTTGAAATGTGTACGTACTGGTTCTGCAGTGGTTGGAGTCATGCTGATGTACTTGGACGTGCAGCGTGATGTTCTGATAGAAGTGTTGGTAATCGGCTGAGTGCCGAGGTATATTGTGGATAGATGGATGATCGGCATAGTTCCGATTTGATGGAGTTTGATGGAACAGGTGGGCCGGATCAGGGTGATCCTGAGTGGTTGATCGGTTATTGCAGGCTTCAGTGTTGATATAAGTTGGATGCTCCGAACCATGAGTGGCTGGTGGAACCCTGACTTCGCGATGTGTGATCACAGTTTGACAGGTAGGTAAGAGGGTCCCGTTGCAGACAGGTGGTGTAGGACGTGGATGAAGTTCCACAGGTTGACAGTGTTGGTGGTTAATTTAAGGATTGGTTGAGTTAGGGGTATAAGACGAGTACGTTGTGACTCCGGTGAGGTCGGAGCGGATCATTGACGGAAGTAATATGGAACATTGTACAAATATTGATGCATAGAAGTACCGAGACTGGTAGATGCCGTCTTGTGAATGGGTGTACTTGAGTTTTGTGTTTGTTGACGGCAGACTCACAAGATGTGCTGGGACATTGGTACGAGGTACGCTCGACTCGAGGGGAGTTGGGAGTGTTGAACCTGATAGCAGTGGTGCATACCTAGTGATAGTTGAGCCGTGAGTGCCAGCTGGTGTGGCGTTGGAAATATCGCAGGAACGAGATGGATTTGTGGTGACTCGAGTGTGATTGGGAGGATCTCCTGATGAACTAAAAGTTGGTTAAAATTGATTCACTGGGAGTGATGTGGTGACAGTTTAGGCACTGTCAGGATACTTTGGATTGGCAGGTGCTGGACACCGGGTAGGAGACCCAGGTGTGAGACCAGTTAGATTTCCCCCAGTTAGTTACGGAAGTACGAGATTCAAAATTTTGAGGACGAAATTCTTTAAGGGGGTAGATTGTAATGACCCGTCCTGGAAACCGAGATTAGATTAGTTGTTAATGGCGGATTAGTGAAGTTAATCGGTGATTAGTTGGATGTGTTTGGACGGACGGTGCAAAATGACAATTTTGCCCTTGGAATGGGCAAAAATGTTGAATTTTCGTTTGGGAGTTCAAATGGACTTTGACCGATGACCGTGACGTAGTTCGGGATGTCACGAGTTCATAGACAGGTGGCACGTCTGATTTCGACATTCGAGGAAAAAGTTATGACATTCGGAAGTTCGAGGGCACGTTGGTAAGTCTGTTGAAAAAGGGCAAATTGTTGACTTTTCATACAACATGGAATTTTCACGAACGTTGAGGACCATTAGGAAGGTCTCGATGCCCTGAGTACAACGACAGTAGAGTCACATACGCGATCTGTCAATCGAGAGAGACGGAGACATCACATAAGCGATGTACAGTAGAGTCTGCGCACTCTGGGAAGTCCGGAAGTTTTGAGCGGTTCAGTCAAGAATCTCTTATCCGACTTACGTGTCACATGGAGGTTGGATGTTAGTTTAGCCTCCGTGTCACTCGTAAGTTAGACGGGAGCATGACTTAGCCCTTAATCTTGGGGGATTGGGGGTGGGTCGTGTCATACTGAGTCTGAGCCTCCCCTCAGAGCTACTCACCTCCAGGCAGTGGATCGTGACGACTCCAGAATCTATGACGTCTGAAAGAGACAATCACCTGTTAGGGTCCTCTCCGGGGAAACACATTCCTACCAGAGGCCCTCTCCGGGGAAACACATTCCTACCAGAGTCCCTCTCTAGGGAAACGCATTCCTACTAGAGTCATATCCATCATCTCGAAGAATGGTCATAATAAAAACAGTGGAAACACATTTTTAAACTGTCGTTTCTCAAATCGAAACAGTTATTTCACATAGGGTTTCAGCCCAAAATCAATTTCCACAAATCTCATAAAATCAGTGTCCAGTTCTCATTTCACAATCTCAAAACCGTTTCATAAATCCGAAAATCATAAAATAATCACATTTGACTCCAAAACCGAGTCACAATCATTATTCAATTGGGTCTCAAGCCCAAATACCATTTCATAAATCCACAACAGGGTCACAAGCCCCAAATCTCATTTCAGAAGTCTATAACAGGGTCACAAGCCCGATATCATATCATAAACCAGAACTGGGTCACGAGCCCGAGTAACCATTTCACTATCAAATCGTTGTTCAAGTTCTCGTTTGACTATACTCTAAGTCAAACCTTAAATCAACTGGGTCTCAAGCCCAAAATACCGATTTCATGCATCCTTGTGAAATCATCTCGAAACCGCTAATCAAGTCCTCGATTTCACACATCTCCATGATATCATTCAAAACCGATAACTAAAATATTATTAAAATCATGTTCGTAAAACATATAAAACATTTATTCATGCATCATATTTATAAATCAAAAGTCAACTCACATACCGTCCATGCTGCATGCTCCAATCATGCGCTATAAGCTAGTCTGAAACCTATCCACAGTCTCTGCGACGTCCGGGCCTGCCCAAATCATATCCAAATGTTACTACCAACCTATACAAGTCTAAACCATAAACCCTCAAAACTCTCGAGACAGTAAACGTGTCCCGAACACGCTTCTTGAGGCTAAAAACCTCCAAATGACCTATCAAACGATCTCCAATCGACCTGAAACCACCACCATTGGATTCAAATCATCGAAACCTTTTAAACAAGATTTGTTTGACCTCAAAATTCATGCCCCAGGCTCCCACACGCGCTGGTCAAAGTCTGGTCAACACTGACATTAGCTGCTAACATGTCCTGCCACGTGTCACTGACAAGTCTAACACCCCTCTAACACACTACCACGTGGCACCACCCCATTGGTCCATGTGGTCTGACATCATTGACGTGGACATGCCACGTCAGCTGCCACGTCACCTAACAAGTCCTAACATATTGCCACATGGCACCACCCCACTAGTCCACGTGGTTTAACATGCTAATGTGGACCTGCCATGTCAGCTGCCACGTAAGACTGACACCCTCTAACCTGCCACATCAAGCTCTAGCCGAGTCGACCCGTTTGACTATAATAGGTCGTTTTGACTCGCAACTTGACCAGGTCGTAACTTTACCATTTGACCACCAAAAACCATCATTTTTCTTCTATTAGACTCGCCTTGAACACTGAAACATGTCTACGATGTCAAAATCAAGATAAAAGGCCCAGAAATTACTTGTCAAACTCAATCTTCCATGGGTCACCTGCAATCGTGCTTCCAAGCCTGTCCATGGGTCCTTTTTTCACTATTTCTCGTCCCTGCAAGCTCGTATGAGCTCGATGAACACAACCCTGGCATCAGAACGAGCCCCCAAACGTCTAAACCTAAAACCAACTTTTCAAAACCCACGAGCTTACCTTTTTTTCATGTTTTCCTGCCACCTCCATGATGGCTTCGCCGTCCCTGTCACCCCACTCAGCCGCTTCCTCACTCTCTGTTCCCCTCAAGCAGCCACAGATGAAGAAGATGATAATGGTTGGGGTGGGTTTCGGGTGTTTATGCAAATGAAGGGAATGGGATGATCTATGAATAAAATAAAAAGGGGCCATAGGGTGGGTGACAAGTGTCACTCATCCTATGGTCCCAAAAAAAATATTTTGGGTCCCACAAGTCAACACCAAAAGTCAACTATCTCGATTTTCGTGCAACTATGAACAGTATAGAAAACCGTCATTGACTTGTAACTTTCTCGTACGACATCCGATTTTGACGTGCCGCTTGTCTACAGACTCGTATCATCCCAACCTACGTAATGGACCTCAGTCAACATGCCAATGACCTCCCTAATTAAAAGTCAACGTTTTTACCCGTTCTACGGAAAAATCGTCATTTTACCCCGATCATCCGATAATCCTCGACTAATTCCAGATTATCCTAGATAACCCTCGATCAATTATCGATAATTCTTATAAATTTGGTCTGGGCCGTTACACCGACGACGGCGACCATGGCAGCTACCGCAGCGGCGCCATCGTCATCTCCTAGGAGTGGGTGGCATCAGCATGACGTCATGATGATGTCAGTATGAACACGTGGTGGGTGCGACGTGGCAGGTGGCACGTGGTAGGTGCCAAAGGGTGCCATGTGGTAGAGGGTGTTAGACGTCAGGTCACATGTCAGATGCCACGACAGCTAGGGCTAAAATTAGCAGGTGAAGTAAGCAGCTAACGTCACACGCGTGGTGAAGGTCGACGGCCTTCCACCGATGCGTGGTGGTGCATTGGCTTGAATCTCGAGGTGGGGCCAGGCTTGTTCAAAAAGTTTCGACGAGTTGAATCCAAGATGGTGGTTTTCAGGCACATCAATGTTCATTTAAGGGTAGTTTTGGACATTTTTAGCCTCAGGATGCATGTTCAGGACGCGATTACTGTTTTGGGGTTTAAGGAGTTTACATACGAGCTTATATGGATTGTTGGTAACCCTCGAGTATTACTTTGACAGGCGAGAATGCTCCAAGGACTTCTGAGGAGGACACAGCTCAAGACTGAGCTATTAGTTTGATTTTGAATGAACACTTTCTTTCATAAATGTGATGCGTGCATATTTACGTTTTTATATGATGTTATGGCATGGATTGGATTGTTATGGTTTGAATATAAGATTCTAAATGCTTTCTAGATGGATGCCTGGTTTTGGAATATACACATATATATATATATATATATTCAGTTATAGTTTTCTAGACACAAGTTTGATGAACTTAGGGGAAAAACCAGATTTTGGGCTGGTACCCGGGTTGCAAATGTTTTAGGCTTTTGTGGGTATCTCAAAAGTAGGTTAAAAGGTATTTTTGGTAATCTGTTTTTCCAGTATGGTCATCCTCATGCGATTAGATCGTTATTTCTAAGTTGGACTCTGATGATTCCCAAGGACGGACTCAGACGTTGTCGGAGTTGAACTCCACAAGTGCCAACTGAGTTAGACTCTACAGGATCCATGATTTTCTACATATAGTACATGGGGAATGCTGGTTGGACCAACGGGACGAGATTTGACTATTATTGCTTGTTGTGTCAAGAGGTTTTCATAATGGTTTATAACTGGGAAATTCAGGGAAGTATGGGCCAGGGGTATCTATGTGTTTTATATGATTTATGTTGGACCTCCGGTTTATTTACGATACTACTTTATCTGAAATCTAATGTTTCCTTCTTATGCATGCATATTTTCATAAAACGGAGGGGAAAAATGATTATTTTCAGAATTTTTTTTTTCTAAGGCTATATTTTTGTCTATTCACGATTTTAATGGGTTTTCCTACCTTCTAGGCTAGTTTTGGTGATAAGGGCTGATATGAGGTTGAGGCATTATTAACCTTGGACTACGCGCTCATATTTTACCAGAGTAGGATTCTAGTTTTCATTATTGTTTTATTTAGTGCTCTGTGTAACCTTATTTTAAACCTTATTAACGGTTGACACGTGGTCGTTATCCCTTATCTGACATAGTTTGCATATTTATTTTGGACTAAGGTTAGTTTCGGTATTTTAAGTGTTTGTCTCAGTCGGGAGCATGTCCTTTCTCTAGTATCGAGGTGCTTTTGAGGAGGGTCGACAATCTACAACCTCGTAGTGATGATGAGTGTCAACATTCTAGGTGGGACAATACTATGAATCATTTTGGACAGGCATTGGATGCCATGTTTCAGGGGAGGAAGGGCACCCGAGGGCCGGATATTGAGGCGGATTAGTGGCTTGGAGCCATTGAGTTTACTGGTACAGCGGATCTAAGGGAAGCTGAGGCGTGGATTGCATGTTTTGAGTGGATTTTTTTGGGTGATGCACTGCCCTTTGGAGTTCAGGGTAAAGATAGCCACATTTTCTTGAGTAAACGTGGATTGTGTCAGACCACATTACTGACTGAAGTGGATAAGGCTACCATGTCTTGGGAGTTGTTTAGGGAATGCTTCGTGCAATAGTTTTATCCCTATTCCGACCGCGATGCGAGGAAGACAGAGTTCTTGCGGCTTGAGTAGGGAGACATGAAAAATTCTCAGTACGAGTAGAGATTCTTGGATTTGTCACGGTACGTTTATGATACTGTCGCGACTGGGGCGAGCAGGCTCACCGTTTCATGAATCTTATTAGGAGCGAGATTCCAGATGTTGTGCTATTTGGGGCATATACCTCCCTCCGGGCTCTGTCAGATTTGGCTGCACAGGTTGAGCTGAGGATGGCAGGATCTCAGCAGCGGCAATAGTAGCAGCAGTAGCAATACAAACGTTCGGGGCGATGCCGAGAACGGCAGTATGCTGAGTCTTCCACTCAAGGAACTTCGAAATGGGCGCTTCTAGCTTTGGTTCTTCGAGTGATAGTCGTGCTGGTTACAATGGTCCAGGAGTGGGACAATGAGGTTCCAAGGGGAGGGGGGTCAATCAAGGTTTCAGTCATCCACCTAGTCTAGCGGGACTTTTGGTGGACGTAGTGGATAGGCTGCTTGGAGTAGTGAAAAAGGGTACTTTTTATGTGCTGAGGTTAGCAATTTCAAAGAGTAGTGTCCTTGCCTACTAGACAGTGAGGCCACTGAGCTGGATAGATCAGAGTTGGGTCAACATTTAACTACACCTTTTCCGACTATGGCTACTGGGGCCCTGATGACTAACTGCGAGGCCGACATGATTGGTGGTGTCTAGAGGTGACACTACCAACCCATAGAAGAACAAGCTCATGTATTTGGGGTTACACAATAGGAGGCTCGCGTAGCACCCAAAGTGGTGACAGGTACTCTATTTATCTTTGGTCGGGATGCATGAGTGTTGATGGATCTTGGAGCCACACATTCTTTTATTTCTAGAGGATTTACACTATTTTCTTACTAGGAGTTAACCCCACTTGGTTGAGATATGGGTATTAGTACTCTGACCGATATTATGTTAGTAGCTAGTTCAGTGATCTGAGATTATTCGATTTGGGTAGAAGGTTTTGACCTAAAGGTGGATTTGATCCTCTTAGACATCTACGACTTTGATATGATCCTAAGGATGGATTGGTTGACTATTCATCATGCCTCCGTTGAGTGTTTTGAGAAGACAGTTGTCTTTTGGAGTCCTGACTTGCCACTATTTGCATTTCAGGGGGACTAGCAAGTACTTCCTTCAGGGGTTATCTCAGCCTTGGAGGCTTAGAATTTGTTGAGGAGTGGTTGTCAGAGATATTTGGCACATGTTGTAGAATCCCAAGATGTCTTAATAAGCATTGAGAAGATACCGATTGTGAGAAAAAAATTTGATGTGTTTCCGAAGGATTTACCAGGGTTACCACCTCAGAGGGAGATCAAATCTACTATTGAACTTCTTCCTGGTACCCAACCTATTTCGCAGCCACCGTATCAGATGACACCGAAAAAGTTAAGGGAACTGAAGGTTTATGTCAGGACCCACCCCGATTATCACCCCGATAACCGAGGTGAACCCTGCTCCCGTCTGACAACCCAACACAAAAGACCGAAATAACCTCAAGAAAACCACAAATTACACTGTCAGACGAAGGATAATTCAAAAGAACCCAGAGTCAACCGTTATACAGAGCATAGTACACAACAAAATAAAAGAAAACCACACTCAGAGTACACGCACAACGGAAAACTGAAACCACTCCGGGGAAAATCTCAAGTACTCTATGCCTCCGACACTGCCTCAACGTCAACTCCCGCGCTAGCTCCACGACCTGGAGGGCAATTAAAAACCAGAAAGTGTGAGTGGACCAAAAGAATAAAAGTTTCAAAAACCATCTCATAAACAAACCAGGGTTTAGCCCTCCGTTTTGAAAACATGCATGCATAACCCAATTTCTGAAAACATTTATAAATCACATTATGTTCATCATGGAAACCGCAGCAACATAAACACAGTAGGATAAACGTTATAAAACATTAGCAGTAAAACATTAGATACCAATATACTCATCCGATCAAACCTGCTGGATCTATCCGAGTCTTTAAACTCCGGAGTCTTTAAACTCAATCCAGGCCTCAATATAATCCAAGTCTTTAAACTCCCGAGTCTTTAAACTCAATAGGCCTACGGGGGAAATATCAATATATCCGAATCTTTAAACTCCCGAGTCTTTAAACTCAATCCGGGTCTTTAAACCCAATCCGGGCCCGTCCCCCATCAAACATAATCCGGGTCTTTAATCCCAATAACCAGATCCAGTAAATCCAATCAAAACGATTTGAAAACCTTTTCTAAATCCATATCCAAACCCGAATCTGAAATCATGGCCCGAAGCCATTCCGGCATCCAGAACCGTCATTCCGAACCCAAATCCGAAAATCCACTTTTCAACTTTAAAACCAAATCTCGCTTTCCGAAATCCGATTCTAAAACCGAAACATTTACTCAAATCCATTTATAATCATTGAAAACCATTTAGCATTTGAAATCCCAAAATCATGGCATCATAATCAGAAATCAAGCATTTCTCGTAAAACGTGCCAAATACGTATTTCCTCGAAAAACGTGCAAGTATATAAAACAGTTATAGCATAATCAATAATCATGAAATCACATGTAAAACCATAAAATAAGTAATTAAAAGAAGTTATACATGCTCAGTTATAAGGAAGAAGTCCACTCATAGTTACCGGGCACGTCACTCGCGTCCCGAACGTCCTGTACGTTCCTCGGCCTCCTCGGGGATTCCCGATCCTGTTACAAGTCAACAAAATGAGGCACTAACACGTCCACTAAGTTCCTCATATTTTCCCCCCATTTTCCCGAACTTCGAACGTAACTAACCGGGACCCTAAACCTTCAACCTCGTAGGACTAACCCAAAACAACGTCTGATCGTCCCGAAACCTATCCCAAAAGACTTGTTACAACGATTAGACCAAAAACCTAGTTAAACACTTCCCCAGAAACCGCCGCATGAGCCCCCATGCGCCGCTCAAAGTGGCTGCGCGTGGGCCTCACGCGCCTGCACATAAACACTGTTCATCGTCTTCTTCGATGGGTCGACCGGTCTGAACCGGCGAGGGCGGTTCTTCACCATTCCTCCACCATTTTCCTTCCTTTTTCCACCAATAGCTTCGTCCTCACCCTAGCCACTAATTCCAATCCTAAAAACTCGACATTAAAACCTAAAACTCACCTCCCTAAGCTCGAACAAAACTTAGAAAAAAGCCCTGTTTCTAAATCCGGCCACCCGTCCTTCCCCCCGTCACGGCTTCACAACCAAAAGCTCCCTAGGAACCTACTGAGTCGACTAACACTCACCAAACACCTCGACTCAGCCCCTAACTTCATGACTTTCAGTTTGAACCAAAATGGAAAACAGAGCATACTGAGGGAACTAAGAAATTACCTGTGCTCAAGCCGCCACCGTGAGCTCCGCCGTTCCCTAACCTGTCAAGCACGTCTCCACCGTTCTCTGAGCACCACCACCAGCCTCGTTTGGTTGAAACACGACAGCACCACCTCCAAACTCCCTCTTTGTTTCTCTGGTCTACTACTCACCTCCCACGCACAGTCACACCCAAAGCCTCACAAACACGATCACACACTCTCCTAACTCTCCTTCGAACACCACAAAACCTCACAACACCCACACTCTCACTCAGTTGGATCGATTCCTCCTCACTGTCTCCAGTCTCTGTTTTCCTCTTCGAACACGACTCAAAACACAAACAACCATTTAATTTGCACCGCGCAACATCCCAGAACCCACTACACACACACACACCACGTGTCCACAATCCCATGGTCCCATCTCAAAAATATCCAATCCCTCCGGTACACCTAGCCTTATCAGATTGGCCTAATTCCCAAGGCACAAAAAGACCAACCTTTGTAAATCAAAATTACCATTTTTCCCTTCACCGTTCTAGACCCATATCTCGCTCGTCCGACGTCCGATGAAAGCATGCCGCCTGTCGTTGAACTCAGGATGACGAGATCTACCTAACGACCCTCGGTTTATGCGTAAAATCCCGATCGTACAAAAAGTCAACTTTCCCCCGATCGTTTACCCAAATTACGAAAGTGCCCTCAACCTTCCGAACATCATAACTTCCTCCTCGGAAGTCGGAATCGGGCGTGCCACCTGTCTACGGACTCGTGACATCCCAAACTATGTCACGGTCATCGGTCAATGTCCAATTGACCGCCGAAACTCAAAGTCAACTTTTTGCCCGTTCTAGGGGCAAAATCGTCATTTCTGTGCTAACGCCCCGAACGTAACCAACTAACCACCGATTAACTCAACTAATCACCTCACTAATCCTAACTTCCGGGACGGGTCGTTACATTTAGCTGCAAGACTTAGTGGATTTGGGGTTTATTTGACTGAGTGTGTCACTTTGGGGAGCCCCGATGTTGTTTGTGCGAAAAAAAGATGGTAGTTTGAGACTAGATTACTGGAAACTGAACAAGGTAACGATGCAGAACAAGTATCCTTTGCCACATATCGATGATTTGTTTGACTAATTGAGTGATGCAAGGTTTTTTTTCTTTCCAAGATTGACCTTCGATCCGGGTACTACTAGTTGAGGATTAAGAAATCGGATATTCTTAAGACCGCCTTTCGGACTCGATATGGTCAATATGAGTTTTTGGTCATGCCTTTCGGGTTAACTAACGCACCAGCAACGTTTATGGATTTTATGAACTGAGTCTTTTGGAAGTAATTGGATCATTTTGTGATCGTGTTCATTAATGATATCTTGATTTGTTCGAGGAGTGCGAAGACGCACGAGAAGCATTTGAAACTGGTTTTGAATACACTCAGGAGGAAGCAATTGCATGCTAAGTTTAGCAAGTGTTAGTGTTGATCAGTGTTAGATTTTCGAGCCATATCATTTCTGCTGAGGGGATTAGTGTGGACCCTCAGAAGAGGGAAGCCGTTTCAAATTGGCATCAACCAAAAGCTGTAACTGAGAGTAGGAGTTTTCTCGAATCGGCTAGGTACTTCAAACGTTTTCTAGAGGTCTTCTCAAAGATCGCGGCTTCCTTGACGCGTTTGACTCGGAAGAGGGTTAAAGTTTGTCTTGTGTGAGTGGAGTTTCCAGGAATTAAAGAAACGGTTAACTATTGCTCCAATTTTGGCCCTTCCGGACTGTAATGGGGAGTTTGAGATTTACAATGATACATCCTTACAGGTTTTGGGATGTGTACTCATGTAGCATGGGAGAGTTATTTCTTATGCATCTAGACAATTAAAACCTCATGAGTGGAATTACCCTACCCATGACTTGGAGCTTGCCGCAATTGTGCACGCATTGAAAATTTGGAGGCACTATCTTTATAGGGAGACGTGCAAGATTTTCATGGACCACCAGATTATAAAGTCCTTGTTTACTCAGAGAGAGTTAAACTCAAGACAGAGGAGGTGGTTGGAGTTAATTAATGACTACGACTACACTATTGAGTACCATCAGGGGAAGGCTAATGTAGTGCCTGATACCTTGAGCAGGAAGTCAGCAGGTTCGTTATCTTACATCCACACTGATCACTTGCCCTTATTGTTGGAGCTCTAGATGAGGGGGTTGTGCTGGGGGGTAGATGACCATGGAGCTTTACTATCCAGTTTCCACGTGAGACCCGTGTTACTTGACCAGATTATTACAGCTCGACTTTAGAATCCAACTTTGCATATCATCAGGATGGAGGTTGAAGCGGGTTACTGACTAGACTTATCACTCGAGGACGATGAAACCTTGCCCAAGGAGGGTCGGTTGTGTGTGCCAGATGACTTTCAGTTAAAGAGGGATATTTTTTAGGAGGCGCATAGCGCTGCCTATATGATGCATCCAGGAGGGACCAAGATGTTTCATACCTTGAGAGAGTATTACTAGTGGAGGGGAATGAAACGAGAGATTATTGAGTTTATGAGCAGATGTCTGGTTTGTTAGCAGGTTAAGGCTGAAAGGCAGAGGCCTTACAGGAGATTGCATCTGCTTTTTATTCCGGAATGGAAATGGGACCACCTTACCATGAATTTTGTGCTTAGGCTTTTGAGGATCCAGAAGGGTCATAATGGAATTTAGGTGATTGTGGATAGACATACGAAGTCGGCATACTTCTTGCCAGTGCGGGAGGACTACCGGATGGATCAATTTGCCAAGTTGTTTATAGATTAGATTGTTTGTCTACATGGGGTTCCTTAATCAGTTGTATCAAATTGTGATCTGATACAACTTTTCAGTACAACTTTTAGGACCAAGACACATTTCAGTACAACTTTTCATCCTCAAATTGATGGGCACTCTGAAAGGACTATTTGGACCTTGGAGGATATGTTGAGGGCTTGTGTTATATAGTTCAGTGGGAGTTGGGATACTTATTTACCCTTGATGAAATTTTCCTGCAACAACAGTTTTCAAGCCAGTATTTGGATGTCTCCTTTCATGGCACTGTATGGCTATCAATACAGGACACCACTTTGTTAGACCGAGGTGGGTGAGAGGAGGCCACATACACCCGAGGTTTTGGATTTGACAATAGAAAAAGTTAAGGCTATCAAGGAGGGATTGAAGGCAGCACAAGATCGTCAGAAAAGTTACGCTAATCGTTGTACCAAGGACCTTGAGTTTGAGGTTGGGGATTGGGTCTTCCTGAAATTATCCCATTAGAAGGGGGTGGAACATTTTGGTCAGCGGGGAAAGTTAAGCCCTCAGTTTATTAGACCTTACGAGATCACGGAGAGGATAGGCTCAGTGGCTTATCACCTTGCATATCCTTTGAAATTTTCTGAAATTCACAATGGTTTCCACGTATCTATGCGCCATAAGTATTTATTTTATGGGTCGCATGTGCTGAGGGAACAACTTGTCGGCCTTAGGGAGGATCTGAGCTATAAGGAGCAACCAGTTATGATCCACGACCGGAATGACAAGGTGCTTCGTGGAAAGACTATCCATTAGTTAAGGTTCTGTGGAGGAATTTTAACATGGAGGAAACCATGTGAGATCTCGAGGCTTTGATGCGTGATCTATATCCACAGTTTTTTCAGTGACATGTACGAATTTCCAAGAAAAAAAATCCTTTAATTACGACCCAGACCTTAATTACGTGTTTAATGAAACTTTCTGGGGATTTTTCCTAGATTTTACAGAATTATTTTAGTACATTTGATCTTTTTGCCCTTAGGATTACATATGATTTCTATTATGTGTAGGGGCAATTTGGGAGGGTTGAGAAAGTAGGATATTTTTGGATGGTGTGTCAGGGATTCACTCTCATTGGATCATTATCCTTATCACTTTTATCTCTCCCTCTCTCTCTCTCTCTCACTCTCTATTTCCTATGCAAACAAACCTACACACACATACAGCCCATTAATGCCTTTTTCATTTTGAGACACTTTTGGGCCAAACTAAGGTTAAAATCACACTCATTGGAACCTCACGAGCAGGATAAGCCCAGTTTTGAAGGTGGAGGACGTAGAACACGGCTAGTGTGAGAAGAGGAAGAAACTCAAAACTTTAGGAGCTTACATCTTGGAATTCAGGTACTTTCTTTGAATTGTAAGCTTGGATTTAGATTCCTAGAATTGAGTGGATAGATTTTGATATAAAATTTGTCTAATTTGGTTGAGAAATATGGGAGTTATGGAGGGTTGAAGTTTTGGACCGTTAATCGAGTTTTTCGGCTACCAACGGCGGCCCCCACCGTCGTCTTCTGCGAGAGGGTGACGTCACTATGACACCATGATGATATCACTAGGTGACGTCATGATGACATCAGCATGGAAACGTGGTGAGTGCCACGTGGTAGGTGGCAGGTGTTAAAGGGTAACATATGGCAGGTGTCAGAAGGTGTCGCGTGGCAGGGGGTGTCAGATGTCAGGCCAAGTGTCAGGTGCCACGTCAACTAGGGCCGAAATGCGCAACACGAGGGGAAGGCGGTTGGCCTTCCACTAGCGAGTGGTGGTGTCGGCGTGAGTCTCGAGGTAGGTCTAATTTTGTTCGAAAGGTTTCCAAGAGCTGAATCCAATAGTGGTGGTTTCAAGCCATTCAGAGTTCGTTTAGGGGGTAGTTTTGGGCCTTTTTAACTTCGGGATGCGTGTTCGGGACATGTTTATGGTTTGAAGGTTTAGGGAGGGTTTACATGCGAGCTTATATGGATTGTTAGTAACCCTTGGGTATTAATTTGGCAAGCGAGAGCACTCTAGAGATTTCTGAGGAGCGCACAGCTCAAAACTGAGCTATCATTTTAATTATGAGTAGACACTTTCTTTCCTAAATGTGATGCATGCATATTTACGTATTTATATAATTTTATGGTATGGATCGGATTGTTATGGTTTGAATATAAGATTCTAAATGTTTTTTGAATGAATGCCTTATTTTATAATATATATATATATATATTCGGTTACAGTTTCTAGACGCAAGTTTGATGAACTTAGGGGAAAAACTGGATTTTTGGCTGGTGCCTGGGTTGCAAATGTTTTGGGCTTTTGTGGGTATTTCAAAAGCAGGTTTAAAGGTATTTTTGGTAAACTGTTTTTTTAGTATGGTCATCCTCGTGCGATAGGATCGTTATTCCGGAGTTGGATTCCGATGATTCCCAAGGACAGACTCAGATGTTGTATGAGTTGGATTCCACACGTGCCGACGGAGTTGGACTCCGGAGGATCCGTGGTTGTCTACGCTTAGTACATGGGAAATGCTGGTTAGACCAGTGGGACGAGGTTTGACTATTATTGCTTGTTGTGTCCAGGGGTTTTCATAATGGTTTATAATCGGGGATTTCAAGGAAGTGTGGGAGAGGGGTATCTATGTGTTTTATATGATTTATGTTGAACCCCCGGTTTATTTACAATACTGATTTATCTGAAATTTACTGTTTCCTTCTTTTGCATGCATGTTTTCTTAAAAAACGGAGGGGGAAAATGATTATTACGAGAAAAATAGTTTTTTAAGGCTTTATTTTTGTCCACTCACAATTTTAATGGTTTTTCCTACCCTCATGGCTGCTTTTGGTGACGAGGGCTGATCTGAGGCGAAGGAATTATTAAACTTGGACTACGCGCTCATATTTTACCAGAGTAGGATTTTGGTTTTCTTTATTGTTTTATCTAATGATCTATGTAATCTTATTTTAAACCCTGTTAATTGTTGACATGTGGACTTTATCTCTTGTCTGACATTTTTTGCAAATTTATTTTGGACTAAGGGTAGTTTCGCTATTTTTAGTGTTTGTGTCATACGGGAGCATGTCCTTTCTCAAGTATTGAGGTGTTTTCGGGGAGGGTCCTGCCACTGTCAACAGGCGCATGAGCATGTGTGACAATGCATAGAAGGTCTACTAAACTTCCACCAGCGTGTGGTGGTGCATGAGGCGGTTTTCTGGCATAGGACAACACGTGTTCTCATGTTTTCTACATTTTGGATCTTTTGGTGCATACTTTGAGTCAATCGGAGATCGTTTATGTTTAGGACGCGTGTGTTATCCCATGGTTTAGTGACATGACTCATCCCAACTTTTTAAAAGACATTTAGGGGGTTCGAATATGAGTTTGTATTTGACATTAGTGACCTTGGATTGTTACTTTTACTAGGCCAAACCACTCTAGGTACTTTAGAGGAGCACACGACTCGAGATTGAGCTGTTTTGGACATCATATGAGTAGACTTTGTTTTACAAACTTTGATGCATGCGTAATTAAATGTTTTAAATGTTTATTTCTTTCTATGGATTGCAATGGTCTAAATGATTATTCTAAATTCTATTACTATTTAATGATTTAACAGGTTTAGAATAAGAATTCAGGATGTTGATTTCTAGGCACAGGTTTTATGGATTTTGTGGAAATAGTGTTTTGGGTTTAGACTCAATTTGGATATGTTTTGACCTAAGGATTTGTTTTAATAGAAAAGTTTTGGGATTTATTTTATAGGATGTTTTTCATTGTTGACCATCTTCATGAGACAAGGATTTATTTTAAAAGAAAAGCGTTGGAGTTATTCTATAGACTATTTTTCATTGTTGACCATCCTCATGAGATACTATGATACCTCCCGGACATCACCACATCCCTAGGATAACAAATGTCGCTAGATCCTGGGACTGTGAGATATTATGATATCTCCCGGATATGGATAGCACTGGGATGTCGTCAGATCCCAAGTATGTCACTCGGACGTTGTTGGAGTATTACTCCGCAAGATCCCGTGAGGCTGTTTACGTGTAGCACATGTTTTCCAGGTAGTTGATGCAATGAATAGTCGAGGATTCATTGTATTTGATTATCAATATTGTGTCCATGTTTTCCATAAAATTTTATATTTGGGGATCTCAAAGAATTTTGGGTCACAAAAATTTTATATACATATTTTATATTTTCATGGGTCTTAAGAATTATGATTTTATTTTAATTGAAATCCAGTGGTTTATGTTTTGTTTTATTTTTTTGCATCATGTTTTAGAAGTCGAGGGTAAAAGATCATTTTCTCAGAACTTGTGATTTTATGATTTTTTTTTGTCCACTTATGTTTTTATTGAGTTTACATTCTCTTTAGGCCGTTTCATAAAGATAAGGGTGGATATTGAGATAGAGGCATAAATTTGCGAATGCGCACTCCGTGACTTTTTAGAGTAAAACTTTTGTAATTTTATTGTATAGTTACCTATATGCTTTGTATAAGCATTTAACTATCTGTATCAATAGTTTAAATGGTTAAGTCAAGTCGGGCACATATTTGGTTATCCCTTGTCAGATAAATTTTCTCATATTTCTATGTCAATAGTCTAAGGATATTTTTGAAATTTTGGTTTCATTGTCAGATGAAAGTAAACCCTTTTATGGTTCTCAATGTGATTTAGAGAAGAGTCTTGTCAATTTGGCATTAGATGTAACGACCCGTCCCGAATATCAGGATTTAATAATATTTAATTATGATTTCCTAATCTCGGATTAGTTGAGTGATTTCGGACGAATTGTGCAAAATGACCGTTTTGCCCTTGGGCGTGGGCAAAACGTTGACTTTTAATTCAGACGGTCAAATGGACTTTGACCAATGACCGTGACGTAGTTCGGGACGTCACGAGTTCATAGACAGGTGGCACGTTCGATTCCGATGTTCGTGGTGAAAGTTATGATGTACGGAAGTTCAAGGGCATTTTCGTAATTTGGACGAAATAAGGGGAAATGTTGACTTTTTGATCGGGAGGTCCGATGGCCGAGGACCGAGGACCGTTAGAAAGGTATCGATGCCCTGAGTCCGTAGACAGGCGGCACGCATCAATCAGAGTCCGTATGATCGAGTTACGGGTCTGGATGCGTGAGGGGCATTTTGGTAATTTTTTGCACAAGGGCAGAATTGTAATTTCCACGGGGGCACTGTTTGATTAAAACAGCCGTGAAATGGGATGTTTTGTGCGATCGATTCCATGGATTTTTTATCAATTAATGGACTGTTTTGGAGCAGCTTTGAAGTGTGATTGCACAGGTGGGGAGCTCGCAATTGATTTCACAACATGGACACTGGTTTTGTTTAATGGTTTCGGGTCAGTGCGGGAACATTTACACAGAGGATTGAAGAATGCTTTGGGGTGCTTTTAATGACTGATTTGGATTGTTAGAATGGAGAGTAAGTCGAGGGGTTTACTCTGAGATTGAGAAAGGAAGGAAAGGAGTGAAAATGGTGGAGGATTGTTCTGAAACCCGAAACTGTGTTTAACAAATTCAAAATTTCAATTCGAGGTTCTGGGCCAGCCCAGGGCAATTTTATGATTCATTTAGTTCTCTGGGATCATTTCCAGTCGATCCAGATCATTTGGGGCAAGCTTTGAAGCTCCTAGGGCCGTGGACGGACACGGTGGACGGCCGGAAAATCCAAGCTTGAGTCGTGGTGATTGAGGTAACTTCGTGTTCAATTAATCATGCGAATTGGTTCGTATTAATCCTAATAAGCTTACTGGAATGTTAATTTGACAATGGTTGAGGAATTGTGGAGTTACGGTGATCGACCCGTTTTGGGTGATCACGGGTTGATGGCACGATTAAGGGTTGGTTGAGGTTAATCGATGACACAAAACTGAAATTGATTGGTTAATGATTGTTTTAGGATAAAAAATGGACGAAATCGAGGTCGAATTGATGGTTATCTGGCCGGGTCAGATCGCGGGTAATCAGACCTGTTTACCAGACATACGGGAGAAGATGGTGACTGTAGCAATCACTGTAGCAGGCGCGTGGCTTTCACGCGCAGCCACTCACGGCGGCGCGTGACGGCGCGTGGGCACGAATCTCGAGGTGAGGTCAACATGACTTTTGTCCTATACAATGTAACGAACATTTTAGCGTTGGTTTCGTGTCGATCGAACACCGTTTCAATATTGTTCGGGATGTCCGAAGATTTTAAATCCAGTTTTAAAATATTTAAAAATTCAGGAAAAATACGGGACTTGTATAGGATGTTAATGATGAGGTTAGTGATCCTCTAATGTGATTTGGACAGGATTGGGAGTCCCGGTGATAGTGGTGTGGCCCAGGAAGGCCTATGGCACGCGTATAGAGGCGCTCGGTTAAACGGTCTGTGAGTGGACATTGGTTTTATAAATTCGATGCATGCATAACTGTTTCATGATTTTTATAATTGTGATTAAATGATTTATTTTGAATATCGGTGAATTTATATGATTTCACGCATTTCGAGGTGATTTACGTGTTTGCACGTAAATCGAGGTTTTTTTTTGGAATTGCACCGATTTCCATAAATGTGGTTGGATATGATTTCATGAAACGGTTACGGACTTGATAAAGAAAAATCGGGCCAGGGGCCCAGTTAAGTTGTGAATTCGGGCCGTGGGCCCAATGGACTTATGAATTCGGGCCAGGGGCCAGTTAACTTATGAAATCGGGTCAGGGGCCCAGTTGATTTATACACGTGATTTCGGGACGGGGACCCTAAAATGGAATTGAACAAATGATTTTGGATTTAAATCAACTATTTGGACTTATAACAGTTTTGATGATATGGAAATTATGGTTATGGCACGTTTCACGGTATTTGGGCTTGAGACCCGTCTGATGAAACTTAAAGATTGGTTTGAATTTTGTCTATGTATATATATATATGCTTTGCATGTGGATATCAATAAAATGTATTTGGTACTGCACTGTATAGGTCCATTCATATGATACCATCTCCTCTGGATGAGGTACCCCGGAGTGGTCACGGACGTCTAGAACGTCCAGCGTCTATGACGCTAAGCATCGGGGATGCTGTACCCGAACGGGGTTCGGGGGTTGAACTCGGAATTGAGACCCGAGTGGCACGTGTAGCCTTGTGATTGTGACCTTATTGGACGTCAGGGACGTCAGACATCGGGGATGTCGGATTGGAGTGTATAGTGCAGTGGCTAAATTTATGTTTATGGTTTTATTACATGCCTTAGGGTTCATACTATATGATTTATGATTTCAAATGATGGTGCATGCATATGTTTTTACTGAAGGGCATAAATGTCTTATAAATGTTTTAAACAGACTTGTTTATTTTCGTCCACTCACAGCTTTTGTTTTAATGCCCTTCAGGTTGATTCCGGATGCGACTGCAGCAGAGACTGGGACATCATACACCTCTTCCATTGATCCTTACGCACTCTGGAAGCCCGGTTGGGCAGTGGCAACAGGTTATCCCTTGTCTGACACCTTTTTTCAAACAGGAGCATGACACATTCCATGGTAATCCCGGGGGGATTGGGATGGGTCGTGTCAAGTGGTATCAGAGCAGGTTTTGCTCTTTTTTGCGCGAAGGTCGAGGGTGTGATGTCTCTTTGGGCTGCAGTTCCGTTGTCAACCGGATAGATAGTTTTGGATTTGAATGGTGGATTGGGTGTGCTTGGCCCGATACGCCGTGCATTGATGCGATTCAACCCAAGTGGGGTTGTATACGATTAGCTTGTAAAGTGGGACCGTCGGTTCGGTCATGTGATGACGGATTGTTGTGCTGCTGGGCACAGCCGTGTTCAGGGAACCACATTTGAATAATGTTATGGAAATGCGAAACTCAGTTGAGTAATGGTCTGAATTATGGACCCTGGTAGTGTTGGCTAGTGTACGGGGTGTTGGTGCATCGGAGTTAGCCGATGACCTTCGTGGTGGAACCCACGATGGAACCCACGTTGAGTTGACGGTTGGATTGGATTGGACGTCTATATGATGTCAGGACCGCAGAGTCGGTCACGTTGTGGATTTTACTGCAGAAGGCAGTTAGGTTCAGTAGAACCCTAGGGTGTGATTTTGGAACCCTAATTTATAATTGATGGACTGGAAAGGTGAACTTTAAATGAGAACTTGTGCTGCGACGAGCGGCTGAGGTCATGGATGACCATGTGGATGACTCTAATGAGTCTTATGGGTTTCGATCTACGGATACGGATATGTGATAAATTATGGATTTCCGTGTTGGATCGAATAATAGTGTGAGGTGAGGATACGGATCTTGACAACGATGACTGTTGGTCGACAGTTTTGTCGAGATGACTGGCTATCGAGGGTATTTAGTGTGGTTTTAATGCTTGGGGATCAGGGGACGTTCCGGGAACGTTCATTATCCTGATGTGCCAATGGTCAAATTGGAGGTACCCATAGTCGTGGGGTACGAGTGGTGTTACGGGATCGTCGTTCGGTATGAACGGAGATCCAGGGTAACAACTTTGCACACTGTGTGCTATGTATGGATGTTGATATGTTGGTACTGTTATGCCAATACTAGTATGGATGCCTGTGTGCTGATACTAGTGTTGATGATAGTGTGTTGGTGCTGGTGTCAGTGATTGTGATGACGATGAGCCACGAGTTGGGGTGTGACTCTGTCATGATGAATATGTGATCGGTATCTGCGACTCAATGGTGGTTGAGTCTTGGACTGGATGGGATCCAATGGAGGTTGTGACGTGTTGGGATAAGTCCCAACAGATATATGATGACAAGTGATGAATGGATAAAAAGGCATGATTAAGACTTGAGGAATCTAGGGATGATGTTCCCTATGTCATGAGAGTTGGTGGATTTGGGGAGTTATTGTCAACTCCGAGATTGGTAATATGGTATACTTCTAATATCCCCAGAGAGTACAAGGAAATTATTGAAATTGGGAAAGTCGAGGAAAACCATTCGTGGTATTGATGTGGGATTTTGTGATTGTGAATCACTTGGAACCTGAGGATTGAACCTGTAAAGGTTGAGATGTGAGGCGAAGGCAGTTGGGTATGCACATCCAGGAAGAGTTGGGAAATCCCGTTCGGAATCGGGGTGTATGCATACATGATTATTGGCGGACGTGAGGTCCGAGTAATGAATTGGTCCGAGTAATGAATTGATCTTGGACACGTGGTGGTCCAAGTGAGGTAAGGACGTGGGCAGTCTAGTGGTTGGACTTGACACTCATTGGGAGCATGTCTGTTTCCAAGATGGTTGGAACTCCCGATTCGGGGAGAGTTGTGATTGGGAGACGAGAGGAGTGCTCGTTTCCGCGTCGGTGATTGGTATTCCGAAGTCATTGGGGCTGACTTCTTATTTCCTGCAGAGGCAGATGATGATTGTTGCTACCAGTACGTTGAGCGTGTATTGGTTGGTGGACCCATGTTTGGCTTGGGGTCATGGGACACAAGAAAATGTGTATGATTATGGATTTGGTGGTGAAATGCGGGGTCACCATTCCACCAAGGGAAATTTGACGAAGGATTCGATTGAGGGTGCAAGACCCTACGATCAGTTTTCAGATGGATTGTTAGCTATGTGAGCATGTGTGGATCCTAGGTGGATCTACATTGTGATGTTGTCGACTTTGGGCATGGTGACGATCTAGGATCGTGATGTTACTTGTCGGATGGCGTAGTGATGGATCTGGATCGTGATCTCGATGATCCAGATTGGATAAGGGTTTATCACTCTTACCTTGGTATGTGAGTCGTAAATGTCGGGTGAGTAGGTTTCCGATGTGGTCGGATTTTGTCAACCTTTGACGTATGGATATTGGGATTGGCTTCCCTATGAAGTTAACGAGTGTATTGAGCAGGTAACCGATAAGTTCAGTTTTGGTACGTCTCAAGTAGACGTAAACGAGATTTTGGGTTCTGGAATCGGATTTCTGGGTGACGATTCAGGATTCGATTGCGAAGCTCGAAAGTGGATCACTGGATTTGGGTGCGGAATGATTATTCCAATGCTTGCTTACGGAATAATGATTTCGGATTCGGATTTGGACAGGAAATAAAAATGTGATGTCTGGGTTCGGATTTGGGATTTCTTACGAAATTGCGGATTCGGATTCGGAATTGGAACTAGATGACGGGTGGAGTTCGATTTGTCTCATGTTGGTTTGGGCAAATGTACTCCATTATTGGAACGTGTTTGGCTATGACCTGGGTGGTTGTAGGCGGATTGATGGATAGATGTACGTACAGGGTACGTTGTACGAGGGTTGACACTGGACAGGCCGAGTGGTGCCTAGTGTCGGTACATGGGATGTGCTAGTGGTGTGATCAAACATATTGGTAATCGGCTTGGTTCCGATATCATTTGTTTGGTTGTGATTGTGGACTGGACATTGGATACTGTGCGCTGTGCAGAGTGATTTTGTCGGGTTCAGTAATTGTATGGGCAGGTGCTCTTAGCCATGGTTGGCTAGTGGAACCCTAGTTTTGAGATGTGCGATCACTGCTGGGCTGGCATTCAATGTGTTCCAGTTACACCACTTGTATGAGTAAGTTGACGGTATGCGTACACTCAGGATGAGTGAGTTGGTGGTCAGTGTAGCTACGACCAGCCTTGTGTGATGTTATCACACCGAGATATTTCCAGCGTCTTTGTTCGCTGAGGGAGTCGGCGGTTATGGAAATTGAGATTGATATATGTCGCAGGATTGGGCTTGCCCTGCGAATGGGGATCATGTGGTTGATCTTACGCTACATCGAGAGTGATGTAGTGCGTAGTGTTGTCACTGACTGGCAGATGGTTGGGGCTTTACCAGGGTGGTAAAGCTTAGCGGTGACAGTTTGGATGGTAGTGTCAGCATGGACTGACAAGTGGGATTTGGTGACTCCCAATGGGAGCAAATGTAAGGATATATTGGCAATGGAAAGGAACTGTCTAGCTGGAGGGGTCAGCTAAATGGTTAAGCGATTTTATCGTGGATCAGGTGTTTATGTTCACTTGAGGTGGTCGAGTGTTGTTGTTATGACGTAAGACTGTGATGGGATGTCTGGGTACAGACGAGGCTGGTGTTGTCCCAGTAAGTGGGTGTACAGGTGTACACATGGTATGGGGTCGAAATGTTTTCCACAAGGTGGTTGTGGAATAAGGTTGTTGGTAATTTCAAGGACGAAATTCTTTAAGGAGGGAAGGTTGTAACGACCCGTCCCGAATATCAGGATTTAATAATATTTAATTATGATTTCCTAATCTGGGATTATTTGAGTGATTTCGGACGAATTGTGCAAAATGCCCGTTTTGCCCCTAGGCGTGGGCAAAACGTTGACTTTTAATTTGGACGGTCAAATAGACTTTGACCAATGACCTTGACGTAGTTCGGGACGTCACGAGTTCATAGACAGGTGGCATGTTCGATTCCGATGTTCGTGGTGAAAGTTATGATATACGGAAGTTCAAGGGCATTTTCGTAATTTGGACGAAATAAGGGGAAATGTTGACTTTTTGATCGGGAGGTCCGATGGCTGCGGACCGAGGACCGTTAGGAAGGTCTCGATGCCCTGAGTCCGTAGACAGGCGGCACGCATCAATCGGAGTCCGTATGATCGAGTTACGGGTCTGGATGCGTGCGGGGCATTTTGGTAATTATCTGCACAAGGGCAGAATTGTAATTTCCACGGGGGCACTATTTGATTGAAACAGCCGTGAAATGGGATGTTTTATGCGATCGATTCCATGGATTGTTTATCAATTAATGGACTGTTTTGGAGCAGCTTTGAAGTGTGATTGCACATGTGGGGAGCTGGCAATTGATTTCACAACATGGACACTGGTTTTGTTTAATGGTTTCGGGTCAGTGCGGGAACCTTTACATAGAGGATTGAAGAATGCTTTGGGGTGCTTTTAATGACTGATTTGGATTGTTAGAATGGAGAGTAAGTAGAGGGGTTTACTCTGAGATTGAGAAAGGAAGGAAAGGAGTGAAAATGGTGGAGGATTGTTCTGAAACCCGAAACTGTGTTTAACAAATTCAAAATTTCAATTCGAGGTTCTGGGCCAGCCCAGGGCAATTTGATGATTCATTTAGTTCTCTGGGATCATTTCCAGTC
The DNA here is from genome assembly GCA_032719365.1 of Prinsepia uniflora. Taxonomy (NCBI): domain Eukaryota; kingdom Viridiplantae; phylum Streptophyta; class Magnoliopsida; order Rosales; family Rosaceae; genus Prinsepia; species Prinsepia uniflora. Next base: position 12,692,565 of record CM064873.1, on the reverse strand, counting down.
GATCCAGATCATTTGGGGCAAGCTTTGAAGCTCCTAGGGCCGTGGACGGACGCGGTGGACGGCCGGAAAATCCAAGCTTGAGTCGTGGTGATTGAGGTAACTTCGTGTTCAATTAATCATGTGAATTGGTTCGTATTAATCCTAATAAGCTTACTGGAATGTTAATTTGACAATGGTTGAGGAATTGTGGAGTTACGATGATCGACCCGTTTTGGGTGATAATGGGTTGATGGCACGATTAAGGGTTGGTTGAGGTTAATCTATGACACAGAACTGGAATTGATTGGTTAATGATTGTTTTAGGATAAAAAACGGACGGAATCGAGGTCGAATTGATGGTTATCTGGCCGGGTCATATCGCGGGTAATCAGACTCGTTTACCAGACATACGGGTGAAGATGGTGACTGTAGCAGGCGCGTGGCTTTCACGCGCAGCCACTCACGGCGGCCCGTGACGGCGCGTGAACACGAATCTCGAGGTGAGGTCAACATGACTTTTGTCCTATACAATGTAACGAACATTATAGCGTTGGTTTCGTGTCGATCGGACACTGTTTCAATATTGTTCGGGATGTCCGAAGGTTTTAAATCCAGTTTTAAAATACTTAAAAATTCGGGAAAAATACGGGACTTGAATAAGATGTTAATGATGAGGTTAGTGATCCTCTAATGTGATTTGGACAGGATTGGGAGTCCCGGTGATAATGGTGTGGCCCGGGAAGGCCTACTGCACGCGTATCGAGGCGTTCGGTTAAACGGTCTGTGAGTGGACATTGGTTTTATAAATTCGATGCATGCATAACTGTTTGATGATTTTTATAATTGTGATTAAATGATTTATTTTGAATATCGGTGAATTTATATGATTTCACGCATTTCGAGGTGATTTACGTGTTTGCACGTAAATCGAGGTTTTTTGGAATTGCACCGATTTCCATAAATGTGGTTGGATATGATTTCATGAAACGGTTACGGACTTGATAAAGAAAAATCGGGCCAGGGGCCCAGTTAACTTGTGAATTCGGGCCGGGGGTCCAGTGGACTTATGAATTCGGGCCCGGGGCCAGTTAACTTATGAAATCGGGCCAGGGGCCCAGTTAATATATACACGTGATTTCGGGTCGGGGACCCTAAAACGGAATTGAACAAATGATTTTGGATTTAAATCAATTATTTGGATTTATAACGGTTTTGATGATATGGAAATTATGGCTATGGCACGTTTCACGGTATTTGGGCTTGAGACCCGTCTGATGAAACTTAAAGATTGGTTTGAATTTTATCTATGTATATATATATATATATATGCTTTGCATGTGGATATCAATAAAATGTATTTGGTACTGCACTGTATAGATCCATTCATATGATACCGTCTCCTCCGGATGAGGTACCCCGGAGTGGTCACGGATGTCTAGAACGTCCAGCGTCTATGACGCTAAGCATCGGGGATGATGTACCCGAACGGGGTTCGGGGGCTGAACTCGGAATTGAGACCCGAGTGGCACGCGTAGCCTTGTGATTGTGACCTTATTGGACTTCAGGGACGTCAGACATTGGGGATGTCGGATTGGAGTGTATAGTGCAGTGGCTAAATTTATGTTTATGGTTTTATTACATGCCTTAGGGTTCATACTATATGATTTATGATTTAAAATGATGGTGCATGCATATGTTTTTACTGAAGGGCATAAATGTCTTATAAGTGTTTTAAACAGACTTGTTTATTTTCGTCCACTCACAGCTTTTGTTTTAATTTCCTTCAGGTTGATTCCGGATGCGACTGCAACAGAGACTGGGACATCATACACCTCCTCCATCGATCCTTATGCACTCTGGAAGCCCAGTTGGGCAGTGGCAACAGGTTATCCCTTGTCTGACACCTCTTGTCAGACGGGAGCATGACACATTCCATGGTAATCCCAGGGGGATTGGGATGGGTCGTGTCATTAGATCACTAGGTTAATTTTTTGTATATTGCTTACTTAACATGCATAAGATTTTGGTACTTGTGCTATTTTTCAGAAAAAAAACGAAGTGAAATACCTCTAAGATGTGAGTCCCGTGCATGACCTAGTAATGAGGACGAGGCAAATACTGACAAGTCCCGCCCCGAAAAACATCCAAAAATTATGTACCTGGTCCTGATCCTACTCCCATCTGACAACTAAGCAAGGTTACAAAAGTACCCTAGAACTTGACTCCTAACATCAAAACCATCAGATAAGGGATAAATCTGACAATAATTGCTCTTCGCAGGTCACTGCCCTTACCAACTCACTAACCCTGGAGGTGAGGTAACCTCAGTTGAACAACCACGACCTCAGTCGTAACCTATGACTATAACAACAACTCAACCGCCGGTAACTACCTGAGTAATCATGACTAGCTAGTAACCCATCGGCTCCACTGCCTCCGCCCGAGTCCCTAATCAATATCCTAACTCATACTTCAGAGTTCTGATTCAATACCCTACTCGCTTGGAGACCTAATCTGAAATCTCAACTCGTCTATAGTCCTAATCCGATAACCCGAATCGTTTAGGATGTACCTCGGAATCGTGCCCTGGAAAGTCCAAAAACGTATTTGTACAATTTTGGTTTCCAGCAGCATGCATGTGGTAGATATATGTTTTGTGCAACAAGAAGTTCGAGAAGGGTGAGCTCATCCATAACATGTCGACCTCTCAGAAATTGTACAAGACTCGGTTTTGTTTAATCAGTGAGGAGTGCTAAGGGAGCACCAAGGAGGGTCTCATAGTGGGGAAGTTCTAGACTGAAGGTTCTTAGTGTTCTCGGTCTTCAATGCGTCAGTCCTGCTTGCGTGTTTTCTATTTTTTTGTCTTGTTATGATTCTGACTATTAACTCAATGTGCAGGTCTGTTTCCCAACAAGGAAATCTTGCGGGTCGAGAGGAAAGTTACTAAGAAAGTAAGGAGGAAACTAGATAGAATAGAACGTAGCCGACTAATGTTTCGGTTTTTTGGGCTTCATTGTCGAGCTGGTCTGATCGGATTAGACGAGCATAAGTGTTGCTTGTTGTCACTTTTTATGCTGTTTTTCTTTGGTCGGTTACTAACTAGTGGAGGATGAGGAAGTCGAGAAGATATTGAAGGAAGTCGAGAAGCTAATGAGGAAAGCTAAGGAGGATGAGGGGTCGTTTAAGAAAGAGAGGGAGGCCTAGCCAAAGAAGCGCAAGGAGTCATCCATGGAGGAAGATGCAGCCATTCGGCTAGCCAACCTATTCGCCTCCAAGAAGAGTACGACAAAGAGAGCATCGGAGAGGGATCCATATCTCAGTGATTAACTCGATTTCTCATAAGTACTGAGTAGTTGAACAATTATACCAAGTGGTAGGTGAAGAGCATGTGGACTCTTAGCTTAAGACTCCTCATCTGGAGGCCAATGTGTAGGTCCGTGATTACCATCGAATGTGTTTGCAACGAATAGTACACCCTTATGCTTGCACTTCAAATGAGTCGCATAAGTAGTAATAACCAGCCACATTGAAGACCGAAACCCCCCTTACACATGCACTAATTGCCATAAAAAATATATAAGAAGTTATCATTTTTCATCAGTTGGGATGTGTGCCTTCATGCCTGGATTCATTCGTTCCAATTGATAACAATAAGTAGGTAGAAGCGCATACGAGTCTTCGGGTGACCCCATAATGAATTGTAAAACTGATTCTCTTGCCCTCCATGCTTTTGAATATGGAATGATAACACCAAGGTTGGTAAGACCCAACCTTAATACCCCTAAACAGTATTCCTGGGTCCTGCTCCCGTCTGATAGAAATATTGTCAAACAAGGGATAATTGTGAGTCCAACTAATTCATGCCTCCGCCTCTTGAGCTTCGATCTTCGTGCAACGACCTTGGAAGGTTACAAAAACAAGAAAACGGAGTGGACAAAAGAAATGGTTTAAAACATAATTTAAAAATATTCATCATTTACCCTCTGTTTTCCAAAACCATGCATGCATACAAAAACTATTTCCAAACTGTTTCACTTCGATTTAAACCAACACACCTTTCATAACCTCGAAATACGTGAAACAGTTCTCAAATTGAAACTTCAAGAAACCATAAAAACGTCAACCAATTCAATACAATCATTCATGTACAACACATCACGTAAATCCACACATGTCCAGCATAGTAATCACACAAAATCAAACCCATCATCACAATATCACACATGAAACCATTGCCTCACTAGCACGTACACCACAAACTCACTCGGGACTCGGACCCCAGCTCGACGTCCGAGATTCACTAACATGCATCTCGAGCATTACCACATAATTCACACATAATCAAATTATTACCAATGCACAAGCACATCATCAATCATCACATGCACCACAACAAACATCATATCAATCATCATATCACAAGTGCCCTACCGGTAGAACATCACATACACATTGGCTCAGGAACCGTAGCCCAAGGCTCGATGACACGACCCATCCCAATCCCCCTCCGGATTAACGCGGGAAGTGCCATGCTCCCGTCTAACCCACGTGTGACACACATGTGTAACACGAAAGCCAGACAAGGGATACCCACATCTTAGCCCACTCGGGCTTCTAGAGTGCGTCAGGATCAGTGGCCGAGTGTGATGTCTCGGTCTCTACTACAGCCCGCATCCGCGATCAACCTGAAGGGCATTAAAAAGCATAAAAGTTATGAGTGGACGAAAATAAATAATTTAATAAAAATTCATTTCATAAAAGACATTTGTGCCCTTCACTTAAAACCTCGCATGCATACGAAAACCAATTAATTCAAATATAATAAAACCGTTTATAAACCAAAGCCATTTCCTTCCTCAAATCTTTAGGGTCATAGCCCAAAACCATAAAAACCACAAAGGATGGGAACTCAACCCAAAACCGTAAATCCAAATCATGTGTGTCACTGCCCAAATCCATTTATTAAACACAGAAACACCATTTCATAAATCCAATAAATCATGTTTACCAAATACCAATCCTCGGCATCCCAGATGCCTAGCGTCCCAAACGTCATATCACAGTCTAAGCTACACGTACAACCCGGCGTCTCTCCGGGTCAATCTCTGACATCCCAGATGTCTGACGTCCCAAATGTCTACTAATAGCAATCCTGCTCCTAAGTCACTATACGGCCCGGTCGCTCCGTTCAATGACCCCTCGCAGGTAATAGACCGTGACTTCCCCAGTGTCCCAGACATCTGGAGGAGACCATCCATATATCCTCATATAAGGATGGTATATGGAAAACATTTTATAAAACCCTTTTGAAATCTTTCAAAGGGGCCATGCTTGTAATTTCCATAAAACCATCATAAATCCAAATTCTCAAATCCAAATCCATTTAAAGTCTCCGAACCCAAAATCACCTTTATAAACCACAATTGGGACTCACGCCCGATATCATAATCAACTGGGCTTCTAGCCCGATCATGTAAATCAAATGGGCCTCCCGCCTGATATCTCGTAAATCAAAAGGACGCCAAGTCCGAGAGTTTCCAAATCAAATGGGTCTTATGCTGTAACAACCCGTCCCGAGAGCCGGGATTAGTAGTGTGATTAAGGTGGGATTAGTGAGCTTAATTGGTGGTTAGTTGGTCTCGTTGGGGTCGTTAGGGTAGAATGACGATTTTGCCCCTAGTTTGGGCAACATGTTGACTTTTAGTTCGGGTGGTCAAGTGGGTATTGACCGGTGACCAGGATGTAGTTTAGGACGTCACGAATCCGTAGGCAGGTGGCACGCCCGATTCCGACATCCGAGGATGAAGTTATGATGTTCGGAAGGTTGAGGGTATAATCGTAATTTTTGTTAAATAGGGGAAAAAGTTGACTTTTTGGATGATCGGGTTTTGGTACGTTGACCGAGGGCGATTAGATAGATCTTGTTGTCCTGAGTTCGATGACAGGCGGCACGTATTCATCGGACTTACGATGTGCGAGTTACGGGTCGAGGAAGGTAGTGGCATAACCGTAAAATTGAGTTAAATAGAGGGGCAGTTTGGTCTTTTGCACTTTGGTAGGTGTGCAGCAGAGAGAAGCAGATGAAGGGCTGAGATTGGGCCATGTGGGAGAGTATGGAGTGGATGGTGACACGTGCTAAAGGAGGAGTGGCTTCTGGTTGGATCTAGTGGGTACACGGTCCTAATTAATTGGGTGAGCCCGTGTGTGATCGTGGAGGTTCTACAAACCAGAGTGAAACAGAGGGAGATTGTGAGGAAAAATTGAGGGGTGATCGTGGAAGTTGAAGGCTTCTGGGGAGTGAGGAGTGATCAGAAAGAGTGAGAGAGATGTTGGAGTGGTGTTGAAAGGATTAGACGGCGTGGTGGCTGTGTGTAAGGGCGAGGAGAGTTGTGGGAAAACCAGGGGGAAACAGGGGGAAACTCAGGGAGTTTGTGAGAAATCGTGGCGGTGGTGGCCGTGTAGGGTGTACTTGGGCTTGTGGTGGTGTGGTGGAGGCTGAGAGGAGTCGACCAGCCCCAGCGGAACTCACGACGGCGACGGGAGGCAGGTAATTCCTCATCCTTGTTTCTGTGCTCTGTTTTGTAAACTGAGTTCAAATTGGAAGTCGTGGCTTGAGAGGTAGAATCGAAGTTCATAGGGAGGTCTAGGGGACTCAGGTGAGGTCTGGGAGTCCTCTGGTTGTGCTGCCGTGATGGGGAATGAACGGTAGAGGTTAGCACGACGGAGGAGACTCTGTGTGCTCTATTTTGGCCGTGAGTTTCAGACGGGGAGTCGTGAACCTAGGGAATGAGTCGAAGGTTTAGGAGAGTTGGGTTAGGTTCAGTGAGGTCCTAGGAAGAGTCTGGGATAGCCACCGTGACGGGAGGTTACTTGGGTGGCCGGAAAGGAAAACAGGGCAGGCTTTGGGTTTTCTTTCGAGCTTGTGTCGATGAGCTACGGGATGAATCGAGGTTTCTGAAGTTGGGGAAAAGATAGGGTAGGTCTGGACGAAGCTGAGGGTGAAGAAAGGAGGTGTTTTGGTGCAGGTACGGCGGAGAACCGCTCTCGCCGGTTCAGGTTGCAGGCTACTGGTGCGAACCGGGTCGACGTGAGGTTGAAGGTGCACTGTAGCTGGCGCGTGAGGGCCATGCGCAGCCACTTTGGACGGCGCGTGGGGGCGTGTGCGGCGGTTCTGGGGAAAATGGTCAACATGGTTTTTGGTCTAGGAGTTGTGTTGAGTCCGTTGGAGGTGGTTTCGGGTTCATCGGACGTCGACTCGACGTAGTTTCGCAAGGGTGACGGTTTAAGGTCCCGGTTTAATACGGTTAGGTTCGAGGATTTTTAAGGGAATTTAGGTGAATCCTCGTAGACATGTTAGTGACGTAATTTGGCGGTTGTTGACAGGATCGAGATTTCCCGAGGAAGCCGAGGAACGTACAGGACGTTCGGGACGCGATTAAGGGCGCGGTACTGTGAGTGGACCCTTTCCTTAAACTCGAGCATGCATGACTGTTTTCTATATTTATTTATTGGTTTTAAATGTGGTTTCATGATTATTGAAAATGCTATGTTCGTTTTACGTATTTGCACGGTTTTCGAGAAAGGACGGTTTTAGTACGTTTTAGGATAAAAGGTTGATTCTTGATTATAATGTTATAGTTTCGGGATTTCAAATGATAAATGATTTCCAATGGTTGTAAGGGATTTGGGAACATGATTTCGATGATTAAGGATTTTCGGTTTTCGAATCGGATTTCGAGAATCGAGATTCGGTTTTAAAGTTGAAGAGTGGATTTCCGGATTTGGGTTCGAAATGACGGTTCGGGGAGCCGGAAGGGCATCGGACCGGTGGTTTCGGATTCGAGTTTTGATACGGATTTAGAAATTGTTTTCAAATGGTTTTGGATTGGATTTGCTGGATCTGATTATTGGGTTTAAAGACCCGGATATTGATTGACGGGGGACGGGCCCGGATTGAGTTTAAAGACTCGGGAGTTTAAAGACTCGGATATATTGATATTTCCCCCGTAGGCCTGTTGAGTTTAAAGACTCGGGAGTTTAAAGACTCGGATATTATTAAGGCATGGATTGAGTTTAAAGACTCGGGAGTTTAAAGACTCGGATAGGTCCAGCAGGTTTGATCGAAAAATAATGATTGACGTTCATGGTTTCTGACACGGTTTTATAATTCATATGCTGTGGTTTCTATACCTGTTTTATAGTGTTTCTGTTTCTTATGATGTTTTATAATGATTGATTTATAACTGTTTTTATAACTAGGTTATGCATGTGGTTTTAAAACGGAGGGCTAAACCCGGTTTTTCTTATAAATGGTTTTAGAACTTTCCTGTTATTATGGTCCACTCACACTTTCTGTTTTAAATTGCCCTCCAGGTTGTGGAGCTAGCGCGGGGTCTTGACGTCGAGGCAGTGTCTGAGGCATAGAAGTGACGAGTAGGGTCCCAGAGTGCTTAAGTTTTCTTCCGCGTGCGTGTAATTATCGTTGTTAGGTTTCTTTATATTTGGTACTATGCTCTGTAAAACTGTGACTTTGGAATATGTAAAAGTTTCTCCTGCGTCTGACAGTAGTATTTTAGTGAATTCCATGCTTTTCTTTTGGCTTTAGCGTTGGGGTGTCAGACGGGAGCAGGATTTACCTCGGGTTTCGGGGTGAAACCGGGGTGGGTCCTGACATATGTCCGATTCCATATTTCCATGTCCACCATGAAAACACAAGCACATATAAGTCCAACATTAAACCATACGCCTCAAAATACGTGCAAATACGTAAATACCAAATACCAAAAATATACGTACTCAAGGCATTCAAACATAGATATAAAACATATAAAACAGTTACGCATGCATCATATTAAGAAAACAAAAGTCCACTAACAGACCAACCTAGCTGCCACCTCGATATGCATGCCATAATCCTCTCTAGGGCTAAATCACCAACTCCGGAACTGCCGAACCTGTCCAAATCATACATGAAGGTCACTAATCAATTATACAAGTCTATAGGACAAACCCCCAAAACTCCCGAAAAAGTGGACGTGTCCCGGACACGTTTCTCGAGGTGAAAAACCTCTATTTGACCAACCTAACGATCTCCAATCGACCTAAAACCACTACCATTGGATCCGGATCGTCAAAAACCTTCGAATGACACTAGTCCCACCTCGAAATTTGTCTCATGCGCCCCCACGCGCGTGGTTAAAGCACGGTCAATGCTGGTTAAAGTCAACTGCTGACTTCAGCAAAGTCAACAATGACGTCAGAGGTCAACGGTCAACGACTGATGTCAGCACGACGTCATCCCTGACACCTGTCAGTCTCAAACATGTCGGACCTGATAGGGTGCCACATGTTAGTCATCGGTTGGTCCATGTGTCTGATATATCAGTGACACGTGGCACCGTTTGATTGGTCCATGTCACTGACATGTCAAGCTGACTGGGCACTGACATCATGACACGTGTCAACCTGGGATTGAGCCACATCACCTGACATCTGACACATGATGACGTCACTGATGACGTCGTCGCCTTCCTCCTCGCGATGGGTCAGACCCATTCCACTGTAGCGGGTCGCGCAGACCCGCGACCCGACCCTGTCCAAATTCCTCCATTTCTCAACAAAAATCTATCCTGTTGATTCCTACACGATCGTCCAATCCCCTGGAATAGATCCCCCTAATCAAAACTAAGAAAATCGATCGAAATCTCACCTGTTTATGGATGAACAGTAGCTTTAAAATTCCTCCTCCGTTTCCAGCCGTCTCAGGCCCCCAACGCCTTCGAAACCGACTCCCATGGGCTCGTCGCATTTCCTAGGACACTGTAGAATCCATCCCATCCTTCAACACACACCCAAAATTCAATTTCAATTTTTGAAATAAACATGTTTTACGGTTTTTGATTTACCTTCCTCTACCACGGTCTCCCCCATCCCTCAGCCATCCGTCAGTCTCAATCCCTCACTCGCAGTCACTCAGTCCAGCACAAGTGAGGGGGAAGGATTGGGGTTGTGGGTTTGTCGGGTGTCAATTTGGGTCGAATGAAGAAGATGATAATGAAGGGCGGTAGTATGCATGTATGTATGTTTAGGGATCAATGGATGAGTGACACTTGTCACTCATCCATTAGGCCTACATAAAATATCTGGGGCCCATACTAAAAGATAAATGACTAATTTTCCTCGTAAAATGTGTCACCATAAATATTATCCAAAAACATCCGTGACCCGTAACTTCCTCTTCGAAAGTCCGAATTTGACGTGTCGCCTATATACGAACTCGTATCGACTTGATTTTAGTAACGGTCCTCGGTCTTCGCTCATAGGACCTCCCAGGTTAAAATTCAACTTTTTTACCCTAATCTAGGAGCAAAATTATAATTTCACTCCGAACGTCCGATAATCCTCGCCTAAGTCTCGATTAGCCTCGCTAATCCTCAACTAATCCTTGCCTAATCCCAAAAATTTGGGACGGGTCGTTACACTCGACGTCCGAGACATCACAACACAGTCTCAAGAACTGGAGCATCGAGCCCGACATCCGAGACTCACATTCAAACAATAAATACGATCATTACACAACTACAAGTCACATCATTACATAGCACGCATATCGAAGAACACGTATTCACATCACAGCTCAATGTCACACTTCATCACAATACTTCACATCACTTATCACAATCTAAATCCAGAAGCAGAATCTTGGGCTTAAGCCCCAAACACAGCTTAAACATATTTTTTCGTAAAACGTGTCATTAGCGTTTTCCCGTAAAAATCGTTCAGAAATCATATGGAAATCATAAATATTCCAAAATACTTTATTTCATGTCATAATCCAAAATTCAACACAAAAACATGTTCGAAACGACGTTCAACAAATAATTTACCAATCCTCGTAAAACATGCATTAAAATAATAATAAAATATTTATAAAACCATTGAAAATCCTGTAAAATTTTCAAGAACTCAACATCATCAAAATCACATAGAAACACATTGAAATCATATAAATATGCACGCATGAGAGTTTAGAGAAAGAAAGTCCACTCTCACACCTTTGAATCGCCGAATTCCCCGTTGCATGTTTTTCCGTAATTTTTAGGATTGTCACTTCCTACCAAAATTCACATCTACGCGTCACAAATCATTCCAATTATCCTCTAATTTAATCCCATAATTTTTCGAGATTTTTAAATGTATTTAAAACACACCCTAACCAGTCGGACACCCAAAATTACCCTGAAACGATGTCTGATTCATCCAAAACCTGTGCCAAAATGTCTGTAACATTGAAATGATGTAAACACATGTTGAAACAACCTCGAAATTCCTCCTCACATGCCCCCACGTGCCTCCTGAATTGGCTGCGTGTGGGAGCCACGTGCCGACTACTATACACTACTACAATGTCATCCTTGTTACCCGACTGCTGGTTTTTCGGGTCGCCCGACCCAGCGACCTGACCCGGTCCTATTTCCCTTATTTTACCCTCTTTTTCAATTCTAATTCAACTATCATCTTCTAAACTAGCTTAGGAAGGGATCTATAACCACAAAACATCAAAATCGAACCTCGACTTTCCAACTCTAACCTCCACCTTCGGGACCATGGAGTCTTTAAGATACCCAACACCTTTTCCACGTCAAAATTCACGATTTTCCTTGCCTATCATGCCACTTGATCTCCAAAAAGCAAATAAGATAGCTAACTCTTGGTTTCATGGCTCAAAACCCGATGAACACCTCACGAGTTCCATGGTTTCCTTCATCCTTTATGCACATTCTCTTCTCAAACAACCTCTCTTCTCACTCTGTTTCATCCTTCTTTCACAGATTCCCCTCACTCTCTTCTTCCCTTATTTTTCTTCATTTTTTTTTCTCTTTTCTATGCCTCTCGGCCGAACCTACCCCAAAACACTCATCACCAAAACTGAAAATAAACGTGCACACACATATTCTAGGCGGTGGCATAATTATAAATGGGATAAGGACACTTGTCATCCTTCAATTCAACCATAAAAAATATTTCAAAGAAATTACCAATATACCCTTCTTAGTAAAAATTACCAAATTGCCCTTACAAATTTAAACCGGGGATGAAACCGTCTGAGCTCTATTTTCGGTATGCTACCTGCCGATGTACTCGGGAGACCAGGACCTTCCTAACGTAGTTTTCAGAATCGCCAAAAATCGTCACGAGTAAAAAGTCAACATTTTAACCTTAGTCAAAGTCAACCTTTTGACTTTGACAAAAAAGTCAACATTTGACTTCCAGGGTCAAAATGGTCCATTCAATCCAACTTTTTTGGTTTTGTTGAAGGTTCAGGTTGGTACAATCTCCCCCTTAAAATAATTTCTTTGTCCTCGAAATTCGCAATCAAGTGGAATCCACAAACACCAATTCCAGTCGAAACTGCAAGCATTCACAATAGATCACTACGATCAGAACACCAACAAGTTAAAGTAATCATCACACAATCAGCCAACGACCAACACTAATTCAACACAACGACTCTAAAGGGATTTCAGACAAAATCACACTTCCATTTCCACAACGTACCTACCGTGCTCGCCATCTCTTAACTCTTTCGTGAGTTTTCACTTCACATCCAGGACTAAACTCAAACCATATCTATAACGACCTGAATTTTGTGTATTATTTTATTTAATGAAAATTATATGTAAAATGACCATTTTGCCCCTAGTCAAGGCAAAATGTTGACTTTTGACCCGAAGCGTCGTACGACTTTGAACCTTTGACCGTTACGTAGATCGTATCGCCTTGAGTTCGTAGACAGGCGACATGCCGGATTTGGACACCCGGAGTGAAAGTTACGGGTCACAGTCTACGAAGGTTACTATTACATTTTTTGAGCTTCTTGGGCAAGTGGAATAATTGGATTGGTCAATTGGAATCTTGAAATTTTGGCGACATTACTTGTTTGGTGAGAAGTGCAGAATCTTCACGGACCACCAGAGTTTGAAGTATCTCTTTACCAAGAAGGAGTTGAATTTGAGATAACGCCGATGGTTTGAGTTGATTAAGGATTATGATTGCACCATCGAGTATCACCTGGGGAAAGCTAATGTGGTAGCCAACGCCCTGAGTATGAAGTCTGCTAGCTCCTTGTCACATTTGAGGATGGTTCGGTTGCCCTTGTTGGTTGAACTCCGTAAAATTGGAGTGGATTTGACTGTGGATAGTCAGGGAGCGCTACTAGAGAGTTTCCATGTACGACCTGTCTTGGTTGATCAGATTATTGATGCTCAGTTCCAGGACCCCGTTTTGGGCATCATTCGGCTTGAGGTTGAAGCTGGGGAGAGACAAGATTTTGGAATTCGTGAGGATGGAGCCTTGGTGAAAGAAGGACGGTTGTGTGTACCGGAGGACGAAGCACTGAAGAAGACGATCCTTGATGAGGCTCACAGCTCAACCTATGAGATGCATCCTGGAGGAACCAAGATGTATCGTACGCTTCGGAAACATTACTGGTGGTCAAGTATGAAGCGTGAAATTGCTGAGTATGTCAGTAGATATTTGATTTGTTAACAGGTGAAAGCCGAACGACAGAAACCCCATGAAGCGATGCAACCACTGCAGATCCCAGAATAGAAATGGGATCATCTACCGATGGACTTCGTGTTTAAACTACCCAGAACGCCTAAAGGTCATGATGGCGTATGGGTGATTGTGGATAGGCTCACGAAGTCAGCCTATTTCTTGCCAGTGCGAGAGAATTTCAGGATGACGCAGTTTGTTCAGTTGTTTATCGATGAGATTATTCAGTTGCATGGTACCCCAGAATCGATAGTTTCCGAAAGGGATCCGAGGTTTACTTCACGGTTCTGGCAGAGTCTGCAGGAGGCTTTTGGGACGAAGCTACATTTCAGCACTGCCTTTCATCCTCAGACCGACGGGCAATCAAAGCAGACCATCCAGATTTTGGAGGACATGATGCGAGCCTGTGTTTTACAGTTTCAAGGTACTTGGGAGTCACATCTAGCATTGATGGAGTTTTCTTATAACAACAGTTACCAGGCGAGTATTGGGATGGCTCCTTATGAAGCTTTGTATGGACGATAGTGCATAACCCCGTTGTGTTGGACCGAGGTGGGTGAAAGGAGATTGACGACTTCAGAGTTGGTAGACCTTACCCAGGAAAAGGTTGCACTTATCAGAGATAGACTCAAAGCAGCTCAGGACCGACAGAAGAGCTATGCCGACCGTAGGATCAGAGATCTTGAGTTTGAGGTAGGAGATTGGGTCTTCTCGAAGCTATCTCCTTGGAAGGGTATTGTACGGTTTGGCAGACGAGGGAAGTTAAGTCCCCGCTACATTGGACCCTACGAGATTTTGGAGAGGATTGGTCCTGTTGCTTACTGGTTGGCATTACCATCAGATCCGGCTAAGGTACATAATGTCTTCCATGTGTCTATGCTTCAGAAATATATTCGTGATGACTCTTACATTTTGGAAGCACAACCTGTCGAACTTAGAGAGAATTTTAGTTTTGAGGAACAGCCTGTAGAGATTTTGGACCGTAAGGACAAGGTCCTACGGAGGAAGACAATTCCTTTGGTGAAAGTATTGTGGAGGAATCATAATGTAGAAGAAGCAACTTGGGAACCCGAGGCCTTAATGCGTGAACAGTACCCATATTTATTCCATTAAATTTCGAGGATGAAATTCATTTAAGGGGGGTAGATTGTAACAACCCGGAACTTCAAAAAGGGCAAAAATGTAAATTTGGAAAAGATTTGTATAAAAATGACGATTTTACCCTTGTGAATAGTGTGGTTAATTGTTGACTTTTTGATTGGAAGGTTGAACGGATGTTGGCCGATGACCGTGACATAGTTCGGGACGTCACGAGTCCATAGATAGGTGGCACGTCTGATTCCGACTACCGAGGAAGAAGTTATGACGTTCGGAAGTTCGAGGGTATTTTCGTAATTAGGTTAAAAAGAGTGAATTTGTTGACTTTTTATGTGGCAAACATTTTTCTCGCAATTCAAGGACCATTAGATAGGTCTCGATGTCCTGAGTACATCGACAGACGGCACGCCGTCATCGGATGTCGGATGGTTAAGTTATGGGTCTAGATAAGTGAGGGGTAAAATTGTAATTTGGATATTATAGGGGCAAAATGGTATTTTGACACCTTGGGAATTGTGAGCAACTGGATAAGGACATCTGGGGCAGTGTGATTGGATATTTTGAGTTGAGACCACAGGTTGGAGGACACCTGGCCATTTCCTAGAGGCTTCTAGCCAAATTCTTCACAGTTACAAGTTTTAAACTGAGGCTTAATCGTTCAACTGAGAGAAAAACAGAGACTGAGACAGATCAACTATTTTTCCATTTGAGGGAGTTGTGTGTGAACTCAGAGGCAGTGAGTGAGTGATCAGAGTTGAGTTGAGAGCTTGGTGAGTGAACTATGGTGTTGGATTGAGTGAGAAGACTAAGAGGAAGTGGGAAAAACCCAGAAAAACAGAGACGACCACCGTGGACGGCTGTGAGTTCGATTGATCAAACCTATTGAAGTCTAGTCTGTGGTGGTGTTCAGTGAGCTAGATTCGAACCTAGGACCTGAGCAACCACGGTGGAGGTCACGGTGGAGGAACAGAGAACATGTATACTCTCGACTGCTCTGTTTTTCCAGTTATGGTTTAAACGAAAATCGATGGTTTTGGAAGATGGTTGAGTGACTCTGATGACTCTTGCAGTCGTAGTAGGCTACTGAGGAAACCAGGAACTCAAAATCGTGATCAGAAAGGCTAGTGGTGGCCAGAACCAGGAAGTCGAAATTTCTGGGTTTTTGGTTCGAACTTGGGAGGTAAGGTTTAAGGTTTCATTTTTTGTTTTTGTTAGAGGAATCAATTCTAAATTAAATGACGAAGCTAGGAACGAAAAAAAGATTGAAAATGGTTGAAAAACGGGTGAAAACCGGCCTCGCCGGCTCGGTTGGACCGGACTGATCTGGACCGGTCTGGACATGAATTTAGGTTGGGTTCGGAATGATGGTTCTGAATGCTGGCATGGCTTCGGAATAGTGATTTCGAATTTGGGTTTGGACATGAATTTAGAAATGATTTAAAAACGGTTTTGGATTGGATTTGCTGGATCTGGTTATTGGGTTTAAAGACCTGGATATGATTATGACGGGGGCGGGCCCGGATTGGGTTTAAAGACCCGGATTGAGTTTAAAGACTCAGATATTATGGTTTTCCCCCGTAGGTCTGTTGAGTTTAAAGACTCAGGAGTTTAAAGACTCGGATCATATTGAGGCCTGGATTGAGTTTAAGGACTCGAGAGTTTAAAGACTCGGATAGATCCAGCAGGTTCGATTGGAAAATGATAGATTTTGAATTTCATGTTTTTATGATGATATTTCCATAATAACTTCTAAATGGTCTATACGATTGTTTTCAGATACTTAGTTATGGATGGATGTTTTTTTTTTAAACGGAGGGTAAAAATCCTGGTTTGTTTATAAAACTGTTTTTTGGAAACTCTTATTTATTTTTAGTCCACTCACACTTTTATGGTTTTAATTACCCTCCAGGTCGTGGTGCAAGCGTTGGGGCTAACGTTGAGGCAGAGGCAGAGGCATAGAGTTTTCCCGTTGTGCGTTTAGTTAGCTCACATTAGGATTTTTGTCTTTATCTTGTATTGTTACTATACTCTGTACTACTATTGGCTAGGTGTATTATAACTTCTCCCTGGTCTGACAATGTATGCTTTGTGGTTATTGAGGTTATTTTGGTCTTTTGAGTGTGATTGTCAGACGGGAGCAGGGTTCGTCCAGGTTATCGAGGTGATAATCGGGGTGGGTCCTGTCAATTGGTATCAGAGCATAGGTTGACGGTTTGTGTCTGACATGTGGATGTGCCTAGGTTGTTATACTGACTTTAGGCCTCTTTCAGAGTACGATCGACTATGCCTCCGAGACGTGAGCCCCCTCCACGACCTGCATAAGACGTTGCGAGAGATGCGGAGAGTGCTACGATAGAGTGAGCCCAGCGTCTTAGGGCTACGACGTTTAGCGGTGGGGCAGACCCTAAGGAAGCCCACAGGTGGATTACTCGACTTGAGCGGATTTTCGCGGTGATGCGATGCCCTCCGGAGGATCCAGTGTTGTTGGCCACCTTTTTATTGGACTGTGCCGCATATGAGTGGTGGTACACCCTCGAGTTTTCAGGATGGGATGCCCATATAGTGACTTGGGAGACATTTCGTGAGCGGTGCCTTGATCAGTACTATCCCTGCTCGTTCCGCAATGCCAAGGAGGCAGAGTTTCTACAGCTCAAATAGGGGAGCATGACTGTAGCCGAGTATGAGCAGAGGTTCCAGATGTTATCCCGTTTTGCTCCTGTTTTTGTGGCTATGGAAACTGAGAAGTGCCGCAGGTTTGAGCTGGGCCTGCGAGGAGAGATTCGAGCTATTGGGACAGCTGGATCATTTGCTACCCTCAGAGAGTTATCTGATGCAACAGTGAGGGTGAAGGCTAGTTTGCCGCCACGACCATAGTTTTCGAGTGGTGTACGACGCCGAGAGCGTTCTTTTTCTGGAGCATCTAGTTAGAGGACCCCAAAGCGGGGCAGTTACAGTGGTACTTCATCGGTGGGTGGTGCCCGGTTTGGTAGACAAGGCAGTTTCCAGGGTTCTGGATTTCGAGGAGCCAGAGCACAGCCGACTTCGCAGGCGAGTGCGACATCAGTTGCTTCCACTGGGAGGCAGAGTGGTGGACCCAGTCGGGATGTTTGCTATTACTGTGGAGAGCGAGGTCACTTCCGACGAGAGTGTCCGTTGTTACCCCAAGAGGGTGGCGTAGGCCGAGGTACGACGGAGCCGGGACGGAGTACGGCTTCAGTTTCAGGGGCAGCATGCACTAGAGGTGGTGGTGGTGCTACTAGTGGTTTGAGGGGACGCGATCGATCTTCAGGACCCCAGGCCCGAGTTTTTACGATGACGCAGCAGGAGGCTTGATCAGCACCCGGTGTAGTGACAGGTACGCTTACCATCCATGGTCATGATGTACATGCTTTGATTGATCCCGGGCCTACCCATTCTTTTATATCACGGAGTTGTGGTTTGGTAGCGGATAGAGAGGTTTCTGCACTGGGCTTTGATATGGGTGTGAGTATGCCTACAAGGGAGGTGTATGTGGTGAATCAAATCCCGAGAGAATGTCCGGTGTTGGTAGGCGATGTTGAGTTAGTGGCGGATTTGATACTATTGGATTTACAAGATTTTGATGTTATTTTGGGGATGGACTGGTTAACTATGCATCATGCTTCTATCGAGTGTTTCGATAGAAGGGTGACCTTTTGGAGTCTAGGGTTACCGGAGACCACGTTCCAGGGTGATCAGCGTACGCTACCTACCGATGTTATTTCGGCCTTGGAGGCGAGCAAGTTGTTAAAGAAGGGATGTCAGTGATACTTGGCTCACGTGGTGGACACACGTGCTTCAGCATTGAGGGCAGAGGACATTTCGGTAGTGCGGGAGTTTCCAGACGTCTTTCCGGAGGATTTGCCGGGATTGCCACCCCACCGAGACATCGAGTTTACCATCGACCTTATTCCAGGTATGCAACCTATTTCTCAGACTCCTTATCGTATGGCGCCAGCTGAGTTGAGGGAATTGAAGGCGCAGTTGCAAGAGTTGGTCGATACGATATTTATTCGACCGAGTGTATCTCCTTGGGGAGCTCCAGTGCTGTTTGTCAGGAAGAAAGATGGAAGCTTGAAAATTTGCATTGATTATAGGCAACTGAACAAGGTAATCATTAGGAATAAATATCCCCTACCCCGGATTGATGACTTGTTTGATCAGTTAAAGGGAGCACGGTACTTTTCGAAGATTGATCTTTCCTCTGGATATCACCAGCTACGGGTCAGAGAGGAGGACATACCCAAGATAGCTTTTCGGACCAGGTATGGCCATTATGAGTTTGTGGTGATGCCATTTGGATTAACTAACGCTCCGGCAGCGTTTATGGACCTGATGAATCGAGTGTTTCGGTCATACCTGGATCGTTTTGTTATTGTGTTCATTGATGATATCTTGATGTACTCGAAAAGCGAAGGCGCACGAGAAGCATTTGAAGATAGTGCTCGATACCCTGATGATATCTTTGTTATTTTGTTATAGATTTTGCATTTCATGTTTTTATGATGATATTTCCATAATAACTGTTAAATGGTCTATACGATTGCTTTCAGATACTTAGTTATGCATGCATGTTTTTTTTTAAACGGAGGGTAAAAATCCTGGTTTGTTTATACAAACTGTTTTTGGAAACTCTTATTTATTTTTAGTCCACTCACACTTTTATGGTTTAATTACCCTCCAGGTCGTAGTGCAAGCGTTGGGACTAATGTTGAGGCAGAGGCAGAGGCATAGAGTTTACCCGTTGCGCGTTTAGTCAGCTCACAGTAGGATTTTTGTCTTTATCTTATACTATTACTATGCTCTGTACTACTGTTGGCTAGTTGTATTATAACTTCTCCCTGGTCTGACAATGTATGCTTTGTGGTTATTGAGGTTATTTTGGTCTTTTGAGTGTGATTGTCAGACGGGAGCAGGGTTCGTCCTGGTTATCGAGGTGATAATGGGGGTGTGTCCTGTCAACCAACGACGATGAAAATGGTAGCCGGGAATGGATTTTCTGATCGGGTCATAGTCGTGGGTCACGGCAACCCAGGTCACTGGTTTTTCGGTAGAGATTAACCGAACAGTAGTGCAGGTTCTCGGTAGAGACCAACTAAACAGCAGTGCAGGTACTTGGTAGGGATCGACCGAATGAGAGAGATGATGACATCATCATGCTGACGCCATCTTGTAGACATGTCAGACCAGGGACCAATCAGGGACTAACACTTGTCATCTTACATATGTTAGGGAGTGACGTCATGTTGACGTCAGCGGTACTATAGCAGCATTGACCACGCATTGACCAGGCGTGTGTGAACAGTGTTTTTGGTGGGGCAGGTACCATTTTCAAGGTTTCGACGATACGAATCCAATGGTGGTGGTTTCGTGTTGATCAGAGATCGTTAGGTTGGTCAAATTGAAGGAATTAGCCTCGGGAAGCATATTCAGAACGCGTTCTCGGGCCGGTTTTGTTCTAAGGTTGGATGCTAGATCTAGTAGGGTCAATTAGTGACCCTTAAATGTATTTGGGCAGGCCCGGAGATTGTGTTTAGCTCCAGGACAGGTGTAGCTGGTTCGTTAGCGCAGCAATGACTGGCTGTGAGTGGACCGTTGATTTTATAATGAAATGCATGCATAACCGTTTTACTTGTTTTCTAAATTTTTTTACGCTACATGTTTTATAATTGTGGAATTTGATGTTTAAATTACGGATTTTGCGAAATGCATGGATTTATGTGAAAATGGTAGTATCGGGCTTGAGACCCATTTGACGACCATTGACTCAGATTTGGGGGAGTCAACGGTGTTTTGAAATGATTTGTGAACTAAATGAATGAACTGGTGATTTGGGACAATTGGTCCAAGGGTTTGGTTTATAAAGAAAATATGGGTAATAGTTTTGACATAGTTTGAAAAGACAGATTTCAAAGATTTTCATATGTTTATGTATATACCCTTCTACCTTTGCGGATTGCTCTCCTCCAAACGTCGACCTGGAGAGTCACGATCCACTACCCGGAATGAGTAATCCCCATAGGGAACACACTCCGGGAGTGGGAGATATGATATGGTCTCGGATTGGGTTCGGAGACAGTCATCCAGGTGTCGGGGACCCTGGATGTTGGACAGAGCCTCCCAGATCCGAAATTCCTGGGAGTAGACTCGGAGTGAGGCCCCAAAGTGGTATGCATACCTTTAGGTATGAATCGTGACCGTTATCGGGGATTTGTTCCCTAGGGGCTGTGTGCCCCGAGTTGGCATCGAACATGCCAAGGAAGGGATATGTGGATATGTAGTTAAAAAATTGATTTGATGTTACACGTGCCCAGATATATATTTTGTATAGATATACGTATATGTATAGAAATGTTATATGTTTTTATAAATGACTGTATTTATACGTTTTCTACTAAATGCATGCATGTTTACAGAAACGAAGGGTCGGAATATTTATATGTTCAAATGAATTGATAACTGCTTTATTTTTGGTCCACTCACACTTTAACTGTTTTCTTGACCCTTCAGGAGAGGAAACCGAGGAGGGCATCGACTCAGGGGCCGAGGCATAAATATCACCATTGCGTTTGGACCACCATGAGGGGTAGGTGTTATCTTTTATTGTATTAGTACGAACATAATGCTCATTTCCCTTGTCTGACATTATGTTGTATTAAACACACCGGTGTGTATCTAGAACCCCCAGTAGGGATATTTGTGTTAATAAAACCCTAGGAAGGGTATTTGTGGTATTTGAGTTAATTGTCAGACGGGAGCAGGCCCTTCCCCCTATGGTCCCTAGAACAGAACGGAGCGGGTCCTGTCAATATCCATAACCAAGCTCAATCAATTAAAACTCATATAAAAATCACGTCACACGACCATACCAAACTGGTATCCAACCCTAACCACAAAATTTCCATATTCAATCACACTTTCCGGCTCCTTCTCGGGCCTTAACCCTTACACCAGACTCTTTCTAAGTCCTAATCCACCATCCCGATCCATGTCGGAGTTTTCACCCAACATGCCTATGTCCGTAACCAACACATACATAAACATATTGATACCAATAGCTCTTAGTTCACTTCACAACGCACGTGTCTCGGGGAGTCATGCACATCAACTCATTCAATAACATTCAACACTAAGGTAAACATCCAGATACATGAAGCAATAATCAATCACACTGAATCATTCATCTAAAGAACACAATCAATAATCACCTGGAACTTACACATTTTCAAACACACAAACATACGTATGTACAACAATCACAATTCGATCTAAAACTCCAAACCCACTAACAGTCCAACAACTATCTCGGGCTCGTCCACCAATCTCATCTTATCACCGGCCCGTGCACGGGGCTCGCGTCTCGGAGGCATAAAATAGACAACACAACTCAAAATCCTAGCTCTGATACCAAGTTGACAGGACCCAACCCTAATACCCAAAAAAATATTCTCGAGTCTTGCTTCCATCTGACAGAAAAGTTGTCAGACAAGGGATAACCTCGAATCTTGGTAATACAGACCTTTTCCTCTCAAGCCTTGATCTCCGTGCAACGGCCTTAGAGGGTTACAAAAACAAGAAAATGTGTGAGTGGACAAAAGAAATAGTTTAAAACATAATTTGAAAACATTCATCATTTACCCCCCATTTTCCAAAACCATGCATGCATACAAAAACCATTTCCAAACCATTTCACTTAGATTTAAAATAACACACCTTTCATAACATCGAAATACGTGAAACAATTATCAAATTGAAACTACAAGAAACCATAAAAACGACAACCAATTCAATACAATCATTCATGTACAATTTCACATCACGTAAATCCACACATAGCCAATATAGTAATTACACAGAACCAACCCATCATCACAATGTCACACATGAAACTATTGCCCCACTAGCAGGTACACCACAAACTCACTCAGGAAACAGCGCCTAGCTCGACGCTCGAGATTCACTAACACGTATCTCGAGCATTACCACATAGCTTACATATAATCAAATTATCACCAATGCACAAGCACAACATCAATCATCACATGCACCACAACAAACATCATATCAATCATCACAAGTGCGCTACTGGTAGTCCATCACATACACATTTTCTGGGGAACTGGAGCCCCAAGCTCGACGTCTGAGTAATCATAACATAATCTCAGGAACCGGAGCCCCAGCCTCGACGTCCGAACTCACATTCAAACAATCAACACGATCATCACACCACTACAAGTCACATCATTACATATCA
The DNA here is from genome assembly GCA_032719365.1 of Prinsepia uniflora. Taxonomy (NCBI): domain Eukaryota; kingdom Viridiplantae; phylum Streptophyta; class Magnoliopsida; order Rosales; family Rosaceae; genus Prinsepia; species Prinsepia uniflora. The sequence goes on along the minus strand of CM064873.1, from coordinate 12,669,659 downwards.
TGCAAATCGAGGAACACGTATTCACATCATAACTCAATATCACACTTCATTACAATACTTCACATAACTTATCACAATCCAAATCCACAAGCAGAATCTTGGGCATAAGCCCTAAACACAGCTTAAACATAATTTCTTGTAAAACGTGTCATTAGCATTTTCCCGTAAAAATCGTTCAGAAATCATATGCAAATCATAAATATTCCAAAACACATTATTTCATGTCATAATCCAAATTAAACTCAAAACCACGTTCAAAACATAATTTACCAATCCTCATAAAACGCGCATTAAAATAATAATAAAATATTCATAAAACCACCGAAAATCCTGTAAAATTTTCAAGCACTCAACATCATCAAAATCACGTAGAAACACATTGAAATCATATAAATATGCACGCATGAGAGTTTAGAGAAAGAAAGTCCACTCACACACCTCAGAATCCCCGAATTCCCCGTTGCATGTTTTTCCGTAATTTCTGGGAATGTTACTTCCTGCCAAAATTCACATCTATGGGTCACAAATCATTCCAATTATCCTCTAATTTATCCCATAATTTTTTAGGATTTTTAGAAGTATTTAAAACACAGCCTAACCCTTTGGACACCTAAAACTACCCCAAAACGGTGTCCGATTGACTTGAAACCTGTGCCAAAATATTCATAACAGCGAAATGATGAAAACATATGTTGAAACCACCTCAAAATTCCCCCTTACGGGTCCCACCCGCTGCCTGAAGTGGCTGCGCGTGGGAGCCTCGCGTCGAGTACTGTACACTAGTACAATGTCATCCTTGTTACCCGATTTTTTGGTTTTTTGGGTCGCCTGACCAGGTGACCCGACCCAGCCCTATTTCCCTTATTTTACCCTCTATTTCAATTCTAATTCAACCATCATCTTCTAAACTAGCTTAGGAAGGGATCTATAACCACAAAACATCAAAACCGTACCTTGACTTTCCAACTCGAACCTCCACCTTCGCGGCCATGGAGTCTTCGAGATAACCCAACACCTTTTCCACGTCAAAACTCACGATTTTCCTTGCCTATCACGTCACACGATCTCCAGAAAAAAAATAGGATAGCTAACTGTAAGACCTGTGTCCTAGAGGGAATGATGAACGATCCCACATTCCTACGAAGGGAATGATCTAGGAGGGGATTGGTGGTGTGCTTTAAAGGTGTAGGCACACACCTATCTAGCACGAGGCCTTTTGGGAGCTCAGTTGCTTTGGGTTCGGTTGGAACTCCAAAGTTAAGCGAGTTAGATTGGTGACCCCTGAGAATTTGCACCGTGAGCTCCTGAAAATAAAAATGTAAGGGTGAGGAGGCCCAAAGCAGACAATATTGTGCTAGAGTCGGGTCTTAACCGAGGAGGGTTGGGTCCTGACAGAATGGTATCAGAGCCAAACCCCTATTGGGAAGTGTGTTAGTGAAGACGCTGGGCCCTAAGGGGGGTGAATTGTAAGACCCGTGTCTTGGAGGGAAGGGTGAACGATCTCACATTCCTACTAGGGGAATGGTCTGGGAGGGGATTGGTGGTGTGCCTTGAAGGTGTAGGCATACACCTATCTAGCACGAAGTCTTTTGGGAGCTCAGTGGCTTTGGGTTCGGTTGGAACTCCAAAGTTAACGAGTTAAGGTTGGTGCAATTCCATGATGGGTGACCTCCTAGAAAGTTGCACCGTGGGCTCCCAAAAACAAAACCGTGAGGGTGAGGAGGCCCAAAGCAGACAATATCGTGCTAGAGTCGGGTTCTGACCGAGAAGGGTCGGGTCCTGACACTAACTCTTGGTTTCATGGCTCAAAACCCGATGAACACCTCACTAGTTCCATGGTTTCTTCCATAGTTTCCTTCATCCTTTCTGCACATTCTCTTCTCAAACAACCTCTCTTCTCACTCTATTTCATCCTTCTTTCATAGATTCCTCTCACTCTTTTCTTCCTTGATTTTTTTTCATTTTTTTTCTCTTTTCTATGCCTCTCGGCCGAACCTACCCCAAAACACTCCTCACCAAAACGTAAAATAAACGTGCATACACATATTCTAGGCGGTGGCATAATTATAAATGAGATAAGAACGCTTGTCATCATTCAATTCAGCCATAAAAAATATCCCAATGAAATTACCAACATACCCTTCTTAGTAAAAATTACCAAATTAACCTTATAAATTTAAACTGGAGACGAAACTGTCCGAGCTCCATTTCGAGCATGTCGTTTTCCGACGTACTCAGGAGACCGAGACCTTCCTAATGTCGTTTTCGGAATTGCCAAAAACCGTCCTGAGCAAAAAGTCAACATGTTGACCTTGGTCAAAGTCAACCCTTTGACTTTGACTACAAAGTCAACCTTTGACTTTGACTACAAAGTCAACCTTTGACTTTGACTACAAAGTCAACCTTTGACTTCCAGGGGAAAAATGGTCCATTCGATCCAACTTTTCCAGTTTTACGCTCGTTAAAGGTTTGGGTCGTTACAAAGGTTGTGTTTCATATCCATCATTAAGTCATTCAGTGTGTATATCTTGTGTGAATCCTTAAACTTCCTTTTGAAGGAATCTCCAATGAAGGCTACAGATGCTTGCCGATGGTTTTCATTTAAAAAATTAAAATCACACTCATGCACTTATTTGTATTTCAAGACCATGAAGTTTTCATCCCCAATCCGGTGTGCACGAACACCACAATGGACACCCGGTCTGTGAACAATTAACCCCCAATCGGGCCTGAAAGGAATGAGAAACTTTGTACTCAAAGTGACATTTAATTGCTGCCAATTGTAACTCCCTATTCAACGATTTCTTGGATGAAAAGAGTTTACCCACTTCTAACTTTGGAGACCAACTTACTCTTGAGTATCCATTACCACAATTGACGTTTTCTTCATTTATCACCCCCAAATTGGTCATATGATGCTCCCCTTCTTGTCTTCCATTTTTTGGAATAGAACCTTCAGATAACGCCGTATGTTCATGCCCCAATGAAGATGAATAATGACTACCCATCACGTCCCTTTGTACACCCAATCCATCTGCATCATTTTGAAGAAGTCCATCAAAATCAATCATTTTTATTGCATCATTCCCAAGCTTCTATCTTCGATGTTGAATCCCATTTGTATTATCGTGGATAACTTGAGTACTCTCACCTATGCCATTTTCATTTGGAGCTAAATTCACTCATATAACACTTTCCACTTCTGTTTCTTTTCTATTAACTAGTAAAGGCACAACTTTGGATTCTATGATCTCATTAGAGTACCTCAAGAAACATTGGACATCATCATCATCTGAAATTTCAATATGCTTGTATTCAATGGATGTTACAGGAACTGAGAACTTCAATCTGAGTGATTTAACAAGATTGTTTGGCTGGGAAATAAGACAAACAGGGTTTATAAGTTCAACATACATTGCAGACCTTTGTACGATAATGTCTTTCATATCACTTCCTTCATATGTTTACTTATTTCCATATCTCAACCATTTTCCATTAAAACAAATCATAATTGCAATTGATTCCATTAATGAGATTTCATACAATAACATTTATTACATTCAAGTTAACCTTCACTACAATACCATAAGTAAAATACATTAGTGTTGAGGCATTATTAGACTACAAGACTATTGTGGCACTATAAGACTACTAGACTATAATGGCATTATATAACTATTGGACTATAGAGTTACTATCAGACTGGATCTATTCTCATTGCAGATCTCCAGATCCGAAAATGGCTTCTATTGCCTTCAACCCAACTTCATTTTTCCAAATTCAAACCTTCAAATTAACCTTACTCATTCCCCATTTGATTATTTGCTTTCATATTTGGATTGCCCAACATATATTTAAACAAATTCACCAAGTCAAAACACCCAAAATAATAATTAACGCACAAAATGAGAGATGAACTCGCTCTAACAATCGTGGTTGTGGCTGAGGATGAGCGAAAGTGACGAGAAGATGAGAGCGATCATATGATGAAGGGCATGAAAGATTGCAAGCACGAACATAAGTTGGAACAAGAAGTCTTGGTTTTCTCTTGGGATGTGTGGAAGATGGTGAGCTAAGTGAAGGATGATAGGCTTGGAAGATGATATCATGAAGTCTAGGTTCTCTCCTTCGACTGAAAAAAAATAAAAAAACAAACTTAATGGGATAGTTACTATAAGATATATATATATTGTCTATATTTGTAAAAGTATTTTAAAGTACCCTATTTTAAAATATATTTTTGTCAAATTCCCTAATTTTGTCCATTTCTTTTGATTAAAACGTATTGGCTCCGTGTGCCGTGGAGTTGCAATCTCAACGTGCAATTTAAAGGGGCGAGTGAAAGGTTAAAAAACAGTGGAAATAGTGTAAGACATGATTGTCCCACTTGGAACAAAGACATGATTGGGTTGTTGCTCGTGCACGGTTATATTGTTCAAATGGATGCGACAGAGAAACTTCCTTTCTTCAATCCCAACGGACCCAATTCTCTCCCGTCACTGAAAGTAAAAGTTTCCGTTAGGGTTCATCTTTCATGGAGTTTTCCTTCTAAGGCAGCCCATATTCCTTTCTTGCTCTCTGTATTTGCATTTTTATGCGATCTCTCACCTGGATGCTGTTCAATTTCATTCCTTGATGTTAAAATCTCTGCAATTTGAAGTGACTCCGCGTCTTTCATGATTGCAGCAGCTCAATTTTGAAGTTGGGGGTTCTGTTTGATCTTTCTAAAAAATGCATAATTCCCATCAGGACATGCACGATCAGAGGTAAGGATGATCTGAGTATCTCTCATTTCTTTGTTTTTGGCGTTTAGACGAGGCGTTCAATGTTTAAATTTCTTTATCTCATGGGGTTGTGTCATGTTTTCTGTCTTTGTGTTGGTTAATCATTTTATTTTCTGTGGCTGTTTTTCTGTTTTTGGGTTTCAAGCGTGCTGAAGAAAAGCTAAGAAATTGGAAACTTCAGAATCAAAGATCAACTGGGTTTTTGTGGTTTTGAGGTTTTGGTTGCGTATGACTATGAATTTCAAATATTATTTAGTTTAGTCTTGATGCTGTTTTAATTGTCTACGCATACGACTCACTTGTTTCTAAGAAAATGTAGAAGATGCATAATTCTTTCATACCATTCCATTGTTGATGAAGCAAACCAGCAGAGCTTATTAGTGATTCTTGCCATAAATGAGGTGACTTTTATATATTCAGGATCAAATTAGTGTCAACGAGAATAATCTTTCAAGATCAAATTAATGTCAACGATAATAATTGACACTGATGCTTATTTTCTGATTATGCTTATTTGAAAGATAAAATATATGATTGCAGAAGTCAACCATTTCATTATGATCAATTTTCGGAATTTGTTTTTATAGTTTTTCTTTTGAGAATAATATTTCTTGCCGAGACAATTGGAGTGTTTGTTGTTGAACCTTATAAATTGTCCCAAAAATGAATTTCTGTTTCTTTCAAAATTAAAGGTGCTCCAGTTGTCAGTCCTTATGGAACTTTCAAACAACGATGTTCCCTCTTCCATAAATTTTATTTCTTTTTGTTTTTGCTGATGAAATTTTTGCCTTATGAATTAGGAGTAATTCAGGCATGGAGGATTCCACTGCAATGACTATTGAGTTTCTTCGGGCACGGTTGCTGTCTGAGAGGTCTCTTTCAAAAAGTGCAAGACAGAGAGTTGATGAGCTGGAAAAAATGGTATATATATATTGTTATGGACAAGTCTCTGGAGTTTATCTTCTTAGTCTTTTGTTAAAAGAACATTTACCTCCCTCCTTCACTGCCTCCAAACACTTCATTACTACATTTAAAATGCTGGTTTTGCGTAATTTAGGTAGAAGAACTGGAGGAACAGCTTAAGATAGTTTCTCTTCAAAGGAAAATGGCTGAGAAAGCCACAGCAGATGTTCTTGCCATTTTGGAGAACCAGGGGGTAAGTGACATTTCTGAGGAATTTGATTCAAGCTCTGATCAGGAAATGCACCAGGGATCCAAAGTGAGTAACGATTTGACAAATGAAGATGAAAGCTTCGTATTTTCGAAGGCAAAAAGAAATGAGCATGAGGAACTTTTGGGGTCTGATGTTGATTCTTCTCTAATACCTGGTAGAAGTCTGTCTTGGAAAGGCCGCATTGAGTCTTCACGATCTCGTGAAAAGTATAAGGACCTGTCTGCAAGAAGACGTGACAATTTTTCATCCATTGGTTCCAGTTCTCTCAGGCATCACCATGGAAAATCCTGCCGCCAAATAAAACACAAAGAAACAAGGTTTAGGTTGCCTTACCCTACTCTTGTTTTTGCATGCAAATTATACATGTGTGCTTGTGTTTGATATGTGTATGTACATAGAAATCTTTAATCCATTAGTTCCTCTTCGTCAAGATGTTGACTTAGAAAATCCTGCCACTGGATAAAAGCACATTGTGGTTGTTTAATCCAAACCCTTTACCTTTTTGGTTTTCTGTTTGTGTATCATTCCTTGTAAAAAAAAAGAAAAGAAAAACGAAAATGAACAACAATAAAACCATTTGGTCATCAATATTTTTTTTTAATAGTAGGCACATACAATGTTTTTGGATAAAACAAGAACTGGCCGGGATGATAGTCACTTAAATCATCATTCCTTTTTTCTGGTGTTTAATAGATGGCCTATGAATTTCCAAGTTCTTTAATGGGGATTCCCTCATTTTAAGTAGAAAGCACATTGTGGTTGTTTAATCCCTACCCTCTACCTTTTTAGTTTTCCGTTTGTGTATCATTCATTATATAAAAGAAAAGAAAAACAAAAATTAACAAATGTAGAACCATTTGGCCATCTATTTATATATTTTTTTAAATAGTTGGCAAATACAATGTTTTTGGATAAAGCAAGGACTGATGGGATGATAGTCACTTGATCATCATTCCTGATTTACTGAAAACACTTTGTTTATCTTTTTATTTGAAACTTTATCAGATTATTGGTCTGTTTTTATTCTATTGATTTTCCACATAGATACATGAAGGGGAACTTAAAAAATGGTCTGGATGTTTGAATAACGTTAGGGGGCAATCCTTTAATTTAGCCATTGTTGTTCTTAAACTGGGACATCTTCATTAATCAATTTCCTTATATATGCATACACTTGACATTATTTGAATGAAGTCCAAATAAGGACTCCCGTATTAGTCATAATTTATCAATTGATATGTCACCTGTTATGCTTCTGGGCTATCCATAGTCAATCTAATTTTCGAGAGACAGGTCCTCAACTTAAGACCTAAGACTTATGATAAAAAATATGTTCCACCGCGACCTAATTTTCCAATATCCAAGTGTTACTAAGATTATTATTATTTTGTGATTGTTTTTATTTTTATCATCAATGTTTTGGTCACTGTTTCTTGAATATTAAACTTAATTTATAAAATGTGAAGCATGATAATAACTTTGACTTACATCAAGAAAGATATTCAATAAAGAAAGCTGTTATGGAAAATCATAAGAAATATACGTGCATATGTGCACATTATAAGTCCTCTTCTATTGAGCTATTCCTCATATAAGCTTGTTTGAGGGACTCCTAGTACTCCTTGGGGGCCTACTCAAGTATTTTATGTCAATAATCCAAATTGTCTCTTCCACTTCATTCATAAGTGCAATGAGTGTGTGGTGATTAGTACATTATTCATTATTGTAGACAATCCCTGCTTGATTGACCACATAATGTTGGTATCACTTACGTTATGATGTTCTCCCAGATATATTATAACTGAGACCCAAAAACTAACAGATTTTCCTGGTGGATGTCTTTTGGTTCTTTATAACTGATTAGTTTGAAAACTAATAGTTTAATTATATTTTTTCAGATCAGAAAATTCTGATTCACAAGAAAATGGAGCTGTGGGTTCTTCGGAAGGGCATCCAAATTGCTCATATGGTGGGCCAGAGAAGCTCAGAGAAGGTTCTGACTTCCCAGAAGAGAAAGTTAAATCAAATGGTTTACTTTCAGTTAACAGAGAAAATCAGCGAAATAGTGACCTGGATTTCAATGGGCATGGAAGAGACAAAGATATGGAAAAAGCCCTAGAACATCAGGCACAACTCATTTTCCAAAATGAAGAGATGGAGAAGGCTCAAAGAGAATGGGAAGAGAAATTTAGAGAAAATAACACCAGTACACCGGTACGCTTTCATATCATAGACCATTTAAATGCTTTTCCTATGAATTAAAAGCACATAACTTTGTGCTGCACGTTGGAGAAAATAGCACAAGTACACCAGTATGCTTTCATTTCATAGATCGTTTAGATACTTTTCCAAGGAATTAAAAGCATAAAACTTTGCACTACATATTGACTAAATACTGGAATTAATGCCTTTATGGACTATATAGTGCTAGGTCGTATGTATAAGATCTTGAGCTAAGCAATATTGTACAGTTTTTCTTATCCTTTTTTGTTTGAGGTTAAGCGTGGCCTCTAATGCTGCAATATAACCCAGCACATATTCATTTAAATTGTTTCCAAAACATCAACTTCAACAGTTAATGTTTTAAAGTATGTTCAATATAATAGTGCATAGATTAGTTTAAGAGGATGTTGGTTAGTTTCTTGAAGTATTTTTGAAGTACGTAGCTTAGTTTGGAGAATGCATATGGGTGCGCAGAAATTAAGCATTTTAACGGTGAAAGTCACCTGCAAGTTAAAACATTCGGTTCAAGAAAACTTACCTTTTTATCTCTAAACTAACACTGAACTTTGAGGTGAAAACTGGATAACCAGAGGTAACTGTTTCCATTTCTGTTCAATGTTTATTGATGGAGTTGTTTTTGGGTAGACGAATATTTTGAACTCAAAATACAACTAATACCCCCCTAGTCATTAAATAGAACCCATCATCTGCCCCCATAAAAATAAATAAATAAGAATCCACCCAATCAAGAAAAATGATCTGTAATTGGACAAGGTCTAGGTTAAGGATGGAATAAATGATCTTCATAGAGTACTAGTTAAACATGTATGGCATGTCAAATTTGGGTTTGTGTGCTAGACTAGTTCGAACGTCATGTTTTGTCTTAGCGAGTTTATTTTCAGGTTTCTGTCGAGTAACATACATCCATAGAACTTAATCTGCTAATTCCATGTTAGTGTGGCGTATTCTTGTTGTATCATGCTTAAAGTAGCCACAAGCCAGGTCTGTTTTGTTTTTTCATGGCTTTGAGGCATTTCCTCTAGCCGTTATGTTGGGAATGAATATGGCTTTAGGTTCAGCTCTTGTCAAGATATGTACTTTGTATATAATGAGTGAGTGTTTCCTGTGGGCATATACATAAGATGAAAAAAAAAACCATAAACAAGCTTCATTTTAACTAACTAGGCTTTGAGACAAATCGAACTCATCTTGAAATGAATAGATCATAGGTATTACTATCCTGATATTTGGTTGCTAGTAATAGCATGTGTTTCTAATCATCCATTCAATTTTCCAGTAGCTTTTGATAATAATGGTAATTTTTTTTTGTACGTAAGAAGTCTCTTCCTTACTTATCCTTTTGTTTGGAATCTGAATCCACTAAACCCGGAGGTTTCTTGGCCATATAGGATTCATGTGACCCTGGGAACCATTCAGATATCACTGAGGAAAGAGATGAGATCAAGGCTCAAACGACATCCCCTGTTGGGGTGACTGTTACTCAAGCTCAAGAGGCCAAGCCCGAGGAAGGCCTACCCAAGGAAATGTTCAAAATTCAGCCAAATGGTTTTGTACAAGCTTCGCATATAAATATGGGAGCTTTACAGGATAAGATGAGTGGAAGCACTGTTGCTTCATCACAAGTTCAAGAATTTGCATTCCCTTTGGCAAATGGAAATCAAAATCAAGAGACCCGAGAAAACTATACTCACCACCCTGAGCCACATTTGCATGGATTGGGCCCCAAACAGTCCTCAGATGCCTCTTTTGCTGATGCCGGTAATGCGTTTCATAAAGGAAATGCTTCAGGAAGCAGTAACGACCTATATGCATTGGTGCCTCATGACTCGCAGGATAGGTTGGGTGGTGTACTGGATGCACTTAAACAAGCAAAGCTATCACTACAACAAACAATGACTGGTTTGCCACTGGTCGAAAGTAGATCTGCACATAAATCCATTGCCCCATCTATTCCTGCTATGAAACCTGGAGACAGGCTAGATATTCCTGTTGGCTGCGCTGGGCTTTTCAGACTACCAACCGATTTTGCAGTTGAAGAAGCTACCACTCAGAATAGCTACCTTGGTTCTTCTTTCTTGTCATCTACAAGGCACTTAG